>JAOQGL010000012.1:22219304-22257016 GCA_027564165.1 Gallinago nigripennis | reverse complement strand
GCGTGTGGCGGGGGCGGGGCGTGTGGCCGGGGGCGGGGCGTGTGGCGGGGCGGGGGCGTGTGACGGGGGCGGGGGCGTGTGACGGGGGCGGGGCGTGTGGCGGGGGCGGGGCGGGGGCGGGGCGGGGGCGGGGCATGTGACGGAGGCGGGGCGTGTGGCGAGCGCGCGGGGGGCGGTGCCGGGAGCCGTCCCTCAGCCGGCGGGGGGTGCCGGCGGCCGAGGGGCCGTCTCTCCGGACCGGGGTCTCGGCCCCCGCAGGCGCCGGGGGGTGCGGGTCTCACCTTCTGCGCGCTCCCGGTGCGCGGTGAGAGCCCCCGGGAGCGGCTGGCCCTGCACAGCTGCGGTCAGGCTCCCGCTGGAGCCGGTACCTCGCCGTGCGTTGGCGGCCGGCCCTACCTCAGCCGGGCGGCCCTGCAGCTGAGGGGCGGTACTTCTCTGTAGCGCTGTGCGGGAGCAGGAACCTCGGGGTTGGGCAACATCGCACCTTGAGCCTTAACGAGGCCCAAGACGGATATTCTTCGGTGCTTGAGCTCGGCCCCTCTGGGTTCCAGCCGCGGGGCTCCCCTGGCTGCAGAGGCCCAAACGTTCCCGAGGGTCGGTCGGTGTCAGGGCCGGCTGTACCAGCAGGAGCACGGCCTCCAGGGCTGCGGGAGTGATGTCCCCTGGGTTCAGCCCTGGGGGGGCTGCCCCTCCAACACTGGGTTTGGGCCCCTCACAAGAGACATTGAGGGGCTGGGGCGGGTCCAGAGAAGGGACACGGAGCTGGTGAGGGGTCTGGAGAACAAGTCTCATGAGGAGAGGCTGAGGGAGCTGGGGCTGAGGGGAGACCTTCTCGCTCTCTCCAACCCCCTGGGTCGGTCTCTTCTCCCAAGGAACAGGCCACGGGACAAGAGGAAACAGCCACAAGTTGCGCCAGGGGAGGTTTAGGATGGAGATTGGGAACAATTTCTTCACCAAAAGGGTTGTCAAACTTTGGCTGCCCAGGCAGTGGTTGAATCCCCATCACTGGGGGACGAGCAGATGCCGTGCTGAGGGACATGGCCTGCTGGTGGCTTTGTCAGCGTTGGGTCAGCGGCTGAACTCACTGGCCCAGCCTGACTCCGTGGCTCTCCAGCGGGCAGCGCGGCAGAGGAGAGGGGGCTGACGCCCCCACTGCCCCTCGCGATGCAAACCTCACCCATCGGGGAGGACACTGACCCAAGGGGGAAGTTTTCAGCCGCGTGAGCGATGGCTGAGCGAGCAGCGGGACGGACCCCACGCAGAGACTCCCCCCAGCAGTCGGGGTGTGGGGTGAGGACCCCGGTCCTTGCCCTGTCGCACTCAGGCTGGGGCTCTGCCATGGGGCTGGGCCGGTCCCTGGGCCCCTGCCCCCCTGTAGATGAAGGGAAATCACTCTCCTCCTTATAAAGCAAAAAGGAATCCTGTAACTTCCTAGGGCTAGCTTACAATGAAAATAAAGGGAAATTAAAAATAATAGCCAAGCTTGCAGAAGGTGGCAGAAGAGAGCTGACCTGGGTTTTTTGGAGGTTTTTTGTTTTGTTTAAAGCAGCCGTCCTATAAAACTAAGGAGCTAAAGTGCAGTACACACGACATATTTTACACCTGTTAAGGCAAGTCTGGTGATCAACACCAAAGCAGGCAAAGTCTTTCACATTCTAGCAGTTACTGTTTTCCACAAAAATTAATCAAAATAAACTGCATCTGTATGAGAATGTTTTATTAAAAATACATATCTTCTGTTTCACATAAAAAGAACCAACACTGTAATTAAACACAACTTAAGAAGTTGGATGGGAATTACTAGAAAAAAATACAGATTCCCGTAACCACAGAGCACCCAACCTTTGACTGCACGAGCGGCAAATTAAACCCTTCCTGTGCTGAAGACACAGAGCCCCTGTCCCACACAGGGACGTGCCCGGAGGGAGCAGCTGGTCAGAAGTGCCACCTGCTCCACGGCAGCTCTGCCCTGGCTCGGAGACAGGCAGGACTCGGGTGTTCTTCTCCCCAGACCCCAGGGGGCCTGTCACCCCGAGCCCTGCCGCCGGGCAGGACGGTAACACTGGCAAGAGAAACGCTGGAGGGGAACTTGGCTCGGATGTCAGAGGTTGGCCTCCTCTTCTGCAAGGAAGAAGAAATACAGCCCAGCATTTCCAGTTCATTTCCCCTGGGAACCAGCAGGAACTCCCATTAACAGCAGTGCTGAACCCCCGCTGTGCTTTGGTGACACAGCACCACGCAACAGTCTTGCTGGTAAAGATGACCTTCACTGAAACCTGCGCTGGAATCCACTGACTTTTGGATCCCCACTTCTAGTAACACAGATCCATCCCAGACCTCTGAAGACACAAATTGCAAAGCAACAAGATATCAGCTTAGGCAGCAGCAAATACTGATTGAAAGTCCAGTGCATAAAAATCCAAGTGAGAACACAGAAGAGCTGTCAGAGACATCTGCTATTTAAAGCACACAGACAAAACACTGCCTGAATTCACTCTCAAGAGAAAACACCGCTTTGCCAGGCTGCCCCTCTTGCTCTGGAGATGTTGAAGATTCAGCTCCTTTTACAGTCACAGAGATGTTTCCATCATCCCTCCAAAATGATCCAAACGCTTTGTAAATTCAAAAACCATACCAGATGCTGAATGAAAACTGTTACTGGCCGACTCATAACTTCAGCAAGGCACAAAGAGGAAAAGACACGGGAGCGACGGGAAACAGCCTGACATGGAATCACAAACCAGTGGTCCCTTTGCTTTGACCTGACAAAGCCCATGGGCTGCACGTGGGCAACTGAGACAGCAACAGTACCTAAGGCTGGACAACCAGAGTAACTGTAAAGCAAAATTCAATTTTAAAGAAAAAAGAAGTGGGCTTGCATGTATTTATGTGTTCTAATCCCATAAAAGTCATGATCTGGTTAAAAGCAAAACAAAAATAGATACTTCGTCTAACATCATACCTTGTAAACCTAAGAGGGTATTAAAGTCATGTAACTTTAGAGGCCTATCTCCTTCAGTGTTCTTTATCATCTACAGTGTTAATCCGTTAGACTGCTAGGGAATTAACAGCCTCTGTGGGCTGCTGAACAGACTGCCTGAAAGGCCTCTTGCTTTACTGATGAGGCTGGGAATGTATGACAGAGCTCGGCTTCCTCCAGAGGAGGTTAACGACCGAGTGCACTCAAGCCCAAGGCTCCCCAGCAAACCCCAAAGGATTCCTCTTACTGCAAGGGTGTAACAGAACCAGATTTGCTCAGCACAGCATCTGCTCCTGTTTCTAATGCACAGAAAAGGAAACAAACTGATTTTCAGGAGCTTGCAGAGGAGTTTGCAGAACTAGAATTAAAGAACGAACTCAATTTGATTTTTTAGCAAAGCAAGTTTGTTCTGGGATTAATGAATTACAATTATCCACTAAGCTCCAGAATGCCACCAATCAAAATAACTTTCCTTACTGGAATGACATCTTAAACACAAGAACTCAATTTGTCAAAATCTGAGCAGATCAAATACTTAATAACAACACTTTTCAACTCACTGTTATCAAATTTCCAAGTAATTTCAAAGCCCATATTGAAAAGCTTTGATCCTTAGGGCTGAGCTGCTCTGCATTTTAGAAAGAAAAAAATAATTTAAAGATATCCCAGGTTGGAAGTTTATAATCCCTCCTCATCCTTATAAAGCTACAAGGTGAAGCTTTCAAGTTATTCAAAACCTCATCCTACAGAAAATTGGAAAGGGAAACTTTCTCCAGCTGTGAGGTGGCAGCACAGGAAATAACTGGATTTTAAAACAGCTCAAGTTAAAAGGTGTTGAAGAATAAGGCTGAAAAGGTTAAATCTTAATCAGTAATTAAACAAGTTACAGCATGAATAGTCCAACAACCAAAAGGATCGACTCTGGAAAATACACAAGCTCACTGTTACTTGTATATACATTAAAAAAAAAACCCAACCCCAAACAATCTAGATTTTAAAATCTCTCCACAGGTTTATAATTCCCTTACTAGAGAGGTGCTGTTATAGTCTGTATACAGTGTTCCAAAAGAATCTTTCATAGCCTTCAGAATTCTTCATGGTTTTCTTATTCCATTTTGTAGTGAGTGACATTTCTTTCCAGAACTGAACAGTACTTTAAAGCCTACTTGAAAATCCATCTTTAAGATGGCCTTCAAATAAAATATTCAAGCTTCTAAACAGAATTTTTAAATACAAGTGGTTTTTTTTTAATCACAAAATAATCTAGTGAATTTACTAACTTATGAAAAAAAGACCAGAAATAAAATTCACAAAAGTTTCTAGCCCCCAGTAAGTCATAAAATGCTATTACAGTACAGAAGAACATTATTAGTTAAATCAGGTTTTTTTCCTCCGATTGCTACTTTGAAAATATAGGGTAATTTGACCCTAATTCTATTGCAGAAGTTCACAATCGGGTAGCTTTTTGTGTGCAGTGGAAAACAAAGAACAGTGGTGCAGAACTGAATCAGTCTGCCAAACACCCTTTCCAGACATCACATCTTAAAGTAAGTGTGTCTAGATGAAGGAGAAACTCAAGGAAACCCCTGCACCCCGTCCCACTGCCTGCGCTTGGATAAGGGATGGGTGCCAGGCTCCATCTACGTAGCTCTTATAATGAATTCAGAACCCAGTAATAGCTTATCAAAGTAGCAAAGAGTTTCAAACCTGCTTTAATCTCGGTTAGCAGAAGGACAAAGGAATACTACTGTTAGTGTACTGTCCCAGCATTAGCAGCAAGTTTGTCTGTAGTGAGTTCAAAGTTAAAAACCAAATAAAATAAGTTGGTCAGGAAGTAACACAGGAGAACAGCAATGGACTTGCTGAACTGGGGTCTCCATTGCTTTCACCCTGGGAAACTTGACCTTAAAAACGGTTCCGCTCAGCGTGAGGGGGCGGAGAGAGCCAAGCTGCGGCCCCCACGGTTCAAAGGAGCACAAGAACTCGGCTTCCCAGCCTGTGCTCCTAAGACGCGTGTGTCACAACCGGAATGTCAATCTCCAGGGCAGAGAGGCGGGAGCGTGCAGAATAGGGCTGCGAGGCGTAGCTGTGCATGCTCGGGGCGTGGGGGTAGAGGGGCTGCCAGAAAGGAGAAGGCAGGCTTTTGCAGGCGCAGTACCACAGACACAGCAGGACGGACGTGAAAAACAAACCGCCAGCGCTGGCGATGGCAATGAACACCGAGATGTCAAAGCTAAAGACAGGCTCGTACTTCCTGTTCAGGTAATTGTTATAAAAAATGACCCAGATGGACGGAGTGAGACAAATGGCACATGCAAGCAGGAACAAGAGGCCAGCCACGAGATGGCAGCCTGCGCTGTTCACGAGGCATTTGGCCAGTTTGACGTTGGGCACGGTGGACACGAAGGCTGTGTTACACATGCCAATCAAGCAGAGGAAGAGAGCGGAGACAGCAGTGAACATGCTCAGGGGAAGGGCGAACTGCAGGACGCGCAAATCCAGCTGATCGACAGCAGTGTACCACTGCGGGTCGTAGATCACACAGTCTCTGCTCCCATCAAAGCGAGCGCACTTAATCCAGAGTCCCGTGTAAACAGTCACGTTCCTCTCGTTCTTGTTGAACGTGTAGAGTCTCATCTGCCTCCAGTTCGGAAGCAGAACTGCTGCAAGGAGTCCAGCCACTGAGGCTGTTCCACTGAGGAAGGCCAGCACTGTTGCTGCATGAACATCCCGGCAGCCCATTCTTGCCCACTGAAGTCGTTTCCTAGAACCAAAAAGTAAAATTTAAAAAAATAAGTTACTAGCTGAAAGTTCATGGCCATAGGACCGACTACAGTTCACTTGTGCCAGGTCAATAACCTCGTGTGGTAGCCAGTAGGCAGTAACTCTCTGGCACCTTCTTTGCCTTACGCAACGCTACCGAGTTCACACTTTAATGAAACCTCAGATTATTACAGACTGTTACGATTGTTCGACCAACAGACCACTAAATTCCCTGTGTTGAAGATGGAAAAGGAGCACTTTAACGTGCGATTCCACACAGCTTCTCACCTTGTAAAAAACCCATCCCAACCATGACTGTTCTGTGGCTGCACACCATGACCTCCCCCTGAGTTAGGACGCTCACTTAAAGTTGTGTTACTCCTCGAGGGTGAGAGACTCCTCGCCCCAACAGACTCTGGGTAATGGTTAGCAGCACGCTGAACTTTGAAACCTTAGCTAAGTGACATAAAGCATGGATTGTGCATCCATAATCCTTCAGACACAAACCTGGCCAGGTCTGGGACGAGGAGTGGATCCAGCCGCTCCCAGACCCTGCTCTGAGAAGGGGGTTAGAAAGCCGGGGGTCCTTTCTGAACCCCCTGACCCAGCAGGAGGGTCTCCCTGACAGCGTGTCTGACCCTGTTCCCTCTGCAGCAAATAACCACTGGACCTTGCCATGGAACCTCACAAAACACTATCGCATTCACCACTAACTTTGTTAAATCACTGCTTCACCTTAATAAATATTTCACTACTTCTCTCTTACAAGTGAAGTTAATCACTACACCTGCAACAAAGGTCAACACAATCAACTTGGAAGGAAACAGAACAAACAGGCTTAGATCTAATATAGCATCACATTTTGTTCTCCTCTTTTACTTTTACTCTTCCATAAAGAGTTTGCTTTTGGCGGGATAAAAGTTCCATGCAGGCAGGGAATACTCTGAGACAGAGCTCTGCCAGAAGCAGCTGGAATAAGCACAAGGCTAATCATTTTCAGAAACCCACTGTTTCTGCAAAGTAACTTGTAATAGTAGATGATGAAAATCTGGGCAGAGTGAGCAAAAAGCGATGTGAGGCTCACCCACATTTTGTAACACAGGAGCGAGAAGAAAACACCTAAGCTGCATCAAAGGAGAGCTATGACAAGGACTATGCAGCCAAGAACTGGGACAGCACGGGAAGATTTGTATTCTTCTATTACCTCTGCTCTGCCATTCACATGGAACAGGACTTTAGTCTCTAGCTCATCCTACGGTTGCCAGGTGTATTTAGGCCACCCTGTACACCTTGGTTTTGCCGGCCATTCCTGGTAGATTCACTAAAGGTGTAGGGTTTTTTTTATTGTTGTTGGGTTTTGGGTGTTGTTTGGTTTGGGGTTGTTTTGGGTTTTTCCTATGGTTGGTGATGGGATTTGGCTTTGGAGGCTGGGGTGACTGTTGTTCGTTTGCCTTTTTTTCTTTTTTAATAAAAATTCCTGGTGCTTCTCTTGAGATAAAGACACATAAATTAGCTCATTTTCTCATCACAGGGTATCAAGGAAAAGTGAATTTGTAGCTAAGACACCTATGATCCCCCCATCAGGGGAAACTTGTCCCATCTTGTAAATACTGCTAGCTTTACAGCTGTAATTACATCTTACAGATCAGTTACAGATCCATGATCAAGACAGTAACAAAGCAGATGTTGTACTTACCAGCTGTGTGTCCAAATCAAGAGAAACCGTAGTAACTTTTAGAAGTAGGAAGAAAGGTGTTACTGGATCTAGGAAACAGAACGAGGAGAGAGTCAACAGCACATTTTTTTTGTGCTATTCCAGCAACAGTGTTTACACTGTAATTCAGAAATAAGGCACCTCAGATATGCTTATATCAGGCCAATTTCATCACCTTTCTACTATTTCCTCTTATTTAAAAAACAAAACTCAAACTATTTTTTTGTTCCCCCAGAATTTTTCCCCAGAACACATTCTCTATCTACCCATCTCTGTCTTCATGCAGCAGATAAGAAGGGTGCAAAAACCCTCACTTTTGTATGAGCGGTCCAACACACAGAGACGTTCACACCCTCAATTTTACGTGTCTAGCAAACAAATTCATATAAAGTCATATAAAACGATTACTTAACATGATAGGTTCCAGGCTGCACTTAAACAGCAGGGAGGAAGGGGTGCAACGATTTGCTGTACTAACATGTACAAGGACACAGAGTTTATTCTAAGTGACCTATAGCAAAACCTGAAATATTATGACAACATTTACACATACACAGTCTCCTGGATGCAACATCAAAGACATTCTTCTATCAAACCATCTAGGCAAGAGAGAGACCTTACAGGACGCACTCACGGAACTCAAATTTTTCACTAAATAAGAAAACAAATTTCCAAGTCAGGAGTCCTTCAATATGAATGCTATCACATACAAGGTACAGAAATGCAGAGGCAATCAAATCAAGCATCCCACTGGATTGATCAACCAAGATCACCACGAGTAAATGCAGCAATTTGGGCAAAATAAATATGCAGGGCTGCAGAGACCAGTGTCAACATACTGAACTGCATTTGGAGGAGAAGCAGCAGCTCGTTTTTGAGTTTGGAACTCAAAAAAACCCTGTATGGGACTCACAGCTCAGAGCAGCTGTTTTTACTCGCCAACATTTCTGAGCAATTTTCAAGCTTTCTGTGCATTTAGCAGCAACCCAAGCTGAAGTAAACACGCAGATGTCCCTCTGCAAGGTCACACCCCAGCGTGTCACACCAGCCAATACTCAGTAACAAACATCATTAAATAGAAAAACAGTACTGACAAACAAAGCTGTTGGAAAGGGAGCTGTGCCCAGCCCAAGAGTCACTCCCATGAAATGATGAAAATGTGGCCACCAGCTGTTGTAATAAACAGACACAGGGGCGGTACCAAATATTCACCAATATCCAACTCAGAGAGACCTCCACTTCTGCAGACACAGAACTTCTTTTCTCTTCCTCCAGCTGTTCGGTCCATCTGATTTTATTCTCTCTACCTGCTGATGCTGAATAACCAGGGACCAAAGCCACTTCTGAACTGGCTGACCAAGGGAAGAAAGCACACTTTGGCCAGCGTGGGTGAAACCTTCCCTTGCCTTTGATTCTAGACTCAAGCTTCTCACATCCGAAGCATTTTATAGCTGTAATACTCAAGGCTCTGGTATCTGACCCACAAGTTACCTGTCCTAATACCACTTCAGGGACACGTTTTACCACAGCTCCTATTCTAAAGATCCACGTTGCTGTAACAAGAGATGCTGGCTGAAGGAGTTAAAATCTGGTAAATCATTACCTGCCCACAAGCTAAAAAACCCAGCAAATTAAAAAAAAAAGGCATTTACTAGAGACATAATTCAGTGATGAGTAAAGCCAGTTCTGTTCCCTTGCGTGGCCGTGGGAAGCCCATAGTCCGGGAACCACCGCGGCTCTGTACTGCCCCGCAGGAGGGAGCGCACAGGGAGCACAACTTCTAACCAAACGCACTCTGAAGCCACGCACGGTGTCTCGGACAGCCCGAGGAGACCCGCACGGGCCCTGTCTGAGGATAACCGTGACCGGGACAGGATCACGGCCACCAGGTTTCTCCTGGACATCAACTACACGGCCCCAAGTTCCACAAAACCCCTACTAAAAATTAAATCCAGGCGTAAAAGATTAGAATTAACATTCCTGGCTAATACACTAGGAGGCTCAAGAAAAAAAAAAATTAAAAATGCGGTAGGTACAATTATTTTACCGGCCGATGTGGCAGGGCCAGACGACGCCCGGCCGAGGCACACGCTCCCCCCGCAGCCCCCGGGACAGGGCCAGCCTCCCCGCCGCCGGCTCAGCCCACCCCGGCCGCGCTGCGAGCCCAGACCGACGGGGCAGCGGGGCCGGACCGGGCAGGGCCGCAGACACCACCCCCCGCCCGGCCCAGCCTGCCTCAGCTGGCGGAGACCCCTCAGCGGTAGCGCCTCGCCGCCGGGCCAGGGCCAGGGCCAGGGCCAGGGCCAGGGCCAGGGCCAGGGCCAGGGCCGCGTCCCCCCCTCCCAGCGCCCCAGGCCCGCTCCCACCGCTCACCGTCCTGTCAGGGCGCGGGGGCGCGGAGCACAGGCCCCACAGGCACCATGGCCTCCGCGCCGCCCGACCTCCGCCTGCCGGAACCCCTCCGCTCCGCTCGGGAGGCTGCGGCCACAGCAGCGCGCGGAGGGTTGTGGGGTTGTAGTCCGGCGCCGCCGCCGTGCCAGCCCCGAGACCGGTCCGCGCACTACAACTCCCAGCGTCCCCCGGGGCACACCCACTTCCTCCCCACTGCGGCGCGGCTGCCGGTGGCGAGGGGAGCCCCGCGGCGGGCGACGGCGGTGCTTCCGGGGCATCCCTCGGTGGAGGGAGCGGCTGGGTGTCGGCACGGCGGTGCCAGGCGGGGATTGCTTTGGCATATATTTATTTAAATTATTCTTTCCTTCGCCTATTGGTGTTGCCGGTCCCCCAGCCCCCGAGTTCAGTGCCCCTGGTTGTCCCTTCGCCCCTGAAGCCCCCCTACCCCTTCGCACGCGGCTGAAATAAAGCCAGGAGGGCTCTTGTTTCAAAATTTCCCCCCATTCCCATTTATGTGTAACATTAAGACCAGTATTCAAGAAGTCTGACAAAAGAGATGGTTATTTTCAACTACAAAATAAATGGAGTATCAAAAATTACTGTCTACCCATACTTAGCTCTGCTGAAATACGTTAGCCCTGAACTCAAAAAAATTAGAGGAAAATTGGAACCAGTACATCCAGAGGGACCTGGTCAGGCTGGAGAGGTGAGCCCACCAACCTCACGGAGCTCAGCCAGGCCAAGTGCAGGGTCCTGCACATGGGACATGGCAACCCCAGGCACAAATACAGGTGGGTGGAGAATGGTGGAGACCAGCCCTGAGAAGGGCTTTGGGGTGCTGGTCAGTGAGAAGCTCAACATGACATGGCAGTGTGTGTTCATGGCCCAGAAAGCCCCCTGCATCATCGGTTGAGGAGGTCAAGGGGTTCTAGGTCCTGCTCTCCTGAAGCACTATGTCCAGCTCAGGAGCCCTCAGCACAAGGACATGTTGGAAGGGGGCCACCAGAGGGACACAAAGCTGATCAGAGGCTGGAGCACCTCTCCTACAAGGACACGCTGAGAGAGCTGGGGTTGTTCAGCCTGGAGAACAGAAGGCCCTCCTCTACCTAAAGGGAGCCAAAGGAAAGGTGGGAAAGGACCCTTTAACACCAATAAGGTGCTAAGTGTAGCGATAGGACAATGGGTAACAGTCTTAAATTGAAAGAGGGCAGCTTTAGATTAGGCATCAGGAAGGAACTCTTCAGCATAAGGGTGGTGAGACACTGGAACAGGCTGCCCAGAGAAGCTGTGGCTGCCCCAGCCCTGGAGGGGTTCAAGGCCAGGTTGACTGGGGCTTTGTACAACCTGGTCTAGTGAATGGTGCCCCTGGCCATGTCAGGGGCAGTGAAACTCAATGATCTTAAGGTCCCTTCCAACCCAAACCATTCTCTGATTAAAGACTTGTATTATGAGAAACATACCTTTCTTCTCAGTCACTGTTTTCAACAAATTTAGAAAAGCAGATTTGGTAAGTATACTTACAAACCAAAATAAGACCAAGTTGAGGAGCCTTTGATGTATTCAGTCTTATTTTGCTTTGCAATCAATTTAATAGCTTTGAAGTCGAAAACACCCTTTACAATAAAGAACTTATCTTTTTTTTAAAGTAAAATGTTAAGTGTGCCTGCTCATATTACAAAAAAACATGGAACATAAACTACTCCCCAAAATGTACAGCTCTGTTGAAAAGCAGTCATCATTTTCTTCACCAAGGAGCAACATATACCCACAGCTCCATAAAAGGAGGGACTCCCAAATTAAGACTGGGAATTTGGAGTGAGGATTTGTATGATCAAGAGGACTACAGTAGGCACCAGCATGCATGAAAAAAAAGCAGCCAGTACGCATCAGCCTCGCGTTTTTGTGCTCCTACAAGTCACTTTCTTGCAGCCATTTATTTTTGCTTTTCTTCAGATCTTTAATAAACATACCCCCCCAATCCAGTACTTGTCAAAACAGCAGAACTGGTTCACCTCAGCAGCACTAGACTTGGAAAATTGCCCATCAGAAATTTCCCTGAGTACTTCTCATGTCCACAGCAACAGATGTAGGGGGGTTGAGCTTGCTCCTTTGCTACCTCCGTGGGTTATAGTGGTTCCATTCATCTCATTGGTACAACGAATTCCAGGACCAGCAGTTGTGAAGCAGTGCTCTGAGTTCACATACTTTGGTCTTTACTCTGTTGAGTTGGTAGCCAACGTTAATCAGAAAAACCTGTTCTTTTCCCCACCGTGTTCTACCCAAGAGCCAAAAGGAATTGAGATGATGGCGGGAAGCAGAGAACTGGGCAGTGGCGGTAGAGGGAACAAAAATTAAATGGAAAGTCTGCATAGCAATGGGTTAATGTACACGCTAAAAATACTGAATCCGCCAAGAATGCTAGTTTCTATTCATTTGTTCTTCTGAAGTTTGTAAAAGTAGTAGTTTCTTTCTCCGATATTCTTCATTCTCCTGCTCTGCTTCTTCATCTATACATTTTCTTATACGTGCTTTTAGTTCCTCAATTCCTTCTCCCGTATATGTCGATACAGGAATTATATCTTTGAATTCAAGTATATTTGCAGGAATCATTTCTTCCTGTAGTAAGTGTAAGAAGTCTGAAAAATCATATTGAAAGAGTTAGTACAATCCCCAAATAGTGCATCACTACTAAGCCCGTAAAATCCCATTAAATTTAGAAAATAAAAGTTACAGTAATAAACACAACTGCAATTAATATAAAAGTATTATTTACTTAATCTTTAAAAAAAATAACTAAAGTCTCAGAAGACAAGCACTAAGATAGCTGTTATAACATGACTTACACACTTATGAGAAGATTCTACACCCTTCCTTTAAGATGAGTACAAAGAAATGCCAAGTTTAGAACATGGGAGATGGTTTTAAGCCTTCCTGGGTCTTTATGCACCCTGATAAATAGAAAGAAATTCACCCCTAATAGCAAAACTGAAGTGAGCCCCTACATAGGCCTGTCTGGAATTTTCATGTGTTTTGGCTAAAGTCACATGATAAATTGTATCTACGTGTGTCTGTAAGGGAACCTGCAGCCAAGGTTACTGTTATCCCAGATACTGAGACTGGAAATATATACTCTCACAGTATAGTTGGAAAAGATCTTCTAGGATACCTACATTTTATTAAATTACCTCTCCAACAGTGAAGCCAGCACTACAGATGCACATAAACAGAGCTCTAAAGGCAGGAAGTGCTTTTAAACATAGTAAATTTAATAGCTGACCTCACTTCAGTTTCAAACAACTCCTTACCAATGCAGAGTCACTCCTAATGAAATCTTACTACTCCTTCTGTTGAAGGTTATTGATTGAAGTTAATTTACCTTGAGGATTCTGTAGTTGTTTCATAAGTTCATTCAAGTTATCCTTTGCACAAGGCAAATCCATTTTATTAATGGCAAGAAGGGCAGGCTTTGTGAGAAGTTCCTCTTTGTACAGCTCCAGTTCCTTAAAAGACAAGTAAATTTGCCTTAATAAGTATTTGTAGTTTAACAAGTGCTACTCCTCTCTCATTTGTTTAATTGCCTAAATAGTCTTTCTTGCTATAGGCAGCAGTGAGATTTACTCAGGTGCTCAAGGTTGATGTATTAAAGCAGTCTGACACAAGAAAATAATGTTCAGTGATTTTTTTTTACTCCAACACAGATGTTTTGGGTAAACAGGTTGGTCAATTCTGAAACAGCCTCCTATTAAATGAATGACCATTTTTTTTTTCTCATATATACAAACACAAAATAGATTTACGATTTGTAAAACATATAAGCAAATTCTTTGGAGAGTTTTCTGATTCTTATGCATTTTAATGGACTACGGGTCAGATCAAAAATGGAATCACAACCATGAATCAGCTAAAACGAAACAGCAACAGGTAAAAGTCAGAAGATTCATCATTTTAAGTCATATAAGTGAAAACAGCAGCTAAACTTGAAATTATGTAAAACTTATTATTTTAATCAGAAGCAGTGGCAAACACTGTCTGCAAAGCTGGGGCCTGATGTCTCATCTCCACTAGGCTATGCAGTAAGACCATCAAGGCAAGGATTTAGCTATACCCATGTATTTCTACTTCCTAAAACACTACCAGACTGAGGAACTGAAAATCATGTGTTTTTTCACCTTTGTTGGACTGTATGAAACATCCCATATGCTACACACATTAACAAAGGAACAGTTGTGCCCAACATAGAGTTTCACCTGGACAGATGAAAGTAAAGATTTCATCATTTTAGAGAACCCTAAGCTTGTTCACTGGCCTTATAAGTCCAGGAAACACACTAACATTTGAAAATTCTTGATCAAATGTGAACCTCTTTCTTGGCTCAACACCTAGCTACAGCTGTCAGTTGGGAAGGTGAGAACCTACCTTTGTCAGAAGCAAGATAGTTTCAAAGGCTGTTCTGAACCGAGTCTTAGTAGACAGCTGAAACCCAGAAACATCAACCTGAAAAAGTAACGTGAAAACAAGCTTTATGGTATTAAATTATGTTCCAGTATCAAGGTATGCTCTATCAACTACTTTGCAGTAAAATGTCCATGTTTGTGCCCTCATTCCTGGGCAAATAACAGAGGGCAACTATACACCAAAGTAACACCATAGACACTGGAAGCACAAACTGGTTGGTTCTGATACAGTGTTTCTCAAAGGTCAGATTTTTAAACCTTTTTTAAGGGGATCTTACAGGAAAAAGAAGGGGAAAAAAAATCATCCCATGCTTTAATTATGCTTGGAACAGTTCACTGCTCTAAATTAATTTGCAAATTTTAATGATAAAGGATTTAATTTATCATCAGTCATTTGAGCATTCCATTCTGAAAACAGTATTATAGCCATATTCATCAGAAAACACACAAATTAAAATTTATTTCCCAAATTGCAACTGCATTGCCATTAAGATGCATTTTATTTACTGCACTGCCTTTTATTTCAATAAGCTGTAAATTTTATTTAACTTACAACTAAAAGAAGCTGTTTGGTTCTCTCTACGTGTTTGAGGAATTTGTGGCCCCTGCCTTTGTTTGCATGTGCACCTTCGATCAGTCCTGGGAGATCAGCTACTGAAACCTAGGGAAACAAAAGTTTCAAACAAAAGATTTCCAACAAGCAAAAATGGTGACTTTAAACTATCAACACCTATTATCATTTTATCTAAACAAAAGAACTCACAGGAATATCTACCTGTCCAGAATATCTATTTTCAGAGACTCCATTTACAATTGCATATTCCTGGGAACTGTGGGGTCAGTTCTCCAGCACTGGCTGTTCTGATACAGTTAGAATCTATCATCAGAAGCAGATGTAAACAAAATGCTACTATTACACAGACATTGTGCTCCTCGTGTTCCCCTGTCTACTCATTTATAGCTGTCTGCAATGTAGAAAACAGAGGGTAACACCTTGATAGAGATCTTGTGAAATTTACCTATTACCCAAAACTAAAACAGACCCTGAAAGGCAAAAAGATTAGACTATCATGGTTGTAAGAAATTCAAACTGTCACTGAAAGAGAAAATAAAATCTGTTTCTTGTGGCTACAAAGAATCATTATTTCAAATGTAAACCCACTTAACATTGTTCCCAAGTGTGAGAAGCTCCAAGAATTTGTCTTCTGCTTTTCAACTGAAATGAGATTTTGATTAGTGTAACAGCTTCCAACGAGAGGCCATAAGAGACTGCCACAATGGACAGGGATCTTGCCATTTTCTCTGCTGGCTGGGGGGGTTGTACACAGTTGTAGAGGAGAGCTGAGACAGATGAAAAAAGTGAATGCTACTAAAATCCCCAAATACCTACTCAGTAGCTCCCAGAAAGCTAAGACAGTGAAGTAAAGAACAGCAAAAGTACGGTCTTTGAATATATCTAATTCCCATTTAGACAGCAAGTGCATTCAATTAAACTGCCCAAAGTCAGCACGCCACAAAATTTCAAGTGTGCTACCTATTGTAGAAGGGGGCTTTCTGCTATCAGCGAGTTACACTCCCACTCATCTGTCACACTAACTTTTAACCATTATGCATTTCTTAAATATTTGAAGCTTTGCTTCAGAATTTTCCATCAACACAAATGTGAGATGCAACTGAATGAGCCGCAGACTTGTAGCTAGAAACAGGGAGAGAATAACTGAAACAGGAGAGAATGGGAATTAGAATAGAAACATCCACTTTCAGGTGTGATGGGTTTTGGTGCTGTAGTACTGTCATCACCACTAGCTCCCTCAACTTTAGTTCCCTTTCAAAGAATATTTTTTACAGAGCTCATAAAGAAAGTCATATTCTCTCAAAAGAGCACTTGGTTCAGTTATTCTGGTAGAAAAAGTAAATGCCTCTGTTAGTTTCCATGATCTGGTATTAAGACCTGAAGCCAGACTTATAATTGGATCCCCTACTTCTGTGTCTTTTCTTTTGCAAGTAGACAGACAGCACAAGGTAACTCATATGTATTTTCTTCTTTATAGTGTACTACGATAAAATAAGCAAACTGCACATATTTCCTTAAAAACATCAATGTTCCATAGGGGAAAAAAAAAGAAAGATATAATAAGCCCATCTCCCTTGAATGATACAGAACAGTCACCTCAATTACTGCTCCTAATTGCTTACGTTGTTTTGTTTTCAGCAGTGGCAATACTGAGAACTGAAGTACAGCCTTTTGCTCACAGATGTTCCCTGTATTCACAATCACTAGTTCCCTTGATTTTAGACAAAGAGGTATTTTGTCCATATAGCTCCTATACAGACCCAACATACAAAAACATAGCATAAAAATCAAGTGCAGAAACAGCCCACACGAAGGGTCACTGGCTATGACTGCAGAAAAGAAAGCTAGGAGTGCAAGTAGTTCTCCTGCTGGAGAAAGATACACCCGTAAGAGCAAGAGGTCCTGATTCACGGCAAGTAGGTAGTTTTTTTAAAGGCTATAATTAATCCTGTTATTTGCAGCACAATTTTCTAGGATAAGCTGCTCTGAAGTAGCAGATAAAATGAATATACAAAAATTTTCCCTTAGATGTGTGCATCTCTACAGGGACCTGATGTAGTTCCTTTAATATACAGTTTTGTTAAAGCTTGTTAAATTAAGGTTTCAAGCATCAGCTACTGAATCCCCCTAAGATTATTGCTTCTGAAAGTGAAGAGAGAAGTCTTCTGTCTTTTCACATCTGAGAGGTATGCCTTTCTGCTTAACGCATCCAAAACCCTTTTAGCATTTGCCTTTCATCTTGGAAGTAATGAGTCCAGTACTGCATGTATCATACACTTAAAAAAACCAAAACAAAAGCACATAAAATAAGATTCAAGTTTGAGGAATCAATATGTTTGCTGTAACCTTACATGAACTTGAGGACCAAAACCTATTACCAAGAGTCTCATTCAGCATTGTTTTTTTCCCCCTGTGGATACCATAACAAGGATTCTGGGTGCCACAAAACATCTGACTTTACCTGAAAAAGCCTGGTGGAGTTTGGTTCACAAAAATAAGGTGGTAGGGCAGTAGCTCTACCACTCTCCAGAGTTACAGCCTACTACAGAAGGAACTGGAGCCAGGTACCAGACCTCTCAGGTAGTGCACTAACCTGGCTGCTTAGGCAATCCCTATCACTTCATACTACTTTAGTTTTTTATGAAAAAAACAAACAAAATCAAAACCCAAACAGAAACCAAATCACAAAAGGAAGTCAGAGCAGCCAACCTAGAGAGCCAGAACAGTAAGTTCTGGTAACTGGGTTATGTTCACTAAATTCCCTGTCATTTACTACTGCAGATCTGCAGCTATTGGACAAATTTGCCCTTATTTACAATTCACTTTGAAAATGACTCATTCATTCCAGAGTTCTCTATATAGCAAGCTTACAGAAAATTTGCCTTTTCTAAATAAAAATAACAGGTTGGTCTCTGAAACAACTATTTTTTTATAGTCCTAAACTTAACAAGAGTATGGTAGGACACAGTAAACTCAATTCTGCCCACAAGCACACAGCTCTAAGATTATAAAGCAGGATTAGAACCACCGAAAGGAGACAAGGGAAAATGAGAAGCCATATATTATGGTGACTTGAAATCAGCTCAGCATTGTATTACGGCATTTAGCTACAAATCTCTTATTTCTTTATAAAAATAGTACTTTCTCCACAACTTTCATTAAGTCCATGTAATTGCATTTTGTATGTGTACATTATAGATACACTTATGAAAAACCTACAAGTTTCCTTTTTCTTACTGAAATTATGTTAAGCAACATAACTAACCATCATATACAACCAAAATGAATTTTCATACCAACCTGCTTATAATCCGCATACATGATCTTTCCTAGTTCAGGCTGTACTGTTGTAACTACAAGGGAAAAAAGAGGCAGGGAAAAACCAACAATTTTTTAACATGTAAAAAATTGTTAAAATTACAAAATATTTAAACATTGCTTTCTCACTTCATATTTAAGTGAAACAAATGTTCACTAGTAGAAAAAAATAAGGCAAATGGTATGCTAAATATTACTGGAAAAGGAATATAAGAAAAGCAAAACAAGAGACAAGAAGATTAGACCCCACCAAATCTTGGCTTTGTCTACAGGTCTGTTCCCATCAACCAAGGAAGAGAATGGAGGGGCTAGACAAGACACAAAAAGGTTTACCCAGACTATGGACAAACTTCCAAATAAAGAAAAATAAGGAAAGGCAAAGTGAGATAGGACTCTTCAAATTGAGAAAAAAATATAAAAAGGCTGTAGAGAATCAAGCGTGGTGCAAGAAGGTGACTAGTAGTAGGAATTATCAGTACTTGTACTCTTACTTTTTAATTAAAGAATTATCAGATGGCTAAACCTAATTTACTCATAGAAAAATAATAAAAATGGCATTTTTCAGTGGACAGATTCAAAACTGAAAATCTCAAAATCTTACTCTGTTACAAGAACAGGTGGTATCTATTTTCAAAGCATACAAGATGTTTATGCAAAGGAAACTGATGGATATTCAGTACACTGAGGGTATGACACACCATGAAGAGTCCCAGAGGGAATAAAATGGGCTGAGACTACAATTAATGTTAAACAGACCCTGCATAAAATGGGTTGAAACACTATGAGGGTGTACACATGAAAAACTGATGTGCTTAAAGGAACTGGACAAGAACAGCAAGTTCTCTCTTTGAAGTATTTCTTAGAACTAAAAATTTGAGTAAAGTATTTAGCAGGCAACATGGTTATCCCCTCTTATTTATTATAAACCTGCAAACCAAGTCAAAGAAAAGACTTACTGTCATGAAAATATTACTGCTCTAAAAATAAGAGTATGAACTTACATGGATAATTTGCAATCTCAGGTTTGGCATGAGAAATCTTGCTTAACAAGGATGATTTTCCTGCATTTGGAAACCTAAAAGGAAAGTCAGGATTTATACATGGAACAAACACGTGTGATTCCTGTATATTTTATTGCCAAATTACCATAGTCAAACTCAATGAAACTCAATGTTACCAACAATAATTTTTGCAGACTTATTTACTCACTTTAAAAAAAAAAAACAAAACAACAAAAAAACCCAATAAACCCCAGATCATTATGATTTCTTTTAATCCAATCTGAATGATTTTCCTAAATCCAACAGTGCTTCCCAATGACGCAGGCAGGAGAGGTATGTAAATACCCAGGTAATAGATTTAAGGGAAGTCTTTCAAAGTCACGTGGATGGATTGCAGTGTACGTACCCAGGTCTACTTGAATTCTACACTAAAACTAATTCTGTAAACTGTGTGCACATTCTAAACACCGCTCATGCAAACGCATCTCCTCAGCTGGATTTACAATCTTTTGGTACACAAGTCATGGTTAATGAAACATTCTACAATTTAATTCCCAATGATACCCAATGCCACAGTTTAGCTGATGTGGCAAAGCACACGTAAACTCTGTCAGTGCATCTATGTGGGGAAGATGGGGGAAGAGCGAGAGACTTTCTGTATCCAGACACACACAGGCAGAGTTTCTGTATGTTTTTATGGCAACACAAACATATGTTTGAGGAATCCTGAAATTAGGTCTAACCTGCTTTGTTATCAAATAAACCAAAAGAATACCAGTAAAGCCCTAGAAGCTGGCCTGTGCAGACCTGAGTGCCACAACCTTTTCCCTCTAGCTATACCTCTGTACTACAACAAAAATGGTCCTCAAGGGATGCGGTAGCTTTTAGAAAAGCTTCTTCACAGAATACTCATTGAAATGGAAACCTAAGGTAAAACTGAAATTGTAACGCGTGCTTATTTTAAAGACCAACCTGAGCTGTAGAAGACACAATAGCCTTGATCTATGTCAAACCTGAAGCTAACACTGACAGCAGAAGACAGATTATAGTCCTTATTTATAGCACCTGCTCCATACAGGAGACCACAGAAGGCTTCTGTTCCAGTCAAATTCACAGACAATTATTCAGCACAACCTTTCAGTGCAACAGTGGTCAAAGAAAACTGTGTCTACAGGCAATGGATCATTGGTCACAAGATACAAAGCCACGCGTCACACAGAAAGCCTTATACTCTCCTCATGAACACTGCAGAATCACGGCCTGGGAAGAGGGACAACTCAGAAGAACATCCACTACGGAAAAACAAGAGTAGTATTACATGAAGGGGCTTTATAAAGGGGTTGTATATGGGGCTTTCTTAAAAAAGAAAGAGACATAATGACTGTTGTTGTAACAGTAGAACGACTGAGGGTAGTTTTAATGCGCTCTGATGTTGAGAGGTGCCTTAAAGACATTCCGGAAGGTTACTCTACTCATCTCCTCAAGTGAGTATCTTGTTTCCACTGAGGTACAATATGCTTTTTGAAGTTTAAATAGCAACCTACGTGATACATCACAACCTGTACCCAAACCCGATGGACCTTTCTCAAGTCTCTGTTTTTTACCTGATCTAATAGCAAAACCACTTGCAAATCTACTGGCTTGCAAAACCACTTGGAAAAACACAAAGAGATCAAAGTACAACCACAAACTATCAGAGGCTGATTCATACTCTCAACCAGAAAATAGTATGCTCCTCTAATAAATTGATAATGACTCTTAATCCATTTTAAAGGGAAACTGTCAACCAAAATGCAAAATTAATGCAGCACCACTGTCATAAACCTCCTATATTTTCACACACGCTCAAACAAAAAAATTTCTCTATTGTGTAATTACTGAAGACAACTTGAAAATTATATACTTTGGATAAATCTGATATTAACAGAATTATTTCTAATAAGCAAAAAAAGAAAAATGTAGGTAGAAAACCATGCCACAACATTGAAGAAATCCAAGTCCTACTGGTTTGTAATTACTTTCTTCCAACATTCCAAGCTGTTTATTTGGGAGAGTAGGTTATGTACCATTTGAAACTCCCTTCAAAACTCCTGTTGAAAGTATCCACTTATGCCAGTACCGTAAAGTTGAAGATGCAATAGAGATGGTGTTCTTGGCTCTGTTTCACACCTCCTACTTAATTCATAAATATTAGCTAGTAATATTTTGATAATCACTGCAACTACAAAATTAAATTATATAAATAATTATATATTACTCCGACTCATGAAGCCCTTCACCCATAAAATCATAACCAATATGTTCCAAATTTTAAAATTAATTTTAATGGGTTTAAACTCTATCTGATTTTTACAAAGCACAAGTAATTCAAGAGGCAACGCAAATGTACAGCAACACTCATTCTCCAAACGCTCAAGCTTCTTTGGTATCCCAGTTGAAATTTACTACTTTGTTTTCTAATACCAGTTCTCAAACAGTACTTACCCAACTAACCCAACATCTGCTATAAGTTTCAAATCAAGATGAACGACTCGCCTCTGACCTTTGCAAGGCAAGAAGTTTGTGACCAAAGAGCCTCCAAGACCTCCACGAGCTGCTAGGAGTCTCTCTCCCACTGCGTTAAGCTCTCCTGAAAATAAACACAGTAGTGAAAAAGGACGGTCCCCTGCAGTAGTTCAGCTGTGATTTCCCACTTGAGTCTATCTTCAAGTAAGAGAAAATTTTCTGTACGTTTCCTTGCAAGAGCTATGCACTCAGAGTCATGGTATTTTTCCTTCTTCAGAAACAAATGAAAGCAATCACACCCCAGTGTTCTGCTCTGGCATATAGTTACTGGCTTCAAGAAGAGTGCTTACTACAGGCAAAGCAGTAGTTCTGAAGTCTCCAATTCTTGAACTCAAGAATGCAAGGGAAAATCTGCATTGACAGAGATGTAGCTACAGCAAACTCTTCAGGTGTTCCCTATTTTTTTATTAAGATGCAGGCTGTAATAACTCCCTTAGGGTTGAATAATTAAAAAAAAAAAAAGAGGCAACATTTGAATATATAACTCAGGGATAGCTTTAGACACTGATGTGCCTGCATCATCAACAGTTCTTGCCATACATCCAATTTTGTTAAACATCCAAATCAGAGTAATTTGTGAATTTAGTTTGAATTTCAAACAGCATCAGAAAAAAACTTCTGAGTAACTGCAAAGGAGCCATTGAGAGGCCATTCCAAGAGCACTGTATTGAAAGAGATCTTCCTGGTTACTACCGAGTACCGCTCTTTAAAAAAAGAGTAAAAACCAGGGAAGTATTTCAGATAACTTAAGATACTGACATTTGGCAATGATCTTTATCTTTTAAGCAATGTCCTAATTCAGTAAAGTTACAGAGAGTTTATGGACATATAATTTATGTAAGGTCATTAATGATTCTGTGGAGGATCAGTATGGCTTTCAGCCTTTAACACTTGTTTGCAAACCCAGTTTTCTTTCTGCTGCATGTAGTGATACATTCTGCTAATTTCTGGGAGGGGTCCTTGCTTTTCTAACAATTTCTACAGTGTGTTTTTTGTCAAAACAAAGGAAAACAAACACATTTTGGTAGATGTGTAATTTTAAAACATTCTAGCGTTACAAGTCAGCTAGATGCTGTCAATAAATAGGACATTATCTACTAGATACATTAAGACAAAGCAAAAGTCCTTACCAATCTGCGTGCCATCATCACAAAGAACTGAAATTCCCAGAGGCACATGAACTTCACAGTCTTTTCCTTTTTCACCTTTTAGTGCTTTAACACTGGGAGAAATTAAACCAGACTTAGTAATTTAAGCTGACATTTTGCTTTCCGGAAGAGATGCATGTAACAACTTTCATTAAGCAGACTCTTACCTACTGTTGGCTCCTGTTCCAGCTATAAATCTCTTCTGGGGATATCGGTGCTTTATGCTCTTTAAGGTAGTTCTTTCTTGGGCCACGAACCAGACGTCGCCACCTCTCCCTCCTTCCCCACCTAGACGAGGATAACCCATTCCACCGGTTCCTCCTCTCACATAGACCCGTAAATTGTCTATAAAGTTGCCATACTAAAAAACCCAACAAGTTTCATATCAGTATCGACAGCAGAAGAAGGAAGTTAAAAGTTTATCACAAAGTTTTGTTTGGGACATGGTTGAGAAGAAATGTACCTACCCTCAAGTAGGATGTGAAACAAAAACCTGTGTTTTATGTGTTCTTATGCAGTTGCTAACTTAGACATAAGACAGTAAAAAACGTAACTTCTGGACCAAATTTGAGCCAAGAACGTATCCCCAACTAACTGCAGGCAATTGTAAAGCTAAAATACACCCTCCTTCATGAATAATGAGCCCACTAATCAGGTAACCTCCCTAAACGCTTTGAAAGGAGTTCAGACGGATGAGTGCAGTCGGGGGTGCTGAGGCAGTCACCGCGAACCCCCCAGCTGCATTCTACTGCCGCAGACCCCGGCGGCTGGAAAGGCCCGTGTGCTGGCTGGCGGCAAACGCCCGGGACCCGGCCCTGCGGAACCGAAACACCACCCTGTCCCCCGAGATTTCATTACCAGCGCCCGGAGCCCACCGGCACTCCGAGAGCGCCCTGCGTGACCGAAGGGCTCCCGCACGCCAGGCGAAGAGCCCTCGCTCAGGGACAGCCGTGTTACGTTCTGTAGCCGTCAGAATCGACGCGGCTAAAGCTGCTGAGGCAGAACTTTTCTCTGAGGGCACTAAGAGCCTCCAGAAACAGACAGATAACGCCCCGAGGTGTTTCCAGGAGGGGACACGCCTCCCGGCCTGCACAGCCCCCCGGGCACGGCCTGGGCCTCAGGGGGCCGGGAGCGGGGCCGCCGCCGCCCGCCAGCCCTCCCTGCCGCTCCGGCACTGCCTGCCGGTGGGCTACACCCACCCCGGGCCCGTCCCTCCCGCTCCCCGGGCCGCCCGCACCCACCTTCCGCAGCAGCGCCGCGCCGCATCGCACCATGCTGGCGGCCGCCGAGAAGGGCGGGCCGGGGCGGGAACAGCGGCCTGGGGGGGCGGGCCCGGGCCGCGGGGGGCTGCGTGGGGAGGAGAGGGCAGGAGAGGGGCAGAAGGGGAGAAGAGGTGGCGCCCGAGCCCCAGGGGTGCGGCTGCCGGCCGGGGGAAGGCAGAAGGAAGCGGTCGGCCGCCCCCTGTTCCGCCGTGGCTGGGCCGTGTGTGGAGCGGCTGGGCCTGCTCGCCCTGCCCGCCCGCGGCCTGCGCTGGCGGCCTCTCGCCGCGGCCTGGCGGAGCCGGTCCCTCCGGAGCCGCCGGCACGGCAAGGGGCTGGCTTGCTGCAAGATGTCGGCTTCTCGCCGCGCTTCTCCCGAAGCACCTCCAGCCCAGAGGCCTCAGGGCCGTTTCAGGCCCAGGTGCGGTCATGGCCGCCTGAGAGGAGAGCAAGGCCCCAGCTGCCGGAGCTGTGAGGTTCGGGGGCGAGATCCGCCGTGCCCCTGGCAGCGGTGGGCCGGTGGGCTGCAGTGTCTGCGGCGGGCCTCGGCCGTGCGCTGGGTCCCCTACAGCCGCTCGCTCGTACTGCTAATGCCCCCCCCCGCCCCGAGAGCGTGGGAGCGGACCTTCCCCAGGGCTGCTGTCCGGGGTGAGGATGGCCCCGTGGAAAGCGCACGGCTTTAATGAGGCTTATGGTGCTCTGCGGCTCACACGTGGCCACAAATGAGAAGTTATTTTGTAAATCATGACATCACTAAGGTCAGAAGGGTAAAATTGGTGAAAAAATGCCCCCGAGTCTTTATTTGTAGAAGTGTTTTCAGACAGTGTGTGCGTATTCTCAGTGGTTTTTTTTCAAAGCACAAATCCTTATTAAAAATACTGTTCTTTCTTACAGCCTTTCCACAAAATCATACATTCTCAGTTGCACTTGTTAGCTACCTGAGCCGAATCATTACCATTTACAGTAATTTAATAATAAAAATAAGTTCAACAAGGCACTGTAACTGTTGCAGAGTAAAAAAACAATTTAGAAGACAGCGTTGTGCCATGCACATGCTAACTGGCCCCAGAGAACATTAAAGTGGCATCCGGGATATATCACACCATGGCAGTGTTGCCCAGTGCCAATTTAAGAATGTAAATTTGGTTTTGTTATTTGTTTCTTAGTTGCTTCATGGCCTGGGACACCAGATTTGGGCACTATTTACAAAATATGTGCAAAATAGTGGTTACATAGATTCTTTTGTGTATTATTTGGGTTTTATGTTTGCTGTAATTTTCTTTTATTTTATACACTGTAAAAGTTAGGCCAATACCTACATTTAAAAATCCACCTATATATATTTTTACATAGTTAGCTAATCGGGGCAAAGGAGCTAAAATGCTAAAATTTTAGACGTAGATTTGAAAAACAAAATTTAAGGAATGGGGGAAGAATGAATAAAAAATCCAAATTCCTAATCTTGTGCTTTTCAGCTGACCCACACTTCTCTCTCTGACGTAAAAAAGCAAACTATATTTTGCATCTGGGTTATTCAGGAGACGGTACAGATGGAACGTGGCTGTCATTCCGAATGATTATTCCTGATGACTTCTGATGATCTTCATGAATGAATAAAATAATAACATACTTCAATCAAATACAATTTTACAAGCCACTACAGTACAGAAATGAGAATTGTTTTTTTTTTTTGTCTTGAACTGTCATATGCTATGGGAGTTTTTAGTACTATTTTTAGAAGGCCTTAGTCCTCTTTATGAACCTTTTCTTTCCACCTACGTGTACGGAAAAACACATTCAAAAGCTTTTCAGTCTGTTGACTATTACAGACCTGCTTTTTCCTGCTATTCTGTGTTATTTTTAGCAATCAACTACATATTCTGCTTCAGCTAAAAATATTTATAATATCTACCCCCTGGACCTGCTTGTGTCATACTGTTACAACCTAAGTTAAATCCCCCAAATTCCAAGTATGCCTTTCCTCTGTGCCAACCTGGACTGTAATTACTTGTCTTGGAAAAGAAGAAAAAATGACCTGGCCAACCACAGACCTGGAAACCTGGTCTCAATCTCATGCTAAACTTTGGAAAAACTCAAATTTCCCATATTAATACTCTACTGATAAAACATTTGATATAGCATCCCCTGGGAAGGAATGAGAATATGGGGGTTAAGAGAGAAATTGTGGAGTGAGATAGCCACAAGTAATTGTGGAATGTAAGATGTCAGGGTTAAATGTTTGGGTTTAGGATGGCCTTATTTGATACTGTTTGTAGTAGCCCTGATAAAATCAGTAAGATCATACTGATGAAATCTGTTAATGATACATATATAAGTGTTCTAAGCACAGAAAGTGTCTCAGGAGATGCATTTCATTTAAAGTAGGGAGGTATTACTGTCATTGTTCAAGGCCCTGGTGAAATCTCACTTGGGATACCGTGAAAGCTTCTAATTAATTGTTCTACACTGAGCTAAGGTTGAACTGAAAGAGGGGTAGAGGGAGGTTAAGTGCATCACCAGAGAGCTTGAGAACCTTTCCTACAAACAGATTTTAGGATGGCTCAACTTGTTTACTTCAATAAAACAAAAGCAGAGAGGATGTATGAGTGCTGTCTATAAATATATCAGGAAAGTAAACATGAAGGTTGAAAACCATTTAATTTGCAGGGCAATGTTGACACAAGAACAAACAGGTATGGCCTATTCATGAATAAATATATCAGGAAATTAGAATAATGTTTCTAGTCATTACAGCAATCAAATGCTGAAACAGCTTTTCCGTGGAATCGGTGGAAGAGAAGATATGCCCATTTTTAATATAGTGCTTGATAAATTTATGAGGTGATTGCACAACAGAGCTTTCTGTAGCAGCAGGGACTGGGCCCCGTCATTCAGGAGGACCTCTCTGTTCCGTGTCACCACGCCAATTCCCCGACAGCAGAACATTCTGCCCAGATGCATAGGTCATAACACGGGAAGGACCGGTCAGTCCAACCCGACTAGCAGGCAAGGTTCAGAAGTCCTCATCTACACAAAAGTTAGACTGTGCTACCGTGACTTCAGTAAAGCACACAATGTCAGCATAATAGAGAAAATAATAGAAAAAAGGAGATAAGCAAAAGAACTTTCAAGTGAGATGAAGTAAGCGTGGGGAAGTTGCAGATCCAAGAAGGTCATAGGCAAAGTTCTTCAAGGATCAGGTCATAGGCCCTGACATCTCCTTGAAGACAAGTATGTATTAAATTACCCCGTGTTTTCATGCTTTGTTCTTTGAATTGAGTGCTGTTGGATGGTTAGGAGTGTTGAGAGCAGCAGGGTCTGTAGCTGGTTGACTTAGCAGAGCCTGATCTAGACTCACCGCTGAACTCCCCAGCACATGGCAGGAGGGGACATCCAGCAATGGGGCGATGTGTAGAGTGATGCCAGCGGAGATGCCAGCAGAGCTACTAACTGAGGGGAATTCAACCCATGGAATCACTCCACAGCTCAACCTCAGAAAAAGAGAAATAAAGAAAAACAGATCTCCTGTGGGTGTTGTGAGTTGAAGGTGTTAAACCCGTTGACGTAACACCGGGTGTGTTTCAGCACTGAGCAAGCTTGTGCCACCAAGCTCATACCAGCAGGGAATCAAGTAACATTTCTTTTGAAATTGCTATTGTGTGTTTTCTGGAACCTTTTATACCAGTAAGTACATGATCACACACCCATGATGCTAAAAAATACTGAAAGGGAATAATTTAAAATTCTAAAGTTTGAGGATATTTAGATGGTTTATTTTCTAAATACTTTACTTCAGAAATGAATCCGGGCACTTGAAGAGACACCGTGCTCTGCCTGGGCAGCACTGATTCTATCATCTTTCTCCTCTGATCTGTGCGGCTGTTTAATCAGCAGTGGCCGTGCCGCACTCCAGCTCCGGTGACGGGGCTGTGAGCACCTCACTGTCAGGCCTGTTCCTACAACATCATCACTCTGTTATTTCTTCACTTCAGACGCTGCTAATTAGTGATGCAGAGGGTGACTCAATTCTTTATCTTCAGTGAATCCTGTTTACGTACGAGTGCGCAGGTGTGTAGTCACAGAGGTATCTGTCACTCAGTCCTACAAAGGGCTGACAGCGTTTTAAAGCTCTCCAAAGTGATTTATGTAGTCAATGCATATTCTGAGTTTCATGCTAAATGATGCTTCAGTTCCTGCTCTTTCTGTTCTCATTGTCTATGTCACATACTGGTACATGATAGCCTGAAAATCACAAGGGTACTGCTCTATCAGGTCATGGTTTTTCCACTCTGTTCCTTCTCTCTCATTACAGAAATCACTTGGTAGTGATTTCATCTCCTCCCTCTGACAAGATTAACCTGTAAAATCTCTCCACAATAATTTTAAAGCTTCCAGCAGTACTTTGTTTAAATTAGTACTTTACGTGTTGTTTTTCTCAGTCTAGAGAAGAACTAACTTTGGTGGAAATATTTAAAAACTAAGCTGAAATATTTTAGCAACACAGCTTTATTTTGAAGTAGAGCTGAAATAATTAACAAATGCAAGTCAAATTTCTTTCCTTGCCTTTCTGAACATGCACACAATGGTTCATTGCAATGCTGGGAACCTGGCAGAAAGGTCTTTGTAGTTGAAAGAAGTAACTACACCAACACATCTCAGGCCCAGATGTTCTAAAAATTGGATGTGTTGCTCTTACAGTTTCAATTTAAAAAAAAAAAAAAAAGGAAAGAAGAGATTGAACCAATGCCAAGGTTACACTCTTCGGTACAATGAAGTGCCACTAGATGGAGGCACCCAGCTGGAATAATACAAAGAATAGGTTGAAGTACAACAGCTCCAAACTCATGCTATAGAAAAACTATCAATGTTGGAAGAATTTTGAGGGAAAAAATCTTGTTCTGCATAAGTTCAATTATCAATTAAGCTGAAAAAAACGACTGCTTTCCCAAGTACACGAACAGGTCTCCGGTTTGTCAGAGGGAGGAAAATGCAATGGGTAGCAAAGCTTTCTCCACAGGTGTTCAGAAGGAACACCATGCAGGACAGGCTCTGCTCTCTGAGGGGAACCCATGAGAAAATCCCACTGGCACAAAGCCCCAGCTCTGCCAGTTACTCCTTGTCAATGGGCGTCCAGACCGAAAGATGAAGTGAAGTAACTCAAGAAACACTCCAGAGCACACAGCGTTGGGCCACTGCAACTCCCAGCCTTCTTCCCTTGGCAAGAGCCATTTCCAGCCCCCAGTAGGCCAGGAGGGACTAAGATTATTTTTTTCCATGATATGCAACGGGAAGAGGGCTGGGACATCCCTCCTGCAGCAGTTCCCGCGTTAGGCACGGTGAGGGGCTGCGCTCAGACACCGGCAAAGGGGGAACGACAGCCTTTTGTGATCCAGCCCCTTAGTGCAGAGGTGGGCACGGGGACCTGGAGCAGGTCTGAAGTGTGATCCATGGCTTTCACACTCTCATAACTGACTTGGTGCACATCCCCAGCTGCAGGGATTTGTGACCTAGAGGCAGCTACAATCGGAGTTATCATCTGACATTGAACTGCAACAGGTCAGAAAGAAACACAGAATTTCGGTGTATTTGCAAAAATGCTTTGACTTTAATGATGTTGGCTGCTGCTGGTTTTAATTTGACAACCTTCGATTAAACTCTAGTGCCTTTGAAGAAGAAAGACAGATGGTCTTCCTCGACAGCAACAGCCCCCTTGGAGAGTTTAAAAAGCATGTCTGCAATGTATGAAGAGTTCTCTAAAAAATCATCTGCATTTCAGAATATGACCCAATCCACTTTTCCTGGTGATCTAAGAGGTGATTTGAATATACATGTTGAGAAATTTGTCAGAAAAATCTGTGTGAAGAAATCTAAGCTTTAATTATATCAGACAATATATAACACTCCTCATCCTTGTAGAATTCAATTTTGGGCAACCTGTCCTGAATTAGGCACAATAGATACCTAGAACAGGCTCCAGAAATCCATCTGGCTCAGTGTGGAGTTGCCTGAGCCACCTGAGGAGGAGCGCCAGGACTGAGGGGAGAAAGAGAATTGCAAATTTATGGACAGGAATTTGCCCTTAGGAACACACTTTGCACTAACAGAGCATCTTCCATGATAGGAAGTCAAGGCCTTTTACAGATTTTAATGCTTTGGGCTCCCTGACAACTGTTCATTTAAACTGTATTTTTAACCTTATTTTACTAGCAGGATATAGAAGTTATTTCATATAGTGTACTGGATCTGGTTGGGCTAACCTATAACAATTAGACCCATGGAAAATTCACAGCAGCTGGAAAAAAAATTCTGACTCCCTTTAATTTTTGGTCGTAGACTTAAGTGTCTGATGGGACACTGTAACTGGTGTATCACAAGAAAAAGTACAGAAGAAATAATTAGTAGTGTAAGTAACTTTCTTCACAAGCTTCTCTCTCTCAAAGGAAATGAAGATCTTCTAAAGGTGTGCACGAGCCTAGTTCCTTAGTGGAGAAAACAACTGGCCAGAAACAAACCAGAAGGGTCTTCAAGCCCTGGCAAAGTGGGGCGGCCACTGGCCACTGGCTGGACAGTGGGGGGACAGAAGTGTGGGGCAGCCAGTGCCTGGGGGGACCGTGTCACGGACAGGTAAAAGGGAATTGACATCCTCTTTGGCAACCAAGTCATGGCAGATTTTAAAAAGCAGTGCAGAATCCATCTCAGGTCAGGGAGTTTCTACAAAAAGGGAACTGGATTAATGGTGCTTGTTGTGCCTATATATTCTGGGCTGTATGTGCCTTGGCCATTAATTTGAGCTGCTGTCTCTGATGATGCACGTTTCAGTGGGCAGTCAGGATTGCGGATGGAAACCTGGGTTTATAAAATAGGGAGAGCCTTCATGTTACTGATTTGGAGAAAGCTTTGCTACCCATTGCATTTTCCTCCCTCTGACAGCCCCGACTCCCCCTTCCCCTCACCCCGGAGCACGCAGCCTCTGGGGTGACCCCGGGAGGGCTGGCAGTCGCTGCAGAAGGAGGTGGGGCTGCCACAGCCACGTCCATCGCTCCCTCTCCCCTTCCTCTGACCTGAGCTCATGCTGCTGCTGCTGCTGCTGCTGCTTTGCCAGTGGCAGAGTTGTCCCTGTACAGCGTGATCCCGGCGTCCTCGCAGCATCCAGCAGCTGCCAGGCACTTGCAGCCCTCTCAGGAATTTCTTTCTTCTTCTCCAGGTGGCCGACCACTCTTCTCTCAAGGCTGCTGTTTTCCATCTCATCACAGGAAGACCGTAAGTATAAATTCTGCTGTGGCTCTTTAGTTACTGCCTTTGTGAAACTCATCTGTCCTGTACCGAATAGTTGGAGTTATTAGTTCAAAGTCTCTGGGAGGCTTGTTGTGGTCTCTCTCCCAAGGAAGAGAAACTTTAATGCATACTCCTAAATTCTTGGGCTGCTGAGGCAGGGAACCCCACTGCCCGCTGAAACGCTGGCAGCAAGTGGAGTGTTTGAGGGCAGGCTGGGGTCTGGCTCATTGCCTTGGGTCCTGAAGGCGAGGTAAGGGAATACATGAGTTCAGGGACCTCGGCTGCAGCAGTAATGGCACATCCAGACCTAAAATCATGCCAGAACCCCGAGGCCACTGGCTCCTGACCCAGCTTGGTGTGACTGGGAACTCCATGGTGTTGTCACAACTCTGTCTTCTTATAGACAGTTCACAGGTCAGTGGTATTACCTGTGGATTATCCTCTCTTTATCGGTATCACGAGGAGGCTCAGAGAGGACGCCGGTGTGTTGATGCTTCTGAGGCTCTGCAGACTGACTGTGGGCACTGCTGCTGCTCAGGGACAGTCCCGAGGGGCAGGGCACGCCTCTGACTCTGGCCAAGCTCCCTGTGAAATCTGCACGGTTGCCCAAAACATTGCCTTGAACCTATATAACACCTCACTCTGTTTTGTAATTGTAATTTTCCTTCTGAATTGGCACAGGGATTGAGAACGGTGGGGAGGAGTGTAGCACGAGCTGTCTGATGCAGAATTGATTTAGGACACCAAAACAGGGGGCACTGTCTGAGACTCTGGACTGTCACCTTTTTCTTCAGACTTTTCCCTGTGTTTGCTTGTCTTTTTTTTTTTTGTTTGTTTGTCTGTTTTCCCTTTATGTTTACTCTGCTTTTCCACTGCACTTTACCTTGATAGGAACAACTGAGAAAAAAATTTATCAGGTATTTTAGTGAAGTTCAGTCTAAACTTGTTTTGAGCATATGGAATATGCACCATAGGAGAACTGCAGCTTTCCCAGGGGGAATCCATGTATAATAATGACTACATATTCTGTGGCATTTCAAGTTCTCATCATGCCTCCTGTGCTATTACTCTTTCCATCTCCAGTTGTCCAGCTAGTTTCAGTGTTTTGCATACACGCTAGAAATAATTGTGTCAGAAGTTTGCTTAATTTTCTAACATAAGCCAGAGAGGATTATGTCTTTTTCTGGTCTTGCAGCAGCCACTGACTGAGTCTGTAACCTGCCTACGCTCCCCAGTACAGGCTAATGGCCTGGTTCACTCCCTCTTCATCACCACCCTTTGGAGCTGGACTGCTCCACGAAAGACTGGCTATTTATAGCTCTCTTACTTGTTTGCAATAATGTAAAATAGCATACCACTAGCACCGGGACCTCAGAGCTATTCATCTGACTTTCTAAACACAGGAGCTTGAGGGAAGAATTCTTGAGCTCAAGGAGCAGTTCTGACGAGGCTATGATCACTTCAAACTTTCTGCTTCAGGTTTTCATGTTCTAAACAGCATTAACAATTTCTAGGTGCAAACCCAGCTCCAGCGTTACTGTTCATTGACTGGTTCTTATTCCATGGTTTGAAAAGAAAAGTTTTCTGTACATATGTATAAATCGTCTCTTGGGTATCCATGTAAGTTATGTGAGAATGAGCTACATAACGGCAGAATCACTGATGTTATACATTTTCCTTCAGGTATCTCCTTGGAGTATGGAATCTGTATGGAAACGAAGGTGGTATCTTCAACTGGGCTGTGTATTCATACTGAATTTGGTTTATGCCAATCTAGATTATCAAAAAGAAACTCCTGCAAGCCTGGGTCAGATTGACCATCAGTGTTGGGAGATGTCGTCCCATGGGCTGGTGGAAATGAAGAAACTCAAGGTAGCAGATGTGGTCATCGATCTCTGGGACTTCATGATGTTCCTAAAGGAATCCCCTAAGCCCAAGCACAATGAACTCTTCAATGATTTAGCCCAGAACTTCTGGGATATGTATGTAGACTGTGTGCTCTCAAGATCCCATGGAATGGGCAGAAGACAATTAATGTCTCCCAAATACTCTTCCACATACTCGCATAGAACTTTACAAGGTAACTACAGAATATGGTATTAGTCTGTTATGTCCTAACATTAAACTGAACCACTGTTCCGTCCTTATCCTTGATTGCTAGTTCTTGTCTCTACTCATCCAAAGTATTTGCATCTTTCAACAGTAGCCACTTTCCCATTACATGAGTCAGGAGTGGTGAGGGTCCTACATTTCTGTATGTAACAACGTGCAGGAAATGTCACGTATGCAGGTGGGAGTGCGTGGTGATGGATGCTGCATTCTCCGTTCATCACCACGTGCACACAAATGACATCCCAATACTAAAAGCTTCCTGGTGTTTGGACTTCTGCCTCAACTTTGGGGAATCGACCCTCTGTGAGAAGGGAAGCTCAAACCCCTGCCTGCTTGAACCTTGTTCTTCCCATTAAAACTACTGGCCCATAGTGCCATCTCATGGGCACTGAATCATCAAACGGTGACAAATTCAGGTTGTCGTGGTCTGAGATGAGTCTGCACTGAAATCGTACAGGCTTTACACCAGCCACTCAGTCCCAGACCTGTGTGCTTCCTTCTTCCTCCGCAATACAGTTTTTATCTGATGTACCCAGGCAGAAGTTTCCAGCCTGAACATAGAGATAATTTAATCCTAGCATTCCAAACCATATTGCTTGGAAATTGACTACCTTTCTTTCGTAATCTTGCAGGGTCCGCTTTCACCAACCCATTTTAGGCCAAAAGAGGAGAAAATGAAGATATCTCAGCAAGGCAACATCAAAATGAAGGCGCACAAAAGCCAGCGTACACTGTAGATGCTTAGACAAAACCATTGGCATGGTTCTAACTTTCTTTTTCTCTGTATAAAGTACTTAGCCACTGTTAAACTGATAAGTGCATCAGCTCCCACGTTGTCCCTTTTGCTTCCCTGCCTTGCAATCTACCAGGGTTGCCTTTTCCCCACTCCTGCGGGAATGCCTTTGCGTTTTGAGTCAACACCTTTGTTCTCTCAGGTAAGTTTGTGAGTCTGAACCACTGGCGTATTTTTGTAGAGGATCTTATTTTCCAATAATTCTCTTTTTAAAAGTTAATTTTGATGGAAGCCCAATATATTTTTATATGTTAGGCAATGGATAAAATGTCAATAAAAGTATTTTATAAGTGTCTTGCACATACAATCAACTTCACTTTTAAGAATTGCAAAAAAGTGTTACATCAAGCTAAAGGGAAAGATTTGCTCATTTTAATGTCCTGTGCAGTCTGAACTTTGTATTTCATCACTGCTTAGTCTAAGCTATGGATTAATTAAAGTATTTTTCTATGCAATATGGTCTGAAGAGTAGTCATTTTCTTGTCTATTGACATATTATTTGCAAACCTGCTACTATGTTATATTAAGAACAGTACTTTACACAAGACTGCTCTTTATTTACACATTTATACAGGTAAATAAGGTGATACAGTTCATCCCTGTCATCATCCCTCAACATCACAGTTGAGAAGAGACTCGTGCATCAAGTGGTCTGACAGACTGAGGGACTAGCTTGACCACTGCTCCTTTACCAGAAACCATCCAGCACAGGTAAGCTAATTCAGGGAAATTAACTGTCTCATAAATTCATTTCTCCTGAGCACAGAAAGCCTGAGAACAAATGGGAACACTTAGAGATGCTGACTGTTCTCTGCTTTACTCCTTGGGCTATACAGCTTGTTTAGTCCCTGATGTGTTCCAGCCTTTTATGGGATCCCAGCTGGGTTTAATTATTGTAGGAAACAGTACTTACACAGTAACAGCATATAAACCTTTATAAGTAACAAGAAATCCATCACAAATAATGCCTAGTTCATATATAGTTTGTAAAATACGCATCAATTCTTGTAGATTTGTAAATGTTCATTTATGTAAATACAATATTGAACTACATCTTGTAAAATATTGGAGTATTCTGGAGGGGGTACAAAAGTAGTGAGACATTTCTCCCACCCATCAATGTAAGTTCCTGACTTACAAAAAAATAAATAGAGGGAGTCATGAGACACCCAAACATCAGTTTCAGGAGCTGAGACATCATGATGAGCAGCTATTCCAGCAATATTCAGTTTATAAATCTGTACATTGTATTACGTTTGCAATAAAGTGTCCTAACTGTCATAAACTGGATAAATGAATTCCCCTTGTTCACACCTACAAATAATTTTATTCATCACCTACAGAAGCGTAGAACTCTAGTAACATTTTAAAGGTAATGTTTCCTATATTAGTGATGTCTTAATTGAACGCCAGAGCGAGGTATCCTTCCTATGCAGTTTTAAAAGACCCATCTTTCCTCAGACTGTAAGTCTTTGTTTTAATTCTATAGGAGACAAAGGTGCTTGCCATCTACCATAAGTGGCCCCAGAAGAAACCCTTGCTATGGTGACCCTGCAGTCTCTGTGAACAAGAGATTGTGAACAACAGGAACATGCAGCGGCAGCAGCAAAACAAATTCCAAGTGGAAATACCTGTTTTGTGTCTGGCAGGGCCATGGAAAGCCAGCTGGCCGCTCCTCGGGTCTCCGCAAGAGGGATTCCTGTAAGGGGGCTGATCTCTTCCTCCCCAGTCCTCAGCACTCGCCCCTTTCCATCCCTGCCTCACAGCAGGAACGGTCTCCTCGGGTTCCCTGCAACAGCCAGGCCAGAGTCCAAAAGCTGTCCTGTGTCAAGCCTTGAGATAGTATTCATTGATGAAGTATAAATGTCAGAATTTCAGGAAATTCTGTCCCTTTCCTTCTCCAGGCTTCACTACAACGAACAAGAGGGTGGGTGTGCGAGGCCGGGCCTGGGCCTGCGGCACTCTGCGGGAGGGCAGGAACAGGCCGCAGCTCACACTGTGCATGATTTAAAGTTTCTACATAAGCATAAATATAACCTGATTTCCAGTTAAAAGATCTTTTATATCCCTACCTTGGCTACACTGCACGGCTGTAGCTTTTGCTAAGGCATTGAAAGGACTTACATGAGTCCGCTATGGTTTTTTGGAAAAAATAGACCGGTGCCTTGCTGCCAGCAGTAATGAGTCACCCACACATCATGCCTATGAAAGCATATTAAAAAAAATATCTAAACGTCACAGTCTTTGTTCTCTGAGTCAAATATTTATTGTTTGGTTTTAATTGTGAAAAGACAATGGAGCATACTTTTTGTGGCCCCAGTGTGTAGATCTGTTTTCTCATTCTCCAAGCCAACAATAAAGCAGCATAGCTGTCCAAGAGTTGTGAGGGAAATATAAACTGAGCAAGACTTTACTTGACACAGAAGACTTCAGTTAGATAATCTCTATATACTTTAGCTTACCCTTGCTGGCAGGCAAAAAATACACATACAGGCTTGTTTAAGCAAACAAACTGTATGCAGATACTTTTGAGAAAAAAATGTCATAATGAAATGAGATTATACTTAAAAATTACCAGCTAGCAAAGTGTCAGCATAAAAATGAAATTAAATTAGCGTAGCTTAATTTCTCTAGCTTGAAGTACCAGATGACTGTTGTACTCTACAATGTAATGTTTAAGAGACCTTCTCATAAGAAAATGCTTCTTTGGAAACTAAATGTGGATATTCCTCTGAAGTTTAAGTACCATTTTTTATGGCTGTTTTATTTCACTATTTTCTTCATGTTCTTCTTTTTATAGAATTCAAGTAGATAATTTTGAAACAAAAATCTCTGCCTTCATTTTTAATGCCAGCTCTGCTATGTCTTTTTACAGAGACAAAAAGATTTTTAAGAGCTTACACAGCTCCCCCCGACCCTGCTCCCTTGTCTCTCTTTCAGGAAGTAAAAAAGGGGAGTTGGAAACCAAGTTCTGGCTGTTTAGCTCAAATTTATTTCCAATTTTCAAGTTGGCTTTTAACAAAGTAAAAGCTTATACTTCTCTCACGATGTTGCTCACAGGTAAAAACAACAGCATGTGCCACAGAACCCCTTGCGATGGCCCAGCGACTCATGCCATGACGCTGGAGACCAGCTATGGCACCAAGGCACGGACTCCCCGAAGTGGTGAAGTTTATTGTTTCACTTTTCCAACATATATAGTTTCTGTCTTTTGATCAGGCGTTGTGCTCTCCACACAGATAGGGTGCAAGTGGCTGCCCATACACCCTCGTGAGCAATGCAATTGGCTACATTTAATTATTCACACCTCTAGGCTACAAAACACTACTCTCTATTTTTCTACCTTGCTTATCTGTTTTCTACCT
>JAOQGL010000012.1:22191659-22214047 GCA_027564165.1 Gallinago nigripennis | reverse complement strand
GTGTGGAAGAAGACTGGCAGATGACAAGAATGCCGTTAGAGTATGCAGGGATGAAACGAGGAAACCCAAGGCCTCCTTGGAATTAAAATTGGCAAGGGTTGTCAAAGTCAACAAGAAGGGTTTTTTCAACTATATTGGAGGCAAAAGGAAAATACCTGCTCGCTCTTGGCATGCTGGGAAGCATAAAGCACTAGTTTGTGAGATAATGAAACTCTGTGAATATTCAGTTTATAACAGAGGCTTATGTTTCATTTTAAGAAGCGGATGTAGTTGTAATAGGTACCTTAAATTGTTAACTGCTACAGCTGAACACAGGTGCAACTCTTAGAGTAAGGTAATGACCATTCCTCATTACACCTTTGCTGATGCATCACTGATGATGCTGCTTCATTTTTTCACGTTGCTTTCTGAATACTGGCAAACTTATATAAATTGAAAGAACTGAGGTTAACCTCATTTGATTTAAAGCTAAAATTTTACTGCTGAGACAGATTAAAATATCTTCAAGCAATATTCACATACGGAATTCTCAACATTATATAAAAAAATATTTATATAAGTTGACAAAAAAAAAACTTTACATTGGTTTGATTTTTAAATTTACATTTAAATACCCCTTGTCTTACTTTTGCATATGCTGCTTCTTCCTCTTGGATTTCCTGGTGATGTTTACGTTCAAGCACTTCAGTTTGCAGAGCAGCAACCATTCTTCCCGTACCTTCTGGTACCTCTGAAATAACTTTCAGAGCTTCTTCATCTGACTCAACAGGCCTGAATTCTTCCTTTAGTTCTGCACACAGTTCACTCCAAACTTCTCCAACCTGTGTGTAAAACATACACCACGCTAGTTGATATTTATGCCTTTTTTTCAGTTCCAATTAATCAAAATATAATAAAGCAACAATCTCTCTCCTTATTGTTGTTTCACTTTCCAGAATTTTAATGCAAGGTTAGACTTCAGTAACGCTATGCCAAATTCATTCATAATAGTCCTCCCTAAGCCTTCCCGAGACCAAGCTTGGCTCCACAGAACAGTAACAGGAATGCTGATGACTAACGGAAACTCAGAAGAAATACAAATAGCTACTAGAAACCAAATTATAAGTGAAGTGTTGTGTCCCCACTGGCTTCTTCTGTAAAATCTCAAATTGTTCACGTTATCAAGGCAAACTGCAACATAAGAGATAAATGGAAACTGGGTTTATCAACTAAAGATCCAGTCTTGCTAGTATCTGAACAATTTAAGCTCTCACAGACTTTGTTCCTAAGCAGAAAATTAGCAGAAACTGAAGCATCTTTTGAGTAGGTTGGCTCCCACAAAGCTTATTACCCTGTTCTTGTTTCCTATAGGCCCATCTCTCTTAACTTTTGTCAGTATGGATGGATAATGCATGATGGGGCAAAGATGGGAAAGCCCAGGAAATCCTTTATCAGAATGTGTGTTTAATGTCATTTTTAATAGCCAACAGCCATTTTACTAGCCAAGTGTGCCCTTCCCCTCCCTCCCCTGCACCTGACCTCACCGCACACAGAGGTTCCCCTATTCTCCAGCCCTTCTCTTATTTCTTACTCCTATCCTGGCCCTGGCACATTCCTGTTTCTTGAGCTGGCAAACAGTAAAAACTATTTTTTTCTGAGTTATTTTTAACTAGCATTGGTTTCTAGTCTTATTTTCTATGCAGGCACAAACATCTGTAGCAGCACAAAGGAAGAATCTGGGGAGCGCTGGAATCATGCAGGTGGGACTGCTTAAATACTGGCTTACACTCTGTGAAACTATCAGTGACTTGTGACATAGGTGACAGCTTTTGAAGGTTTATTTCTTCATTGTATCCTGAGATATAGTTGCTATTTTTACAAACACAGATACAGCAGTAATATTTTCTTCCACAATACTCACTTTGAAGTCAATATAATGCTGTATGATGGCAAGCGTGACAAAATCCTTAGCAGACAAGCCAGGTAAATTTTCAAAACCTAAACAAATATTAATCATGTCAGTATTAACAGCATGTTGAATTTACCTTAAAATATAATGTTCTAAAAAAGACTCCATCTTACTTGTCATATAATCACATGCAAAATCTTTATCACACATACACCAGTCAGGCACTAGTCTAATCCTGAGCAGGTTTTTGGTGATAATACTCCTTTCTCTGTAATAAATTCACTCTATTCTAACTCTTCACTTATAAGTGTCTCCAGTGAACTTCCAATCACTTGGAAAACCAGGATAGTACTGCATTTGCTCTGCTTTTGGGATAAGGGTTTGATTTTCTGCTAAAGCAAACAGATAGCTGAGTCCACAGGTCACAGTACTAAAGAAGCAATTTGGCACAAATAGAGTTTGCTGCAGCTGTGAAGTAGCCAACAGGAGAACTGTATTACAGAGTCTCTAGTACTTCGTTTCAAAACTGTGTGATGAAGGTCTCCTCCATCTCAAAGGTTTGAGCCTTGAGCATAATGACTCCATCATTTAAAACATATGTTTAGAATATGTTTAGTAAAAGAATAAGTTAGAGAATAATGGTAATTAGTAACCAACTTAAGAATAAGCCTAAGAAAACAATATCATGCCACTGTGAATACAGCAATTGTTGTATTAATGTTGGAATGTTTATTTACAGGAGGAGTAGAAGAATCTAGTTCTATTTGGCTGTGAGGCTTCTGCTGGAGTACTGTGTTCAGTTTTGGGACACTACACATCAAGAAGAATGTGAACCAATTGGAAAGGTTCAAGAAAAAAACAATGAGAATAATTAGAGGTTAAGCTGCGAGATCTGTGAGTAACATCAACAGAAAGTAGTATTTCTTAATCTAGGGAAATAAAATTATATGTGAAAGTGTTAAACTATGGGAAAGAGAGAGTGTGTGTTAGAGAACAAATAATTACAGAAGCTTTTCAGCAAACTTTAGGTTTAATACTAGGAAAACTCATCCTAGTGGTAGAGGCAGCAAGCTACTGGGAAGTCTTCAAATCCACAGCAGCAGGGACTTTTAAGAACAGGATAAGGAATTATCTATTAATAACTGAGTGCTGACAATGCATCTTGAAGTTTCCTTTGATGTTTCTTTTTTATACTGACTTTATTGATTGCCAGCGAACAAGTTCAGTTTAATGATAAATATGACACTGACAAGGCAATTCATGTGTCTTACCTAGCTTGGACAATAATAAATAAAGTTTTGCCCGCATGTTTTCTGAAATTTCCATGATGGTGAAGCTGGGATAGTTGGCAGGAACAGGGATGACCTCTTGCTGTTTCTGGAAGTTGCTAGCAATAGGTCTCTTCATGTCTAATAATTTCAAAATACAAAGCAAGAGTGAAGAATGAAGAGGTAGTATGTTCCTAAAGCTATTAAACTTAGAGGAAATTCTCTCTATGTAAGGAAACATGAGGATCTTTAGCATGCAGCTCCAGACATACTCTCTTTGGTGATGCCTCCTCCAAAAGAAGGCAGGTCCATCTTTGTGAACACTATGTAAATCATTTTGATAGTGCGGCCTTGAGTTTGAATATAATGTGGGCCAGGAAATATTAATTGGCATGATTAAAGATTTGAAAGACCATAGCACTCTTCTTATTTCTTTTTACAACACATAACAAAACACAAAGCTGTTTGTGGAAGAAATTAAGTAGTTTAACTGTCTGGCATGCTAAAAGCCAACGGCTCTGTTCATCATCTAGGGGCCAGGCTCCAACGAAACAGAGAGCAGGTGGTTTGGATTTGGTAAGAGTTACACATAACACTATAAACATTGTCACACACTTTCATCAGGATTCAGACCGCAAAAGCAAATACTGTCTTTGTTCTACCTTAGTCAGTGGAGCTGCTCACAGTTTCACAGGCATCATAACACTTACCAACAATCCTTCCATATGGGTCGCGTTTGACTCCGAGCTCCCATTCCTCCTGCCTCCATAACTGGATGAGAAGATTGGCTGCTGTCTGATCGTCCTCCCCTCGCCACGTATTGATGTGCAAAGCGGTTTTAGGGTTGTCACAAAATTCAACCAAGATCCCAAGAATTACATTGCACAGGTTCTTCTGCTTTAACTTGGATGAAGTGAAAAGGAAAAAATGTTTTAAACTGTTCAAAAGACAGTGATGTTTACCTTCAAATAAACTGAGAAATTGCGTAATATGTAATCGAGTAACTGCAAGCTTTTCATCACAACTGTTTGCACAAAACTGGTGTATAAACTTGTAAATCTTTCAAGTTTCTGGTATCCTGTCAAATGAAATTCTATAAATGAAGGAATATGAGGATCATATGAGTGCAGGATGATGTAAGATGCACATCCCTGTGTGTAGAATTATGCAACAGGTTTTGTATTCGTGCCTCCAGGCTCACGTTTGAGAAGGTACTAGTACCACGATTTATGTTTGTAAGAAACAGACCCTGAAGGCAGTGGCTGAGCGGTACCGCACGGCACCGGTGCTGGTTTGTGGTCACATCTTTTAACAGCAGCTGAAGGTCGGGGGGTCTGCAGCCTGGCACCTCGAGGGCATCGGGGACCGGCCCTGCGCGGAGGGAATGAAACAGGGAAGGAGCGTGCTTACCTGGGAGGGGTGAAAGGCTGCTGCCAGCCCCAGGTGCAAGACCCACAGAAGCAGCTAGACATACATCTACAAGCTAACTTTAAACATCAGAACTTTTAAAGCCTGAAGTACATACTAACTCTGCTCTCACTAGCTTCGATACAAAGAGCTGAGGTGCTTTTCTAAACAGAGATGTCATCCAAAGTAAGAACACAGCTTGAGTTTCTTTTAAAAAACAGTGTATTTTTGGTAAAAATAAAACTCTGTCAAATACCAATTTTGAAAAAAAGATGCATGGAAAATCTGCCCAATCATATCTGAGTGGATATCCTGGTGTTTGATTACCTTCCTATCTCAGGGAATTACATAGACCAGTCTTTTTGTAACTATTATCGTAGTCTGAGGAATTACCATTAAAAAAACCCACAGTTTTCCATGTTGTCTTATTACTCTCTCATTCTTTCTCGTTATTATTGTAACAACAATAATAAGAATACCTACTGCCAACAGATCCAGAAGGAGGAAAATGCCCTGTTTTTCAAGAAAATAATCCTCTGCAATGTAGCATCCAATGACACAGGACCTTAAACAGAAATAATTTGCCTGTGTAGAAACATTTTTATGCTTTAGAACATTCCACAACCATCTCATTTTACTGAATTCCATAAATATATTTGGTATGTTTCACACCTCCAGGGAGTAGAGAAATCATGTTTCACATCTCTTTCCATTTCACTGTATAATTAAATATACCCTACTTGACCGTTCTGGTAGCAGCCCAAGAAATTTGGTAGATTCACAATGAATTGGATTAGAATAGGGATTTGAACTAAGTCAGGACAAGAGGCTAAAATTTAGCTAGATCATGCCCCTGATCTGGTTTATTGCAAGGCTGTGTGAATATTTTTGCCAGTGGCATCAAGGAGGTGAGACAAATAAGACTCTTTCTTTTGGCAACAGTGTTTGCTTCTCCCAGCTTAAAATGAACATAAAAGCACCATTCGTAGTGCTATTGATCCCTTCTCTCATTTCCTCACTTCAGATCATTAGCACGGAAACCGAAGGGATCTCCTCCATCACTGAACCCAGTCTTTTCTCCCAGACAAACGTATCATTTGGATTTCTATATATTTATAAACCTCTGCCTTAAAATAAACTAACTTTTGTTTATCCTATGTAACATATATAAAGAAAGATACATATATACTACAGAACACCTATGTATTGGTGTTCTCTAATAGCAATCCTTTAAAAATGTCTAGCCCAATATATAACCAGCTTACAAACACTTCTTATGCTTACACAGTTTTTAGATAATATTGGTCTTGCCTTCTGTTTACTCCTCTGAATTTGTTCATAGACTCTAACCATACACCTCCCTTGAAAGTTTTAGGTAACGCACATTGAAGCATCAGGAGGTGACTGTGTGGGGAGTTGGAGTGCTCTGTAGGGAGTTAGGGTGTCACACTGAGCCTTATTTAGAAGGGAATACACGCAAAATATTCTGTTCATTCTGTATCAGTTTAAATTAGTTAAATTGTATGAAGGATAAAGGGTTTACATATGCAGAGAAATACTATAATATTGCAGACCTAAAATACAAGATCTACCACTTTTAAGAGTCACTGCCACTAAAGCACTTCTTTACTAACCACAAGCAGTCAAGTGCAGTGAAGAGGAGACAATTATGGCCTAAGCCACTATATAACTTCTTTGGATCCATCTGAATGAATGGGATAAGTATTTCCACTCCTTCATAGCTGAACAGTTCCTGTTGAAACATTAATTAAAGCAGTATGTTTCTTAAATAATATTTACTAAACAGCTATATAAAAGAAAATACAAAGGAAATTGGAAAATGTAAATATTTATATTGTTATAAATTTGACCCACTTGTTAGAGCAGGATTATAAGGATCATAAGGATATTTCTCATGATATACATAAGAAAAGAGATATTAAGTTTTTCCAATCTGCTAATTCCATTATTCCATTAACAGACTTTCATATATTCATTCAAAAATTATATAAATTAGCAATTAAATAGGTTAGATGCTTGCTAGTGGATTTCTGAGTAATTTTGCATTTTAACTGTCACTGTCACAGAAACCACTTATCAGCCTTGATTTGTTAGCAATAAAGTAAAATTGACATCTGCTTTTGAATAATAAAAAGCAGTATCATTTAAACGAAAATACCATGTTTTGTTGTTTTCTGCAGATTACAAGATAGAAAGATACATACCTTTCTGTGGAGATCATTTTCACAAAGGGCAGACAAAAGAAATAATATATCGGCTTCAATTTCCAGTAGAATGGCCTCTTCTTTCTCTTCAGATCTGTTTGCTGCATACTTCAGGATGTCTATAAATGAGTACATTTTATACATGTGAATGTCCTATACATAAGTCAGAATTCTATTACAGTTGCTGTTTAAAAAAAAAAATTACACCAAGAGACTTTTAAAGGAATCTACTTGTGCTATTTGTTTTTATCTCTTGTGTTTTCTAACCCAGCACTCCGACGCTGTAGTTCCAAGGACTTTACTCTTGGTGACAGTCAATGACAGCAGCTCGCACTGACTTTTCCTTGTTCCAGCCCCGTTTGTATCTCTGTCCTGTCCCTTATATTGTGCCACTGCAATTAATTCAATGCACTGACCCGAATTTTGCAACTCTTAGAAAAAGGCAAAGAACTTACTGATTTGCTCTACTGTAGAGCCTCAAAAACATTTGTACTGACAGTGGAAATGTGGGAGAGACATAAAACATCACCACTGCTGAGAAAATCATCCTTGGAACCACTATGTGAAAAAGCACATTCAGACACAGAAGTAAGTTTCCCACAGTAAGAAAAGTTACTCAAATCTGATATGTACGGTATAGCATTAGTTTTGCTAAAAACTAACTAAACTCAAACCCTGTAAGTTTCCAGAGTTTTAACTGGAGTTCAATTTTCAACTGAGGATATAAGATATTTTATTTCTAGGCTTTCTAGGTTTCTAGATTCCAAAGGATCTTACCTATTTATTCCTTCCAGTAGGATTCTTTCAGAGCACTGGAAACTTTTAATTATTCATAGAATCATTTGGGTTAGAAAAGACCTTTAAGATCACCGAGTCCAACCATAAACCTAGCACTGCCAAGTCCCACTAAACTATGTCTGCAAAGAACTTAAGACAGTGTGTAGCAAAACTTAAAATCAAATGTAAGAGTAGGTATGTGTTACTGAACGAAAAAATGCTCTAAATTGCAGGACCAATGGTAAAGCAGTTTTATTCTGCTTTTATTATTGATAATGTTATTAATATAAAAGTAAAGTCTTATTAGTTTTCTTCTATTCTAAAGAAAGAGGAGTTGTGGAATGTGGCATCATAATAGACTTAGGTAGAGTAAGACCCATGGCTGGAGTTCCCAGGGGCTACCACAATGAAAAAGTGATGTAACAAATGCAGAATAGCAGAAGAAAGAGAGGAGGGGCAGTTTCACTCTGAAATTATACACCTGGGCTTTTACAGCTGTCTATTTTGCTGAATTCCTTCAATTCTGTGTTTTAAAGTGTAACAAACTTAAAAATCAAATCAATTATGTCTTGGATTAATTGCTTTGGGTTTTTTTTTTTGTTTGTTTTCAGCAGTCAAAGGAGTGACACGCTAAAACCACAGCACACAAAAAAGCAGGAACATTCTTAGTGTCAACAGAAATGTAGTAATTTAACTATGGCAATACAAATTGTGCTTTACCTAGTAGCTGGCTAATTGCTCCCTGGTCACACAAATTAAGGTTCACAGCCTCATCATAAAGGGACACAACGGATCTCAGCACTCTCAGGCTGTAGCGCATTTGAGCGAGTTTGTTGCCACGACCGCCTGTTCCATGGAAACTGTTGCCTTGACCAAAGAAAGGAGCTGTGGAGCAAGCACAATAATAATTTCTTTTGGCAGACAGAATAATCTTTTGGCAGTTCAGAATAATCATGTGCTCAGGAAAAGAAAAAAAAAAAGCTTATCGGTGTAAGCAACCTAAAACCAAACAAACCAAATCCCTTAATGTTGGAAAGTCTTCTTGTTCAAAATCATCTAGTAATAAGCTTTTCTGTGTAGGGCTACACTTTTTACATTCATAATAAAGGTGTAATTTTGGTGATCAATTAAAATTATTACAATTTTTTAAACCTTATTACATCGATGAGCAGTCTCCAATACTCAAAATACCTTCTCTAGCATGATGTGCAATATCAACCTTTCAATATTCATTACACCCAAATGAAAAATTCTTTCTAGGAAAACTTTTCAATTTTATGACATGAACTAGAGAACAGAGCACCAGCTAATCCCTCAGTAGAAAATAAATATTATGGTCGTTTTTTTGGAAAGATTAGTTTCCTACGGAACCTATTGAAAAAGAACCATTTTGACTTCACGGTTTTTACATTTTTCCTTCTGGCCAAAGAAAGTTGAGTTGTGTTTTGAGGTTACTGTGTGTGAAAGACATGAGCGTCTACTGACCTTGGCATATACACCATTCTAGGAACACAAGAAGAAGAGTATTTGCCTGGCAGGACAAATATTTATCTACTAACACGGGAGCCACTAAAGCTAAAACAGCAATTGCATGAAGCTGTAATTCTTCATATTGGGCATCTGACCAGTCAGGAAATCCAGGCTTTGGATTTGGTCTTACATAATAAAGCAAAGCTGGCATCACACCATTTTCACTGAGAAGCTGCAGAGTCAAGACAAAGACAGAGACATCTTAGAGGTTTCACATGCAAATAAAAAAAATCTAAAGCAGTGAGTCACCTTTACCTGTCCTACACTAAGAAGATTATTTTTTACTGAAAAAAGTGTGTCATGAATGATTCAAGTGCAGACAAACTCTTGTTTATATTCTGTAGCATTCCCACAGGCTGTGGGTTGTTAAACTTTATTATGTTATTCATATGAATTTCAATAATGCTTTGCAGTCACTCATCAGCTAATTTTTGTAGCATGGTTTAGGTTTGTAACTTTTCTAAAATAAGAACTATATGTTCCTTTCAAACAGCAGGACTTGGTCTGAGGCTACGTATGAACTGTCAATTTGGAGAACAGCTAATTTCAGTCTACTCGACTATGCCAGACGGAGAGCTGAACACTATTCCTGGGAGTCTTTTCCCCGTTCCCCCCACCCCTTACTGTAGGTTGTGCCCTGTTACACCTTACCGGAACAGCACGGGGGTCTTTAGATAAGACTCCTATTACATTAAATAGTAACTTCTTCAGCTCGAAGTCCTCATAACAGTAGGTAAGCTTAAGACTTTTTACCAGGGAATTGGGAATTTTAACTATGAAGGAAAATGTAGATAAGTTACAAAAAGTCGTAATTAAAAGTAAAACTAGTGTAATTATGCACTATGAAATCTCTTACCTTCATTAGAAGTTGCAAGTACTATTAACAGCTCTGTAAATCCGCTTTCCTAATAGGCATTCAAAAAACATACATTAATTAAATTAAATTGCAGTGAGATTAAGACCTATGATTTCATTTTAGTTTTGCTTTTTGCTTCAGAACACAGAGTTTAACGTATCCTATGTCAGAATAAACAGAACTTTATCAAAGAAGAGATCAAATATTTGGACATTTTATGATACTAACTACAGTCCTAAGGGTACAATCAGTTAAACCCATGTCTCATTCAACACAAGTCTGAACGTATATGGGGAAGTCCCAGACACATTTGTTCACTACTCTACTCTACCACACAAGAAAACTGCATTCTCAGTACTGTTGCAGTTGTGTTTTTAAAAATGCATTTATCCGGGTCAGCAGCACACACAATTTTGTGCCCTCGGTTGTGTGTACTAATGCACTTCTCTTTAACTTGCACATTCGTGCGCATTTCCAAGTCAGCACATGGAAACTGCAGGTATGAACAACATGCAGTTACAGATACTGTATCTTAAAAATTCTGAAAATAAAATCTTGTCATTCACAGCTTCTAGAGAGCTCCAACAAGGACAATTATGTCTAATACAGACAGGAGCAAGGCCAGGGGGTGTCTATGCAGCACACCAGAGCAGAGAGCTTTGTTCCTGAAGTGGTTAGAAGCCATGGTTACCAGGACACTGCTCTGCTTGAGCCACAGAACACATTAGCTTGGCCTCAGTACTCTGTCCCAGCCACCAGAGCTTCCCAGTAGCTCCCAACAGGAGCGGTGCTCACAGACCCTACATCCCACGGGATCCAGCAGTTCTATTAGTCTGGCAGCAGCTTTTTTGATGCCTAGTTCTGGAAGTCAGCATACCCCCAAGTGACTTTAACAATCAGAAGAATACTACAGTACACAACTATATGGCCTATTAGCATTTCTCTCTATGGGATCTATATTGTCTATATAAAGCCACTGCAAACTGGTTAAATAAAAAAAAAAGAAATTAAAACTTATTAATAATTTCTCCTTGCTGATTAATGCAGTACTACATTCTGGTGGAAACTAGTAAGCACTTACCAAACAGACAGTTTTGTTCTAACACAGAGATAATCATAATTGATATCATTATAAGCTTTACTTCACATAAATTTTCCAGTTTACTTTTGATGAGAAAATCATTCTCTTTTTCAAAGGCTCATATTCCTGTACTGATTTCTGAATTAAGTCTCACAAGACTGAGTTTTCTGAAGTTGCTTGGATAGTATATTAGCAAAAAAAGGGAGAATATTCTGATAAAAATGTCTTTGGTATTATCTATAAGGAAGGATTCAATGGTAATGTTTTTGTTTACTTAATATTTGTATCTTGTACTTTATATCCACAAAGAAAGTAAAATCTCTAGGGAGGCTGAGAATACAGAATCTAAATGAAAACATCTTCATTTTTTCCTTGCATTGAAACATTTTTTCTTCCTTGCACTATAAGGAATTAAAATAGTATGTCCTGGTTATTTATCTTGTAGGAAAACCTGCCCTGTTTCTAAAGCCAGATAAAAAATTTGAATGCTTTGGATATCATACATGTTGCTGCAATAGTGTAACAGACATTTTGTAATGGTTAGTGATAAAATGGAAAGCTTGAATGAAAAATCTGTAATCTTCATTACACGCTATAAAAAACTATTTAGTAATAAAGCCTCTTGGGAAACTTCTACTGAAGTTGAGAAATTAATTTCCTGAAAGTAATCAATTCCTGAACAGCCAGTACACCTACAGGAATTTGATTGCTTAATTATTCAGTACGTATCTCACAACTTCATTTAAAGCTCTAAATCTCAACTGTAAAACAAGAGAGCAAAACAATATTAACATCTATTAACTTCTCTGTAGTTTCCTCATAAAAATTCTGTGATATTACAGAAGAACGAGTCATCTACTTTTTAGGAACGTCATGATAGTGCATTCAGGACTACATTTATGTGACCTAGTCTTAGAAAGAATTGATGTGCCTCTATGAACCAGATCTAAATAATTATTCTCTCTGTTATTATTATAATTAATAATTACATAATTATGTAATTATTATCTTACTTAGAGCTTCTGAGTTGATTTTTGGAGGACCCTTCTTGTTCCTGGTTATGAGGCACAGACACTTCAGTTGAATTTGGACCATCTGAATACAGCCTGTACTACTAGATCTTCAAACAACAAATGAGATTTAGTGCAAAACTCATTGTAACAGAATGGCACATCTGAGAATCCGTACAAGAATACGGGAGTTAACATTAACTTTTGCACATGAAAAGTGTTCATGTAATTTTCTAAGTATTAAATAAGGTTTATGCTGGTATTCCAGGCTAATCATCTATAGATCTGAAGTCTCTTTGAGATAAGGGGAATTGCAGAAAGAAAAACGGTTTCTTGCTCAGGAAATCTAAGAAAGAGGAAAGCACCGGAGACAGAATAGAACAAATACTAGAACCTTAATGGGCAAAAATACTGAGTATATAATAGCAAAGGAGAATTTATTAGTCTCTGGAATATAACTGTATAAACTTACAATGATAGGTGCTGCAGGGTTTTCAGCTATTAATGTGGCAATCACCAAGAGGTCATTCCGTAGCTGACGATCGTAATGCCGGAAACCATGCATGAGAAGGTCTACAAACACTTCTTTCAAAGCACTTAAAAGAAAGTGAAATGCATTTTATCTTTCTTTTCATATTCTAATTTTAGACAGCTCTAGGTATATGAATCTTCATTTTGTATCACACTTTTCAAAGCCTTAGTGTTTAACTGCAAGAGAAATAACTTAAAACTTTATTACAAAATGGATTCTTATGTGCACCACTAGACATCCATATTAAGCATATATACAAGGTGCATGTATTAAAAATTGCACCTTCCACTGTATATGTTATAAGTAATTAATAAAAAGACAAAATGTTTACTCAAGCATGAAACTGGATGTTGTTGAATGATCATTGAGAAAAAATGGTCTAGTCATAAATCACTAAGAGAGAACTTGTTATTTACTTCAGCAGATCTAGAACTAAGCCTTATATATCACTGCACAGAGTTTCCTAATAATTTTATAACATAAGCATTTCAACAGTGCAGTAATGCTGGTCTACCAAGCCCAACATGAGCTTGAAAATCATGCAATTAACTTTGTCATGGTAGAAAGGGCCAGGGCTACAGCCTCTGCGCTGCGCAGCAGAGCACCCTCATCTCCCTCTTGCCCTCTAACAGAAACAACTGGTGGTGGGTCGCTCCCTTTGTGAAATAAAGAGAGGACTGACAGGGAAAGACTTGAACGTGCTTTTAGCTGGGCCCTGGCTGTGAGTTTGTAAGCTGCCTGGCAGGCACCCCTTCTATCATATACCATTCCCTGGCACCTCACGGGCCACAGCGCTACCCAACTAACTTGCTGCAACAGAACCAGATGCCTGAGGGGTGTACATCATGGGCTGGTTGGCCACAAGGTCTGATCCAGTAGTGCTCCCATTTTGGAGAATGAGATGTGTTAATACTGAAAACTTAATGAGGACTTAATGAGAGAGCTGCATTCCACTTCTGTATTTTCTCTCAATTAATTTCAAACAACACGCTACACAACAGCAATGCTTTAGATGTGTCCAAAATGTCATTATTAATTCAGAAAATACTTCCCTGTACTTACTATACACATTCCAAGCTACTGAGCTGATTAACAACTTCTTCTTTTGAGATGTTTTCTAACAGGTTCCATAGGATTTCTGAGGAGCGGAACACCAGCTGTCCTGAGGGATCAACACCGTTCAGATACAGACAGAGTCTGCTGGCTGCTTGGGCCTTCATCATGAGCCTGCAATTTACTCCTGAAATTAGGAAAATCTCAGTAATTAATTCCCTGTAGGTCAGTAATTGTTTGAGGCATGTTCAGAGAACAAATGATCCAAGATCAGGGGTAATGAGATTGTTGAAAGAACAGTTTGTACTAACCAGAGCTGGAGAGATGCTGGAGAGCTTTAAGTACCCACAACTTCTCAGTAAGTTGATTTTCAACTAATGCTAGTGACAAAACAAGAGTTTCTGCTAATCCTCCTAATTCCGCCATCTCAATTTTATAGTTTGCACTTGTTGGCTGGTAACCTGCACATACAATAGCTTTAGTTATAATGCAGTAGATATTCAGAATTTTGGTAGTTTCATAAAATATTCATCATTTCCCAAGAAAGCATTGAGAACTGAGTATCATATTTCCTTAGTCCTAGGACCCATTGAATAAAGAAAAATCCAATAAACAAGATTTTTTCTTATATCTGAGTATTAATAGTGCCTAAAGCATATCCAACAGAATTATCCTCAAGAAAACTAAAATGCTATATAAAGAAATTAATTGCTTCCTAGAATTTACAGAATGAAAGAACAGACTAGGATAGAGAAGTGAAAAACCTTCTTCAGGTCATGCAGTAAATTGCTGGTGAAGGACCTAGTTCTCTTCTGTAGCCTATTCCCTAGAGTATTAATGCCTTTTATTACTTAAAATACGGGAATCCAACCTTTGGTTTATAAGCTTGACTTTCTCGTGTGCCCCTGTTTTTACTTTTGTCCATGCTTATGCAAATATGTATTTTTTATTATTGTATTATGGGGCAAGAGGAAGCATTGAGAAAAGAAATTTATATTTGATATTATATAAAATTGAATATAATATAAACTTTTAAATTTATATATGCAAACTTATGAAAGTAAAGTTTATCTTAAATAGCTTAAAAATATATATAAATATATATATCAAATGACATGGAATGCAGGACTGATAAATGCAGATAATGGACATGGCCAAATGAGCCAAAGCATAAACTTTGACAGGCTCTAAGTTGGTATTACTTCATAGGCAAGAGAACTCTGGAGGATCAAAGTTTGGCAAGATTTACATATATGCTTAGAGATGAAGAATTTGACTTTAAAAACCAGATTAAAAAACATTCTTTATTTTTTAGACACTATATCTTATTTTCTAAATCTGGAGGAGAATAATGCAATCTCTCAATATTTAACATTCGCTTATCTTGATAGAACTGTTTACAGATAGACAACTAAATGCACACACATAGCTGCTTGCAGAATTTGAGGCTTGTTTGTCAGCTAAGAAAGATTTTGAGTACGCAGTTCTATGCTAAACATTTAATACATGAGATACATTAACTATAAATTAATCCATAGCTAATTATAAGAGCCATTTCAAAGCAGCTGGGATAACAAACACTTAATTTCTTGTGACACTTGAAAATACTGTGCTTTACCTGAAAGTATTTTTCTCGGTGGCTCCACATTATAAAAGCTAACAATACACTTACAGATTTGTATTCTAACGCGAGAGCTTGGTACCCTCATCAAATAACCTGTCAGAAACAGAAGAAAAAAAAAAAGTTATTCACAAAATTTATAATTTTTCTAGAAAGTAATCTTAACACTTCTGCTTAAATGCTTAGTGTTTCCTTTAGTTATACCCCCTACAAATCTGTCATTTCATGCAAAGTTTAATTACACAATACCCAAGGGACAGGGACTCCTCCACTGAAGAGGCCAGAGGGATCTTGGAGGAGTAGCATAAGGTTAATTAAAATGTTACCTCCTCTGTTTATGGCTACAGAGACTTATAAGAGACTGGATGTTATTCCAGAAGTTGCGGAATTCAGAAGAAAGCTACTACACTAGGATGTTTCCACCATTACCGTCTTCCTGGAGGGGTTCAAGGCCAGGCTGGAGGGGGCTTTGAGCAACCTGGGCTGGTGGGAGGTGTCCCTGCCCAGGGCAGGGGGGTGGAACTTGATGATCTTAAAGGTCCCTTCCAACCCAAACCATTCTATGAGTCGATGATTCTATGTCTGAAACTTTTCTAGTAGACATGATATGACATAAAGGGAGCACGGAAAGAGATCCTCTTCCACTAGATAAAGAGAATTCCATTGAGAGCTACCAGTGCTTAACATGGATAATATAAATAATCTTCTAGATTTCAGAGTTTTTTGGACATGCTACTCTAAAGAGAATCTGGAACTGTCCTAAACCAAGGGGCCATTCTCCTACCTACTTGGACCTGTGAAAATAAAGACTTCTAAAAATATTTTTTCTCACCCATTTCAAGGATAATCTTTTTTTCATATGCGACAGGCTGATTGTGCTACCTTTTTGCCACTAAGCGAGCTGGTATATCGCTCCTGCTCTATTCAGATTCCTTTTTGACCTACAGGGCTTGCCGCATTTTCTTTGAAAATCACAAATATGACATGCAAGGTCATAAAAAGATATTTTGGTACTAAAATGTCCAGTGACATCAAGACACGACCTTGACACCGTTTCCTCAACACCTCTCTTAAAACAGATTTCTGAAAGACAGGAGTTCATGGCTCAGATTCAGCAGGAGGCTGAAGTCAGAAATGGCTACTCCTAGTAAGGCACAGCACTAAACTGGTGTGTGTTTTCCCTTTGCAGGTGTTAGGTCATGGGCTTTTGGCTTTTGAAGGTTTGAGCTGGCAGTCAGGACTTGTTTCTCACTTGTTTATTCCATTTGGTTTCAAAAAAGCAGGAGAGATAAAGGTTCCCTTCACCCCAGGCTTTAGCCTTGATAGTAACTCCCCAATTTCTCAGAGCCAAATGAAATGAAACAGGCTACAGGCAGGGTTAGCTCTTCAGCTGTTCTGATAGAGTTATCTAGCTCAGGTGGCTTCTAACATTGGCAAATAGGTGGTTCTGCTAGCTAACCTGCAGGCTAGCTGCACAGCAAAGAAAGAATGGTTTCTAATACTGAAAAGCACAGAGGACTGAATGAATAATTGAAAAAAATTACTTACTAAGGAGGTTACAAGCAATTAAAATCACGCTACTAATACAGTTAACTTTATTATGGCATAATAATAATTTTGTGGCATATTGGTTTACACTCACCCAGTTGTGCAATGGATTTTGAAACAGCCACAGAATAGCTTAGTTCATCAGATGATTTCTTTTTTTGAAATGGTAACCTGCAAAATGAAATTTAAAAATATTACAGCTACATTTAAAACCCTGCAGAAGAACACCTTAATCCAGTCACCAGAAAAGCTCAATAGCTCTTCTCTTCTGCCTTGACATTTTTTTGCAAATAAGGACAAATGCATTCTTTGCAACACTAATTCTACACTAAAAGTTGCACTTTTATCTTGAAATGGATAAAAATAAAGCAAATAAACTGACTCCGAATAGCTCAACAACAAATTTACTTTTAAAAACAGGATATTAAGAAATACCCAGTAACATTTGAAAAGTACTCGGATATGACATAAACATGTAAGTGCTAAAAATTCTCCAACAGTAAACATTACAATATTATGCTAAGGTCTCTGGAGGTCTCAGTGCAGGAGCAGCTTTCCAGCAGGTTTACCTCTATAAACATAGCCAGAGAAAAAGAAAGCCAAGAGTAAATAATGGAATAAATGGGGAGAAAAAAAAAGAAGAAGACATTGAAAAAAAGTGGGAACAAGACAGGTAAACAGATGCAGTTATGAAAGAGTGGAAAATTTTACTGCAGGAGTTCTAGTATATGGAAGGAAATGTTAAATAACAGCCCCTGCCTCTAGTTACAGGCTTCTCTTTGTCATATGAGGTAGTAGTGAATTGTGGGGGAATTTCCACAGTATAGAAATTACAGCAAAACCCAAAGGTGCAATCTTCCAAAAGATATTGATTGCAGAGACCACGATTATTGCTGAACTGCTGAAGGAGACAAAAAGGTCTTACTCACAACTACATTCTTCCAACTTTATGAACTCATTCTCAGTTATGTCACGCTTCTGCCAAGCACCGAAGAATATGAGACTTAAGATGTATTTGCCCATTCTCCATGGCATGGCAGCAAAGGGAAGCAGAACAACTGATGGTCTCCAGGAACTAAAAGATTTGGCCGAGTTCTGTGAGTTTATTAAACCTAACAGCTGAGAGGAAGCCATGTAAAAACCTATTTGAATATCTGGTTTAATATATGACTAACTTTCTGTCTGACAAAATTTTTCTCTCAAATGATAATTAAATACAGGAGTAACTATAGTTACAAATTAAGTAACTTACATTACATTAGTGAGGAGGAGAAAACTATTAAAAAGTGTGGATAACACCTCAGTTCTGTTCTGCAAGAGTACAGTATGACAGTGAGGATGCCCAAAAGTTCATGCAATATGCTTTAAAAGTAATTATAAACCCCGAGTCCTCCAATTGCTGTGGTTCTTTCTCTTCTGCAGTATGGCTTATCATTTCACAAAGCTTACCTTCAGGTATTAAAAGTGTCTTTGTGTCAGCTCGGGTTTTTAAACTTACTGAGAGAGCATGTTTGAAACAGCAAAGCATACTTCAGCAGGAGTTCGCTGCTGAATCTTTTGAGGCCAGCACTCCCAGAACAGCTTACTCGGGCACCAAGGCACCTGGGGGAATCTTGCTTCCAAGTAAGCTGGGGCCAATTACAACCCAGTTTTGAATAATAAAATAAGTATCTGCACAGACACTGAACTGCTAAAATGGGTCCCTCTTTCATGCCAGCGGAAATTGAACTCAAGGAAAGCAGCTCATGAAGAGGAAGGGTGACGTAAGAGATGCCTTGCAGATACAGATGCCTTGTAGACAGATGCTGAAGGGATATGGCAGTCGCCTGAGAAAATGTATGAACATGTTAATAAGCAGTGTTTTAATTTCTAAAAGGAGGGCTTTAGTACTTACCCGCATAATTTAATAAGTTCACATAAAGGCTCAGTGAAGGCTTCTTGTTCATTAATTTTTTCTGCACACAGGCTAAGAATTTCAGTTATTTGTGCTAAATCCTTAAGGGGCTTTTAATTTAAAGTTAAGGAAATCAGACTGTATTGCTATGAATCAGAAGAAAAAGTTGAAAACTGTATTCATCATACTTCAAAGACACAACCAAGAAAAAGCAAGGTCAATGATTTCAAATTTAGACGTCTAAAATGCAGCATACGAGTCAATACTTAGGCTTTTCACAACAGCCTTACTTTTACACAAGCACAACTCTTGCAAATCTGATTTAACTTTCTTATCAGCTAAATTCACTGGAAGTTCAGCACTAAATGTCTAAAAATATAGGATTAAAAATTTTTACACCACAGTGACAGATTTACCTATCTAAATTCTGAGACAGCCTTGAGGTATTTACATTCTTTTCCACTGTAGTCCCAAATGACTAATGAAAATTTCAAAATCTGGACCCAAACACATACTAAGATTATCTAATTTAGGGTAAAGGCACAAGATCAAAAGTGAACAGATCACTGAGACTGAGAAGTTACTACCAATCCACTGACTCATGGAAACTGCCTGCAAGCACTTAGTAACAACTCAGTTGTGAAGTAATGTGCTATCTTAAATCAGTGTGGCAATTAGCTGAAACTTTATGAAATTAATCCCATTTTTCCATATGTCACACTCTCCCTAGTACTTGCGATTATTGGAAGCCTTTCAATTTGTGCTATAAATATGTAAAAGGTTTAAGATAAATTAGTCTGACTTCATTTTTCTTTAAAATGTCTCCTCACTGGAAGTCATTGCTATTTTATCTGCTGCTTCTGAATTAGTGACAATTACTATGCTTGTCTATTCAGAGTTGAAAGAACACTAATTACATTTTGAACACTTTCAACTACTGAACAGGTGAGACCCCTCTAATGAATTTGGTAGCAAATGAGTCTAACGTCCAAGAATTTTGCTAACCTACCAACCTTGGTGGTTCTCTGATGAGAATAGATGTGGACAATCACTGCACTGCACATCATAAAATGCTTTACTGAAAAGGCAGAGTATCATCATACATAAACCACCGTGACTTTAGAATTCTACAGTGGCAAAAAGGATACAAATCCGTTTTCAAAATGCTTGACTACCTTCTTGAGAGTTTTCAGCTGCTCTTTTTCCAAATCTTCCTTAAGTAAAAGAATGAAAAGCAGGTTTTAATTGCTGTTTGCCTTAGAACATTAAATGCTTCTGTTTATCCCCTTTTAAATTTAAATGAAAGTGGAAACCAGATTAAAAAAATCACAAGGCACAATGAAATTCTGAAAGTGCTTTGCAGCAGGATTAGCTCCTTGATCAAGCCTCACGTCTAAGTATGGAGCCTGTGCTCTTGTGAAAGAAAAGGCTTTTAAAAACTATTCTTTATTCAAATGCGTGGGCTTTTTCTGTTAAATTCCTTGGGGTTCTGTGAAAGACAACTAAGAAAACCAAATCCACGTCACACATGACATAAACGGGTAAAAATGTAGATTTAAGTGGTTTAGTGTGGAGCTCTGCAACGACTGGGAAAAGGTCTGCAAATTCAAAGCTGAAAACAAGTGAAGTGAGGGTATGTGCGGGGTGTCAGTGACACGCAGCGCTCGTCCAGCTCTCCTGAGCAGCGCCGCGCTGGGCGAGAGAGCTGCACCTCGGGGCAGGCCAGAAAGTTGGTTCAGGAAGAACTACAAGCCCAGAATCCTAAGGGTATTTTATCATGTATCTTATATTCTCTAGAGAAGCTGTAAACAGTATCACCAAACACATTTTTCTTCGGACAGTAAATTTATTCTATCAGCTCTGTATCAAAAGGGGGGAAAATGTGGCGACATTACGATCCACTGTGGTATGTTTTAAGTTCTTGCTTTAGGAATAAAATTATTAGGTTTCTGGATCAAAAATAACTGATGGTTTAGTGCACTTAGTCTCCCAAATCTTCTTGTAGAGACCAAAAGGTCTTTAATGTCCCTTCCAACCCAAATGATTCTATGGTTCTATGAAAAACAGTCTGTGGAAGCCCATGCGGTGCTGCTCTCCTCGTGCCTAGGTAGATATATTTGTTCCTCAACACAACTCTTTATATTTCTCCTTCCTTTAAAATCACCTCCCTGGAGAAATGTTAGCAGTTAACTCTGGCAAGTACAAAATTCCTGACATACTTTCAGTAACTTTGTCTATTTCTCAGCTGTAGGGTTCAGCACTCAAAAACTCCCAGATAAGCTAGAAATTTTGCACATCTGGTTGTTTTTTTTTTTTTTTTTTTGAAAAGAGCCTGTGTGAGGATGCATTGGGTTATAGATATCATTTTTTTTAAATATAAAAACATCATTGATGCCATTCTCTATTACAATGACCATCCTCAGAAGAAATGTTCAAATATCAGTACAAATACTTCAGCTTTGTGCTCTGTAGCCCCAGTAACCAGGGCCACCTGGACATTCTCAACAACTGGGCCGGTGTGAACCTCCTGAGGTTCAACAAGGCCAAGTGCAAGGTCCTGCACCTGGGTCATGGCAACCCCCAGTACCAGTACAGGCTGGTGGATGAAGGGACTGAGAGCAGCCCTAAGGACCTGTGGGTGTTGGTGATGAGAAGCTCAACATGTCCTGACAACGTGCACTCACAGCCCAGAGAGCCAACCCCATCCTGGGCTGCATCAAGAGAAGTGTGGCCAGCAGGTCCTGGGAGGTGATTCAGCCGCTCTGCTCTGCTCTGGTGAGACCCCACCTGGAGCTCTGTGTCCAGCTCTGGAGTCCTCAGCACAGGAAGGACATGGACCTGTTGGAAGGGGTCCAGCAGAGGGCCAGGAGGATGATCCGAGGGCTGGAGCACCTCTGCTGTGAGGACAGGCTGGGAGAGCTGGAGTTGCTCAGTCCAGAGAAGAGCAGGCTCTCAGGAGACCTTACTGCAGCCTTTCAGTGCAAAAAGGCCGCTTGTAAGAAAGAAGGGGACAGAGTTTTTAGCAGGGACTGTTGCAATAGGAAAAGGGGAAATGGTTTTAAACTGAAAAATGGGAGATTTAGACTAGATAGAGGGAAGAAATCTTTTATAATGAGGGTGGTGAAACAGGGGACCAGGCTGCCCAGAGAGGTGGCAGACGCCCTGTCCCTGGAAACCTCCCTGGTCAGGTCGGACAGGGCTCTGAGCAGCCTCATCTAAAGACGTCCCTGCTGACTGCGGGGCGGGCTGGGCGACCTTCGGAGGTCCCTTCAAACCCCAACTATTCTGTGATGCTGTTTGGGGCGGGTACTAAAGTAACTGTATAAAAACCTTTCCTAATTCCCATTACTACTTACGCGACTGAACTAGCGAGGTGTCAGGCTCACTTACTGAGTGCGACGCTCCCAGGAGTTTGATGACGTGATTCAAGTCCACTGATCTTAACTCTGCATCCTGGAAAAGTCATACTTTTAATTTATTGGGGTTGTTTTTTTTTTTTTAGTCTGTGCTTTAAAAGTGCTTAAACCTTAAAACATAGAAGTGCCCAGCTAAACCGACACCGACCTACCCATGGAGGGGTAAATCCAGGCTGCGTGCCCCCAGCCTGGGGCTTGCTCTCAGCCTGAGGCAGTGGGCAAGGCAGGCCAGGCCAAGCCAAGCCAGGCCAAGCCAAGCCAGGCCAAACCAAGCCAGGCCAA
>JAOQGL010000012.1:22167565-22177594 GCA_027564165.1 Gallinago nigripennis | reverse complement strand
TATGATATATATACTTCCCCCTTATGTTAAGTGTACATAGTATCAGTATTACAGAAACTTTTCTTGCTGTTGCTTCTATCCTGTCTATCCTACATTCTCCCTGTGTATATTACTATCAGGGATTTAAGAAGGACACATCCTCAATTCTTCCTACCACAGAAACTTGACTGCAGCTTGACCCCCGAGGTGAGCAGAATGCACAGATGTTTCTTTTAGTCTCCCTCCTTACTCAGCGTTAGCTACACATAAGATAACCCCTAACCTTCTCTGCTGAAAACGGTGGAACAGAGTAAGAAAACATACATATTGTATTCATGAGCCACACGCATACAGCCAAAACATTTCTGGCTCATGGAACCGAAGATTGCCTTACCTGTTGATAGGCCATATTGAGGAGCAAGTACCGCTCCGACCTCCTCATGGGTAAGCAGAGGCTGTACGCCACGTGCACCGCGGCAAAGAAGAAGCTGAGGAGGCCGAGCTGCTTTCGACACTGGAGCCAGTTGTCCAGCCAAGGTGGAAACCGCCTGTACTTGGTGCCATAGTAAAGCTGATACGCTGCTGCAATAAGTCCGGATAAATACACGAGAGAAAGCAAAGTGATGGCAACAACCGGCAGAGTCTTGTTCACTATCTCAATGGGGATCTTGTAGAAGTCGCTCTGCTGATTTCTCATGTACGGATGGATTACATCCCTGACGAAGGAATAGATGAAGAAAAACGTTGCCAGGCTGATGGCGATCACTACAGGCCCCTTCCACAGAGTGAACAGTCGCAGAGGTAAATTTTCAATCTCCCTTGAAGATGACAGTGCCCCAAAATCAATAGGAATAAAACTGAGCTGACGGGCAAGCTCAATAACTTGATGGCGAGCCTGAACATTGTTACTGCATATGTAGACCTGTTGAGAAAGTCAAGTATACTGTCTGTAGTCAAAGGCAAAAAAAGAAACCCAAGCAGAAAACCCCCTTAAGGGCCTCCAGGACAAAACCACAGCACTACTGCTAAAACTGTACACTCTTATCCCAATTTTATATCATCATGGTGAGAACAAAACCATCCCCAAATCCAGCCAAAGTGAAAAGACAAACGCCAATTTAACAACAGAGTAACCAAGCATAATTGACTTTTTCTTGGAGTTAATAATGTGGCGTGCCCTGGTAATCTGCACACTGACCCTCTCTCCCCTGCCCCCCAAAATGTCTACAGGACTGGACTGAACTTGAAACAATGGCTACAAGCATTTCAGAAAACCAGGTCTCTCAAAAATACAGGAATTTGGAATGATGACCATAAAACAGCTGTATCATAAACAGAATGCAAAGTAGAGAACTGTGTCATCTCTCCATGTGTAACAATTTTAGCTTAATTTCACACTCCAGATTTCCACAAAAATTGAATGTTCAATAGACAAAAACTAGTAGCCAAATAAAAACTCCTCCTACTAGTTTATTACACAGTGAAAGAAATGCACTGCTACAAAGTACTTTGAAATTTACAGTGGGCTATAGTTTGCCTAACACTGTTGATCATCTGCATTCAAACAACCATGATCAGTTTTGACAGAAGTTTACTACTTATAGCACAGTGCTATTACGAAAGGGGATAAAAATAGTATGGTGAAGTTAATTTTAAAATTATGCTAATTCCGTATCAGTTGCATCCCAACTAAAATCTACCTGAAGTGCCAGAAAACTCAACTTAGTCTCCAGTAGTTCACGTTACACCAGTCATTTCTCAGAGTTCATGAATTTGTGAAGGACTGGCTTCTTGCATAGGCTTAAATCCTTTGTACCACTTCAGCAAAGCATAAAAAACATAAACTGCCTTTTCTGCATGCAGGATGGATTTGGGGGACATACTGGGAAGGAATTTGAACATGATGTTCCCAAGCAGTCCAGCATCAAATGAGTGATAACTGAGAAACATATGCGCTTCTGTTTCCTTATATTTATGGTGTTGGGGCATTTGGAAAGCTAGGTCATTTTTGTCATTCACTTTGCTGTTACATCGAATGCAAGCATTTTTAGAACAGCTGACTCCTGAGCCCTGGGATCAGGACCTGAGATTTCTGTGCACCTCTTTCACTAGTTCACCCTACGTAAATGAATACTGAAACTGAAATATAGTAGGAAAGACTGTCTCTATTCTTGTATAGAGCATAATTATAAAAATTAACATATTTCCCATAGAAGACATTAAGACCGACCTCTCCTCCTCTGTTTGTAGTCATCTAAAGGTCAGCTGCCTAGTCTAAGCTAGTATGCCTATTTCCTCTGCAAGCTTTAAACAGGCACAATCTGGACCACTTACAGTGGTGTGAAGTAGACTCTGAAAGTTTTGTTGGCTACTAAAACTTAAACTACAGGCCCAACATTTTAAGTAGTCAGGCAGTATGAATCCCATGAGTTCTGGCTGCTTACATTCGGTTCCTGTCATTTTAATCTTACAAACAAATTAAATTAGTCGAATTAATACAAATATAACGTTTACCTGTCTGCTGGCATCCTTTGGTCCTAACTGCAGTGCCCATGCTGAAACAACATTAAATCCTTTGACAACGAAAGAATCTGGGAAAAGTGATGCCAAATACTCTGCGTTGGAGTCCGGATATTGGTCTACTCTTGTATTATTGCTGACATCAACCAGAATTTTACCAGTGAATAAATGCTTGAGGTCCCACAAAGAGGCATAATGTTCTCTGTGTATGGCTACAAAAATTATGTTTGTTTTTGCTACTGCATCTTCGTGGTGAGTGACATCAACCACATGGGGAAAGAATTCGGCAGCAAGTTTAGGGTTTCTGCTTCCTATGACCACATGGTACCCACATCTGATAAGCCTAATTGTCAATGATTTAGCGAAGTCCCCGCTTCCAATGATGCCTATTGTGACCTTACTGGTATCCTTGATGCCATTGGCAACATTTGGTAGAAAAGTTTCACTGGGGTTCTTAGGACTTCTCATCATAGAGATCGATTCCATACTTCCAAGACACCAAACCTACAATGACTTCTTCTGAGGAGAAAAAAAAAAAAACATTATGGAAAATATTAGACAGTAGAGAGAGCTGGCACTGACTGTGCAAGGACAGTGAGTTCATGGAAGCTGAATGTCATTAAAAGCTTATGCAGGTTATTATCATGGTATCCTAAATTGGCCAGGAAGGAAGGGATGCAAAAGTCTCAAAGCTGTGAATGTCACGTCAAGCACCATGACATCTACCTGACATACTCACCTGTCAGCCGGGGAAATGGCCGGCACACATGGATCCAATGGCAGAGACAACAAGAAAAATTTATCAAGACCTATTAATGAGATCAGTAATGACACTGCATGGTCTGGCCATGCACGTGTATGTGCACAGGTAAAAGGATTCAAGGCCACGGGTCACAAATATGTCTAACAGAATTTTTCTCACCAGGCAGAACAGATAAATCCTAGAGACCAACACACGGGACATCATTCCACAAAAAGCTAATGCTAAGAAGATACAGATTTCATGCAATAATAAAAGGGACGTGAGCTTTAGGACTCAAATTCAGTGCAGTAAGGTAGGCTTTCAAAAAGAACAGAGGCTAAGGCTCACGGAAAATTAAAAGACACACTGCTATTGCTTTGGAGGAAGAGGTCACAGAACTGCAGTAAAGCTGTTACAAAGACAAAGAGACATTAAAAAACAATGAAAGAGCTCCCCGGAGGGAAGTCTTCACATGAAACCACAGCTATGACATAAATAGTTCTGTACTGTAGAACATGAATGAGTTCTGAAAATGAAGGAAGCAATGAGGAGAGACGGGCTAGGAAGGAGCAAAGAGAAACCACTAGGTTGCTGTCTTGGGAGCAACCATGAGCAGGCCACATAGAAAGGAGGGGCTGAATGAACCTCTTCCTGAGCCATCATCCAAGAGCTGGTATGATGGTAACTAACCAGTAGAGAGGGACTCCACCCAGCCATCAGCTAGGAATACAGTATGTGCGGTGAAGAACCTGACACAATTAAAAGTAGCTTTGTGTTTGAGAAATTGGAGGAAGCTACTGGAAGAATGTGCACTTTTCATTTCAGCTTTGACTAGAAGGGAAGAATTCACTGAAACTGGACTGAGACTCTAAAGACAGAAAGTAATATGTGACCACAAAATCAGGATTCTCAGAAAAGATTCTAACAGTGAACTTTTCTGGCAGAGGCAGACCACGTAGCTTTTGATGCTTGCACTGAAAAAACATTGACTTCTTTCTTACCACATGACCTGCAACATCTCTAACACATGACCAAAGGCCCAGTATTTCCGGTACCATGATGGGTTCACAACCAGGAACGCAAGGAGAATAGCTGTATCTTCATCAGATACGAAGCAGACATCAGCTGGGTCTGACAGAACATGAATGCTCTCACCACCTGATCACAGAGGCCCATTGCAGCTCATGCCATGTGCCGTCAAGGTGCTGCAGGACTCGGGGACAGAAAAGGAACTGTCAGAGGAAAGGGGCTACCAGTACCATTTAACCCTACTGCAGCCTACAGTCAGATTTTGTCCAAAGGATACTTAGGAGAGTGAGCAACAAGGATCTGCACATCATCAATTGCTCTGGTGAGCTGAATTTGGCCCACTGGCCAAAGTTTCTCACTGCCTGTTCTAAGGAAAATAAAGAGTGTGAGGAACAGAATAAAACTAACAAGACTTCACAAAGAACACCTCAGGGAACAGGCAGACATGACTCTTGGGCAAATCATCTAAGAGGTGGAAGAGATCAGAGAGCTAGCAGTTGCTGAAACTGACTATATGAAATACACAATAGCAATTCAGAGGAAAGAGAGCATAAAAGACTGTTTTAACTGCATCTGGAGACCTTTAATCACCTGAAAACCAACAAGTGGGAAAAAAAAGGGGCTGTGTGTACATAGCTAAGGAACAGTACAACAGTACTGTAATGTAGGGATAAAATCAGATCAGCAATGGTACAGAAATGTCTTATTTCAGCCCTGAGGAGAAAGATTGTGAATAGATATTTAATGAAAAATCTTTTACAGGAGACAGAAGGTGAGGTCAAAGAGTAAAAAGGTAAGTTAAAAGTAGAAGATGAAGAGTTTCAAGTCAGCAGACACTTGCGAAATTCACCCTTGATGGTTAAAACGCTGACCGAGGAGAGCCGGTGAGCAGTGGGAGAGGAGAGGAGGGGCAGCGCCGCACACAGCTCTGGGGAGGGGAGGGGAGGAGGGGGCCTGAGCACAGCAGAGACTTGGCAGAGCTTCAGCCTCTGGACAGATCTTCAGCAACTTACTGAGCAGTACGTCTGTAAAGAGTCAGATGGGAAGCAGATGATAAGAACTAGCTGAGGTAGGTTGCTCAGGAACAGACTGCAACAAAACCAACTTTCTACAAAACCTGGCTTCAGAGATGCAAAATAAATAAAATATAAAACAGTAGGAGCGATACAAATTTGACATTTGCTCTTAGATAAGCTGAGAAAACACTGCGGAGCCCTGTCCGCCAGAAGGTGACACAGATGTGAAAAGCTGCTGTGGCAAAAGCAAACCCTGGAGGAGAGAGGCGGGCAGCAGGCGGGCGCTCACCGCTCTGCCACCGCCGCCGCACGGCAGCTCCCGGGCCGCGGGCCGGGGCAGCGGCGGGCACCGGCCGCCAGACCCCGGGACGGCAGCGGCGACCCCGCCGACCGGCCGCTCGCCGCCGGCCCCGCCGGACAGAGCCCGGGCAGCGCCGCCAGGCCCCGGCCCCGCGCCACCGCCAGGCACCGGGGCTCCCACCGCGGCTCCCGACCCGCTCCCGGGGGGGGGGGGGAGCCCTGACACCGCCAGGCCCACCGGAGCCTGCCCGAAGCCCGGCGCCACGGCGGGGGGCGGCGGGGAAAGCCCCCGCGGGGCGGCGGCGGGCGCAGCAGGCCTGAGGAGGCGCCCGCGGGGATGGGGTCCCCCCTTCTCAGCCCGTTCCCGGCGCCGCTCACCTCCTCCCGCCCGCCGGGAGGACCGGCGCCGCCGCTGCTCCTCCTCAGACCCCGGCGCCGCAGTGGCAGGAGGGCGGGACGGCGGCGCAGCCTCTTCAGCCCGCCCCCTGCGCCCGCTCCGCCGCGGCCCGGTGGCCCGCGGCCCGCCGCTGCCGGGCCCGAGGCGGCGGCCGGGGTGACCTGCGAGGCGGCCCGTGAGGAGAGGGGCGCCGCCGGCCCCGCCGCGCCCTGCCCTCGGCCCCTGCTCTCCGCGCTGCGGCCGCAGCCCCCCGGCCGGGGCCGGCGCAAGGCCTCAGCGCACGCAGCGCCAGCCCCGCGTCCCGCCGGCTCGGCCCCGCCGCCGCAGCGGTGCCCAGGCCGGCCCTCGGCCCTGGGGCTGCCACCGCACCGGGCTGCTGGACAGCCGTGTCGGAGCTGACCGGGAGGGTTTGGGGCATCCGCCGCCTCCCTGCCCCAGTGCTTCACCCCCCGCAGCACGGCAGGGACTCCCGAGGGGTGCTGGCTGTCCCTGCTGCCCGCTGTGAATCTGAATGTTTGTGACTGTTTTCCTGGGGGACGTTTTTATGTTATTACTGCAACGTAAAGCCCATATCAGAAGAGTCAGACCTTTGGGAGATGATGCATTAGAAGATCTGTGATGATCTTGTAACAGAGAGGGCTCTTTTCTTACTCCGACAGTATGGTTAATGAACCTTGAATTCTGTGAACTGTTTCCCGGGCAGCTCTTTGGCCTGTGATAGCTTACTAGCTATGTTTTCCATGGGAAAATGTCCCAGGTTCTGACTTCTAGCCTGCCCTGTGCAGGGTGTGCCAGCACCAGCCCTGGTCCTTCGTTCCTAACCCGCCTGGGCTCCCATGGGTGTCGTTCCGTGCCGTTTCTCACCAGCGATGTTCATTTCTTCTCCAGGTGTTTCACTAAGTGCAAAGCTCCCGAGGTCTGCCCTTTGTGCATAGGGATAGATAAGGAAACTTCCTGAGCGGTGGTGACTCACCAACATCTTGAACAGACCCCACTAATCTAGTACATTTACAAATTAAAATCAAAGCAGTTTGGAGGATTTCACTTGATCCTATGTTTTCCTTGTACCTTTTCGAAGTTTTGCAGTTTGAATATCCTCGTTATTGGGACTAAAACCCCTACAGCCTCCCTTCCATTGCTGTGTAAGTGATCCATTTGAGTAGGAGAAGGATGAAGAGGTCAGCGTTTTGCATGGAGTTTAGCATGAAAGCAAGGGTATGTATAATATACATTATATATATACATATATGTATACCTTTCATATACTTGGACCATGTCTCCTTAGTGAGATGATGAAATCGGATAGTTACAGTTCTCTCAAATTATATACAAAGATCTATGGGCAACATAATTCTCAGCTAGCCTGTTAAAAAAATGAGATTAGTTTCCCTTAGCAGGTGTTTTTCTTTCTTTAGCAAAGTCCAGGGCAGCATTATTATTATTTCTTCCTTTAAGGGATGGAACATAACAAAGGAGTTTCCAACTGGCAAATGGAAGCAGATATTCTGGTTCTTCCTCTTGGCAAGGGGAAGGCAAAGCCCTGGGATTTCCCCATGAAAAGAGTGGAAACAAACACACAAAAAGTTGCTTTCTATCAGGGCAACAAACCCAAATACAATCGTTTGGCATACTAGCTTCAACACAGCTAATTGTGTACCAGCAGAGAAATGCAGTATTTCCCAGCCAGGAACATTCAGGCCACTAATTTTTAGCTATGGCAGCCTGCAATTACTCTAAAAATAAAGCTTATTCCTCTTGCCCATTCTTTATAAGAACAAAATTGATCTGAGAGACTTAGAAAATGGAGAGCTATTTTTACCTTTTTTTGGTAGAAACAAATTATAGTTTTGTTCTTTACCTTTTTCTGTTTTTTTAATTAATTTGATGTCATTATTTACTTGAAAAGATGTTTTTAAATAAAGATTTTTTTTTTTAAAAAAAAGCCTAACCACTAACTAAACAAAGAACAAAAACGAATGGTAAATACCACAACTAAAATCTCTTCCCTTCTTTCACTCTTTGGATTTCATCAATTTGTGATGTTCCTTTTTCATTAACTCTCCAGGTATTTCTTTCAGACCCTGTAGGAGAAGAATTTCAGTAGTAAAAAGCAAGCAAAGACAGACAAACTGAAATAGATAAGTAAAAATATGTAGATATTATTTTCGGAGGAGAGGGAAACGAGAGGGGAGGAGAGGAGAGGAGAGAAAAAGTAAGAAAGAGAAAAGAAAAAGGAAAGAAACAAAAAGAGCCAGAATGAAGGAAAGAGAATGAAAGCCTTTATAGAGCACATTTAATGTGTCACAGTTGAGAAATCCTAGCAAGTCATGCAAAAGAAGACAGGGTATCTCCTTCTTTCAAAGAGGAATTACAAAATAAGAGTAATTTGTCTAAAACAGAGAACTCCGACAAAAAAAAACCCCAAACCCAAAAAACAATAAACACCCCCCCAAAACCCAAAGGAACCAAAAGTACAGGAGAACCAGTCTTACAATTCTATTTCTAAGGCAACCCAAGTAGAAAAAACAGGTTTGTTTCTGCTTTTATAGACTACCAGGTTAATTTTATTCAGCAGAAAGAAACTGAAGGAAGGAAGCCTCTCCTAGTTTCTCTGATTTTCCATAGCTATTATTGAAGCCCAGTTAAGCAGTTTCAGGACCTTTGTTCTTGGCACAAGGTCATGTATGACCTTTCCACTTCTCCCTGTACCTCTGAAACAACATTTGCTTTGTGGTGTAAGTTATAGGAGGTCAGAATTTTTCTACTTGATTTGTGGATGCTCATCTTAGAAGGCATTTACAAAGTGAGACAACAGGTTCTAAAAGTTGTTACCTTGTGCCTGCAATAATTGTTGGACAGGGATAAATAGTTTATTTTTATAATGCAAACAATTAAATGCAGAGCAAAACTTCCAGTCAGTTGACTTGTTAACCAAGAACAGATGCACATCCTTTCTACTGAAGCATGGAAATTGCAAAACTGAAAAATTAATTTAAAAACAATAATACTTGCTGGAATGCTCAAGTAGCTGAGGGAAGCATAGGCTTGATTGTGGCTTGACCACCGTTTGACAGTGTAAGGCTAGCATGTTTATTTCACTAACAGGGTTTTAGCTCTTTGGGTTCAAATTTCCTTCACAAAGCTGCAGACCACAGGTTTTTCTTGAGAGCAGAAGCAAAATTAAAATGAATCAAGATCATGGTATGTAGTAAGTAGCATCATGGTTGTGGAAAATGTAGAAATATATAATTTAAAATGTAAAATATTTTTAACCTTCTTCTTACATATACATTTTTATAGGTTAGGTCTTCAGTTAGTTTATTCTGAACAAGCTGTTTCACTGAGTGGGATAATGCCATGCTGTGAAAAATATTCCCTGACAAATAAATGAAACCATGATAATTCAGCAGCAATTTAGCACTGTGAGAGGAAAATCTGTGTCTTTATAGAACTAAGAAAGATTTATGTAGTTAATTCCACAGGAATGAACTGAGGCCAGCGAGTTGCAACAGAGCCTTAGAGTTAAGCAATTCTTTTCAAGATCAAGGCAATAGCTTTTTCTTCAGGATTTGAATTGTCATTCCCAACACATTTGTTTTCCAGCCATAAAACTTAGAGGACTGTATCAGTCCGAGAGATTTTCTCTCAAAGTATAGGACCGTAAGAAACACCCTACTTGGTTAGACCAATAGCCTATCCAACCCATCAGGACATCTCCAAGAGCAGCAAAACAACAGGCTGTTTTAGGAGAGTGTGCAAGGCTGGCCGCTGTATTTTCTACTCCATGTTTGTCTTACTGATGTCACAGGGTACATGCCTGCAAGGTGCTTTTAGTGTCATTTTAGGGGCTGCTTCTGAATTTGTCTAACTCCCTTTTAAACCTGCTGATGCTGTTTGCCTCCACAGCCCTCCACGGCAGCAAGTTTTAGAGGTTTTCTGCCCACGGCATCAAGATGTAAAGATCACAGAATCACAGAATGACATGGGGTTGGAAGGGACCTCTGGAGATCATCTAGTCCAACCCCTTGCCAAAGCAGGTCCACCCA
>JAOQGL010000012.1:22125786-22167208 GCA_027564165.1 Gallinago nigripennis | reverse complement strand
ACATGGGGTTGGAAGGGACCTCTGGAGATCATCTAGTCCAACCCCTTGCCAAAGCAGGTCCACCCAGAGCAGGTTGCACAGGAACGTGTCCAGGTAGGTTTTGAATGTCTCCTTTGAATGTCTCCAGAGAAGGAGACTCCACCACCTCCCTGGGCAGCCTCTGCCAGGGCTCTGCCACCCTCAAAGAAGTTTCTCATGTTTAGGTGGACCTTCTTATGTTCATGTTTGTGCCCATTTCCCCTTGTCCTGTCCCTGGGCACCACTAAAAAAAGACTGGCCCCATCCTCTTGGCACCCACCCTTGAAGTATTTATAAGCACTGGTCAGATCCCCCCTCAGTCTTCTCTCCTCCAGACTAAAAAGACTTAAGCCCCTCAGCTTCTCCTCATAAGAGAGATGCTCCAAGCCCCTCCTCATCTTTGTAGCCCTACAATCATCTTTGTAGCCTACAGCTGTAGCCCACTTATAAAGTATTCTCCTACTAGTTTCATTGAATCCTCTCTAGTGCTGTAATGTGGATTTGGTGAAAAAATAGATTTGCTTTTATGATGTTATCCACTGTCTTCAATATTTTGTAAGCCTTGATTTTATCCCTGTCCACCTTCTCTCATTTGAAGATGTTCCACAATTTAATCTCCCTGTAAAGCAGCTGATCCATACCTTGATCGGGCAAAGGAACCCCACCAAGCTAATCAGTAAAAATTAACCAAACTGCCTACTGCCAAGAACATCCAAGGGGAACGGGGAACGACCAGATCATTGTCCCTGGAGTGAAACCCATCAAGGTGATGAAGGGAAGAAATTAATTCACCTGAAATTTAATAAGAAGTGTTTTCCTAAGGGGATGTGGGACTTGTTATGGTACGCAAGGATGAAACTGAAGGTATTTGGAATTACTTTTTTGAATATAGTCTAGTGCATCATCTAATTCTCTAGTTTCAGTTGGTTTCTTATGGGCATAAGTAATGTTTAAGAGCGCTTAGCTCCCATGTGTCTTACATAAATGTTTTCCCTCGCTCAGCACAACATACTGTACATTTTACCAGGAAGCAAAGTAGCCATGTCTGCTCCACTATAAGCACAATCTATTTGAAGAAAACTCAGCTTATATTTAGATAATTATGAAAAGCAGAGCAATTTCTATGACTTATGTGTTCCCAGCTTCAGAAACAGTATGTTCTTAATCCATAATAAAATTGTAGGGCTACATCTCAGAGGATACGTCCTCCAACACATAGAACCTCTTACAACCTTGCTGGTGTTCATACACACCAGTGGAATTTGAACAGATTTCCCAACAAATGCCCCAAATGGTATTTCAGGGATGCAGGAGTTGCACCATCGTAGGTTCTGCAGGCCAAACTGTGCACACACCTGGGCTCTTTGTATTTGTTCAGCCCATTCCTCGCTTTCACATGGATAACCAACCCTCACATTCCCTCTGTTTCAAGGATTCACTTCAGTTTTTCTCTTCAATCTGTCATTCAGGCATCCTCCATTTTACCCATCTCCCTGACTAAGGATTCTGTTCCCTACTATCTTGATGACGTTGCATTAATCTCATACAGTGTCCTCCACCTACTTATTTTTCTCCTCTGACATTCATTGAGCTCCTTTATTTTTTCTTCTCATAAGAAAACCTGAGCTTGCAATGTCTTCTTTCCTCTTTGTCCCAGATCTCCAATCGTCCTGTTCCTTCCCATGCCACGTTAATGCCTCTTTGCTTCATGGTCCCAGCTTTCCTCTGCCCCAGAATACCCTCTTTTCTGTCATTAATTATCTGGGAATAAATAATTTAAGATGTTCATATCCTTGTGAAAACACTGTCTATTGCAAATTAGAAAGCACAAGAGAAAGCAACCATTATTATAATTATGGGTGCCACCAAGCAGTTGTTAGACCGCTAAACCGTTGCAGAGATGCTTGAGGTGCCCTGCCAGACCCCGATTTTTTCCCCCCATTTTCACTTCTTGTTTTTTTTTTCTCTTTTTAAGGATTTCCTGTTCGAGCACTTAGTATATTTTTGGATGAATGAGATATACTGTTAAATTATTCTGGTATATGCACAGGAACAGGTGGAAAGGCAAGAAAAATTAGAGATAGGTTATGTGGCCATTCCTCAAGTCCATCAGTAAGGTAATTCTCAACAGTTCAAGTAATGCAGAAATTCACATGGAAAATTCTTTTTCGGTAGAGTGCATACAACAGAACAGTGTAAGCGTGGAGATATAGACTGCACAGGGCTGCAAACTAAAAGACTGACTGTCCAGTTCAAAAAACTCCACACTTCCTTCACTTCTTTTTTAATAGTGACCCCCAAAGATGAAATTTAAGGACCAAATCCTTCCATCAGTAGCAGTGGTAGTGTTCTACCAGTTCCACACGTAGCATATTTATCTCAGTAATACTTTTGTGCTACAAAGATGAAATATACATAAAAAGAAAGAAACAAACAAAAAAGACAAAACAGCTGTATTTGCTATTGCATCATCTTTATTGGAAGAAGCTGGGGTCTTCTACGAGTTTGGGTCAGTGACTGGTTTTATATATTTTCATTTGAAAATACCCGAAAACTTGTTATGCATGCTTAATAAATTAACATTTCAGAAGGGCAAAACCAACTTTGGTGTCAAAGTCCCGCTTTCAAGAGTGACTTAGTGGCCTAAATCCAGGTGCTGTGCAGGAAGGTGCAGACTCCAAAGGCACAGAACCTTCACTCCCAGCTCCTGTTGACTTCCTACCCCACTGCCCAGCCTCCTCTGCTGGGTGCTCACTCCTCCAGCTGATCCGCGACGGGCCCTTGTGCAGGGGATTTCAGTTGGTAACTGCCTTGGCAGTTGTTATTCTTTATCCCTAATATGACTTCTAAAAGATTTTATTCTATTTATAGAAGTGTAAATGCTAATGCATTGACAACCACACTTTTCCTGTTCTGCCAGAAATTCCTTACGCTCACACTGCAGACTAGCTCCCTGTGGTTTCCAGGCAAACAGCATCACCGATTTGATACAAAATGCCACTCTTTTCTCATCAGTCTGTATTACACAGGCCACCGTGTCCCCAGTTATTTTCAGGGTACTACATTAAGTGCAAATAACAAGGCCAGCTTTTAAGTTGCAATAACTGAACAAAAGTTATAACCAGGAAAATACAAAATGTAGTACCCCTGTAGCTATTAATTTGTCTGTTATTTATGCTCAGTGTACCAAATCTACAAATGTAAAACAGAATCATTAGCTGCAGGATCATTAGCATCAAGTATTGTATTACATACATTTTATGCATATATTGTTCTCCTGTTTGTTTTAATAGCAGAGCCATTACCAAAGAGAACTCTCACTGAGATGATCCCAGCAATGGGTGGCATGGTCAGTCCATGTCCTGTCAACTCCTGCAGGGAGACCGGCAGAAATGTGCCCGATGCAGGGTAACAATATTAACAACTGCCCAGCATATTAAAAAACAGATACTACAAATGAATTAGTCGTTTACAACATTCAGCCAGACCTATGCAATATCAGGAAAATGAGGTTTAATAAGCTTATATGAAAATATTTGTAAAAGTAAATGCATTCATAAGCCATTTTACATTAAAATCTCTGAAAATCCATGTTAAGATTCAAATGACTATTTTTTATGTTTTTCTTCCAGTCACACAATTGTGCTGGCCCTGGAGTAAACAGTAAAACACATTTACCTGGCGCGAGTTATCCCACTGGGATAATTTGTGTGAATAAAGTTTAGCACACGTCAAGGGCTGCACGCTTAGGTCAACAGCATGGAAAATATCCAGCATCAGAAACAAAAGAACGTGTTCATGGAATAAAAAATGGGAAACGTTTTATTGTTTTAAGTAAACAGAGACACACCTAGTCCTGTATAAGATGGAGATCTGAGTCTAAAACCTCTTTTTTTAGACTCTGCCCAAGCCTCAGGAGAGATTTACCTTAGAAAGTTCCCTGCAATTCTGCTTGCCCAATTATCCAAGTTCAAGACCTGGTGGGAACACACAGTTTCTGTCTGCATCGTGTGCTCGGGTCCCAGGTCTGCAGAATGAAACACAGAATGCAGGTGGTAAAGGGGACTGGGCCGATAAATATTCTAGTTGTCCCATGATAATACTGAGATTTAAGAAAGGAACAAACATGGCTGTGAGAAGCAGAGAGCACTCCTGGGTTCCGTAGTGTAATAATTTATTTACTTTCTGGGGTCGTCTGGAGCAATGGTTTATGATTACTTTTGTCTATGAAAGAATTATGACTGAGGCAATAAAGCCCTTGGATTTTAAAAGCAGTGAGTCAGAAGAAACAATAAATTACCAGAACACCGAACAGATTAAAGTGGAATATGAATGTTTCCACCTTCTGTTTTATCAAAAGTCCAATTTACATCAGGTATCCCACACTCCTGATAGGGGAAATGAAAAGTGAAAAATATGGAAAATATGAAAACAGAGCTCACAAGTGAGCATTTCATGGCCTTGAGCATATTTACATAGGTCAGCAGGAAATGTCCAGATTTGGTCTACAGTCTGGAAGTCATGCTGGTTGGACTGGTGTGGGTGTTCGCTTCCCAACCGCTTCGGATCTTCTTTATCCTCCTCCTAAAGCAGGGCAGGAGCAGTATGCACTTACAAAGCAGAACTACGATAGGAAGAAAAACTGCTACCATAAACGAGGGTGGTGTATACCAGATAAACTGGCTAACATCAACCCACTTATTCCAAGCAAACACTAGTGCGTGAACAGTGCACAGCAGCAGAGCTAAATATCCCATCTTGCTCTGAAAAGAGAAAGAAAATAGTAAGCTATCTGTTTTTTCCAACTTGGCAAAAAGAATACTCCGTTTAACAACTACAGAAATCAGGAAGGGTCTCAACCAACACACTAACATTAAACGGTAGCTTTGCTGCCCTTCTAAATCTTTCATTCCACTTACAGTGATAAATTTGGCTTAGGAGGTTTACAAAATTCAGGAGTAAAGGAAACTTTATGCTAGAGTTACTAGTAATTTTGAGTTTCTTGTTGCATAACAATCTTAATATTGTTAGAAAAATGGAATCGGTCATCAGTGAACTAAAACACTGGCTTTCCAAATGCTAAATCTACTGAATCTGATTTCCAAGTATAAAGGTTATTTGTTTATAAAACCAATCCAATATATTAGTATTAGTCTCCTGAGTTTCTTCACCGTGCTAATTTAATACTGAAATCAGTCATGCACTAGACCTGTCCATATAGATTCTCCGTAGAGCTGAAAACTTTTCCAACAAAAGAAGTGCTTCATAGAGTGGGCAGAACCTCAAATCACTAATTGTAGGAACAGATACGTTTCAGATCTACTTTTCAAATTCAGATCAAATTTTCAAATGCCAGGCACTCAGTAGGTCATTGAATTTTCAGATTTTAGCGTTCAGGGGCCTAATTGAACAGTTGCTTAACTGTAGTGTGATCACGTTGACATCAGCAGCACCACCCCGATTATTAGTGTGTATAATAGAGGAGAACTAATTTGCACCCAGATCCTTAGGTGAATGAAACAAGCACATCTGTAGCAAACTCAGGACTGGCTGGATTTGATTACGCATCTGTTGTAAGAAAGATGTCTCCTTTTCAGAATGCACCTTTTTGGAGGGGGTTATGAAGCTAATAATGGTGCAGATGGAAAAACTTTGCATGTATTATTGGGCAGAAAACTGGTCTGGAGTTGTCTTTCTTCCCACTTTGTACCCTGAACCCAAGAGCCTTTTCTGCTGACAACAAACAAGGCAAACATTTCTTGCAAAGCTATTAACAAAGAGTATGGAAAAAACCTTTTAGATTGGTTTCACTTCCTCTGTGTTGGATATTTCTAGCTCCTAATAGTCCTAGTTGATAACATACAGACCTACAAATGGACTAATGACATTTATGCCTACCTGAATGTAGTGGAACTCTCTCCAGCTCAAAGAGTGACCGACGGACGGGATTGACGTTATTGCTAACAAGGCCAGCAAAGCAAGACCCAGAATTCCTAGAGACACATAAATCTCCATTCTCCAAACATCGTGTTCAATCCAGGCATTTTCTTTTTTTTGTTTGACCTGCCAAAAGAAGACCATATTTAAAATGACACCCTGGCGCACTTAGCCATTTGTGTGCAATACCTCTATGTTCACTATAACGTCCAGGAAATTAGCAAAGAAATCTAGTATTTTTATTTGTTTTAATGTCACTGAATGTAACTGCTCTTTACTTCTGATGACAAAGTCTTCACTAGTACTGCAGGACTTCTCCTACTTATGAGTACTTGCAACAGCCCTTTGGTGCTGCTAGTGATCACCGTGGTGTAATACGCCCCAAGCACCATAGAATCATACAATCATAGAATCATCTAGGTTGGAAGGGACCTGCAAGATCATCTAGCCCAACCATCAACCCCACTCATCATTCCTTTGTCTCGAGGACTGGAATCTCAAGGAAATTTCTGGTAATCCATTCATGTCAGAGTATGGTAAGGCTGGTTTCAGAGTTTTCAACAGGCAGTCTGACTGTTTACAGAACTCTGAAGAAGCTGCTAACATCATACTGTGCTTTTAATAAAACTCTAGATAATAAAACTGTACATTTGCAGTATATACCTGATGTTGGAATATTCCTTATACTGCAATACTCATGGCACTGAAGATGATACACAAGTATTTGGAACTCTCTAGATTTTGGAGAGCTCTGCCAGCCGATTATTGCCCATGACTCAGAAGCATGGCTGAACTTCTATCTTTTAACAAGTTAGTGTGTGTCAGCGTAATTGTGGAGCCAGCAGTGTTCACATATTTAGTTTCTGGCAAATACAGATAATCGTGATTTAGCTCAGCCTTCTTTCATTGCTGGCTAATTCACTTTACAAAGAATATGTCTAAAAATGTTGTGTGCTCCGTTTTTGTAGATAGTTATATTCCACCGGTGCAGATTAATCCACAATAAACTACTAATTGTGCCAAGGGCTTAAATGTTCCTGTGAGGTAGGTATAATTACGTGCATTTTACAGAGAGATAAAAAATCCCAGATGAAGAAAACGACCAATTTAATACCCACTGACACAGCTGTGATGACTCTCTGTTACACACTTTAACAACTCAGTGCTGCCCCATTCCTTAACAGTGCACCGTGGGGATCTGCTTCAAAATAAACTGAAGGCAATGAAAATGGCTTCCCCCTCCCCCCCAGGTTGACTTGAATGATCAAAACGAGGATTTTCTGAATGCAGAAGAGCTGTGACTTGCGTGCCCATCATACCTGCTGGAACGCCCAGTTCAGCAGCTTGTATCTGTACGATCTCCGCATTGGATAGCACAAGCTATAGCAGGCGTGCAGCCCAGCGAAGAAGAAACTGAGAAGTCCAAATTGCTTTCTGGACAACATCCATCTGTCCAACCACTGGGGAAACCTTTTATACTTGGTGCCAAAGTACAGCTGAAAACCAGCAGCTAATATTCCTGGCAAATACACTAGTGCTAAAAGGGTGATCGAAACCACTGGTAAGACTTTGTTTATGACAAGGATTGGAATTTTGTAGAAAACATTTTCCTTTCTGGTTGTAAAGGGATATATGACATCTCTCACAGAAGTGTAAATGAATGTTAATAACGCGATCCCAGATGCTATCTTCACTGGTAAGTGCCACCTGGGGAACAGGTCCTGCTTGCAGTTTTGTTCTGAAGAGTGTTCAAACTCCTCGAAACGGTCTGCTTGATGTAAATTAAAAAGTGCAGCTGCTTCTGGTGTATTGGTGACTTGTATATCCATATTCTGAAAAGGACAGAAAGGAAATACCAAGTGAGCTCAAGAGAAGATTACAAGCTTCAGTAGTGACAGCATTTGCCATCACGGCTTTTGCACCGTACTGCACTGACACCATGTTCACCACAGACACACTGCTAAGGACAGGACAGCTTGGAAACATCACGGTTCAAACAGTAAAGTCAGTAGGCGAGCAAGGCGCTTCTAGCATAGACTTCTTATTTGTCATTCATTATCTGTGGTGATTTCAGAAGAGGTTCTAGCCCCAGAAGTTACCTACAGCGCAAGGGGAGATGGATTCCATCGTGTGAAGCGTCACTACAGCTCCTTTGACAGGGGCCACAGATTTCAGGTGTCAAAATTCAGACTTAAAGATGCAGCCCAAATAATATGCACAGTAACAATTAAGACAATAAAATATTTCATTCAGTCACTGCTGTTTTAACGACATTTAACTGGGGGCATAAGGTTGTAAATAGAAATGTCTGGGATCCAGTGTCTGCGCGTCTGTCAGCTCCAGCATCGCATCCTGTGGTGGCCTTCCTCTCCTTCACAAACGTAGTAGTGTCCTCTTAACTTTCATGAAAACTTGTGAAACTGAGTCACTTTAGTTAAAAAAGCTGAACTTTCTGCTGCCAAGTAGGCATGGCTTGATTCTAGTCTCACAGAAGATCTTGGCAGAATTATCAGAGACTGAAGAAGAACTTAAGGTAGTACAAAATTTTACTGTAGTATTATAAACTATTTTACACTGAGATAATATACTTAAAGATTATCTCTTAGTTATATTTCATGGAAGAGGTACGTGATTAGTCTAATACAACATGAAAAGCCGTGTACCAGCAGTAGGACACTGCACTTGATGCAGCAGACAGCTGTCCAGGGTGGAGAGCTGAGACCATTAGCTAATAAACATGTAATTTAGTATTCCAAAGACATATAAAGTAGAATTGGAGTAATGTCTGCAGCGGCTTAGCTTTAGAATGACTGATGTGCGTGTCCAGAGCTCCAGAAAGGGAAAGGGCACGGTCTGTTTGGAGCAAAGCAAGTACCAGGAGTTTGAAAGCTGTAAGTTAGTTCCCCTAGGACACCAGGGATCCTCCTGTCTCAGCAATATTCTTAAGAATCAAACATTACACTGAAGCTGAGTAAGCGGTCAGTTCAAAGGAGGTCTTCATTAGGATTTTTTAGCTGAATAGCTACTACGTGTTTATCTAATGATAGAATCTCTGCAAAAGTGAAGGTGTAGCCTACGTCACCTTTATTCTCTAATCTGTGAAGAAAAGTAGGGTGTAGTCTATGCATTGCAGAATCACAAGCTGGTATAAATTATAAAAACTGAGATTCAGATCTGAACGAAGTTTCTCCTAAAGATACTTGTTTCTTGAAGATAGAGTCTGTAAAGCCTAATTAAGTGTTTCCCAGCCTGTGAGAGGGTTCACTTCAGAATCAAACTTGTAGCTTGAACTCCCTCTGTGTACCAGCAGTTGCAGAGGCATATGCTGTTGGGAGTGGAATTTTTAGCTGAACTTTTTACGTGGTGTGGGAAACTTACTGAATGCCATGTGGCAATTATAAAGACTCCTCCAAAGAGAAATTTTATAATTGTATAAAAATAATTGTATAAAAATCCCAAGTTATTTCTACAGAGCTTTGCTTATCTGGTAAAATGCAACTAGGAACTAACCGCACGTAGTTTTTCACTTGGTCCAAATGATGTATTTTTTAGCACGGACTGTGATTAAATTGAATGAGATGCTCTTTATCTTTTTATTTCTTCATGTCAATATTGTGACAAGCCTTTAGAAGTACTGATGATATGCCAGTGTGACGGGTACACAGTGTTTCTGGACAAAATCAAATTAAAGACTGCAATATTCCATGTGACCTACAAGCTGCTTTTTTACAGAAACATTACCAAGTTGTTAAGGTTTCCCATGTTTCTTCTCGGCACGATGCTCTGAGCTGCGTTCTGACCCACGGCGTGATTATCACCTTCTCTCTTCTCCATTGCAGAAACTCCCTGCAAAACAAACACAGGATGCAAAAGTTTTGAAATGCCCTACTGGAACTTTGAAACCTATTTTCTCTCAAAATGTTTTTTTCCCTCTGCTCTGCCCATTTGCTGGGAAAGGTACAATAATTTAGGGTCAGGAAAGTCTGTTCTCTGAGAAGAGAAGTGAAAAGCTCAGCTTGTTTTTTAAGTAGAGACTAAAAGAGGATATGAATAAACAGGACAAAATCACTGATGAAAAAGAATAATAAAGCTAAATGCTTATGTTACCAGTGGAATGAATGAATGAATGAACGAACGAATGAAAGAATGAATTCAGGCTGAAAGTTTTTAAATCGCAACAATAAAGTTTGAAACAGCTTACAGAAATAACATGCAAAATGTTACGAAGGGGATTTTGCTAAATTCATGTGACTTGCTGAGGTAAGAAACAACAGCAAATGTGTTGTTCCTTAATGTTTTTTAGGATTTAGGTTTCAGGATTGGTCTACCTGACAGCCACTCTCTGGCTTTAGAGGTATATTCTCTCCTCGAGACTGTCAGTAAAGTTCAGGTGGAGCTTCACTGGTGCTGCTCCAAGATCCACGGACAACACCCATCACCCACAAGAACCAGCACAAGTGGTTCTGGGACCCTGTTCAGGACTCTGAGAGGTCAGAAGCCAGAGAGAAAAAAGGAAGAGAATGGATAAACCGAGCTGTCTCTGCAAGCCCTAGGACAGCAGGAGGACAGTGTCCTGAGGGCTGTGCAGGAGCTGCCAGGAGCAGAGGCAGCAGCATCCCAGCGTGGGAGCTCGGGTGCCTGCCTCAGCGGGGTCTTCTGTGGGACCCGCACGGCCCCTCCAGCCTCCTGAGCAGGGAATTAAAATATAGGAAACTCTTCTGCTAAGCACTCATCCTTTTATATCCCTAACTTTGGGGGAATTGCATGGACAAACCAGACTGTGACAGCTGTCCATTCTTGTACCGAGTCTGGCTGTTCGGTGGGTGAGTCCCCGAGACTCGCACTGTCTGCAGGGGGGGTTGCCTTCTGCTGCCCCCCCGACTCCTGAACCTCAACTAGTCTTTTCCCAAGTATTTCTCTTTGGGTTTTTCCCTCCTGCTAGCAAGCCCTCCCTTTGGACATAACCTTTCAGCCAAGTGTTGCAGAGTAGGGTCAACAAGAGCTTCGCTCTGAAGGTCGGGCTGTTAACCCTTTCCTCCACCAGCCAACGGGTGGTTTCTATATCTGTCACACAAGGAAGCATGGGATGATGATGGCACATTTCTCCCCCCCCCCGCCCCGTTCCTATGGCTAGTCCCAGTGACTTTATCACAAGTTTTGGGGTATCAGATATCCTCATAAAACCTCAGCTCTTTCAATCCCATGATTAGTTAAGAATTTATACTTCTATTTGACTTAATATACTGTATTTCTAGCTGTTACAGTGGCATAGAATAGTTTACAAACAGAACTCGGTGTAATGTACTTGCCTGGAAAAAAGTTAATCAGAAATACAGTGAGCTCCAGATCTATCTCTAAAAGAACTCAGAATGCAAAGGGCAGTCACACTGCTTTTGAGGCCTACTCTCTGATTTTCACATGGAAAAAAAGTGATGTAAACTTATAGACCGACTCTTTTAGGTAATGGGACTGACTTCTTGAAATTGCTAAAACAGCTTGTGGCTCAGCTCTTTTCTGCTTTTTCTTTTCTCCTTTTTCTTCCTTTTTTTCTGTACTGATCTCCGTTGAGCTTTCAACCACTCCTGGTGCGGGGAGGCAGTGATCCCAGCCGCTTCCCAACACTCCCCTCCTGGCTGCTGCGCTGCCTGGAGCCTCCAAACGCGCATTTTCCATCGGGAAGTTGTGTGGGAAAGAGCTCAACTCACCTGATCCTCATGCTGCTATCACTCTTCCTTTAGAAATCAGTCCAATAAGAGCTTCTAGCTAAGGGTTTGTATTGATGAGGATGTAGTAAATGATATCATGACATGAAAAAAAAATATTCATGCCAGCTGCTTATCCTAAAAGCTGATTTACTAGTAATTTGGGGAAATGATGTTTAACACAATGTTAAACACAGCATTAATGGTTTATGCAGCAGAAGACAAAACAGAAAGAAAACAGAAAGAAAACAGAAAGTGTGAAGGAGTGCGGTGCCCATCCATGGAAAGCCAGGTTAGAGCCATGGAACAGGGGGGCTGGGCCAGGACAGCCCACTCGGCCCTTCACACCAGGTTAACACAAAATCATCCCTTGGGTGCGCCCCATAATAAAGCCCAACGACAGTCCTGGAAAACCCTAAATACAAGACGTGTCTAATTCCACTAGTCAGGGCCTTATGAAGTGCCAGAAAAGTCACCTCCAGCATGTCCCTCTTTGGAATGCCTCTGATGAAAACAATTTCGAAGTCCTGTGAGAGACAGAAACTAATGAGTTATAGCCCTAGGTCCCAACTGTCATGAAACAGAACAGCTGTAGTAATGTCCATCCTCAGCACCTGCTCTGGGCGTCAGGGAACGGGGGTGCGGGATGTCCCGCGGCAGACAGGCAGCTCTCCACGCCGCGTTCCCTGCCCCAGCGCCGGCCCCCCGGGAGCTGCGCCCCGCACAGCCCACCCCGGGGAACACCAGCGGACCCAAGGGGAGCTTTTCCCGAAAAGGGGCGTCAGGGCTGGCTCCGCGGGAAAAAAGAGAAAAAAGGAAAATGGGTAAAATAAAGAGGCTATGAAAATAGCGATGGGGAGTCACGGGCGGGGAGTACCCCACTCCTTCGGCCCCGTCGGACAATGACCGCCGAGGGGAGGCCGGGGGTCTCTGTCTCTCCCGCTGCGCCCGGCGGGCGGGGAACCTCCCCCGCTCTTCAGGAGCTCTGCGGGACGCCGGACCCAAAGGGGGGGCTGCAGCAGGGCAGCCCCTGGGCCCGGCGCTACCCACCCCCCCGCACAGCGCGCCCCGGCGTGCGGCCAGCCCCCCCACCGCCGCCGCGCCCCGCCGCACGGGGAGGCCGGGCCCCGCGGGGAGCCGCAGCCCGCGCCCGACGGGGGCACCCGCACCCTGCCGTCCCGTCCCGTCCCGCACCTTCCCGTCTCGTCCCGTCCCGTCCCGTGCCGCACCGTCCGGTCCCGGCAGCGGGCGCGGTGCGGGCGGGGCCCCGCTCCGGAACGCGGCGTCCGGCGGCCACGCGGGCACGGCGCGGAGGGCTCCCCGCTCCTTCAGCCGCCGCCCCCCCGGGGCTCACCCACCTCGGTCACCGCAGCCGCTTCCTTCTGACGGGGCCCCCAGCGCGGGGGGCGGCGGGCCCGGCCGGGCTCCGTCAGCGCGGAGCTCCGCGGAGGGGGCGGCTGGGGCGTGGGGGGTGAAGGGGGCGGCCGCAGCCTCCACCCCCGGCCCCGCCTCCCGCGCCCACCCCCTCCCGGGGGGCACTGGGGGTCCCGGCCCCGGTCGGGCCGCCTCAGGAGGATCCCGGCCGCGGGGCCCGGGGCCGGACAAAGGGCGCTTTCACCTGCGCCCTCCCCGCCGGGGGAAGGAGGAGGAGGAGGAGGAGGAGGAGGAGGCACCGGGCGCTTCCTCCCCGGCCGCCTCTCTCCTCCCCCGGCCTGACCGCGGGCGCGTTTGCGGGAGGGAGCTGCGGCACCGGGGGCACCGGGGAGCTGCCCCCCCCCCACCCCCCTCGAGCCCTGGCCGGGAACCCCCCCGAGCCCCCCCCCCGGGGCTCCCTTCCGACCCTGTCACTGCCCCGGCCTCACCAAACACTGCATTAAATCCTCCCTCTAATAAGAACAGCCCTCGCTTCACAAATCACACTTTTTTCCCCCAATACCATGACCTTATACTTTTTTTTTTTTTCCCCTGTGCTGGTGATTCGGAAAGGCGTTTGTCTCCTGAGAGTTCAGTCACTGAGCAGCGTGAGCTGTCACTGTCTCCTGAAAGCTCTGTTCCAGGGGATATTTGGACACTCAGTGGTTGCTGACCCGGCAGAAGCCACGGCCACTCTGCCTCGGAATCCTTCCCGGTCCCCAGTCCCTGACGGAGCCCGCTGCGTGTCCCCGGGGGTGTCTCCCCAGAAGGGGTGCCAAGCTCCAGCTCCCTTGTACCTCGGGCATGTGCTTGTAACCCTTGGCACTTGGTGTGAAGTGACACAGTCTCCAGCTTCCCTGGCAGAAAAGAGATTGCCTGAGAGGGGACGAAAGCCAGAATGAATGATTCTCCCGTGTTTAAACAAAACCTTAACTTCTAATTTTCCTTTGCAGTTGCCCTGATTAAAACGCTGGGCTGTGCTTTGCAGGAAGGCTATTCCCCCCCTGGGCTTTCCGTTAGTTACTTGTTTGCAAGGGATGTTCACTTTTGTACGCTCTCACTTTGTGGAAGTGCCATTGGGTTTTCTTTTCTACTCCTTTTCTGCACGGTCCCTTTGGGTTCCCCCCCCCAGTCCCACCAGCAGCAGGATGCCTGCTGTGTGTGGGGTGTGTGTGGGGTGGGGGCTGCCTGCAGTGCTCTCACCCGGGATCAAGGAGAACCCACAGTCCAGAGGGCTGAGAGCATCGTCTCCTTCCAAGAGAACTGTGTGGTAAAGCCCCCCCCCAGCAGCCCTGGGGGAAGTTAGTGGTGTGGGGGCTGCACTTACAGACCAAGAGGCAGCTCAAGATGCTGAGAGGTTTCAGCATGTGGATGTCCTGTCTGAAGGACGGAGTGTCCTTCCGATGTCCTTCTCATAAGAGACAGGAGCTGAGCCCCCGCAGAGGCCTTCCCAGGAGGAGAGGAGCAGGCAGCCAAGGAACCTGCCTCCCGAAGGACCACCCTGTCCCCTGCTCTGCACCGATGCTCCCCAGTGCCCCTGCCCAGCCAGCCCCCTCTGCTCTCTGCACCCAGGGCCTCTCTCTGTGACTAGAAACTGCTCACTCTGTGCGGGTGCTGCCAACGTGGGAGCAGATTCACATTCTAGGGAAAGCTTTCTTTCCGTGGCTCCCCTCAGGCATGGCTCCAGGCTGTGCAGGTACCGCTGGCCTCGGGGTGGCTACCAAAAAGCAACCAGGGTGGCCGTCCTGCTGCCTGGCCCGGCCGAGGGCTCGGCACTGATAGTTATGCAAAGTGAGAGGCAACAAGTATGAGAACTAAGGTGGGAAACACCCCAGGAATCGGGAGTCAATGGGGTAATTCCGTACACACAGAACGGGAATCTCCCCTGAAGCCGTGCACGGGGGGCTCGCTCCAAAGCCTTAGGAGTGTCCGTGCCCTCTAACTGCTGCAGAAATTGGGAGAGACAGGGTAAGGCTCCTGTGGCTGCTGAAGTGCGACAGGGTATTTGCCAGAGATGGAAACCACTCTGCTGACTCTGTCTTAGCCCATCTGGGATTTAGTCCTTCTTCCTTCTGGACAGAGTCTACGTGTGATGTTGACAAAGGACACAAGGAATGGTAGATTGCATTTTCTGGAGGAAAAAGATGATTGCATCATGGACGAGATTTCCTAGGCAGTGCTTTAGTCTTGGGAACATTTTCTCCCCAGTTGATACAGGGAGAAGTCTGCAGTCAGGGAAATTCACCTGCTTCTGCAGCTGCTCCTCAGGGCAGGAGCTTGGGAGCAGCTTCCCAAAGGGCTGGGGAAGGGGTGCAGTGTTCCCGCACCACACAGGCCCCTGCGCAGCCCTAACGACACCCAGTGTCACCCCGACTCGCTGAGTAAGGGGAGGGCAACCGTGTCAGCAAGGTGGTGACTGTAGCACGGCCCTGGGTGACAAAGGAACGCCGTGGTGCAGGGCGCAGCGGTGTGGAAGGGTGGAAACCTTTCCCACTCCGTTCCACAAATGCAAACGGCCTTGGTTCTGCATTAACGTTTCTGGCCTTGAAGATGTGTGAGATGCCAACACGAAGACTCTTGCCCAAAATTCCAAAACCCAGCAACACGTGAAATGAATATTGCAAAGTACACACTACAAAGAACCATGGAAAATTATGAAATAACTTGAAAATTCATTTTGAAATACAATCAAACCTAAGCTGATTTTGAAAATTGTGGCCTAAGAAACTGCAACGTTTGCTCATGAATAGGATGGAGCTGAGTCGGGGGTGGACGTGACACGTGCCCCCTGTTAGTGCTGCCAGTGGGAGCTGGGAGGCACCTGGTGGGGAACGCGTGTTCCTTGTGGGCTGCAACCACCTGAGAACAGGGGGCTCAGGCGGCACCTCTGCTCCCTGGCATTTAATAAGGTCCTTTGTCCAAGGGAGAGCTCAGAGGAGCAGGGAACTGCCGCATCCCCTGCTGAGCCAACACCCAGTACAGCACCAGCTGTTCGTGGTGAGTAACACTGCTAAATTCAAACAAATTGGTGTTTTCTTGCCCTGGATTTATCACACAAATTCTGATTCAAAGAAGTGGCTTTCAAACGACTCGAAATACTTGAATTCCTCTGGAGGATTTAAGTCACTACTGCCAAGTTACAGCGAGCTGAGGAAAACAAATGCAGTGAAAAAAAACCCTGAGGCTCAAGATTCTTTGAGAGGGCTCTTCAGTCCAACACGTGTAAGAAACAAAACTATGTCCTGCTTCTCTTGAATGACACGACACCCAAATAATTTTTTAAGGGTGATACCGTTAGACACTGTGGAAAGTACAAGGAAAGACCACCTGGCTGTTTCAGTTAAAGTTCAATTAAATGAGTTGGAAAACAACTCAAGCAGAGGAAAGTAGTGGCATTTTCTCATTCCTTGTAAAAGAAATTACATTCTGAACTTCAAGTATATAATTTATAGCAGAGTACAGAAAGCACTTGCACTCGTAGTTTGCCGACCTAACACCTTTCACAGAATTCCTTTCTGATAATCCGTGTTGTTTCTTGGAAGCAACAGAGAAGAATTTGTTTCATATTCAAGAACAAAATTTGGTTGAATCAGACATAGTGATATTTTTTGTGTATAATCACATACTCTTAAGTAATGCTTGCCTTTCTCTTTGTGTTTGTTGCTTTTACTTATGGAGCATCTAAAACTGTGCTGTTATCCCTTGAGGCAGTTATGATACTTCTCTGATTGTGGTGTTTTGATAATTTCATGATTTTACTGCACACGTGTCACTGGAGTATAAAGCTGATTGCCTTAAAATACTTATAATAACGAAACCAATGATAATAAAAATAACAGTAGTTTATTTACAGATTAAAAAAAGAAGCTGCAGAGCTTCAAGACTGTGGAATGCAAAGGGTGCAGGGGGAGGAATGGCCCCACTGAGCAAAGACAGAATATTGGGCATGTAGGTGGGCATTTGGCCCACCCCAGTTCAAGAGCTCTTTTACATTTCTGCCTCTGCTTTTTAATTTATTTTTTTTTAAACAGAAAACCATTTCGTTTAAGTCTGATTCTGTAATAGCAAATAATGGTGGTGTATTTTCTGCTGTGGTGAATGTGGGTATTAATTACCTGTACTTGGTAAAAAAAGGATATCTTTTTACAATATTTCTACAAGATTCATTTGAAATTAAGATGCCTTGTGAAAAGCATTTAGTGGCTTTTCGATAGATTCTGTGGTTTCGGAATGGCATCCTGATGTCACTGCATTTTCCACTGAGGACTTGGGGGGGCACGTGGTGGGACGACACAATTGTCAGAACGTTACAGGATCCCTGCCACAGCCGTGTCCTTTCCCACCCCTCCCACCTCAGGGTTTTCTCAGAAAACATTTCTTCTTCCAGTGCCATATTTTCAAATTCTTACCCCTTGGAAGGATTTTTCTGATGCTGCCCCTCGCGCTGATGTCATCACTTTTTGTCCCATTGCCACCGAGCCTGCAGAGCGCAGCGAGTCGCATTGGGCGCTGTGTGAACACCCCCCCCAAACCCCGAGGCTCTCTCTGCTGCCCACAGCCTCCCTTCCACGCTCAGAACAGCAGGAGAGGGGGGACCGAGCTCCCGGGGAAGAGCTGAGCACAGTTTGGGGGGCGCGAAGAGGCGGCGATGGTCAGGGCGTCAGGCGGTGGTCATCACTCCCACTGGGTACCGCTGGAAACCACGGCTTCTGAATCGGAGAGAGGGATTTGAAGGAAGGCGAGGAATTAGTTTTGTCAGAATTTACAAGTCATTTGTTGGCTACCAAGATGGTGCCTTTGAGAAGTGAGCAGATGGGAGCAATTCTTAAAATGCTATGGTAAGGAGATCAAGGTACTTAAAAATCCCTACATTGATCAGACTGTTGTTATAAATTTGATACAGTCTCAATAGACATGGAGCAGAACCCGTCCATACATTTGGAATTACTTAATTTAATCATTATTAACATTTAAAATCATACCATAATTCATTTAAATAAACCAATTAAATGCTTCAAAGTTGTCTGCCATCAGATTTTGGGCAATTATTTTTAGGCGGAATTACTAATTCATTTGTTATAGTTGACTGCTGAGGGAATTGTTGCCCACGTGAAGGCTGACAACACAGTGACACATACGTCTTCAATATGGAAATAATTGTGCTAATTAGAGCTTGTTAAGTTGGATATTTTGCTAGATTGGAATTATTTTTCAACAAGTTCAGTGCCAATATTGATATTTTATACCAATTACAAGTTCTTAGAGCAAGAGTATTTTTCAATCCCAACAGGTTTATTACTTGCAAAGAAAAAGGTCTTTTGTCCAAAACTATGTACTGGAATTCTAGCTTAAGGTTCTGACTGTTCAAAAATACTGTCCGTGGTCAAAATGAAAATGCCCTTGTCGTCCAGAAGCACTAGTCATACAGTGTGACTGTCTACACGCTGCAGACAACAGTAGGGAGCTGAAGGTAATTGAGGAAATAATCCAGGAGCTGAGATCTCTGATCAGCCTTTTTGCTGCTGCCTGGGACGCTGGTCTGCTCTCGGAGTAGGGCGAGGACTCAAGGAAGAACTGGAGCAGAAAGGAGGCAAGAGTGGAACGGAGCCAGGGAGCTCAGGCAGAGCAAGAACAGCAGGCTCCAGAGAAAAGCTGCAGGCTTCCATCTGACAGCCCCCCAGTCAGAAACCAGCTCGGCAGGAGACACACGAACTGGGGTGAGTGGTTGGTACAGCAGATGGCTGTGGTACCACCATTCACAGTCACGTCAGCAGGCTGGAGAAAAGGGGCTACAGGAACTTCATGAAGCACCTGGGAAGAAATGAAGCCACACACCAGTATGGGCTGATGGCCAGTCAGCTGGAAAGAAGCGTGGCACAAAAAGCCTTGGAGTCCTGGTGGGCACCGAATGAAGACGAGCTCCCTTGAAACAAAGGAGGCCAACAGTCTCCTGGGCTACAGTAAGCAGAGCATTGCAGGGGGTTGAGGGAGGTCACCATTCTCCACTCGGCACCCCACATCTAGAGGGCTGGGTAGAGTTCTGGGCTCCCCAGGAGGAGTGAGACACTGGGATGAGTCCAGTGAAGAGTGACAACGATGGTTAAAGGATTGGAGCATCTGACATCAGGGAAGATGGACTCCTTAGCCTGGAGAAGTGAGGGCATGGGGACATCTTATCTATGTATCTAGGTACCTGACAGGAGCGAGTAAAGAGCCAGACTCTTCTCAGTGACGGGACAACAGGCAATGGGCACAAAGTGAAATACAGGAAATTCCACTTAAATGTGAGAACAATATTGCTGATTGGCTGTGATTGAGAAGGTACCTCGATTGTGAAACGGCTGAAATCAAACTCCACAGCAATTTGTGACCCTAATGAGTACGGATGGTTTCAGGAACTGGATTCAAGAGTGCACCTCTTGTAAACTTAGAGCTTTCAGCAAAACAGAAATCCCAACAACCTGTCCTAATATGCGTTCCCAAAACGTATCTTATAGGGGAAGTTAGAACAAAGCACTTTCAGAAGCCATAATTTAGTGCTCTTTGTGTTTTATAGTCTAGAGCGTTACTTAACTTTTTCAATTCACAAGGACTGTTTTATGGTGACAGAAATGGGAAATCTTTATTTTCTTCACTTACTGACTATCTTGTTTAAAAATAACTCAGAATACGTGTTTCTATGTTATCTAAAAATAGTTGAAGGTATTGATTACATTTCAATAAAGGTGCTGGCAAAGTCATAAAAATAAATTATAGATTTTTTTTCCCAATTTTGGTTTTATGTGTACTGAGCTCTGCCCTACTATTACTGCTTTGGGGCTGAAGAAAAAAATCCCCAAATGCTGCATTTGTATGGTTTTGCACAGTTACTTTGTATAAAACATACATAGCTATTGTAATTCTAGAAGAAGTGACAGGTCAGTCTTTTTCATAATGCCTTTGAAAGGAAGAGAGGTGCAGCACATTTAAGAGAGCAAAGTAAAATAGTAATAAAGTAAATACTCCTGGTAGTACAATCGTTTCAAATGCTGGTTTATACAGAACATTCAGATGTTGCAAGGATTGTGATAAACGAGACTAATACTGTAGCAGCACTAAATATATATACATACACTTACAATGAAGAAAAAGGATAGAAATTATATAAGAGAAAAGGAAATACTGTTTCCTCATACAAGTCTTTCTTTCTGCTCTACAATGTATTTATATTATAGAGTCAGAAATATTAAAGGAAACTCTGAAGCAGCTTTTGGTACCGAGTAGTGCATGGGGTTTAGAATAAATGGGACTGCATTGGAGCAGAGCAAGAAGTTGGCCTGTATTAAAAATTAAATCAGCAATTTGAAAATGGGTGGTAGAGGTGCCTTATTCTGCTATTGTGGACTTGATTCAGCTTCACATCTGCTTGGCGCTCCGTGTCAAGTATTATGTCACTTATGCTGGAACTGTTCCTTTTGTAACATCACAATAGAACATGGCTTAGCCCCACAGAGTAACCTCGTGGGAATTCTTCAGTAAATTACGAACAATTTCATTCATGTGCAAGATACTGGAATATTCCATAGCGAAAGAACTCACTGTGGTCCTTTAAATTTTGCATAAAAATATTCTTATTTTTACTTTTACCCTTAAATAGCAGCACATTACGGTGTAATCCACAGGAGGAATGTTAATCCATATTCTGGTGGGTGTACTGGTGGGTGTGGGTGTACTGGTGGGTGTACTGGTGGGTGTGCTGGGGGCTGCAGCGCAGCCACACGTCACCCCTCCCGCTCCCCAGCGTCTCTCTGTCTCGCCCTCTGAAACACACAACGTTATATTTTGACTCAGTGAAGAGAACTTCTTGTCTGTTTTCTCTTCTCATCCCAGCTGTTGCCTTTTCCAGCTGTTTCCCTGTGACAGCCTTCCCTCTTCAGAAGGACATGCTTTGGAAACCGTGAATTACTCTGTTTCTGGAAAACAGCTTCTGATCATTGCTCCCATTATCCAAATCCCCCTTCTTGGCCACCTTCTGTGGCCTGAAGAGTAAAACTTCAGTATTCCAGTAGAATTCTTTTTTTTTTTTCTTTTTCCTTTGGTTAAGATTAAAAGTAAACTAAAGAAGCTATTTCCATTGTCCTGATTCATCTGTTTTGTCTTATATGGGAGAAACTGAAACTAGGATGTGGGTCACTTCATTCTGAAAAAAAGAATGCACAAAGTCCAAGCGCAATAAAAACTGCCTGAAAAAAAGAAAAAAGCTGTGGGTGAGAAAAACCAAACAAATATTTGGGGTTGTGTCTATCTATTTTGGGTTCTCTGGCAAGTTGTATTTTCCCCACCCTCAGTAAATTAGCTGCAATGCCAGAGCATGTCCACATCCTGATACAGCCCTCAGGCTCTTCATCTGGCAGCAGCCAAGCTTTCAGGTGAAGGGATTGAAAAGTGAGTGGTCCCCGCTGCCCGGGGGCTGGCTGTGGTGGAACACGCTCCTTTTCTTGGGAGGGCTTTCTGCTGGGGGAATGGAGCGACTGTGTCACCATTTCACTCTGAAACAGGACAGGATTTTTGTAGAGGTGAAAGCCTGATCAAAAGATCCTTGAGGTGAATAAATCCCTGATTTATTAGCGTGGAAGATAGCTTGGTGGCAGAGCGTGTGTCGTGTCTCCCGAGGACAGCAGATGACTGGGCTGGTGGCTGTGAGAAAAGACTGTTTGGGATTAGTAGTTTCTGATGCTCTGCCACTGTCAGAACAGCCTGAAGATTGTTTTAACTAATGCCAGTCAGAGCTGGTCCCTGAAGAGCCCTTCGCTGAGTGGAGACACCAGGGAGCATGGTGACAGCCGTTCCTCCATGGGCCTCTCCCTGCCCCCTCCGCGGGGACTCGGGAAGCAACGGGGAGAGCTGTGCCTTCGGGAGGCTCCCCAGGAATGAAGACCACTACAGGTTACTCATTCCTCATTTTCTTTGGAAAGATTTCTTTGGTGATCAGTAAACACTTTGCTATATGCCTGTATACAGTGAAGCCTTCTCCACTTGAGTTTTAAGTGCTGTGGCTGGATAAACTTTACATTAATATAGTGGTAATAATAATTTACTAAAATATTAGGGGTCCCTCTCAGGGACACTGAGCAGCCTTCATCATGAAATAGCATTCTGCTGTGCTTTAACATAGAACAAATATATATATATATATATATATAATGCTGAAAGAGCAGCTAACTATCAGAAGACAAAAGTATTTGGTGGGAGCATTGATCTGTGGAGAGAAAAGAAGTGAACTCTCACTCTGGAGTCAGCAGATCCAGAGACAGCTTTAGAAGTTTGTATTCCATCACAGTACCTCGGGAGGGCAGAGAACCTTTCTGTAACTGAATTTAGGATAAAATCAGTTTGTTTGTTTTTTTTCTCATCTGACTTTTTCCTTGTTCATTTTTTTCTTCTTGTTATAGGCTTTGAGGATGTTGATACTGAGAAGTTATATTTGTATCATCTAACGCATAGTCATGCTCTGGAAATACTTTCAGGTTTTTTGAGTTTTGTTACATTGCTCTTTGTGTGTTGCTTTGAAATAAAAGACATAGAAGACAAGCAATAAGGAAAAAGTCTGACCAAGAGGTGGCAGCAAGGACACGTCGAATTCACCGTCCCGCACCGGAATAGAGACTGCCTAGAGAAAAAACCAATTCACCTGCGCTTTAGGAGCATTGTTGTTAAAAAGTTAGCAGTTTGGCTCCATATTAATGTAGAAACTCTACAGGGAGTTTGGCTTACTGAACTAACTTAATGCTCAATAAAAGGCAGTATTGGCTCTTTTTGGTAGGAGCTGTGAGCGAGGCAGCACAAGAATGGCTTTGCCTTCACCTGCTCTCCTGATGCTCAGGAACAGACGGCAGAAGGTTCCGATGGCTCTTCCCATGGGGATGGGAGCACGAAGCCACCGCTTCTCCCTCCCTCTCTAGTCTGTCAGGAGGTTTGGGTCACTCCCCTGTGGGGGTCCATCATCTGCAGCCCTTCTTGGCGCTGCCTGCCAAACGCTTAGTTTGGCTCAGTAAGACATACAACATTGCACTCTTTCCCCTCAGCAACTGATTTTGTCTTCAAAATATACTTTCCTTCATTTCCTAATTAGTTATGACTGTGGCTAAATATTCCAGTTGTGCTCTATAGAAAATATCAATTAAAGAGAGAGCTTCTTCCTCAAGCAGTTCTATCCTAGGGCTCAGTTCCCTTTTCTTTTCTTAAATTGTTCCTCTCCTGCACAGAAGCAAAACATTTCAAGTACAAAGACACATACATTTTGAACCGTCATTGATGAAGCACTCAGATTTAATATGTGGGTTTAGCCCATGGGCAAGGTCAAATCCTGTAAATGTCTTTTGATGGCTCTATGTATTTTTCAATGCATTTTCTCCTGAATCTTAGTAAAATATATTACGGAAACTAGGAGTCCTATATTTCATGGAAGTTACTTTCATTTATCTGTATGGCTGCATTTCACAACTTGTAATCCATGGATGACTGTTGGTCTTTAAGACATCAAAAACTTATCTTGGAAAAAAATTAATAAAACCCCAGCTACAACGTCCTTGGAATATAAATAAGGAAGTAAGCAAGTAAAATAATGGGCAATAGGAGTAAAAAACTGAGCATTCAAGGTTTAGCCTCATGTTTATTTGGTTGGAAATGACAAAACATTGTGAGAACCCCGTGCAAGGCAGTACTTAAGTTTGTTAGGTGGTTTTTTGGTGTGTAAAGCTGTAAATGGTCCTCCATGTGAAAAGTGCTTAAGTAACCCCGTTGGGCAGTATCTGCTGTGTGTGTTACCCAGCCAGTGTGAAAAACTGACAGCCTGTCCTCTGGGAAGTTGGTCCACTGTCTGACAGTTCTTTGCAAGGAAACTTTCGTGCCATGCAGCCCAGATTTCCTCAGCATCACTTAATGCTCACCAGGTCCCAGTTCAAAAACAAAAATGCAAAATCCTCAAAGGATAGTTAATACATTTTGCACTCTGTTTTGTACCTCTGTTTTGTAAGCCTGTACTAAGCTGAAAGTTAAACCTACAAACGCTGCAGTGTTGTGAAATGCTGTATTCTTAGAAGCCTTTACTGGCCAATGGATAATTTGTGTAGGTTAATCCCATTAACATTAGAAACAATTTAGCTTGACACTGAGAATGGGAAAATCAATCCTTACTCTATTGAGAGCAGTCCTTTAATTTCACATTGGGAATTGGAGAAGGCTTTTCCTGTTTTCCCAGTTTTCAGTACATTTATTTAAGAATTTTTTCTTACCACAATTCGAGTCAACCAGGGGAAGCCACTGAGAGGAGATAAACTGAATGTCTACTTGAACCACATCTCTTTCTGAATGTAAGAAATTCCTAATTTTATTAAATGAAGATGCTGTAGAGCTTCTGTGGCTAAGGTTTCTTCTTCTTCCAAGAACTCAGAGCTATAGATTTTGTAGGGCTTGTAAGTGGGAAGCGATCTGTTCTTTTCAAATGCACATTGCTCAAAATATAAACCAAGCTGTTGTTAGTTGTTAGACTAATATAAACCAAGCTCTTTTTAGTTTTCAGATGGTGTCATTGATTTGTATATCTAAAATCTGCAAGACTGTTGACATCTGCTATTTTTAAACTGGAACATGCTGAATACTACTAATTGTTCATTGCACTAAGGAGCCTTTTATGCAATTAGGACACATTTTTTGATGAGAAATAAATTTTAAATTAAAGGCCTGCACTAGGGAAAGGTGTAGTTAAAAGGTTCTACCTAAAAGGAAATTAGAAAACTATATGAATATTGTAGTGCTTTATCATGCAGCAGTTCTGAAAAGCTTTTATTCCTGCAATGAACTTTGGTACCTGAAGCTTTGTCAAACATGGTAATTCACTTTCAGAAGTTTAATTACATTATTTTGCAATTGGCAAGACGGGTGTGCTGGTGATAAGATAGCATTTGGAGACCTTACAGTATGCATGAATGACAGCAAGAATTAGCAAGAACAGGACATCTGAGCAGTGAGGAATATTTTTCTGATGCATTCACATATTTAATTGCAGAAATATATGTTTTTTTAGTGAAGCACAAATGTATTTTTTGCCAGCAAAGTAAATGCAATTGGTACAATTGGTACAAAGCGCACTCTTGATGACATCCTGAGGCCATGGTGACTCTTTTCTTCTTTTATTTCCCTCTTTATTCTTACACTGCCCAAGCAGGCAAAGTCAGTCAGACAAGTCAGAGTCACCACTGGGCTACTCCACTTTGTACAAGGTGTCAAATTTGCCTCAGTATTTAATTTGTAATCTCATTAGTTCTGCTACCTTCTGCCTGAAGATCTCCAATGGTCTTCTCGTCAGTTACTTTCATTACTTACTGACTTTGTTTGAATGTGTTAACTGATGAGTTCACACACAATAAGACTCTCGTATTCAGCCTGAACTACCTGAATCCCCCCTGGGGTAACGAGAGCTGAACTGGTGATGCACAGACATATCCATGTCCAATGCTCCTAAGACAATCCCCTCACAAGGTCAGAGACACTACCCCTTCCAGGAGTAGAAAATACCTCACTCACATGTAATCTACTTGATCTTCCTCTGTGTAAAGAAAATATATCGGTGATGTGAAAAATTTGGAACGCATCCTTTCAGGACATGTTTTTCAAAGTGTTGGTGGGCTGGGGTCAGAAATAGTTATGTATGTATGAGAAACTGAGTACTGCATGAACCCAGGTGTAGCTGGGTAAATCCATGCACGTCCAAGCATGAGGCATGTAACTTTATGTGTCCTTTAAATTTCGCAAGCATGGCAACCAGTAAGTATTAATGAAAGCTTTTTCCTCCACCTAACTAACTAGAGAAACTGCTCATCTCCTAGGCAAAGAAGAGGCATTATTTTAATTTGCCTTATTGATGGTGTTTTCAATCAAGTATGCAAATTTCCTGAGGCAAAATGAAAACAAAGACACAGTAAAGACACTTCAGTATCTCAGTTCAGTATCTTCTTCCTTAACTAGTTTGCCAGGAACCTTTTATTAGAGATTATTACAATACTGATATCAATGAAGAATTCATATGGTATTATCTTCATATTTAACGTCTTTTATATCTAACCTGGTTTAAAATGTAATTTCATATACTGTGTCTCATAAGAGGAGTTATAAAGGGATGCTGAAGGTGTTATTGTGTGACCTTGGCATGCTCTTTTCAGTCTTGTAGATGCTTTTCTTGCAGGCAGATTATTTCTGCACAATTTTGCTTGGGGAACTACATAGAATGTTGAGTCTTACGGTAAGAATTCAGCAAGTTGCTGACACGTGCCTGAAATGTAATAGACGGGTTATAGGAAATAAAAGAAATACCACTGCTGAGTAGGCACTGTCCTTATTAGAGCGTAGAAGGCAACGGACAAAACTGTCATACGAATGCCATCACTGGATCTGCCCCGTGTCTCTTCGTTCTCAATGTCCCCACGCTCCTTTTCCCACAGTCAGTTTCTCCTCTTGCTGCTTTGGTGCCTGGAAACATAGGGGTGTCTTTACCTGACCAAGGGCGCTCTCTTGCTCATTGGCCTTGTCAGGAACCTTTATCTGCTTGGGTCTTTGAGCTGTGATCGCTCAAGCTTGGTCCAACAGACTTCAATTGCCTTTGGTTGTGCTGCTTTAGCTGTGTGCTAAGGGGATTCATTTCAAGGCAATACATATAATTCTGTCTCACTTTTCTCTGTGGCTTGCAAAATGGGAGGGCAGCTTTAATTTTCCCTGGGCGGGTTGGTAGGGAGAGATATTGATTCAGTGTCTCATCTGCATTTCTTTTCTCTCTGAAGCAACGTGATCCACAGCTTTTGGGTTGCACAGGTCTCCTGTAGAGAAAAAAAAAAAGACCGAGATCTTCCACATGTGAGTGTTGGTCTCAACCTCATAATGACATGAAGTGATAAAAATATTTATGAAGCTGAGGGCTAGACCTTTTCTGTGTGGTGGATCCCTTGTCTTTGTGACGTTTTGAACGTGGTCCCTCTGAGGAAAACCAAAGAAAGGTATGGGGACCCTTATTGAAGGCCATCTTTATGACAGCCATAGATGCCTGGCCTGAGACAGAAGTAGAGTTGCTGCAGTATCTTGCTTAGAGCAGCTGAGTTTATGGTCCAGACTATTCAGCAGGAGGGTTAGGATGCAAGAAGGGTGGGAGGCAGCCACAAATCCGAGCACTCCATTAGAGAGTAGGACGTGTATTTCTAATGTGCTGTGAATGGTCTCCACAGAACCACTGCAACGTGCCAGAAATCATAAGCCTAGCCAAATCGTTGTATAATTTATACTTTTTATGAGGTGCAGCATAGGAAGGCTAGTAAAGTCAAGGAAGTGTTAAAACATTTGTCTTGTGCCTTCTGTGGAAGAAGGAATATGTTAAAATTGCAATATAAAGGTCTTCTTAAATTGGAGATGGAGAGAGAAAAGAGGGAGTCATGTTTCCAGTGCTTTGAATATCAAAGGCAAACCCTGAATATTTCATTTGCTTTGAAAGGACACTGATCAAGCTTTGAATGTTTCATTTGCATTAAAAAGGGACAGGAATACACAGTCTAAGAGAAGTCATCCAGGATTGGAGGGAATCACCCAGCAGATGGGGTAATTTGATGAATTCTGCACCCACAGCTTTTGCAACAAGAATTTTTGTATGATTATTATTTCTTTAGCATCTAAGGAGAAACCATGTTGCTGTTAAAATTTAGGTATGCATTTTTAAATATATTTACTATTTTCAATTTGCAGTTTACAAGTTTGTACTTAATCACGTGAACTTTATCTGCATAAACTAGCTTTTATTGTGCTTTAACCTTTAATACTGAAATAGTATTCTATGGGAGTCTGGGTGAAGCTGAGAATTTGAGGATTTATAGTCTCTTTGAAAGCAAGAAGAGTCTATGTGAAGCAGCTTCCCTGGGACAATCTGCACACAAAGTCATGTTTTTAAGAAACCTGATTGTTTTCCTGGGAAACTGCAAGAGCTAGTATGCAGGCTGTTCCATGCATAAGTCGGTCCAGTGACCAACTGTCCCAAAGGCAGCAGGCCATGGAGATATCTCACCACTAGGTATGTGCAACGGAGCAAGTTCCTTCAAGACCTTTTCATCTGGTCTACTTGACCTTGGGATCAATTGGACTGGAGAAGAGTCAAGCTAACTTGCAGCTAACTTATCTCTTATCCTCAAATCAGAGGGGATTTGGCCTGTCACCGTGCCTAAGTCAGACAGTTTACTTTGACAGTAGCTTTCAATTTTTGTTTTGCATCTCCGCCCTCCAAAACCAAAAGCCTTTAGTTCAGTCTCTGCCATCATAGAACACAAGCATTGTGCAGTCTTTGAATTATTTGCTGAGGTCGCTGAAGATTCAAAACATTTTGCATTACTTTGTAGATAGGGAAAGATTTTGTGACTGGTTTTTTGTGAAGTGAAGCTGGCATTTTTTAAAAAGAAAAAGGTTAAAATTAAATTAAAGAAGGATGATATTGGTGAAAACACTAATGTTGAGTGAGTTCTAACACACTCAACCCCTTGGCTAGAATTAGCCATTGCACCTGCCAGCCCTCCACAAACAAAGACATTTTGGTAAGCAAACCCCAAATTTACCACAGAGTTGGAACAATTAAGAGAGTTGAAGAACCTTCATTACAGAAGTTTGGAATGTACCTGTGAATGGCACAAATTACTGCTCAATTTCCTTGATCTATTGTGACACAGAGGTTCTTGCCAGAGCCCTTGGCTTGTAAGCTGAAAGAAACCCAAACCTCTTATTACTCTAATTAGACATGTAAATCAGGTCAGATTTATTCAGTCTTGGCAAGAGGCAGACAACTCATAAATATAATTGTAATTGTGCTTGAAGGAATGCTTGGTAGTGGTGATGCTGGACACTGAAAAAAGGCAGGGTTGCTTGGGATTTGTTTTTCCTAACCCTTGAAGGAAAGGGATTCGATGCCCTCTCTAAGACTCAGATTAAATCGTTATATACTAACCCCTCATAAAGCCAAATAATAGATAATTAGATTTCAGAACCTTTCTCATAAAAAAGGGACAATCCTTGCTATCTTGCAGCTCCTGCTGGTAAGGACACCCCAGGCCAATACACTGTTGTGTTCTAGAAGCTCTATCCCATGTGCAACAGAAGAACAAAAAGTTTCATGCAGAGGATGTGCTGGTTCTAAAGCCCACAAAGACTTGTTTCCAAATCATAAGAAGGAGTTGAAAACTGGGTCCATAATATTTGTGCAAATGTTGCAGAAAATTCTTTGTTATGGGATAGTTTATATACAAATTGGAGGTTTAGCAAATGACATTGAAATATCTAGGATATTAATATTAAGAAATGTAATAGCTAAATCAGTGTCATTATTACATCAAGCACTAACTGAGAATTGGTTAAAGTCTTTCCTCTCAGACTCTCTGAGAAAAGAGAGAGAGAAATTATTATTTCTGCTGAGATTAAGTAAGGGCTCACAGGGATTCTTACCTCAACGTCAATTTCAGAAGATCAGGGTTATTCTTATAAACTGGAACTGCCTTTTTACCCTTCTCTGCTTGTCTGAGAGTATTTGGCTTCTAAAGCTGTAGTAGTATCACATTTATAATAAGCAAGGCCATCTGGTGTGCCTATGTGCCTGAGTCCCATAATTTAAACTGAGTTTCTGGACTTTGTGTGTTAGTTAATCTGCAGCGTTCATCGGACCTGCCAGAGATACACGTTGGACCTGTGCATCAATATTAGTTTGGGCTCCATCCCACCTGGAGAAAGTTTCAAGCTGAAAATTGAAGGGAAACACTGAGAAAAGCCTGGCTGCCACACGTCTAAATACACACCCCCAGAAAGATCTCAGTTAGTAATCAAGGCCTAGATTACACCGATCTTGAGCTGCCAAGAAGTCTAGCATGTACTGAAATAAGGCGATATATTTAGATATATCACTTACATCAGAATAAAGCCCCAAAATATTTATGCCATTGAAATACCCAAATCCTCTCCTTGCTGAAAGTGATACTATCTGTACAGAGACTCTCAACGGCACAGTGTTAGTTTCCACCGACACATCAAAGTTCACACAGGCAAGTATTATATAATTATATTAATATATTTATATGTAAAAAAATTTATGTCTAAAATTATATTTATACGTGGATTATTTATGCACACACATGTACGCATGCATGTGTATACAGAGACAGACATAAAGTTAAAAAATGTAACGAGAATTGGGAAGAAATATCTTGCTCACTTAGAATGAAAAAGAGCAACACATGAGATTAAAGGAGCAATCTTTGACTCTCATACATAGATCATCAGTTTTAACAGAAATAATTCTTCAATGCCTTGGTCAAATGAAATAAAAGCTGAATGAACTGACTGATATTAAAGGTTTAGGGGAAGAAATACTATGTAGGTTTTTGTTTATGTCCTGTCTTCCAAAGTTCCAATGTGATACTGGTGTAATTACAATACACCTCATCTAAAACTGACCAACAGTTTAAGACACACTTGTTCTTTGATTTTCTATTCCTTTTAGCATTTCCCTATTGATGAGCTTCTACGTTATAGCAGAAATACTTGTTATGTCCTGACTGGGAGTCCTTGCACCTTGTTCTGTATAAATTCTATTTGTTTTCTAATATACCATTCCTTGTTGAGCAAGTTTCCAGTCGTTCAACACTATAATGTTTTCAATTATTGTACCACCAGAAAATGTCACCATGTCTTTATCATTAATAATGACTGCTGATTTCTTCTAGAGTGAACGCAGGAAAATTTGTTGGAGTCAGCTTTGGTCATATGTTCTTAGTCTTAAAAATCAGTTATGTTATTGGAAAAGGGATCTGCTGTGATTTCTCTTTAGTAAATTCATGCAGGATTTTCATTTCACTTTTCACTTAGCTTCAAGTCTTTTTTAAGGTTACTGTGCCATTAATATTGAGTTGTTGCACAATCCTTTTCCTTTGTAGCTAGAAGTTTTGTATTTGCTATTGTGCAGCTCTATGGAACAGCCCCATTTTGATTTATTAAGCAACCTCTTTGTTGTTTGCCTTGGATTTCACAATATCCTTTTAAATACACACATTGTGCAATTGCCATTTTCCCATCCTACTGAGAATCCAGGAATGCCTTTTTTTCTGTAGTAAACGTCAAAATGAGCATTAGACTCCTCCTTTCAAATCTTCTGCTCTGGCTACAGATTGTTCTCTCTGTTGCACTCCTATATTCCTATTCCTTTTTCCTCTTTGACTCCATGCAGTGCTTATCTCCCCCATAGCTCCACCATGACAAATAGAGTGGGTTTTGTGGGTTCTTCCTCTTTTAATTTTTATTTTGGAGAAGGAATATAGTAAATACGTATGTTGTCTCTCTGATTTGGACCCATAAAACACCTTGACTTCTTTCGGTTGGCATTACTGCTCATCTAGAGGCTTATCTGGTCTTCATGCGACTGTGGTCCAGAGCTCGGATCCTGTGCTGGGACAGCTTGTTCTCAGGATTGAATTCAAATCAAATTCAAATTTTAGCGTGCCTGAGGTTTCACTACAAACTAATTTCTTTTCAGAGGGAATGCTCAGTTAACACGTGAATTTTGTGCTAGGTTCGGAAAATGACTTGGTTCCGTTCACCATTAAGTTTAAAAGAAATGGCATTGGATTGAAGTATTCTGTTGCAAGATCAAAACTAGTGCTGTTTTTATCTTTTAACATGAAATCCTCTTATAATTCAAGTGGATTGAGATAGATACAAATTGTGCTAATTTGTTGCTTATAACATGTAGGTAAGTGGAGGTAATCCTAATGTCAGTTCTGTGGGATGCCTGCCCCTCTTCAGGTCTGTTCCAAGTCTGTTCCCATGAGTATTCAATAAGTAAATCCAGAGGAAGGGATGTGTTGTGACAGCCAGTGCTCCCAAGCTGTAAAATCAGATGCTGGAATGGAATTCAAGAGCCTCTTAAGGTCCTTAACCTGCTTCCTTAGGAGATAAGGGCTGTCATGTCCCTTAGGTTTGTTGTACAGCCTGGGTGGGAGAGGTCAAAGTCATTCTGTAGAAAACACCAGAGCGCGAGCTACAGCTGAGATTTTCTCCTGTTAGGTCTCTGTGAAACTGCTGTTCAGATACAGAAATTGTTTCCAAACCTGGGCCAAGCCACAACCTACTCACCCACCTGAGTTGTGCAGGTGGGTACAGAAAAATTGGATCATTTTTATCTTTAAAACACACACTGGATGTACTTCCATATTGACCTCTCCCATAATACGCTCTGGGTTTGTTCAGAATATTTCAAAGTACCTCTATAAGACATAGCCATATTAATATTATATCCCAGTCTCCTGCAATTGGGATAACATTTATTTTCTGTTAGAAGGATGAAGCAAATAAATCTTCAGAGATGCCGTGTACCAACATTTCCAGCTGTCCACAGTGTAACTGAACAAAGTGTAGTAACAGCCACCAAAGGATCTAGGATCAAGAACGTAGTCATAATTGCATATGCAACAGCTGTAAATTAAATAAGTAGATAAATTAAGCCTGAAATAAACAACACTTCAGAGAAAGGCAAGGAGCACAATTAATATAATAGAAGACAGGTGTAGGGAAGAGTTACTCACAGCACAAGCTAAGAAGAAAGCCTTCTGCAGTGAAAGTGCCTTTTGTAGCTCTCTCCTCAGGTATGCAAAAAGGTTTGGGTGTAGCCATCTCCCCACCTTTAAAGGAAGGCTTTGAAGTGCTCCTTGTTAACTTGAAAGGAAATATAAAAGCTATCAAGGAATGCTGAGCTTCATTAAATATTGTATATAGCAGTAAACCAGGTAGAAAATGAAAGGGGGAATCAGCATGTGAACAGCTGGTTAAATGAGCTGGTTGTCTGCACTAGCAAACTGTGAGTGGTCATTGAAAGTGGTTAATCAAACAATAACATAGGAAAGCCATCAGAAAGCAAAGAAATTTGAATTTGTTATGAGAAGAACGGTGAGTTTTCCAGTCGCACAGTGTTATGAAGGACACTGGTGTAAAGGACCCAGTAGGATCTGGTACCCAATGGCAAATTAGGCAAAAGTGGGTGTGCATTGAGGTCCAAAGACTGTGTTCAGTAGAGATTTGTTTTTCCATGGAGGCATAGATCAGAAGAATGATTGGGGGACAAATGCCTTTCACAGTGAAGACTATTTCCATGACTCTACTCACAGAGTGCAATAACCAGGGCTTTTGTGACCTCCTTCAATTTGTTTCCATACAGATTTCATAATTTCTGTTCCTTTGGTGGCTCTATTTCTTCTCCTTCATGTATTGACAGTTGTTCTTTCCTTCCATTTCCCTTCTGTTATAGTGCAAATATTTCTAATAAAACAGAGGTGTTTAAGTGTAAGAGTGGTATGTCATACCTCTTCCAAGGAACCTCTGTATGTCCCAGCTGGATTTAACATGACCAGTGAATATTTTTTGCAACATATCATTCCACTTCCCTTTCATCCAGTTTATAGTCACTTTGCTTCCAGTAAAATGGGCCAAAATTTGAGGAGCTGTGCAGTGTAAAATTTCCCTCACTGAATTCACTGAATACTGCCATTGTAGCGGTTATTTCTGCACAGCTAAATGGTATTAAAGATTGAAACCGTAGCTGGACTTGGCATATATAGGAATAAGGTAATACCTTCTGAATTCAGACTTCTGTCTTGGGTGTTAAAAGCAGAAACTCATTTAGCAGCACACACTCATAATCTTCAGAAACCCTGTGCACCAGTTGTGAATCCTGGTGGTTTTATGGAGAATAAGTGTGGGAAGTCTCCATTTTACAGAAATTGAGCAAGTTCTCGTCATAAAATAAGCAGGATCAAGAAGGGTGTTTCACAATTAAAAAGAATTTTTCCCAGTTCCTGAACTAATCCTATAGTTTGTGTAAAGTTCCACAGTGGAAAGGGGGACACAATCCATGTGATTAGTACAGCCTTTAGATGATACTATTAGAATAGCTGTTCCTTTAACCTGACTGCTTCAAATGAAGTGTTACAACTCTAAATGTATTCTTCTAAATACTGTTATTAACAATGTACATTAATTCAGGGAAATGCTCATTCTACCATAAAAGGCTAAGTAATAGTAGTGGAAGTATCTGTGTTAATATAATATATTGTTTAATTAATCCAGGCTTCTTGTGTTTGGGATTAAATTGAATTCAATGTTCTGTAGAACAGCTAAGTATATATGAAAAATCAAAATCGTGTATTGTCTTAATGGGGCTTCCACACAGAGCACTTACCCATATTTTGACATTATATTCTACGAGAAGCTAAAATCTTTTTCAAAAACCTTTTAAGGTTGTGTTTTTATTGACGTGATTAAGCCTATAGTCTAAATTAGAGACTGAACAACCTACCGTGAGAGGCCAACTGATCTCGGCACTGCATAGCTTCCTTTAGACAGAAGCTGGGAAAAGGTTTGGTTTTGTTAATCCCCAGGGAAGTGTAGGAGGTGAGGACAGGTAGACGTTACTCTGACTCGCTCTGTAATTCATGTAAGACACAGAGGCTGTGTTGTCTTACCTTACCAGGAAGATTGTCTCTAAACCTTTGGAAACAACTAAAAATGGGACGCAGTACCAGTGGTTATAACAACAGTAATTGAAAACAGTACGGTGCAAGCATTTGCCTGTTTTCAGTAGGTTTAGTTGTACAATCAGAGAGTAGCAGGACATTTGTTGGGCTCTGTTCTCTCAGGTGCATTTCAACCAGATTTTTTCTTTTTATTTATTTACACAAGTAAGCTTAACTTTGCTTTTTCAAAGTTCTTGCTTTCTTTTTAGTAGTACATTTTATTACACAGTATTCGAGGAGGTAAGACCAAAGGCCCTTGAGGACATCAAGAAGACACGCAACCCCATTCCAAAGGCACAAGCTACTGGCCGATGGGAAAACTCCTACAGAGCAAGACACTGTGTAGATCACCTTTCACTGAGTTTTTATGTAGACATCTAGGAAAAGTCCACTTCCAGGAACAGAGTTAAGAGTCTGGGAGAAAAGTTAAAGAAAGTTTATAGAGAAAGTATTCCTTGACTCATCCCCTGTTTTTGCTGAGATGATTTAAACTGGCAGGAGGACCTGTTCTACAGGGTCCTCTCCTAGGGCTAACCTTTTCACAAAATCTGAACCTACCATATCACTTATATAAAATAATTCTTTTAATGTATTTAAACAGGTTCTTCCACAGAATATGCATGATCTTAATGACAGCTGAAGATTTAACTTAATTTCCTTCCCCTTTGTCTGAAATCTGGAGCATCGTGTCTATACTTCTCTGCACTGGATGATATCCTGGCAAAATTTTCAATGCTCTGAAATAATAAAGATAATCTTTCTGGATTAGATCCCAGTTCTGAGATTACTTTGTTTTTGGAAGTTGAAGCAGGTTAGCAGCCTCCAATCACTTATTCAAAGAAGAAGAAAGGGCAATCAAGTAATTTTTACCCTACAGTTTTTCTCAGTTTTGCAGAACAGAAATATAACCAAATGCATAGATTTTTTCTTCTCACTCAGCCAGAAGTATTATGTACCAAAATCAGGAAATCATCATCACTCCAGAAACCAAATAGGAAAGTCTCAGAACGGATGGATTCAGAGTATCTCTGAAGGCATTCTTTCCAAGAGGTGCAGCAAGCGAGAGTTTGCACAGTCACTGCTTATATTGTGCCTGTTTTCTAAGGGATATGACTTTAGAACCCACTAAGGTGATCTGTTTCCATTGAGCTTTTAATCCCCACGGGTGGTGGTAGCCTTTTGCTGTGGTGTGTGCTGTTAGATGCACAGGGGACCCAGTACTCAAATTCCTTTTCATGGGCAAAACCTTAAAATTCCTCAGCAAAACATACTGGGAGAAAATACAATAAGGTGCAGGATGAACAGTAACCCACAAGATAAAATTAAGAGATTGCTTTATTTGTTGTGATCCACATCTCAGAGATGTTTGTATGATCACAGTATTTTAAAAAATCTATGATTGATTGATATTCAGATGATTTCTTTTAAACAGATCTATTGAAGAATGAAAGATATTCTTTTAAAAGCAAAATAATTAACAGATTTTTATTTCTAAGCCAATGTTAGGAACCTTGCAAACATTTTTCTAGGATTAAAATATCACCATTGTTAAAAAAGAACCATGTGGCATTTCTGTTAAATTCATTACATCCCCCTTTTTTCCTTTGTAACTTCCCCTTTTTTCACAGCTCATCAGATATGAATCATTTATCTTTAAAATAGTTTTAGAAGAGATTTATTTTTGCAGTATTTTACTTCAGGAACAAAATGTAGCTTTGGAGTTTTGTAGAACTGAGCCAATTAACTCAACTTTCTATAATAGTTTATTTTGAAAAAGTTGAGGGTACCCTCAGATCTAAAAAAAAATTAATTGAAGCACCAAACATTTATAAATTCTGCAAAATTTGACTCTTGCTGTTGTCTTTCCCCTCTGAGCGATTGGGCAATAATCTTATACACCAATTTTAAGACTTTCTAAGTCAAAACCTTTATTGAAAATTCGAAGTGGCATTTTTACCTGGAAGGTCTTCTCGCACTCGGAATGAAGTTGATCACTGAACTGACAGACGTCTGTGCAGAGTTGGAGCTGTGACTGTCTGGTGGGTGCTGTCCCCTGGCAGATGCTGCTTTGGCAATGCCACACATCTTACACTGGCCATACTGGGAGGAGATACTCTTGGAGCCAAGTGAGCAGTTGTTGACTTTGCATTTTTTAATAGAAACTAAATTGTCACTGCTAAGGGGAAGCTGTGAATAGCGCGGTGTATCAAATCACCAGGAATTTCTAGCAGGCAGTGGGTTTGCTAGTAAAGCATTTTTTTTTGCCTGCATACATTTTTCTTTTACAGCAAAAATGGTACTAAAAAGGCATGTTAGCGAACTTGTCACATGATAAACTTGACATTTTCTCCCCAGTCATTAGGTACACAGTTTCCAGTGAGATGTTAGGTTTTTGACATGTCATTTCTTTAGAAAATTACAGTTTTCTAACACCGTGTTTACACTGGAGAAATTACTATGGTAAATGAAGTCTATAAATAAATCCATGCAACCGAGTGAAATGTCTTTGCCCAAAATAACCATTGCAAGTCAGTTTCAGAATGTGTGGAGGAGATGACTGCTGTGTCCGTCCCAGACAGACCAAAGCAGTCTGGCTGTACCCCTGGGTGCCAGGCTCGGACCTTACCGGCAGGGAACCTGCAGGGCACAGCGGGACCTGAGATCTGCGCTGGGCAGGGACTAAGGGCTTTGCTGCTGCCTTGCTCCGTCCTGTCGCCTGGACCTCACCAACAGCCCAAGAGCCCTACTTGGTGGGGTCCAAACCCACTCTCAGATGCGACAGAGAGCAGTGAGGGGGACTGGTCAGGGGGTTCAGCTCAGAAATACTTTCCTGATCTGAACTGAAACAGCAATGTTGCACGCGGCTGCTCACTGACCGCACGCGCCCGCGGTGGGGGTCGGCGCCCTTCGCTGGCGGCTCGTGCCCGGCGGGCGCTGCCTTTACGGCCGTTACTACCGCTACTAGGCCTCTGGGGGCCGTACTTACCTCACGGGAGGACGAGCCAGCTTGTGTCTGCCTGGCCGTGAGAGGGTCACCTCGCCGGGCCTCCCCAGGCCCTCAGAGGGAGCGGGGCCGTGGGCTGGGTGCAGCTGCCCCGCCGCCCCGCCGCCCCGCAGCGTCATTATTAGGGAAAAATTCTACAGCGAAAGGGTTGTCAAGCACTGGAAGAAGCTGTCCAGGGAACTAGTGGAATCGCCAACCCTGGTGATAGTGAAAAGCCGGGTAGATGTGGTGCGTAGGGGCATGGTTTAGTGGTGGTTTAATCAGTGTTAGGCTGATGGTTGGATTTGATGATCTTAAAGGCCCCTTCCAGCCGAGACAATTCTATACAGATATATCCTGCAAATAATTTGGGATATCCACTCTGACAGATGGCCTCTTTGAAATCCTTTCTGCCTCTGATCCGCTCCTCTCCCTGCATCCCCAGCAGCGGAGCTGCTTCACATTCTTTGTGGAATACAGCATGAAAAACTGTAAGCAAAGAAGGCATTGCCAGAGCAACACCCCAGCAGCATTCCCGATCCCTGTGAAATGCTGAGATTCCTCCAGTTTATCATCTGAACACCCTTAGGCAAAGGTACACGGCATGACAGCAACGTGCTGAGTGTGGGTCCCTCAAGTGAGTTGATTACAGAAATGGAGGTCCTGCTTTCAGGAATGAAAATTGCCTTGGAATTTGTCTCCCCACCCCTGGCTATGTCAGTGGCATTTCATGTGTGCTACGTGCTGCCTGGATCCTGCACTGGGCTGAGCTGAAACCTCATTTCTGTGGTGCAGTAGCAAGATGCTTGCAGTGCTTTAAATTAGGAGATTTGCACCCTGAGCATCATCAAAGATGGTTTCAGCATGTTTTATTTCTTGCCGCTAGGAGCATACCTATTTATGTTATCCAAACAAAAATAAGCACTGAATTAAGGAAGTGCTGGCATTTTTAACCTCCCAAATGGCTTCTCCTGACTTCCTTTTAACCAAGGGAAGAAGTGTCAGACCAGGCCAGCAGAATCCATTCACAACTTGTAAGTTTCCCTACCCTACCCATATAAATGGAAAACTTTTGATACAAATCTCTTATTTATTTTACTAGTCTCACATTCATTTTAACTGAGATGAAAAAACTGCATATTTTAGTTTGTGGCCGAGTGTCTCCTTGACTCAGAAAAAGTTATTTGGTGGGCAATCTGGATTTTTGTTAAAAGAGGTAGCAAGGTCCTAAAGGTTTGCTGAACTCACATGAGAATGTGAAGCAGTATTCCTGCTTTTAACATCAAAAAATGTTCTCTTACCTAAAAATGGAAAATCAAGATTTTGATCAAAGATTGCTGAACATTTGGATATAAAGAATATTATGCAAACTCGGAAATATTGTTTTATGCAGATAATTAACTCTCCTGCATAGATATTAATGTATTGGTAAATACGCTCGGAATTCTGAACTACTGAGTCTTCCAGTATAAACAGAAGTCTCAAAAAACTTTCAGGTACAGATTTTTTTTCTCTTTATATTTACAGAAGTCTGAAATTGAAGCTGTGTGAATATGAGGTCTCTACGGGTTACATAACTTTGCCGAGAACCGCATCATCTGTGTGGCTTCAGCAAATTTTTTCCTTTTTATGAATTTCCTTTGTAAACCATAAGGATTAATTCTTATGACAGTGGAAGACATGAACTGATTTACCACATCAGCTTACCTGAATTTCTGCTTATTAGGGGCAGAATTTATCCTCTTATGAGTATATAATAAGTACATGGGGAATAAAAACATTTAATTAGATGTAGGTAAAAACAAAAAGACTGATTTAGAGAAGTGTTTTGTGCTAGAAAGAGCTTCATCTCTGAAATACAATTCTGATGGCATTGTTGCAAATACAGTATTGTGAAAATGAAAAAAAATACTCTAAACCCCCTCAAAATGAAAAACTAGCGTATACTGTGCTGAAGAGCTTCAGAAGTCAGTATCTCATCTTGGGCAATTCTTGCAAAATACAGGAAAATGTATTTGAAAGCATTTAATTTTTTGTCTTTTTGTGAAGTAGAAAAAGATAAAAGAGTAAATGAATCTTTTTTAATAGAGCAATAGCAATATTCCTTCATGAGACAGCTTTTAAAGAAAGAATTACAATATAGGAGAAGAGCTGTAGTTAAGAGAAGTTTAAGGTTATCATAAATGTGCTAAACTATTGGCCTGCTGCTCTTATACGTGGTGTTTTTCTTTTCCAGAGACAGTTCTAAATAATGTATTACCTGTTTGAAGAAGTTAATGAACAGCATGCAAAGGGGACACTTTTGTTCTTTCCTTTTTTTCTTCCATAATGATGTTTACTGTTTGGCACAATGATTATTCAATTTTCAGAGATGTTCAACACCTTCTGCTGCTGATTAAATTCCTGTTTGGTCTCCCTGCCAAATCTGCTGGATTAAATTAACAAACTCTGTTTGCTTTAGTGGAAATGACCTGCATTGACCTTCAACTTGTACAAAATAATAATCTTTTCAGTGGTTTATTGATTCAGTGCTTTATCTTCTCTTAAAGAAATATGCAATAAAAATATTTGCCTTTTCCTTGCCTGAATTTGCAGATATGCTCTGCTTATTTCATTTTGCCAGAGACTTTGGCCCTTGATACATAACAGCTTTGCTCTCTCTGCTATTATTAACACTTTGCTTTCTTCAGAAGATAGGCTGGAGCTTGATTACTCTAAGGACAAAACTTCACATGATCCTCCAATCTATAATAGGTCCCAGTCTTGAAAAGTATCCATGTCAAAGGACCACTTTAAGAAGATTAAGACCTTTCTCTTTTTTATAAAGTAAATTCAGTTTTTATTGAATTACTTCATTAATTCACTTGTTTTGTTGTTGCCACGCAGATGGTGAAGAAACTGTAGAGAAATTATGTTGGGAGCAAATATGAAAATGATATAACCTATAGTAAGTGTAAGAATCTTGAGTTTTTATTTCTACTTCCACAGCTATTCATTCAAGTTGACTTAATGACCACTAAGTGGAGAAACAAGTTCTGAAGTGCAGAGAAATAGAAGTGCAAACTCTCCTTTCCTGTTCTCAGTATAGATTGAGACTGTTTTACAGTCCTTGCGTGCAATATATGGGCTCTGAATAGTACCCTGACCAATGAAATTTGATGACTGTTTCTAAAGGCATAGTCCTTGTGACCTGCTGTGGAAAATAAGCTCTAAGAGAACAGGTAGTTTCAGCTAACATCTCTGGAATAAAGAAAAGTTGTTGAAAACAAAGAATCTGTCCAAGTTGAAATAGAAATGGTGCTAGATCTTTAGCTACAGTTTGGACATCTTTCCCCTTAGAGATTATTGCTTAATGCTCATTGTCTACTGTAGTGTCTTAAATGGCACCGTATTTCTAGAGATGAGTGGTTGACACAGGCAAGTGTGAAAGACTGCCCATCAGCAAAGGAACCTACATTCCTCTGCTGAGATGTTAAAGATATATTCCAGCTCCTACCATACCAGCATCATAGTTTATATTGAACCCAATGAACCTCACATAGTATAACCCACAGCTGAGCTGCCCCAATACAGATAATTTTGACATTCATGACAGTGGAATCCCTGTCTTGTGCCTCAAGCCCTTCCCTGGGCAGCCCATTCCAAGGCTTGATAACCCTTTCCATGGAAGGGTTTTTCCTGATGTCCAACCTGAACCTCCCCTGGTGCAACTTGAGGCCGTTTCCTCTTGTCCCATGGCCTGTTCCTTGGGAGAAGAGACC
>JAOQGL010000012.1:22097534-22125039 GCA_027564165.1 Gallinago nigripennis | reverse complement strand
GAAGGTCTCCCCTCAGCCTCCTTTTCTCCAGGCTCAACACCCCCAGCTCCCTCAGCCTCTCCTCATCAGACTTGTGCCCCAGACCCCTCACCAGCTCCGTTGCCCTTCTCTGCACCCGCTCCAGCCCCTCAATGGCTTTTTGTGGGACAAAACTGGACAATGTACACAATCACTTCCCAAGTCTGCCCGGCAGCTCCAGCCCCTCTACCCCCAGCCTGGAGCGCTGCAGGGGCTTGGTGGGACCCAAGGGCAGGACCCAGCACTTGGCCTTGTTGAACCTCATGCCCTGGTATGCAGTGAGTCTTACCTGTGACACTGGAATTACAGCTTTGAACCCAATAATCCAGGCCTTTCAGACACCTTTGGTGGGTCACAAATTGGCAATGCAAGGAATGGAAATTTTGTGTAAGGAGTCAAAAGGACTAGGGATCCAGGAAAACTGAGACTCTGTGGAAGCAGTAAGCTTTTTTCCTATTTTTTTTTTCTATTTATTTTTATCTTTCTCTTCTGTCAGGTTTGTTAAGATGAAGATAGTGAAGATATTTTTATTTTATGGCATTGGCTGTCACTTCACTTTTAAAAATAGAGTTAATAGTGCTGTTTTCATTTGTAGATCTCAAAGCCCTTTAGATGAATGTTGTTTTCTCCTTCAGACAGGTGGGACAGGTGGGAAAACTTAAAAAAAAAGATTCCCTTTATGCGTGGCTTTAGAGTGGATATCTTTCCTTTGTTGTCAGGAGGAAATTTTTAAAAATCTGCTTTGTTGATAGCACTGCAATATTAAACCGCTTCTAAGCTATTTCAGTAAATCTGTTCTTTGGTTTATCCCAGTTCCACAGCTTCAGCAAATCCTTTTTATGTGAAACTTAATGAAAGAATGGTCACCATAGATTTTGAGCAAGAGACGAGATGAGCACTTACAGACATCTTCTTAAGTGGCCAATTGATTTGTTGGTGACACTGATGAAGGGCAGTATCCCCCAGTAAAGAGAGATGAGGTAACCACGTAATACTCCGGTATCAGTGTTTTTGTGTTATCCTTGTCTGTGCACTCCGATAAGAACCAGGCTGGCTGTCTAAACCACACTTAGTGCCTGCATTGATTGCTGATTCCCAGACCGACCCTGTTATGAATTGTCCATTTATCACACGAGAGGGAATGAGCATCCCCAGCCGCGGTGCCGCGATGGTCGGTAAAAAGGGTCTTTTCAGACAAAAAAACAACAGGTAAGAGGAAAACAGAAATAAGAGCTACGTTTTTCTAGCCTTATGTATGTGAGAGGATCAGGATAGTATGTACAGATCGTGGTGTTTATTGCACGTACATTGGTGTGACACACTGGCTGCACTCAAGTCCCCCTGCAAAGCCATTCGGTTGCCCTGCTTTGGGGTGCTTTTGAGCTGTCACCACCCCACAGCTGGGGGTGACAGCTCAGCACACACCCCAGACACCTTCCCGACTATTAGAGCAGGAACAGAAGTCACTCCCGTGCTCAGATAAAAATTCAGTGAGGCCTAAACGCCGTAGCTCTGCTCCCGAGCTTCAAGTCTCACTTAAAAATTGTTGTGTCTGCCCGTGTTCTGGAGCTCTCCACAATCTGCTTTGCCTCTTTTCTCTAAGTTTTATACAAAATGATTATATTAGGTTTGCTTTGAGAGAACATAAAGCATATGACCATGTTTTACTGGTGATAACTTTTACTTTCAAGAGGGTCTCACATTCCCTCAGTGCATTTGACAGCTGAAACGGGTGAGTTTTATTTGCTTTATAGAAGAAAATAAATGGACAAAGATTTTCTAAATTGAATGCCTGGGACTTGGTGCCTTAAAGATGTGCTGCATTTTCTAGCAAAATGCATTGTTTCAGCAGATGCTTTGAAGTTCACAGTTCTTTTGAAAACCAGTCCTGCTTGACTTCAAAATTCACTCTTGACACCTTACTAAATAGACTGATTTTTGGGTGCCTTAATCTTGTAAATTTTTGTGATAACTTCAGTGAGAACAGCTAGCTGTTTGGCACTATCACTTTAAACTTCATCCTTAGCATGATATGGCGTTTCCCCGTGTGTCTTTGTAAGTATTTCCACATTTTGATCTCAGTTATCAGGCGCTGAGAGGTTTACTAACTACCCTTTTGCAGTCTCTGCACTCCAGAGATTTCACATGATTATTTGGGATTGTGTACCATGTGTCAGCATATCCAACTGGCCAAGCAAAGATGTTATTCCATATGAAAGCTTCTGAAATTACCGTGGAGCTACTTCAGAATGTAAAAAAATATTCAAATTGTAAAATAGATCTAGTTCTATAAAGGTGTCTGGTCCTTGTGCCATTAACCAGTCCAAAAAACCCCAACGTACCATATTAAGTAAAATATCTTATTGATATCCTGTATAACCTATGGGGAAAACCAGGTTCCTCCAGGGAGAGTAATGGATCTTGGGTGAAACATTTGGAGGTGTCTGATCGAGGTGGGATGGATCGGGGCAGTGCATCTGTGTGCTGACTGTGGAACCCTGTGACCTGGGTCTGGAAGGAATCCTGCTGCTTTAGATATAAAGAAACAAGTAACAGACAAAGGTTGTTAAGAATTGTTGCTTTTTTGAGTGTGTTCTTCCTTATTTATTTCTTATTAGAGGTAGAAATCAATTCTTTCCTTATTTCAAAATATCATTGCTGTCTCTAAAAAAAATGAATCTGGTGGCACACTGCTGAAGCAGGCATCCTTCCACCCGAGAGAAAACCGCACTCTGGGTGGGAAGGGGCTGTCCCGCATTTTGTCAGCGAGTGATGAATTGCAGTTTCCTGCACAAAAGATGAATTGACTTCAACTTTGTGTCTCCCCATCAGCAGGCAGAAGATAGGCTGTCTCTGTCAGAAGTGTGTGATATAAGAGACAGAATGCCAAATACATGGTCTTGGGATTCCTGCTGTGAATTATGGAGTCCCAAACAGCATTTCTTTTCTACAAACTGTGACTGGAGTCACACGCCACTTGGAGGTAGGCATGCAGAACGGGTAGCTAAAGAAGGAGCCAGAACTTCTCAGTATCCCTGTGTAGTCAGTGGAAAGAGAATTTTGGCCAAGGGGACATTCAGTGGTTTGAGGAATACTTGGCAGGAGCCTGTCCCTCTCTAGCGATCGCCAAGGTGAACCAGGTGCCCAAATACAGCCCTTCAGCCACGTGCCCCACATAGGTAAGGGCTGTTGTGCATCTCATGCTGCGTAGCCCAAAAGCTGACGAAGAATCAGATAATGTCTCAGTGAGTAACCATGTAGCTCTTGGCTATGACATCTAGAAGGAAATGAGTGAGCTTCCTTCAGACCGTTAGCACGGGACCTTGCCCTCCGTGCGCTGTCTCCTTGGCTGGGGGAGCCTCCTGGAGCCTCCTAGAGCTGAAGCCCTGCTCTGCTCCATCCTGGCCTTGGCTGGTCCCCTCCTGCCCTGACACGAGCAGGGTGACTCGGGGAGGAGGAGTCACTCCACACGGCTGGGGTTCCTTGTCTCTCAGTGGGGACATGCAGCAGGGCTTGCCACCTGGACAGTACTGCTTATTCTGTTGAGTGAATAACAGAGCAAGGGTGACAGACTCTAAAAATGGAAATTAATCAGAAGGTTTAAAGCTGTTCTTGATTTGCTTCCTGGTTTTGAGTCTTTGGAGGTCTCAAGCTTTTTTTTTTTTTGTCCCCAGGTGAGCTAGATAGGAGTGATTTTTAAACGAACCCCACAATTCTCATATCTTTTTATGATCCTGGGAGAAGCTGCCTCTTGAGACTCTGAGTCAATAGGACTTCAGGCTTGCTCTCCCTACCAGAGAATGGTGATCAAACAATAAGTCAGTCAAAATATGCTTACCTAGGATGTGGAGAAATGTCACTAAGGATAAAGTTAACTTTTGCAGTTGCAAGTAGGTGGGAAAAGGCTCTTTTCTGCTGTGTGTTTCACTGTTAAGGTACAGAAAGGATTGATGTGGAACTGCAGTGTCTAAAGATGCAACAGCATCTTTAAAAGCATTAATGAATCAGATTCTTTCATCTGAAGCACCTGTGTCCCTTCGCGTTGGTGACAACCAGTACCCCTACTTCCACAAGCATACTGTTTCAAACTCAGCTTTCCCTTTTCTCTTTATAAACTGCTCATTTCACAGCAGATCATAGGTTTTGAAAGGCTGCTGAATCTTGAAATTCTGCTTTGTTTCAAATGGAGCTTCATTAAACCAAATGCAAGAAAATTCTTACTTTTTTTACAACCATATGATAAACAACAACCGGATGGTAATAACACGGAATAAATAAAATTGTCTGTATTTCATAGAATGAAGTTGAATACAGCTATGCACATTTATGATGACTGTTTTTATTACCAGTGCTATAGCTCCTGGCTTCTTAATATGTTAATTTTGCTTTGCTCCAGTCTCGGAGCATTAAACAATAAACCCCAGACGAACAGGCTATCTAAGAACAGCCATATGTGTTTCTCAGTGATATGGCAATGTTAATGTCTGATCTTTTAGGACAGGAATGTGTAGTTACTGAAAAAGATGCATACTCAAAACTTCTTGAGTACTTGTAGGCTATGTAAATTGTTCAGAGCAGCCCTGAAATGGCTGTAAATAATTCCAAGGTGCTGACAGATGAGATGAGGGACAGAGCACATGATTATGGAACTGCAAATGGGTCTAAAAGCCATATTTATCTTTTCCTAACCCACATCCTGATCTGAAAGCAGATTGACCATTGAGTTACTAATTGTTTATAATTTTTAGTCTGATTCCTGAAGCAAAAGCACATTTCAATGGTGCAGTGAGCAATGCAGATGCCAAGCTAACTGGCACCTCAGATGAACACAGGGAAGGCCAGGCAGCTAGGAAAATGTGAAAAAAAGGAACATAGGAAGCTAGCATGAAAGTAGACACAAATGCTACACACAAAAAAGAGCTTCAGATTATGGCCAGCATCTGTGCAAGCAAATGCTTCCCTTAAATCAGACCGAATAATGCTGCCCTGCACCTCTGAGGAGTTTACAACTTGTTAGCAAAATGTCCTCTTCGTTGAAACTTGGCACACATATTTTACACCGTTAACACATTTCTTCTTTGAAGCACCTAAGCCCAATTTGATCTCCTGTATGGTATAATTAATGGTTTATCTGGAAATCAGAGCAAAAATAATCTATAACTTGATTGATGTAAGACCTCATTTTGACAATGCAACATCACTAACACATGCTTCAAAGCAAAGGAAGAAACATATTCTTGAGTTAACACAGTAGTAATCAGAAATAACTGCATTTTTATAGTTCATCTTGCATGAAGGATGCTTTTGTGAGAAAATTGAAGATATAATTTTTCTTTGGAGGTGAAATGAAGGGGGAAAAAAGGGATTTCAATTTTTGATACTTTACTCTTAGTCACAAGGATTAACTGTTGCCTGTTTATCACTAGAGCTCCTATTCCTCTATCTCTGGCGCTTTCATGGAGAAGACAATGCCACCTATACATGACGTACATTGCGTGGCCACCAGCTGCTCCACGATCCTGGAGGTGATGGGAAAACAGACAAAACAGTAGTATTTTCTGAACGCTTTTTACAGGCAAGCTTTGAACAGAACGGTTTATAGAAATATGACAAGGTTATGTAGGTTAGAACATGCAATTCCGGTTGCTTGCATGACAGATAATGTCTTAACTCCGATCGTCAAGGTAGACTTGAAGATTATTTTGAAGCCATCTCCAGCTGCTGTCCATCTACTGTGGTTTAACCCCAGCTGGCAACTAGAACCACGCAGCTGCTTACCCCTTCCCTTTGCCCCTACAAGAAGGGTGAAGGGGAAGAGGGAGAGAAAAGGGAGGGGAAAGGGAAAAAAACACACCCATGGGCTGAGATAAAGACAGTTTAATAGAAACAATAATAGAAAAGGAAAAATAACAACACTACTAATAACAACACAGGTCACTTTCACCGCCTGGTGAATCGGCACCTTCCCAAGCAGTGATGGCAGATTCCCAGCTCCCCCCCATTCATACACTGAACACGATGTCTATGGGATGGAATGTTCCATTGGCCATTCCATCGCTCCATCCATACTTCGATGGGAAGCTGAAAAAAGTCCTTGAATATTGTCAACATCACTTAGCAGCACTAAAACCAGTAGGTATTATCAACATTCCTTTCACAGCAATCCCTAGAAAGAAAATTAACTCTTTCTCAGCTGAAACCAGGACACCATCTCACAGTTAAACTCTCACTGCCTGTTCATCTTGATTAGACTTATCTTACTGCTACTTTTCTATGAACTTGACACTTTCTGCAGTGTTTTGAATTCACTTTCTTTTGATGGTCTAAAGTGTAGCTGTTGTGTAAGCAGCGACCCCTCAGTGCCCTGCTTCTGCTTCCCAATCCTTCTAAATCTCTCTTTCTTTCTTCATCAGGGACTACCCTAAAAAGTAGTCTACATGTTAAATTGGACAGAAGCACTGCTTTCGGTATCAAAGATACCAGTGTTGATGGCCTTGAGTTGTGTTGTAGCAGGATGACTTACATGGCTCAGAACAGTTGAGAACTTCCCTTCAGCTTGACCCTAAGTATCAGCATGGGCCCTTTCGGGAGGTTTCTTCATGTGTCTTCCAGCACAACCCGAGCCTTTTTGCTTTTTCTATGGAAGATATGTGCTAGATAAATCTTCTGTCTGACTTGCATAGTGAGACTTAGGTATGTTGAATGCTGTGAGAAGAAGCACTGAAGTCAAAAGATGGGGCCAATGGGAAGGACAGGGAGTTGAGGTTTTTGAACCTAACCACTGAAGTTTTGCTCCGTGGAGATGCAAATGTAAAACTGCTTTTCTCCCACCAGTGTCTGAGCTTTCTCGGCTTCTATTAAAGGAGGGTATTGATCACCTAGGAGAAATTAAGCTTAGTTTGCACCTTTGTGCTGGATGCATTAAAGGTCTTTTGTCTAGTTTTGGGCACACGCTTTTCTGTGACTGCTTGAGCTCGCCAATCAGATAATCCTCATCTTTCATTTCTGAACTACCTTGCCTAGAGTAAATTGCTACGGCAGTGAAAAATCTTATGAGTGGATAATTACCTTCTATCTACTTGACATCTCTGGTTTGTAGATACGTGCTATGTTGCAGGATGAACCTTTCTCTTAAGCATTTCTTAACTTTTCAGAATTTCCTACTTGTAGCAAAGTGCTAGGGGCCAAATCCTCAGGTAGAGTTAATCGATGTACTTCTATTATGTCAATGGAAACTGTGTTGATTTACTGCTACTGAATGTCTCACCCTAGATATTGATTGAATTTCTTGTGTTCTAGTGGGAACTGAACCTGAATATCTTCTGCATTCTTTTTGCTTTCTCTTCTCCTTCTGCATATAAAAAAAAAATTGATTCTTTGATAATAAATCCTATAGCAGTTTGTTCCCACTATATAATAAAATCCCTTAAGAGCGTTTATGGAAGTACACTCATTTATTTATGCAAAATTGCTGCCTTCTTCACTTTTGTCTCATTTTTCATGGTGTCCAAATGAAATATTTTATTCATTGGTTGCAGTTGTGCCCACCATGCATGTTACTTCATCACGATGGAAGGAGATTGATGTGCTGCTTTGTAATCACTTATCTATACATGCCATCTTTGTCAATACTGGTTCATTTTTCTTTTTCTCTGCCAAGAGGCAAGTGCAGGAAATCAAATAAACTTGTATAATATTGTTTCAAAAATAAGTTTATTACTTGAAATTTGAAAAGTGCTCGCAAAATAATGTGAGACAGCTGGATGAAGTCCAGGCTGTTCTTGGAAGGCTCCACACTATTATCAGTTGGGTTTTTTTGTCAGTGTTCCCTGTAGCATTTGATGAGTAAATATTATCAACATTAAAACATACACAGCTTGAAGAAGAGCCTGCAACTGTGTTGTTGTACTGGGAAATTAACATTGTAAAACTGCCTCTCTGTCTATTTTAGTGCAGACAGCTTTGTTTTAATCTTTCATTTTAGCCACTCAGAGATTGTTTCTTAATAGATCTTACCATACATATATATAATGTCTCACTTTTACACTATATGATCATACTGTGTCACATTTTCTCCATCTTACAGTCTACTAAAAAGTAGACTTGATTTTTTCTCACCTTTTTGGAGCAATAAAATTTTTCATTTTGTACATTGGTTAGCACTGTTCCTACCGCTGGCTCATGAATGCAGCCAGAATTAAGCTTGCTGCTGTATGGTTTTATTTCTTCAATAGTCTTATTTCTTAATAAACTTCCTTAAGAACAGACATATATATATGTATGTGTGTAGGCTTGAAAGAAATGCTGGAAGTCACAGATTACTATATAACTTCAGGACTTAAACACAGCATAGATCCATTATGGCTTTTCTTGGATGTAAAATTAGTGTGTGAATATCGTGATTCAAAATATGACTATACTGGTGATTTTAAATCTTAGCAGATTCATTTGCAAAATACTTCATTTGAAAGGTTCTTTTAGTATGAATCTTCGTGTGCTTAGGAGGGAACACAGGCTAAAATAACTGTCTGAATCTGGTCTAAATAAACGTAAGCATCAGCGTGCCTTATTCCAACAGCTCCTAAGAAGGATTTCAAACAAGAATTCAATTATTTCAATGTCTCCTGTCCTAACTCTGCCTAATTTCATAAGGGGAAGAGTCCTTGGATATTCTCTCACTGCCCAATTCCCAGTCAGCCCGTATGTAGGACTGGGGAGGATCGGTGACAAGAGGTAAGGATGGTACAAGATAGTCTGGAGGGTAATTCTGCAGTGGGATTACATGTCACACCTGATGAAGATTAGTGCAGATGTATTTGTGTACATATCTGCTGCTTCCCAAGCTCTGCAGTGGGCTACAAATAAATAGCCATAAGGACTTCTCTAATATTGCAAAACCTGACACGACTGTGCAGTGAGTCCATTGACTCTGCAAAACCAGAAAGAGGTTTGTTTGTGTTTTTTTTTTTTTTATTAAAGAAGATTTAGATTCTAGAATGTCTGCAAAAAAGGGAAGAAAGATAGAAGAAAACAATAAATAACTGAACATATACACTGACTTAGTGGTTATCACTCTGCTTCATAACACGGCCATTTATAACATGGTCTTATCAGCAGAACAGGGACTTTCCACTTCAGAGCATGACAAGATGATGACATTTAGCTACTCAGTAAAGCAGAAGAAATTGTGTCATGGTTTTGGTAAGATGTGACTAAATTTTAAACAAGCAGTAGTGGCCATAGGTTCTGTTGGTTGTTATGTGCTACCTGTAAAGCACATTTATCTCCTGCTGAACTATGTGAGTGGTCACATTTGGATTCTTTTTTTTTAAATTATATTTCTAGGTTTTTCCAGTATTTGCTTCAGGCAGGACAGAACCAATTTTCATTGAGATTAATAGAAATATTCCCTCACACTTCTCTGCCTTTACATTCAGCAAATTTGAATCAAATGTGTAAGAGTGCCAATCTTTTATTTCAAACAATTATTTCCCAGCTTTCCACATGTTCTGGTTCAAAATGTAACCATGGTCTCTATAGTCTGGCCACCAGGCACTAGTCCTCAGACAGCAGATCCCATTTAATAGGCCGTGGTATCATACTTCAGACTTGTGGTGGTTGAACGTGGGTGCTGCTGGAGGCTTACTACAGTCTCAGTTCTTTGAAGAGACACATAATCAGTTTTCAGATATTTTAAGTAGTTCTCTGGACCAAAAAGTTGGATTATCCACAAAATGAATCTTTTGTTGACTCCTTGAGTCAGTGCTGTTCAACATCTTTGCCTCCAGTTTATTTAACCTTTGGAAGACGGATGCACGTGGCCTCAAAGCTGGAGCAGAAGCTGTTGCTGCCATAGGCCTGTCCACAGGTGGGTCTTCATGGCCAAGGCTCTGCTGCCTCCCACTGCTGAGACCCCGCGCCAGAGGAAGAGCGGGGAGGGAGGAGAGGACAAGTTGAAACCAGGGAGAAGCAATGAGAAAAACAGAAAGAGAGTAAGTCCTGGTTCCTTACCGGGAGGTGAGCAGAGGAGCGAAGAACCTGTTCTCACCACCAGGTCTCTAATACAGCTGGTTGCAGGAATGTAACTCCTGCCTGTGATACCTTCAGGCTTTCACATGTCCCTTTGTCCTTTCACACACTTTTGGGTAATAACATTTTGCAAAGGCACTAAAGCTCTGGTTAAAGGTATGTATTTTCTATCCTCATTTTCATTCCTTTCCTTCTGCCCTCTGTTTAAATGACTAGACAGTGTAGAAAAAACCTCAGATACCTTTTAGAAATGATGCAGATATCAGAAAGCTCTTGTCAGCCATTCAAGTGAGCGGCAAATACCTGTCATCAGAAAAAAAAAGGTATCCAGCGTGTTGTGATCAGATGTCATTTTTCTATTGTTTATCTGCAATTTTTGTAAGGTTTCTACAAAAATGAAATCTTATAAAATGGTCTGGATGGTATGCAGACAAATAGATATGTATTTCTTGTCTCCAGTTCCAGCAACTCCAATTTTTTTTTATAGTAACATTGTGATCTTAGTGGAAAACTACAGGAAAGAGCTTTCTGAAGAAATGATTCAATGGAAAATGCTGAAAAATTAAAGCAATTGGGAAAATGTGGTGAGTGTTAATAAAGAGAAGAAACAAAGATGTCAGCATATTAATTGCAAATGTTTCTTTGCAGCACTATTTTAAGGAAAACATAACAAAAAAGCACCATCACCAAAACACAAAAGCTGAAAAGACAGATTCAAATGGCTGCTATTTGAAATGAAAGAGCAAGGAGCCTGACCCACAGGAACGCAGGGGTTTATGAAGGGAACGAGCCTGCTTGAATGGTAGGTTATCACTGTTGTTTCAGGAGTTTGATAATCAATGCATTTAATTTCAGTTTTCTAATAATTTCTAACATTTTAAAGTAAGTGTCAGAAATATTAAATAGCTGAGAATGTTTACCTCTGGCTATATTGTACCCTGCAAACAGCTCCTAGACAAAACCTGAAGGTGATTTCATCTAGACGTACACTGTACATTTGGTTTGTACACTAGAATATTAGCATATTAGAAAATCTGCACTAAAGCCCAAATGTATCACTACATTGTTGTGACCTACCCCCTATCCAGCTAGGCCAGTAATCAAAGAAAGAAATTACATTGACATGACATGATTTGTTACTAATAAATCCATGTTTTCTGCTTTTTATGACCACCTTATTATCTTGTGCCTTATAAATGGACTTTTAGTAAATTGTCTCAGAATTTTTCAAGGAAGAACAGTCCAAGGGCTGGTCTGTACTCTCCCAAGTAGAGATATTTTCCTCTTTTTGAAGTGTGACATTGTGATTGCCCTCTTTATATCTTCAGGGAATTCTGCTATCCTTCATCAACTCTCCAAGGTAAGTGCTATGATTCAGAGATAACTGTGGTCACTTTGTTAAATACGCTTAATTGAAATTCATCAGACTAAGCTAAATTAAAAATCTATCTTTTTTCACTGTCCTTTCCCATATTCAGGAAGACATGCCTATCGCCTTTAAAAATGTAATTTAATTACTTATTGGATCATAGTTAACATTTATTTGAAGACTGAAAGAAGGCATTAGATACCTAAGCCTTCCTTGAGCCATTCTTTATTTCATCTCCTTAATACTTCCTTTTACTTCTTTAATGTGTAGTGTATTTGTAGAATCTTTTCTTGTTGCTTGTTACGATCCTTGTTAATTATAACTCATTTTAGCCTTAGCCTTGCTGAGTTTAACCTACATATCTGAGCAATTCTTTTATACCCTTAAGAATGTGCTCTTGTTCTCACTCTGCGTGCAGTTCCTTTTTCTGTTTTCAGATCATTAAATTGCTACTAATACAGTCAAAATGTCTTCTACCAGACTTCTTACTTTTCAGATAGTTTCTATTGTGTAGTTGTCACGTTTCCAGTAACCACACTTTTTTACACTTTAAAAAAACAACCACATTATCCTCACAAAACAGCCTGTTATTATTTCCATTGGTGTTTCCTTTCTCAAAGTGCTGTTCTTATTTTGTTACCCTCATTTTTTTTTTTCTTTCCAACAACGTCTCTTCACCCCAAATTATTTTCCATTTTAGTCAGAATCGAATTTAAAATAAGTCCTAACAGTCCCCCTTCCAAAGAAAAGCTTGTCTCCACCATGTGCAGCAAACATTTTTGTGCATCACGGTATAATTGTTCCAAAGCACAGGAAGGGCCCCCCTTCACCAGCAGCCTACCCCTCTGGGGTTGTCCGTAAATCTGTCTCGAAACAATAATATCCAATCGCCTCTCATGGATTTAGCAGTGGAGACATTGCCACAACATTATCTTTTCTTTCTTTTTATCTCAATCAGAGCCATTAAAACTGTCTTTCATGGTGTGTGTTTTTTTCTGAAGTTCAGAAAGTGCTCTTGATAAAGAATCCCTCTATCACTGCATCTCACCCCTCCCAGGGGGCTGCCCTGTGTACTTACTGTCTTCCACTACGATATTGTGATACCAATCAAACCACCTAGTTAAGCCTTTGAGTTATTCCTGTTTATTCCTCATGTCCTGGCCATGTATCTAGAAGGTAATTCAGATATTCAGTTCATTGTGATGTTATTCTTCCACTTGCCTCATAGTTTCTCATTTTTTCATTGCATTTTCCAGACCAAGCTATTGCTCCTTTAAGAGGGAAAAATGGCTAACGAGTCTTCTCTTTCCCTCCTAGGATTTCAGAAGTTAAGTATTTACATTGACTGAGATGCTGTCTTAATTGAGCTGTAGACTGCATTTCCATTCCCACTCCTGTACCTGCTTTTTGCAGATTGCCTGTGATTGCACCAGGTAACAGTCCCATCCTCCCCAGATCAGGGCTAGAAAAGCAGGGACTGTGGGTGGATTTAAGTCTATTTGTCACCTTGTAGCCTGATGAAACACAAAAGCATCTATCTGTTGTATTTATATTACTCCTTTGGAATAAAGCAAGGAGAGTTACCAACTGGTCCTAGCCCCAGGGCTGGGTGATCACATCTAAAAGAAAAATCAACAGCCTACTCTAAACCATGTTTTGTTTTGTTTTGTTCTTATTTAAAATCACAGGAGAAAATCCAGTCTTCTCCCAAGGCCTGCTTTTGAGAAAGCTTTGGGGTGGATCTTTTTCTGGTATGAAAGAAAAAGAGAACATCAAGAGAAGTATTTGCAGTGGTCTGGGTGAAGATCACAGTTCTGTCCTCTAAAAGCAGGGACAGGGCACTGTCACTGTCACTGTCACTTTGCTGGTAAAACGAAGCCCGTTCCGTGACTGTCTGGAGAAATTGCATCTTCAGGTGTTCCAGCAGCCTGAGGTACAGCATCCCTTGGGATGCATGATGAAATACAGAGCCCTTCCTCTCAAGGTCACTGACTCAGATCTGCCCCCAGGTGAAAGAGCAAAAAGCTGCCCCCACCTGATGGCTTTTGGATGCTGTATGTGCAGAGGCTGCAACCTGACAGAGAAGTGCTGACATCGCAGAGCTACTGCAGAGTCACCGATGCCTCAGCAAAATGGCCAAGGACAAAATAGGCACGGAGACTCCACTCCCTGCAAAGTCCTTCTGGCAGCTACGAAACTGGTGATGATGGACACACACGTGCCCCACCACTGTACTGAGCTTTCCAGGGGATCAGGAGTGAAGGACTTCAAGCTGTAAGTTCTCTAAGACAAAAGAAGCCATATCAGGAGGTCTTGTGTGCCTGAGGTCTCACCTGGGATCAGTAATTTTTATCATAACGTATCTGAAGCCAACCCACCCACTCTGAAGTAAAAGGTAAAAGTGTCTGAGAGGCTAAAAGCAGTTCTGTAATAGTTTTTGGTAGAAATCTAATCCTGATGGGCTGTGCCACAATATCTTGTTTTCTTGTAGTGCCAATGTCCCGGATGGAGTGATTAACTTCACTAGTTACAGGGAAGTAGTGAAATGTGTATTGAGGTGAAACAGTGATTTAAGAAAATCAGTGGTAAGTGTGATAAAACCAGCAGTAAATGCGATAGTGTTTTACAAGATTCGATGTTAAAGCACACTCTGTTTTTTCCTGCAGAGGGAACAGGGTCAGACACGCTGTCAGGGAGACCCTCCTGCTGGGTCAGGGGGTTCAGAAAGGACCCCCGGCTTTCTAACCCCCTTCTCAGAGCAGGGTCTGGGAGCGGCTGGATCCACTCCTCGTCCCAGACCTGGCCAGGTTTGTGTCTGAAGGATTATGGATGCACAATCCATGCTTTATGTCACTTAGCTAAGGTTTCAAAGTTCAGCGTGCTGCTAACCATTACCCAGAGTCTGTTGGGGCGAGGAGTCTCTCACCCTCGAGGAGTAGAACCTTAAGTGAGCGTCCTCACGGAAGGGGAGATCTGTGCCTGGGAAAATTATGGAACAGATCCCTCTGGAGGAGGCTGCCCAGAGAGGTGGTGAAGGACCCATCCTTGGAGACATTCAAGGTCAGGTTTGGTGAGATTCTGAGCAATCTGATCTCGTCAAAGATGTCCCTGCTTACTGCAGGGGTTTGGGCTAGGTGACCATTAAAGGTCCCTTTCCAGCCCAACACGTTCTATGAGGTCAGTGGGCTGGATTCAGCCACCAGAGTGTCACCTTCTGAATGCACTGGATGCAATCGTTTTGGGTGGCTGTGGAAGGCTTTCCTACAAATTAGTGAGATTGAAATCTTAGTAGGTTTTTTTTTTTTCAACTTGGCAAACACAGCTTTTTAAATTTCTGCACTAGAGAGATGCTTAATTATAGCAGACTTGTTAATTACAAAGATAATTCAAGGGTAAGGCAAAAAGCAAAAGAAAAAAACATAATCAACTTCAGATTTTTTCCTTTTCTGTAATCCTGTGACAGTCGTTTTTTATTTCATGTGAAGAAAATAATGTCAGGAGGATACTAATCATCAATTTGCTACAGCTGAAACCAGCACAGCTGGCAGATGAGTATTTTAATGTATTTCTAGATTAAGCAAGGCAGTTTAAAGACAACCTCATGCAAAAATTCAATCTGCAATGGTTTTAAAATAAAGTCCTCATCTGTGCCATAGTAGAGTGAATAGTTACCTTATGTTTTATCGTATTGCAGTGGATTATCTTTCTAATGAAGCTTGTATCCTCGTAAAGCATTCCTGAGACATTTTGTGTTCACGTTGGTCTATAATAACGCAATGAGTGAGTGCAAGAGAGGATTTTCCTTTAGTAAGGCTTTATCAAGACTCCTTTCCTAACAAATTAAACTATAAATGAAAGTAATTAATACATGCAAGTCAAAACAAAATGCTGCATATTAATTTCAGTGAGCTATTTTACTCTCGTCAAAATGGATTATTTGCAAAATTAGTAAGGGTTTTGGAAGGGGAAGTAATTCAAAGTCTATTTCTTCTTTATATTTGTTTTAATCCCTTTTTTCCCTGCAAGTCCTTAAATAACACCCCCATGTAGTACAACTTTAGCTGGACTAAAACAGTTGGATCCTAAGAGACTACAAATCAATATCCAACACTTCTTTAATGGATGTAGTTTTCCATCTTCAATTTCTTAACTCATCTGTGGTCAAAAATTCCTCTACCTTCAAGAAGACCAGAGTTGAGGGAGAACTAGGTCTTAATTACTTCTGAGAATTACCCAGAATATAGTGGCATTAAACACCTGTAAGAAATGGCTTCTAAACTGCAGAACACAGAAAGAAGTTGTAAAGAAGCTGCACAGAGGATCTATTTTTAGTGGTTTGTGCCAATTGCCAGAGGAGGTGTGTGTGCACACCGTTTCACAGAGGAATGCTTGGAGACTGAGCTTGGAGTCTGGAGCAGGTGGAAAGGTTTCAGGCAACTTTGCACTTCTCCAGGTCAATGTGGAGTCAGTGACTTCTGCATGCCCTTCCATAAATAGCCTGGTTTTCTATGTACCCCTGGGCAGGTGTGATTCCTTTTGGGAGTTTGTCCCACAGCCTCACGGGTCACACCAACAGGAACCTGATTTTCCCTCTTCTGCATTTGGCAGGGATTTCAATCTCTTGTCTTCAATCATGACTCATTTTATTGTACTAGGTAGTGTCTATAACTGAGGTACTTCAAATAAGCTAAATATAACAGGAGAAAGACATCTCCATGGCTCTGACCAACCTTTTCAGAGGATTGTTTTGGTTAGGTTGTGTGGTCTCATTATCATTTTATAATCTAGCTGGAAATGCCTACTGATGATGACAATGTGTCAGTGTATTGATTTACAGTTGGCATTAACATAAATGCATATCTGGGTGGCCTGTAAAACCTAAGTGTCCTAAAATATAAATTAAATGTTGTTATGAAGTGATGAGACAGCTGGGTATGAAGAATGAATAAAATTTATTGGTTTCATTCAAGGTTTGCTGATGAAAAACAGGAACTGACAGCGAAGAGCTGGGAAAGAATTTCCCAGCACTGGATGAGCACATGATTAAGTGACATTAGAAAGCCAATGCTGATAGATACAAAGCTAGGAGGATTTATGGTCCTTCTTCTAAAAGAATTAGAAATTATTGAAGGGAATGATCAGGTCTCAGTTTCGGGACAGACAAAAGATGGAACCTTCTCACACTGGGCATAGATGATCCAGGGGGTGGTTAGCCTCACTAAAAGCAGATGTCAGAAGCTTTCAGAACTCTAAAAAATAAGCAAACACACACAACTGAATGTCTGTGATCCTAAATGTAGTTTTCAAATCACTTACAAAGTAGGAAATGAATGTAATCACTTGTGCTTACTTATTCATAGGAAAACCTGCAGAATCCCCATGACTTTCAATTAATCACTAGCAACTTTTACTTTAGAAAATAGATTTTAGACATGAGCACTTGTTAAAAAAGTGATAGAGGAACAAAGTGTAACAGGAAAAGTCTTTCTCTAGGTGGTTATTGTTGAAATATATGATTGAAAAAACACGGGGAAGGAACTTCATTGTCTTAAAATAAATGTCTCAGTGAGGCTTGAGATGTAGAGGTTCACAAAGAGATCAGTTTTCAATTTTGTGAAAATGGGAAGTTTTGGAGTTATTCTGTGTCTATTAGATATGTTTAATATAATCTGGGCTCAGTTCTTGAAAATGCTGAAAAGTAACAGTGGAGCATCATTATGAATTTTTACATTTGACCTCAAAAGACTTATGTCTAAGGAGTTATTTTTCAAACTCTTCTTGCATTTCTAGACATACTAAACTAATTTGGATACTAGGATGGGAAGGATGGAAATCCAAAATTATTTTAAATTCATGTAAATCTAGTTCTGGTATCGTTTATTTGAGTGAAAGGAAACTTTTGATGAAATAGCTATTTCTGCAGTAAATGTCAACCTTCCACGTAATTTCTAGTTGAAGTCAGGAAGGGCAAAAATAACAGCCTCACACATGCTTTTTACTAGTGTTCTGAAATGTTCAACAAGTATTCAGCAAACTGTACTCTCTGGGAAGGATTGATTTAAGGTAAAAAATCTTGGAATGAATTAGGCAGATCCCAAGATAGATCTCCCACTTCACTAAGCACCTTAAGTGCATTTCTCTTAAGGGAAAAAGTATTGCTCATCTCTCCCGAAAAGTCTTGAAGGGTGTTTGGATTGGCTTTGGTGTTCAGCAATAGAAAACTCTTGAACTTTTTAATGGGCTAGGAAAATGTTTTCTAGACAGTCTGACAGTAACTGCACGTACAACTAGATGTGACAAGCACAAAGACCCCCATCACTCTGTGAGTTGTGAGTCGAATTGAATCTGGATAAGAATGTCATATCGACGTAACTTCTGAAAATAAGAGGAAGAGGACTATTCATGCAGAAAAAAAAGACATATGTGGGTATCTTTAGGATTCACATTTTGGCACCATTATTTTGTAAAAAATAAGAACAATGAGACTAAGTTAGACTAACTGTAGAAACTGCAAATCATCAAAATTCAGTAAACTGAGATGATTGCAAAAAACCCCACTCCTCTTTCAGTTGTATGTGACTAAAGAACTGCTCTGAGCTGAAAATCCGTGGGACAGACATTTCTGTAAAGTAGCTCAAAAGTAAAGCAAAGTAAATCCAATGACAGTACAGTATCTCTTGTCTAGTAAATTGATCAAAAAACTGAAAAGAAATATTTCTAACATATCTAAGTATTTATTTTAGAAATTTTGGCTCTTCACTTAAGAAAAATGTTTTTTGACAACTTGCAGCTGCTGGAAGATTTTTCTAATATAACTTGATGCCAGTTCTGTGTCTCCTGGTGGTACCACCACTGTGATGTGCCATCCCCAGACACCCTATCTGCTGGCTCTGCATGTCTTCCATGGGATGTTTCTTGTCTCCCTTCTTACATTTTCTTCAATAATGTTGATTTACCTGTACATCTCACACTTTGCTGTCTCCATACATTCCCTCAGTGCGTTTGAGCTGGACATTTTATCTTAAGCTGAGAATATTCTCTGAGCTCCTTTAAAAAAAAATATTCTACTGTTCCCCAGACCCAACCAAAGGTTAATGATTAAATAGAGGGTTAGTCTAATTTTGAACAGTCTTGTTACTTAAGACTTTCATGCAAAAACTCTAGTACCTGCTGCTCAGAGTCTGTGCAACACAATGTGCAGTAAGAGATGGTGCTAGCAGAGGCTAGCTATTGATCTAACATTAACCTTTTCTTTTAAAAAAACACACTTCTGCAATATTGAGATCTGAGGAAACAACAAAAGATGTGTCCAAAAAAGGTAAAAGTAACTTGAAGGCGTAAAGCTCTCCCACGGGGTAACTCTGTACTTCCTACAGTAACTCCTGACCCGACACCCTGATTATGAAATGGGTTCCCTGTATTTTCAAAGGCAGTGGCAGATTTTCTTTAGTCACGTAAGAAACTTCTCTCTTTAGTCACGTAAGAAACCTTGTCAGCTGTGATGCTGACAGGGCCACATTTACCCTTTGGTTTCGTGCTCCTCTTGAGAGCATTGGCAAAGGAGAGGAGCGCTGGCTGCACAGCCGAGTTATTGCCTGTGGCAGGGGAATCATTAATTTCCTAATTAATGTTGGACGTTTATCCGACAGCGGCCGCCCTACCCCGATGAGGAGAAAATGCCGTGGCTGGGCAGCCTGTGCTCCAGGGCTCCTGGCATCCCCGGGGGTGATGGGGCTGGATGGGGCTGGGGGTCCAGGGCTGCCTCAGCCCGGAGTGTGCCCTGCTCTTTTTTGTTGAGATTAGAGGGGTTTTTCCTGCGGCATGATGTTAGGCTGTTATTTGCCACAGCTGTGGCAGTCAGGCTCTGGCCTTTGTTAAGAGCAGAACCTTCAATATCCCCACAACCTATTCATCACAGACATTTCACTTAAAAATAATTCCTTCCCCTTTGGAGTTGTCATTCCTGTGCATTACTCCTTCAGAGCCGACCCCACTGCAGGCACAATTCCCTAACGCCACAACTCTGTTCTGGCAGTCCTTTTGTCGTCCTTATTTCACTGCTGAGAACCTGGAAACAAGGCCCGTGACCCTTCAGTCACTTTTCTTGTTTGGGTTTTTTATCTTTTTTTTTTTTTTTCCAGCACAGTATTGTTCCAAAAAGCTTAATGTCTGCTCTCCTTTTTTTTTTCTTTTTTTCCATAATCTAATTTATGCACTTTTATATTTCATGTGTTGTGAAAATTGCACCAGCTGGTACATCTTCTGAAATGCTGTGTACTGATTAGAGGACTTGCTGACCTACCAGCCACTGAATAATTATGTCCTCAGGTGGGGAAATTTCAGCAGACTAAAATGCTCTTCAAAGTGATATTCAGACAACTTGCTGCCTACTTTAATGTTTGATGGTATACATATTTAGTTTGAAAGACTGGTGACCGAGGCTTTGAGTTAAAGCAAAGCCAGCTCCAGGTGTTCCAGTGACCAAAACTAGAAATGGGTTCTTTGCCCAAGAGAAGCGATAAATAAAGCAGAGCTGTGTGCAGTCCTAAACTGTAACCTGATGGAAGGGGGTGGTTGTCCTGACCCATACCCTATCCAGAGCTGCAAAAGAGCACTTTGAAAAAAGAAAAAATGTTTAGAAAGCTGTTGAGGTAGGAAGAGCTACTTAAGAGCTTTTTCTCAGCTAGGAAACAGAGAGAAGTGCTAACAAGGTAGCTGGAAGAAGCATGGTGAACAAGAGAGCTTAGGTTTGATACTCCGGAGTGTTGGAACCATTTTTGCAGGAAAGGAAAGCAGCCAATTGGCCTCAGCCATTGCCTCCCCAAGACAGGACTAAAATTGCTGTATTTTGGTATGAGATAATGTGGTTTTCTATGCACAGCTGATGAATACCCACCTTATTTACCTTGTTGGTGTTTTTCTTTTCTCTTTTTGATATAATATGGTTTGTTAAGACAGCTGAATCATGTTAGGTTAACCTCTTGAGCATCAGAAAGTTTAACTCAGTTTTTCGAGGGTCACGGGTGGTGCTTTTAATCACTGTCCTATTAGCACCTGTTTCAAATCTGAACCTTATTCCTGCCATTCAGAAAGGCTGCAGGTATATTAATCCAATTTTGTTTGAACTTTGGGATAAAAGCAGCTGTGGGTACACAAATGATTTTTTTATGTAATTCCATAGCAAGGATTCCTTTGCAGTAGCACAAGGAATCTTCTTCTAATACAGCAGTCATGAAAAATGAAAGAAAAACCTGTTCCACTATCCAAACTCTCAGATAACTGTGAGGACTCTATGAAAGAAGTTCCTCGTAATGCACCTTAATGTCATGGGCTGCAGCTCAGAGTTCCTCAGTGGACAAATGAAGGGACTGTTTTGCAGATGGTCAGATGATTGGAAAGGCAATTCTGTTCCTAAGCCGTAGGAGTAAACTTCAAGTGATTTGCAAAACCTTTGATTAAGATTAATTTAGCTCAGAGTGAGGAGCTGTGACAAAATTCCGCCAGAAAGCCAACAGGTGCACCATGGAGACCTCAAATGGTGAGGACAGTGTTTCCAGGTGAGCAATCCTGCTTTGCAGCTGTTGACGGTTAAACTCATTAATGTGAAGATGAAAAAACCTACTCTGGGGGTCGAGAAGCCTGAAGGAGCTTTCTGGAAGACAGTTACTTCCGAAGGTGAGGATGCTGCAGGAATCTGGGGGGAGACTGTAAGTACAAGGTTGTTATCTTGCTTTGAGCACTGGTATGTCACGTAGAGGGCACTACTTAAATCTGCTTTGTGGAGACTGAGATTTCAAATGCCAATGCTGATTCAGTTTGAAAAGAGAAGTGTAAAAGAAATGTAAAAAGTTCTTGTTGGGAGTGAGAGAACCTGGGACTCTAGGCTACCCGTAAGCTTTTGCAGACCTCTATGACCCTACATGATGCTAAGTCATCTGTTAATGGAAACCCACCTAATGTTCTAGGGTTTTTGCAGAGTTCAATATAACTGAGTGTGGTGCCAGAAGTACTTGGTTTTTGGTTAATTTGCAAATTCTGATGAAGGGATACTTTGATGATACATTCTTCCTAAGAGCTTTTGTTGTGGTTTAAGTTAAGCCTGATAAACAGTTCATGGTAGTGGTCTTATATGTGCTTCTTGGGAAAGTTCCAGAAGACAGTGCTCAAGCAATCTTATTTTAGCAAAGTTCACTCAAACAGTACCAGCTTCTTAAACGTGGAGCTGTTTCAGTGAACTGGTCACTGAGAAAGCTGTCTCGCTGAGATCAGACTGTAGCAACACCAACTTCACACTTGCTGGGGGTCTTCATGCAGAAAACCATATTCATTGCAGTTTAGACAATAGCCTGATTTAAATCCCTCTTATTTATTGAGGGGTATCATTTGGAAATAGCTTGGACTTAGTATATTTTTCTTAAAGAAGTATTTTTTTTTTGGACTAGATTTAGATTTTGGCAAGGTTTAGACTTGAAGCCTCAGAGAGCAAGTAATTATCAGTTGTGTCTTTTTATTCATCTTGGAAAGAAGAAAAGATTTCTCTGGCATCTGTCAGTTGTGTTGCTGCTGAGGGGGCTGGAGATGGGAAGGAAGACTTTCTTCTTTAGTTATTTTTGAGGGGGAAAGCTGAAGAGTTAAGAAGTTATAAGGGAAGCCAGTGGGGAATTGAAATGCAAGTTTCAGAAGATGTGTCTGCCAGAACTCACAGTGGTGCTTAAAAGGAAAAAAAAGCCAGAAACTATTCTGAGTCAGAATTTTCTTTTTCAATATCCAATACTGAAGTAAAAAGGGTAAATATTGTTTAAACACTTTAAATTGGGGGTATCTAAATAAAAAGTAGTTATTCTGGTAGACAGAGGAAGACTTCATTGGGAGATCGCTCAAATGCAAATTGTGTTAATAGCAGTGTGCTCTGGACTTGCAGTGTGCATGAAAGCAGAGCTGAGGCACAAATTAATCCCCAGAACTACAAGGCCAGTAAACATTGTGCTGTAACTTGAAATGTGGTACTGCTAGAATCCGCTTTATGGGGCATTAGACTGTACATTTTCTTTAAGTTCAGAAATGAAAAAAACAAAACTGTAAGGTCAGAACCTGCAATAGCATTCAGGAGGTGTGAAACCCTGAGCTGGAAGTTAGCATAAAGGTGACCTTGCATTTTATGAGATACAATATAAATGTCCAATAGAGAAAAATTGCTATGGATAAAGAAAATAGACTTTGTTTTTGAATAAAGGTTGTAGATACATATTTGGAAGCTTTCATAGACATTTTATTTGGGCTGGAAGAGACCTTTAACGATCAACTAGTCCAACCTCCCTGCAATGAGCAGGGACATCTTCAACTCCATCGGGTTTCTCAGAGCCCCATCCAACCTGACCTTGAATGTTTCCAGGGATGGGGCATCTATGAACTCTCTGGGCAAACTGTTCCAGTGTTTCACCACCCTCGTAAAAAAATTCTTACTTCTATCTAGTCGAAATCTGTCCTCTTTTAGTTTAAAACCATTACCCCTTGTCCTGCTGCAACAGGTGCTGCTAAAGTCTGTCCCATCCTCCCTGTAAGCCCTCTTTAGTACTGAAAGGCCACACTGAGGTCTCCCTGGAGCCTTCCCATCTCCAGGCTGAACAACCCTGACCCTCAGCCTGTCCTCAGAGCAGAGGTGCTCCAGCCTCTGATCAGCCTCGTGGCCCTCCTCTGGACCAGATCTATTTTTTATGAATAATACGTTTGTTTGTTTCTGCACGGTATCTGATAACACCTGGAAAAGCATGTTTACCTCTTAGGAGTATACATTGCAGCTTTTATGGAATGTGTTATGTGTGAACCTTAGGTGGAATTTTTTGTTTGTTTTACATTTTTCTTTTATGTGTGTGAGTGTAGCCAGTACCTTCCCCTTTTCTCCAGCTTTCCCACTCACCAACAGCTGCCCCCTCCCAAACATTTCAGCCAAATTTTGCAAAAAAAAAAAAGATGGAAGCCTGAAAGATAATTAAGCTTCCAAAGCTTTGTGAAAACAAGCAGCTGGGAGAAGAGAAAGTCTCTAGAAGTGGCTCATCTGAGGGACAGGTTGTGGTATGAACATGAGGTTACAGGGAATCCTGAATGGAGGACCTGATGAGGGGCAGGACCGTGCGCTGCTGTAGGTACCACAGATACAGCAAAACTATCTGCAGTCCCTGGTGTGTCCTGGGGATGCTATGAGCTGCTGTCACGTGCTGACATCAAACTAAGATGTGGCCAATGCATGCACTAAGGGACCAAGTTTTCAGTGCAGAATTTGGAGCTCACCTGTCTTCCAGCACAGATAGCCTCTGAGATCTAAATTATGTGAGATTTAAATCCGTAGCAAACCAGGCTTTTTCAGTGACAGTGCTTATAGCAATACATGCTTTTCTTTTCTTTTATTGCATTTAAAAGGGGAATAATACTGATCTGGAATGGAAGACTCACCTTGTATGTGGATAAGGACATCTGCAGAGCTCTGCTGTGCCACCCATTGAAAACAAAGTAAAATTTTCTTACACTTTTTTTGTAAATTTTTTTTTTCACTGATACTCCTGCAGTAAATCAAAATATTGCTGTTAAAAGAAGGAAAAAGGTCACATTTATGCTGGTAGTTTACTGCTGTAGTAGTGTTGTATGGAGAGGGGATGAGGAGAGAAAGTGTTAAGAGAAAGGTACTGAGACATTCCTGGGGTCCCGTGGTAGGCACGGCTCTCGGCTCCGAACCTTACACCGGAGAAACAGGCTCTTTGTGTGGGCCAAGTCGGTCTCTGAGCAACTCCCATGATGGGAATGGTTTGTAAGATGGACTTGGAAAGTCCAAGTTGACAAAGGTGGACTTTTTGTAAAATATGTAATTAAAATACCAATGAAACCAGATCTGTCTTGCGCTTGTCAAATAGTTTATTTTGGTTTATACTGAGTATTTTTATTGACAGTATGTCTTCAGTAGAAAGCAATATTTCCTATAACTACAGGAAGAGATAAATCATAGCATGCTATTTGTCACATTAAATTAAAACTGATAGATTAATTAGCTTTTTTATTAAGTGATGTTGTTAATACTTGGTTAAATAAAGCACCAACAAATAAATACTTTTTCCCTTTAATTTAAAACCAAATTATACCATTCCAGTAGACTAAATGATACAACTCTATTACAAATCAATTTTTATAACACAGAAGTGCATACCTTTTAAAAAATAGCTGTATTTAAGTGTTCAATTACTTATAAGTATTCTGATTTTTTTTTTTCCCCTCCAATTGCATCAGGAGGAAAACAGCCCTGCCAGATCAACACTGAGGACTTTATTCCTTAGAAAAACAGTAGCATATTAAAGCAGACACATAGTACCTCAGTTCAGTTTGACAACTGAAATATTTAGATTTAGGTAAACCTAAAAGAAATGTTTCCATTTCTCCCCCTGACTGAAACGGGAGAAAAAAAAAATCAAGAGATTTCATGTGGAAAAAAGGGATTTTTTTTTTAAACAAAATTACATTTCTCATATTCTTTACCAACTGAACCTTTCAGTTTGCAGTGATACTTTTGGGATGGTACAGTGTATTGGTTCCTTTTTTATGAAGCAGTGTGATATATTGCTTTCTGGTGACTATTCCATAGAGGGAGAAAATAACTTATTATTGCTTCAGATAACTGAGTTCTCTTGAAGTGAAGTAGTAAAGGTCATGTGTTTTTGCCACGAAAGCACTGGGCTCCATCCCCTCTGGATCTGGGTGTGTGAGCTTTTCCACTAGCAAGTCTGTTGGCAACACGTGGGTTTCAATAGGCCTCAGACTCCTCTTTCTAAAAGTCATTAATTCCCCTAAACTTATTGCTTCCAGTCCCTATAGAATAATGCTTAAAATGAAGCCAATGTCCTAGAATTAATTTTCTGACATCTGCAAGGTAATAATTGAAAATAAAATTTTAACATTCTGAACTTCCCTGTAATCTCCCTGACTTGATTACTTCCCTTGAAATTTCCAAAATCCATGCTTGTTTTCTTGTTATCAAAACAATAAAATTAGTACTTATTGGACTTCTTCAGAGATGACGGAGGCTTTTGTGGCCTGGCAGCTGTGTGTGACGGTATTGGTGTTTGGGTTCTTTTTTCTTCTCTAGGGCATTTAGCATTTAAAGAAATATTTTATATTTCCAAAGCATAGTTATCAGTAATTTCAGTTGCCATAGTGAGCATTCAACACTGCCACAAGCCATATCTCAATTGTCTAGAAACTGAGCCTTGAAATCTAAGGAAGACAGTGGTCAACCAAACATTTTTATGATAAATAACTACTTGACATCTGTAGCAGGCAGCTGGGCTGAACGGAGTCATCTAGAACACCGTTTTACTCCTTTAACCTGTTTTTCCTTCTCATTCCATACATCTTCCATGTCCTGCAATACATAACAGGTATCCTGGAAACAAAAGACTATTATACAACAGGAATTTGTCTCTTTGACCACAGGGAATCCTTTGGAAACAGTGTAGAAGTATATATTGTGGGGACTGAGGGCAGATGAGAGAGTCTTGCCTTGACTCTGGAACTTCTTAATAGACAGTATTTCTTAGATTTCCTTAGCTGTATGTCTTGGAGTCCTTGTGAAGTAAAAATCGCCAATTCTCTGGTGAAATGCATGGCAAAGAGATGTGTTAATAAGATGGAAGCTGTAGAATGAGGAGCTGCTCAAGTTTACCTACCTAATCTTATTAAGACTGTGCAAACACAGATTTTTATAATATTTTTCTTTTGGGGGGGGTGGAGGAGGAGAGCTCTAGATTATGAACATTTGGATGAATTATTGCCTGAGGAAAGTAAAAAAAGCCTCTCCTTGATGCTAAGGACAGTTTTCAGGCTTTCAAGCGCCTTTTCCCCAGCAGGAAGGCTCTAACGATTTTCAGTACAATGGCTAGAAAATGTTACTAACATGGTAATGTGTTTTGTTCCTTGAAAAAGCTGAGCTATTTTAAACTCAAAAATATTAGAAGGGCTGGGAAACTCTGAAGGTTACCCTTAGTGAAATCATAAGTAACCAAAAAGTGAGTCTCATCCACTGTCAATTAACTTTAAATGGAGGCAGCTGAAATCTGTTATATGAATGAGAAGTGTCTTAAAGCAGCTAATGTAAACATTTTCCAAATAAGACTTCATGTTTATCAGAAATCAACCTTTTCTTTTTTCTTTTTCACAACAGCTATGGCAGTCTTAGATGTTTAGAATAAAATCTCCTCTTAGAGAGCTCCTGATATTTGCCCCATCTGTGTTAGAGGGGGAAAATCCAAATCAAACAACAGTGGAAGAAAAGTTTGGGCTAACACTGATAAGACTGACAGTGAAACTTCAGCCCTGTAAATCTGTGGGCACATTTACCTGTAAACTCACTTGCAGTTACATTTATTCTGAGCAAAGTTAAATAGGTATTCTTGTTTGGAGAATGAAAGCCTAAATCTACAAAATACATTTTGTTTCTGTGCTACCAAGCTCATATGAAGTCATGAGTGTTTGTTCTGTGGTGAGAGTGCCAGGAGAAGCCAAGGAAGTTTCCTTTCATGTGAATTCCTGTATTTTCAAACAGACCTACTCAGTTAATTAGTTTTAGGTGTCTGTGCAGAGATAAGGAAATAAGCACACTGATAAATAAATACAGATCTAAATTAAGACTTTTCTTATGCTCCTGCCATTGCTATTTTTTATCAAGTCTAAAATACTTTCTGTAAGAAGGTGCAATCTGAGCAGGAAAGATGTTGAAAACCTCTGTATCTGGTCTTGGTGCAGAGTGGTATAGTCCGGGCAGGTTGGATGGGGCGGGAGTAACCTGCTCGAGTGGTCAGGGGATTAGAATTAGATCTCATTCCAACCCAACCTGGTCAATGATTATTTTACCTTTGAGCTGCATTGTGTCTTCCTGCCTGTTATGATGTGCTGAAGGACTTTGGTTTTCTTATTTTTTTTTGTCTTGCCAACACTGATTTCAAAATAAGTTATTTTTTTAATTGCAATATGAAGTAACGAGTGGTGTTCCTCAGGGGTCCGTACTGGGACCAGTATTATTTAACATCTTTGTTGGTGATATGGACAGTG
>JAOQGL010000012.1:22066545-22094686 GCA_027564165.1 Gallinago nigripennis | reverse complement strand
GGTGGAGAGAGGTGGGGGTTGGCCTCTTCTCCCAAGGGAATGTTATCCCTTCTAATCACCTCTGACCTTTCCAATAAAAGAAAGACTTTGCAGTTCCTTATGGAATTAAAAGAAAAAAAAGAAACAGCCTGGCAATACGTGTCTGGTAGCACCTGCATGCCTCCTGGATAAAAAATTCACGTTACCTTGCAACTTCTAATATATACCTTTAAAGGCAGAATCATTAGTTCCTTCTGCTTGTTTAATCATTAGTCAGTTGTATCAGATTTTTTTCCTCATAAATAAACTTGTATGAAGTCTTGATTATTTGGTCTGGTAAAAATTATTAACTTCTCAGTAACTACCAGACAAATTGGAGGACGTGCAGATTTTGTCAGTCTAAATTTCAGTGGTTTAAGAATCTCTTCTTAATGTGTCATTTGGAGAAATTTGGTCCTCTTTGACTAGTATAAATGGCATTGGTATAAATGAAATAATAATGATTTTCAGTGAATTTTCTGATGGTACGCTGAGAAAGGGGATGGTCTGTTCTGTGGTATTCTACATTCAATAAATCTCTCAATTCTATGTAATAAACCCATAAAATGTACGTATTCTTGTAGTATAAAAGGATGGATTCATACAGTACATAAAGGTGGTATAAAGAGGCAGGCTTAAAAATTCCCCAACCAGTTTTTTTCAGTATATGACTGCTCAAGGACTTTGGGCATGGATATATTCTTTTAACATATCACTGTAATTATATCTAGTGCTAAATTGAAAGTGACAATCTGAGATATTGTTCATATTGTTTTTCTGATCTGTCAATGTGCCAGATGCAGATGATGTTCTTACTCTCTAAACCTGGCATTTCAGCCCTAATTAGGAGTGCTTGTTCTATTAGTTTGTTCAGAGCCCTTCTACAGGGAAGTTCCATGAAGCTTTTGCAGTCCTCCTCTTTGAATAATTTAATGGGTTGGTGGTTTTGTTGCTAGATTGTGAATGTGAACTGGGGAGTTAGTGTTAAGCTCATCTCCTGTAGTGCTTTCCTCTGTTTTTTTCCCCCCACAGTCTCTTCATTTTATTGCACTTGAATATTGGATGTGCCACACTGGAATATGCTATTATTAGAGCTACACTATCCAGATGATAAGCAGATATTTTTCATGCAAATTTTAAAATGAGATCAGTAAATCAATTTCAAAGTGAGTTTTAGGAAGCTGAGATTTGTTTGCATCAGTCACCTCAAACAATAAAACATCTCTTTTATAATATCTAACACGTTTAATTCTATATATAATTTATGGGTGCACCAGTTCATTACAAGTCTGACTAGAAAGCAAAGGAATGAGAGGCTGATTAAACAGAAATCTACCTTATTGAAGTGTTATCTCTTTGTATTCAAGATTTAACTATCCATTAACTAAAATGCACCTTTTTTTTTTTAATGGGAGCATACCCTTAAGCAATAAAATATATATAGTCACTTTCCTCATTTTCTTTATCTTACTTATCTCGTATTATCCTACCTTTCTTATCTTGTATTGTGTTCTTATCTTGTAGATGGTTCTTAGTAGCCCTCCTTTGTCACAGGTGTAACAGGAGGTTATGTCACTGACAATCAGCTTGAGGACCCTCCAAAACTTATTTCTTTCTATTGCACTGAGGAATATGTTATAGAGGGGGCTCTACAGCTCCTGTGGGATAACACAACAGGAGGCTGTCTCATTTTCTGACTCCCATGCCTGAGCAGTGGATCTAACAGCAGCACCCGTGTCAGGATGGGCCATGAATAGACCTCACAGTGCCTAGGAGCAGAGTGGGTGATGCTCTAGAACTAATGTGAAATAAAGAGTTAATGCTGAGACTGAGCCAGCAATTCGCTAATTGGTAGGATTGCTGAAGTTCTGTTTAATTGCTTCAACATTCAGGGGGAGCGAAATATACCTGAAGTAGGGAGATACAGAGCAGTGAGTGCACTCATTACCCCTCTGCTTTGATACAGATCAAAGGCTCCCGCATCTGGGGATGCAAGCTGCCATTGGAGCCCACACTGAACACCTGCTTGATCGTGTGCAGTGGATTGTAGTGCACGTTTCATGGCTTTGAGGAGTGCGTTTCAGGACCAAGCTTGCTGAATGTTTATTGGTATGATGATATGAATAATTGGTACGGTATTGAAGTCAGCAACATTAGGGCTTCTTAGCCATGTCAAATGCAAAGCTGTGTTATAAGAACAGAGAATGTCTGTGGCTTTACACATTATCCATCTACGCAGTAAAATCAAATCTGTGTAGTAATATTACATGTAATATTCCCTTAAAAGAAATGGAATTCAGTAATTTCTTGTATGTAGTTACCATACACTTCCCAATGTAGTTATCCTGTTTGTGTGGAAAAATGCCCTAGGCAAATTAAAGAAAAGTTAATGAGCATATGTTTCAAGAGTTTGTACACCAGTGTGTTATAGCTTCAGCAGCAGTAATTGGGCTAAGTTCAATTACAGGTCTTTTAGAAAATAAAAATGGTATTTTATTTGAGACTTCAGCTCGTATCTTGCTCAGGCCCGTGTTTTAGGAAGGAACTGGAGTTAGGTAATCTGCCTCTTCCTCAGGCTCTTCTTCCTTACCACAGACCCCCATAAAGGCTCTTTGGAATATTAGACAGAGAAACTGCTGGTAGGTTTTGCTTTGTGTTTTTGAGAGGATTTGTTTGGGGATGTTTTGTTGTGTTTTTTTTTTTTTTCAGTAGTTAAACAAAACTGATCGAAAATGTTCTGGAGAAAAGCATGACTTGCTCTCAGTTATTGTATGTGGCCTGTCCTAGAGTCTGTGTGGGTGTCTGTGAGGCTGAAATCACAACTGTTCCTAAACCTGGGCAGGCTGTTCCAGTGCTCTACCACTCACAGTAAAGAAGTTCCAGCAGGGATTGCATGGTTTCTACAGTGCCAGGATTGAGACTTCTGGAGGGTAATTTAATTTCACTGACAGACAGTCGCTTTCTATTTACCGTATTTTCCCCATCCACCTTATGGCCGTTTTACCGCCTGTAAGTATGGCTTCCTGTATTTATACCATAGATTAATACATCAAGAGACATATTCATGTCAGTCATGCATTTCTCAAAGCAGTGTAAAATGTATTATTTACTAAAAGTACATGCATTTAGCAATTAATTTGCTGCGAATAGTCTGTATAAATGACTTGTTGAGTAGCTGTGCATTGACCTTTAAAAAGGTGGCTTCAGTCTCAGCTCCAGCATCCCTGAAGACTGAATTAGTTGATACAGAAGTAAACCTGAATATGCATCATAATGAGCAGACATTGACGCGAGCTAATGTTGTAGTCAAAGCTAGACTAAAATTTCTGTGTGTGGAAAAGAGTTAAGATAAAGCACTTTAAAACCCATGCTTAAATTGAAGGGAATAAAATAAAACAATGAAGACTAGTCTTAGGTACAGCTTCAGTTTAGGTAGGGTCAATTGTGATTGAAAATTATGGTTTTAATAAGCTATCCTGAATGATTTAGATTTATTTCCATTCTGGTGGACAGCTGTTTGCTGACTGACTGTCACAGATAACACCAAGAATTGAGTGAACTCTAGAGGCTGAACTACTTCACTATTATTAGTGCGCTCTTTAGTTAGAATTAAGATAAATTTCGGGGTCAGAAGTGAGATAAGTTTCAGTTTCCCCATTTAAAAAGTGAGAAGAAATTTTTTCCAAATCAGAGTGGCTGATCTGATACTGGCTACGGCCAGGATGTCTGACAAAACCAACTTTCATCAGAAAGCATAAGTGTCAGTAGCCTGAAGTATTTCTTTGGAAGCATTGTGGATTCAGTGAACCCTCAGCAAATCCCGAGCCGTGTCTGGGGATCCATCTTGCTATTGCTGTCCTGGAAATGAAACGGAGCCAGGATCCTTCTATGGCTCCAAGGCAAACTGCTCAGATTATTTGCTACCCCATCCCGAAGGGAGTGTAATTGTTCCCTGAACTGCTAGCACTGAGCCTCTCAGGGAGGTACTTGCCCTGTACTGGCTGCCCTGTTTTCCTGGGAAGTGTTTGGGGAAGTGCCAGAGTGAAAAGCCTGCCATGGGTGACTTTAGCTTAGCAGTACAAACAGGTGGGTTCCTGCAGCACTCTCTGGCACTGCTTCATCTACTGGTATGGACACATAGGTCTGTCTATGCCTAAGGAAGCCTCATGTTGCTACTCCAGCCCACAGGTGGAGTTTCAGGCAAAGCAGACTCGAGTCAGGCTCCCATGGTTGGATTGGACAGGCCAGAGGCTCAAGGGTGCTGTCACACAGCCCAGATCTGGCCAGGTTATGAGCTGAGCATGTTTATGGAGAATATGTAAGTGACTTCTGAGTTACTGGGCTCCCTTTACAGGCGGTGAAGGTCTCGGGGCATGAGTCCTCCAAGCCCAAAATACATAAACTGTGCCTTACAGGCCCTATTTCCCACTGCTGGCCATAAAGAGAGACCTAGCAGTATTTGCAGTATTTGAGGTGGGATGCTACGGATGCCACTCCAGGTCTGGTGCTTGCTGAGTGCGATGGAGCAGTGGAGGTCCAGGAGGGCTTTCTGTGCACAGGAAGTTTGGGAAGAGTTCCATTTCAGACAGATGTCAGACTTAAGCTGGCTTTTGAGCAAAATTAAGTTCTATGTGAACTAGAACACCAACTTTTTGGACAGAACTACAGTATTTCTTTGTAGATGTATTGACTAATCATAACACAAGACTCTGGAGGTTATATTTTGTTTATTTTTCATCAGTCTTTGAAATAGCTAGTATTTCAGAGATAAAAATGATGCAGTGATTTTTAATGAGGCTCTGCTCGTTTGTCTTTTTCTCTCTTGCCCTATTGTTAAAATGTTTATGTTTTAATGTAGTTTCGTGACCAATGTTGACCTCCTGTAAAGGATTTTGGACTTTTTTTTTTTTTGAAACAGTACAGCATCTAACACATGCATTTAGCAGTGATTTTCACTATAGGTAAGCTTAGGCACGTTGCACTGGTTTGTTCAAAGCACCAAAGGAGCAGTACCAGGCACTCAGAAGCCAGGAATGCCACGGTATTCACTGTTTCGAATAATAACTGCAGAGCTCAGAGTTCAGTCTGAGCCACCTATGCCAGTAATTTACAGTAGCATATCGACACCAAACTTTTTCAAGGTTCATTGCTAGTTCCGAAGGACCCTTACTGATGGCTGCAAATCCCTTCTCTTTAATATTGAAGAAGTCAGAGAAAAGGATTCTGGAATTTTCTTGGACTCATTGAACCAGTTCCAGCAAGTATACCTTTGAAAAATGCTTTGTTATAAACTCGGAGGGAGGTGGGGATTGTACAGGGTCAAACAAGGATAACAAAAGGAAGAGTTGAGGTTATCTTCTGATCAGTTAAAATGATGCTTTAAATGTTTTTAAAGACTTTGATGTTATGATCAGTTCATAGGTTTTTTTTTTTTAGGTTAGGAGTTTCTGCAACATATATTTTAAGTCTTTAATGCTTACACAGAATCAAAGTATTTACTTTCACTATTACAGAAGTTCAAAATGACAATACTGTAAATTGCAACACTTGGAAGTAACTAAAATATTTTATTCTAACGTAAAAGTTTTCTTAAAAATAGTTATTGATGCAAAAATTGGACTAATTTCTAGGAAAGCTCCAATTCTAATTTTTATTTCCTTATTTTGAGAGTATTGTACATATATTTTTTGCTACCCACAAAACCCCCAATTCCATTGCATACAAAAAGCTACCCTTTAGTGACAGTGACCTGTAAAAGTTAAGGCCAGGATTTGGAAATGCTTTCACCAGCTGTGAACTCATTGTTACAGGCAGGATGCTCTTATGCTTAGGAATTTAAAATCATTCCCAATTAGATATTGATTAGCTATTTACTATTAGTAAGAGTAGTATTTGCAGTTATATAACTAGTTCTACAAAAGGAACTGTAAAACTGTTTTAATCTCATGGCTAAGAGCTAAGCTTTGTCAGGAATAAAGGATAACAGGTGAAGAACAAATTATTTCACATGTGTCTCCCAGGAAATTCTTGCCTTTTCAGTTCAAACTTCTAGTGCAGTTGGAGATAGGACACCACAAATGAATTATACCCTGTATACATTCCCATTTGCTTTCAGATTGAATATTCTGTGCCCCCTGGTCCCCTCATCTCAGGCTGTGTGGCTCAGTGCAGGTTCAGAGAAGGGTAACACAGGCACAATGTGTGACCTGTCTCTCACACAAAGGATGTTTCAGCAGGCCAGGGATTCTCAGTCTAGGAGAGAGAACTTAGGGATGTAAAATAGATGACTGCAAAAATAGGAATGGCCTGAAGGGAACAGAGAGAGATTAATTTTTCCAGTGCAAAACCAGGAAAGATCCCAGTAGGAGCTGGGTTTGAACCAAACAAAAGCAGGTGATTCTCCAGTCAGACAGATGCAGCTTTGTGGGAATCCTTGCTAGAGACATCACGAACAGGAGAGGGTTGAGTGGATGTAAAGAATGGCTGGAACAGTATTTGTCTAAACCAGCATGTGATTTACCAGACATGCTGTCAAGATTAGGAGTGTCCTGAATGAAAATAGTTTGAGCTTAGGAGAACATCAGGAAAGAATGTTATATACTTTCCTTGTTTTTACACCTCCCTCACTCTGTCCTTCAGCTGGATGGATTCTTCCTCTGAACCACAGGAAATCTCATGTTCTTATTCTGAGTCTGATCCCAAAGGACGATTGATACCTTTCTCTATATAAACTTGTGGGTTTAAAGCAATAAATGGTATATGCGTTGATTTTTACTACAAAAAAAAGTTGATATAAACAGACTAAAATAAACTCCTTAGTGATGGTTCTGCTTTCTTGTGGTCTCTGCTGTCTCCCAGCCTGTCACACAGCAGACGGGGGTTGCAGGCCCTGGTTAGCAGATGGCCCTGCTTACATTTACTGTGAATCTTATAGAGAAAGCCTCTTATTCCATTAGAGAATTAAAGAAGTCAATCCAATAGTTATGCTACCACCTCAAATTGAAATCTGACATCGACTACTTTTTATTACTCCATAAACCACTCCAGACAATAGTCTTGGACTCATTGAATCAAATGAGACAAGATGGGCTTCAAAATGCAGCAGTGTGCCTCTCGTTGTTAAAAGAAGTGTAAGTCAAATAAGACTGATTTTTTTGCTTTGGCAGAAAATCAGCTCTCCTATCTATGGCTGATGAATGCTGTTAAATAAAGAAACATATAATGGACTATGAAAGTAAAAGAGAGAAAAGGGAAGTCTATAACTGGTGCAGGTGATTCACCTCCAAACATCTGTAGATAATGAACTCATGGAACTTTTTTGGACTGCTCCAGTGTATATCTATGAATCCTTAGAAACCATCTGAACAAATAGCTGAAGTGTCACTAATGCCATTAGGGTTTTAATAGCTATTAATTCAGCCATTTTAACTTCCAAGAAGCAAGATGCAGTTTTAGTTGCCGGTTTTATTCTTAAAATGTTTCAAGAGGTTGCTGGTGCTAGCATATTTGAGTTTTACATGTGCCTCAGCGCTTCTGCAGGTTAATAATGTCCTGAAGGCTACAGGACTTCCTTTTGGTTTCCAAAATTACATATGCATTATTGCAAATGAGTTCTGCCACAAAGGAATTCATAATGAAAACATCAGAGGGAATTAAAGTGCTTCTTATAATACTTGAGCTTGCTCCATTAATCTGAGGGCAGAATGAATTGAATCATTATCTTCCCAGATGGTATTAAGGACCAAATGGGCAGCACTGTCCCAGCTTGATATTTTTTTTCACTGTAATTTTTTTTTTTTTTTTGCTGGGGGAGTGAGTCAAGTCTAGGGGCAGCAAATCCATAGTAGGTAATTGAAGTCCCCAAGTAATGTTTTAATTCAAGTTTTAATCTTTATGCAGAGAGACAGCCCGTCATTGTTAACTAGCAAGAGAAGCAGAAAGATTAGGACTGTACACAGTGCATTACCTTGAGAGCGAAGGAGTGGAAGTATCTTTTACTGCAGCACCATTTGGCTTTAAAGAGCTGTATTTCATATCTATATGCATGACTTCATTGCAAATTCACTGATGTGTGAAAGGTGTTTGAAAACCATCAGGCAGCATAATATTTATAATAACATGTTAGGTTAATTGTGATTGTCAAGGATATGAACAAAGCGGTATGTTTAATTAAGCCAGCTGATCTGCCTGGAAAAAACCAGACCAGATTGCCAATCTGAAGTAGGAGCAACAAAATTGGAGAGAGTATTTATTAAAGCAGTTAAAAGGTGCAGTTTTGCCACTGCACTGTGCTTGGTTTATAGGGAGATGCGAGTGCATTTTTATTTATTTGTAGTGAGGAAACATCTGAATGGCCTGAGTGTATCTTTCTGCAAAAGAAAGTTCTCAATTTGCCTCTTCAAATAACACAGTCAGTTCTAAGCAGACTGCTCTCAGCCTTAAACACCTCAGGTACTCAGGATGGCTGGGGGGTATTTACACTGGATATTGTAGGCAGATACAATTCTGCCTTTGCTGTCCTCCGGGTGGATGCGAATCCACTTAATCCCTGTGTAAATACACTCGGAGACACTGAATCTGAGCACATACTGCACTGGGAAGCTGATGTGTTTGTCTGTAGTCAGATCTGTGCTAGGTGGGTACACAATGTCATCTCAGTCTGGAGCTCAATGAACGTGTGACACCAAAAGAAACCATCAGTGTGTATCCAAATCATTTCCGTGCATGTGACCTCCTGAACTCCTTTGGTTTCTATTTTCTTCTTGCTTTCTTCTCCTGATGGTTTTGTTTCCATCTGCTTGTTTATTTTTCTCTGCCTTTCCCTTTCTTCCTTTATTTCCACACATCTCACTCTTACTGTACCTTCTTTCCTTTCTCTTTTTCCTCTGACCACTAAAACCCCCAGAGCAACCCCTGCTGCTGCTGCTTGGTGCTCTTCCCTGCAGCCCCCAGCCCTAGTTGTGCCCAGCTTGCTGCACCTTGGGTCTCCCCAGGGAGGGAAGCAGAAAACAAGTCTCTGGAGACCCCATAGTAGCAAATGGTGTGATCCCAGTAGCTGGGTTTGGGTTGTTTGCGAAGTACCCACTGAAGTGCCGCGTTACCGTTTTTACTGGCTGTGTAGGGAGACACAGATCCACCTTAGGCACCAGAGGTGGTACTTGGTCCGTCCTGGGCAGGGGAAGGGATGGAAGGACTGACTACAGCTCTGGGACGGGGAGGAGGCACCAGCGGTGCTTCTGTCTCTCCCACGTAGCCCTGGCATTCACTGAGGGCGTGTGGGGACAACCCAGAAAGCAGCCTTCTGGTAAAAAGCCATTAACTGTTGTCCCCATCTGTCGATACAAACAGTGAACAGAGTGTTCATTCCTGGATTTCAGGATTCAGAAGGAATCCTTTTCCTCCCCTCCACAGAAAGAAGATACTTTATTTTTCATTTAATTTTTAGTTTCATGAAATACTAAGGGGATTTTCTGAGTTCTGACACTGTGCATCGCCAGGCACTTCCAGCTGGCTTTGAATCCCACCGCAGTGATCCTTACCGCAGAGCTCCGGATGAGAGGGGCTGGATGAGAACATGCCACGTGCTCTGTCACAGCTTTCAGCTCCTAATGGCTCTTTTTCCTTCTCCCCTATTCTGATGCCTATAACAAGTCTGTGCCATTTCATTTGCTCTTTTTAGATGAAGATGCCTTATTAAACATGTTTCTTTTTTTTTTTTTTTCATGAATTTCATGTCCTCTTTAGTCATACAGAAGAGCCTCATTTTGGAACTCTTGCTTCTCACCTGTTATCTCTTTATGTCAGTCGTGCACAAGCTCTGAGGATGCGGTTACAGACCGTGGCCAAGCACCTGGAGAGCTGTCAGGAACAGAGCGGGTCGTGTCTGCCAACTTGGGCACTGCCAGCTGCTCTGCTGGATAGCCACAAACCCACCCCAAACAAAGCCAACATCCCCCCAACAGTCACTGCATTGTGTCCTCCAGTGCTTCAATGACGAAGGAATCAAGACTTCTGTTTAAATTGTCAGCAGAAAAATAGAAATATTCTGGGCCACATTTAAAGCAGACAGTTATTCCACAAAATAGTGGTTGAGCTGCTGGAAGGTCTAAAACTGTAGCTGAGATCTAGGAGTGGGGCTGGAGTGAGGCAATGACAAAGTACCAGCAGCACCAAAACAGAAGGAACTGAGGCTTAATCTTAGTATAATTCTGGGGTAGTGTAGTGAAAATTCTAGGAGTTTTTCAGGGTTTTTTTCCCCCCCCAAATTGTAAGTGAAATAATAGTTATCCTGAAACAACCCTGGAAAAATAAAATTAATCTTCGTTATTTTCCCCTTAGGCTAGTGCCATTGTTGCTAATCGGTCCGTTGGTGCCAGAGCATGTAACATCTCAGCCATCAGCAATCTGGCAGGTACTTTGTCCCTCTTATTGATCCAGTAGCTGTGTGCCAGGCTGTTTGCACCATCTGTCACACCAGAGTCAGAAGAGGGGACAAAAGGTGGACAGCTGGTACCGTCAGTCTGCAATACCATTTTAAGGCAGAAATACCAGAACCTGTGTCAAAAGGCATAGAAAACAAAGAGCATCGGCGGTGAAAACAGGCAAGCAAATGTGCTTCAGATGCAGTAGCCCATCTTTCCCATCACCCTCTCCATGGGTATTTGAAACACGCCTCTAAGAATGGAAAAAGTCATGGGATGCCTAAACTGAACGTAATCAGTCTTCATTATGCATACTTTGGGTTTTCCAAGGAAAGCAAAGTTGCCTAAAATGATGGGCGATAAAAAGTCAATCTGCAACAAATCCCTCAGCTGCAGAGAGCTGGAATAAAGCTGCAATAGAGGGAATTTCTGGATTGATTTCTGCCATAGAATCACAGTGACCAGGGCAGCGTTCATCGTGTGCTGGCCAGAAGCTGACCCCCATTTCCCTGCTCCTCCTCCCAGGTTTGTCACTGGTAAAAAGCTATTTCACAGTCTTATGAATGCGGTGGCAAGAGAATAATGCATAACCCAAAGCAGGAGGCTTAAAGACCTTTTTTGTGTGTCTGGTCATACCAAGGCAAGTCAACCAATATTCAACTACATAGTGCATCAGGCAGTCCAGCAGGCAGTGTGTCAGCCAGCCAAGTCTGCAGATCGACCAAGAGACACATTAGGAAATGTAGAAAACTATAGATTAAAGGGTTTTGGTAAAGAGCGCACTGCAGCAAATGTGATTCAGGAGTTACTGCACCATTTTGAAATGTACAGCCAGTCTCTACCTTCCAGATTTAAAGCGGTGCCAACCCAACATATGCGGCTGAGGATTGTGCTTATATTCCAGGACTTGTTTTGCAAAGTGGTGCATTTTGGTTTTGACAGACTTGAATGATAACTGCAGCACTGAAAATAGAATCAGGGCTCATCAGAAGATAGTCACTTTGCATATTTCAAGGCCAGTGTAACGCAGAGTGAAGACCAGAAAGAAAACGACTCGTTAAGCCCAAGCAAAACCGCTCTGGAGGTGAAAGATGAAAGCTTTGCTGTTATACACAGGAACACTGAAAGCCAGGGATTTCTGCTCTGTGGAAAATGTTGAAATTTCAAATTTTATTCCACATTCTAAGAAAAGCAAAATTGACCAAAACTTTTTATAAATAGTTATTTGATTAAGAACCTGATTTTGGAGATTTTTCCAATCGAATGACTTTGTAATTACATAATCCATCATCATTGGAAGAATGAAATATTTTTAATGATGGTCTGTAAAAATAGCATTAAGACATTCCGTTAAAAATACGATTTCCAGAGAAATCAGTGCATTCTGATGGAAGCTGTGATTTTGATTAAAATAGTATTGCCTGATAAAGGAACAACCTCTGAAGTAGTTTTGACCAGCTGTAAGAATAATCCATAAAACTTCCAAAGTCATATATAACATGGGAGATGGGGATTTCATATTATACAATTGACATTCAGAGTGGCACAGAGCTGCTCTACAGGTTCTAAAATATTTGCAAACTTCTAAAACCTTCACAAAATAGCAATGACAAAGTAAGGGAGGTAAATTTTATTACCATAATGAAATTTAGCCTCAACTGTCATAACTAAAGTAGGGAAAAATGCAATGTGAATTTTTTCGTATTTCATTTTTGGCATATAGCAATTTTAGTGTCATAGAAGCCAAGCTGTGATTAATCAAATATCTGACTTGTCTGCTCTCTCTCTGCAGTAGCCATGGCAAGAGTTAGTCAGCTCAAGCATCCTTTTGCCTAAGTTAAAGGACAACAGTCTTCCAAAAATATTCTCATTATGATCAGCCTTCTGTCAAAACTACTTAATGATAACTTCTCTCAAGAAAAGTTCTTACATGATACAGAGATATTTTCCAAGTCTCAATAAGAAGAGAGAATGAGATCCTGTGAAGTGGATACTGTGATACTGGGGAGTCTCCTCAGTCTTCATTTATCTCCTCATTGAACAGGACATGCCAGATAGTGAATGGTTGAGCCTGTGTTAACTTTCTTTGTCAAAGAAACAAAGGAAAGAAAGAATAAAAAGTTCTGCAATCTTGTTCTGATGTAAGTCAAATAACTTCATCCTTATCCTAGACACCACTGGTTTGGGGTGACTCCTCAGTTCTCTCACCTTCACTGGTTTCTGCGTTCTTCTGGAGATGCTCCAGCTCTGCTACTGACACCAGAAGTGAGGGATGAGACTGGGGCCTGTGTGGCCATATCCTGGCAAACAACAGTGATGCTGCAATATATAATTTTTTTTTAACTGTGGATTTAATTCTTAGGGTTAAATGCAAATACTAGCTATGACCTTCTCTTTCAGGCTTGGCACTGGAAAAAATAGTTATGGCATTCAGGAATTTAGCTGTAAAAAACAAAGTGAAAACTTAAGACTATTTTCCACTATTTGCAACAAGATCTCTCAGAGGATTTACGAACTTGGAAAAATCTGGCCTCTAAAACTGAAGTACATTTTCTTCTTTTCTGCCTATCTTCTACTCAGCAGAGCATCAATTCTTTCTTCTCAAGTGCTGCTGTTGTTGAAGGACCAGATGTCCCTCAACAAAATTTGTGATTTCTATTTGTATTTTAAGGCTAAGGATCTTCCTCCTACATGATCCTGGGTTGGAAAGAATAAGAGTCTTGTGAGATGAAGTTCATTTCATGTTGTTGCAGGAACACGAAGCAGCTTTCCTCTGGGACAGCCTTTGAAAAGCAGCACTTCCATTTCTGATCCTCCTTTGGTCAGTATTGCAGTAAGAGTGATGTATCTAAAACAAGGATGCCGTGCAAAAGAATAGATAAATTCTATCTCAAATTTTGTGCATTAGATTAGAATGATAATATTATTACTGAGCAGTATTATTATTACACTCTTGTGAGTGTACTTTGCCTCATAATCTTATTCCATATTTCATCAACATTCAGGTGAATCCATCACCTGAAGTAATACCTGCTTTCTTCAGTCTGAGTCTAGGTGAACATTTTTTATCATTGTCAATAAAATTACTTATGCCACCCTTGATATTGAAATGAAACTCAATTATGCTGACCTTGATATCCAAATGAACTGTCTAATATAAAGATTACATATATTCCAGTCTTTTAAAATTACCAGAAGTGATCTACTATTTTATATGATAGATGAGTTATTAAAAGAAGTCTGCAGAAAAAAAAAAAACTGCAAAAACTTTTGGTTACATTAGAGAATTTAATGAATAGTTTATTTAATATAGGAGGAAAATCATAACTAAGAATTCTTAGAAAATGGAGAATGGCTAATATCAAACTCATCCCAAATAATCATTCTTCCCCAATAGAAATGAATGCAAGGACCAATGAAACAAAGCACGCACAGGGTCTGTAGTTTCAGGGGAGAGTTTAGATCAGAATGCTAAAAGCAGGAATTACTCCACCATAGAAAGATAAATATTAAAATAAAAAGAAGTAGAAGCATTATTCAGTATCTTAGAGGACTTGGTAAAAGAATACTGCAAATAGGTAAGCGGGAAGTAATATAATAACTATTAATAAATGAAAACAATTGAATTATCTCTCCAAACCAAGAAGGAATATTGGGCAGAGCTCTCTCTGTATGCTCTCGGTGTGGGGGCTTTCTCTGGTGGGGCTGTGGCAAAGGAGCTCAGGCTTCCTGGCAGCGGGAAATGCTGTGTCAGCAAAACATTTAGCAGGAGCAAAGGACTGAACAAGGAGTAAGTTTGTCTTGGCCAACTGGAATACCATTTGAAACAACAGAAGAGCAAGTGCACTTCTCAGTGACAAGTTATTATATTTCAAAGTACTTTTAATGTATTTTAGGACTGAGAGGAAGACCAAGCAAAGCTTTTGAGGACGTGCTCCCTTAACTTCAGCGTGTGGTACCTGCCCTATTGACCTGTGGTTAGTAGGTTCCTTATTGTGCTTATTTCACAATCTTATTTGTCATGTACCCCTTGTTTAAGGTTCCTTGAGGAGTGCCCCCAGTGCTCTTGGTTAACCCCTTCAGAGAGGTTTGGAGGCAACACCCACCTCCTTGCTGGAGTTAGCATGTATAAGGCTGGCTGTGGTTGGAAGCAGGAAAGCCCAGCTTTCAGCTTCCAGCACCATCCTGCAGTAACTCTGGGTGGCTCTGGGATGTGTTTCAGGGTGGGCTCTCACCTCTCCTTTCCACAGATAAACCTCACGATTCCCTGCTGTCTTCCTAAATTTGGGAAATGCTTGTTGATGCACTTGCCCAAAAGTGAGAAAAAAATTCAGTAATTATGACTGAATTCATAGTAATGTCCCTTTGCTAGTCTCCTAGTAGGCCTGGAAAGGGGCAGGGAAGCTTGTTTATATGCTATTCTGTTTTTTCTGTGCTTGGAATACCCTGCTATTAAAGTGGGCAAGCTGGCCCGGGAGAGGACGTCCTCAAAAAAGCAGGAGCTAACATCAAAACCTCAAGTAATGCAGCTTGTTTCAGGCAAACTCAGTAAACATTTATATTGTGCCAGTTCTGCAGTCAGGAATCATTTTTAAATCTGACAATGGCTAAATTAGACAGTTTTCCATTACTGCCTAGAAAAGTAAAAGCATAATTGCCCCTCGTGTCTGGTGAAATGGGTTCTGCATTGTGATATTTAACACCTACTGAAGGAGCAAACTGAAATCAATAACAAGGAGACTGAAACGTTCTCCTTTCCCTCCCTTTCCTCATTGTTGCCTAGGAGCACCAGGTAATTGATGCAAGTATTTATTGTAGGGGTTGGGATAATGCTTCTTGCATAATGTTTCTCTATAAAATCTGTGTATTCCAGAGTTTGTAGCAAATGTACTGAAGGACGTGCAGCAGGTTTGGAACAAGTATTGAGTAAGGGGGGAGCAGGGGGGGCTGTACCTTTTCAGAGGCAGAAGCTCATTGCCACTTTTAGAACTTCTGTAGGTCAAATGACAATCTAATTCTGGACTCTCGGGGCTGCAGCAGCCACCCCAGACAGACACCTCGTTGTCCTGTGAGTTCAGGCAGCAGAGGGTTTGGGTGGCTGATCTGATCTCTGCGTTGCTGGTGAGGGGGCTCCTCCCAGACTGGAGGTGGTAGAAATGGTGGTAAAGGAGAGAGAATTGTCCGATGGGGTTTGCTCTAACCTGCCGGCGGTTACTTGGAGCCAGTTTTCAAAGAGGATACCCCTTGAAAAAGCATCATCACTGGATTTGTTTTTAACAACCTCTGAAAAGATGTAATGAAAAGAAGGGAAGGTAAAATCCCCATAAATCCTTCCTTCACAAATTAACATTTTGGGCAGCTGTCACACAGTGGGGTCATTGATACCATAGAATTCATCTTAGCTCAAATATGGCACAGCTATAGAGACATTGTGCATACATAGTCATGCTGACAGAACAATCTTAAGGGAATAATTTATTGGACATATTGCTCTACCCTCTCACCTTTTCATCTGCCTTGGCCATTCAGTGCTCACGTCCTGATCCCAGTAAAGCCCATAGTAAAATGCTGATGGACTTCACTGGCCCCCTGGGGGTTTCACTGAGCAGCTCTATGGAACCTTGATATTTACAAACCAAAGCGAACCAGTTCTTTAAACAAGGATGCACAAAATGGACAAATAGCGTTGTGAGCACCAAAGAAGAGATGCCCTGGGTTAATTCTTCAGTGCCTAATAAGAGGTGAGAGCACACCTCAGGCTTTTCCTCAAGCATCTTTTTGATAAACTGTTTTCATGAGGCTATTGGGAAGCTGATACTTCAGAAACTTTTGTCCCTTTTTTAAACGTGCTTTTAGTTAAGTAATAGGAATTAAAATTACTGAATGGGAGGGAAGGGAGGAGACACAGTTACAGAGAGTGATTCCATAAGCCACGTATTCCAGGAAAACAGTTTAAAATTAATCTTTTCACAGGAATTTTAATTAATTGCCCTCTATTTCTGTTTTATTTTAGAGCTTTTTACCATTAGTCTCAAAAGGGAATTTCAATAGATCCTTCACTTTCACTAGATGCAGTTTTCTAAAGTGTGCCATCATGAAATCTAATTAGCATATGTTTCTTCACTCTTAGGGTTCCTATAAAATAAATTAGTGTTGAAGTTTGACATATACTATCAGAAACCAAAGAAAAGAAAGTTAAAGAAAATGACTGAAATAGAAGCTATGTACAAATTTATTTATTTCTCTAATGAAATAACACAAAGTATGTCTTGCACAAGTAAAGAAAAAAAATTATAAAATCTCCTCAAAAAACCCAGTTTTTTTTTTTTTGTAAGGGATTTCCAGGGAAACAATTCAGAGAAGAGATGCACACCCCGCAGTATCTCACCTTCCTCCCCAATCAGGGGATGACTCCTGGCAGTTTTCTATCTCGCTGTTCAAACTGCAGGAAATGAATAAAAGTATTTGACAAAGTTTCACTTTTCCATTCACAGAGATTTATGAACAACAAGTAGCAAAACTGTTCAAAATCACTCAGAATTACTTATGAATTAGAAATGTCTGTTCCATGCTCACAAAGTGCTGGTGGCATAAATTGAAATTGCATAGTCCTTCTTGGTGGTGGGCCATATTTCAGTTTCTCATCATGATAGCTGTAGTACATCTAGTGGTGGGGTGGATTTGCATATGTAACTATGTAAATTCAGAGCTTGGAACTATGTACTTTTTGTCAGAGCAACCTCTCTGAGTTTCATCACGAAGATTTCTGTTGAACAGCGTAGGTAGCCAGACTTTGTGGCCAAGCAGGTGAGTGGCAACGGTGTATAACCCTGCATTCCTCTTGCCTACCAAACCCAAGAGTTGCTGGTTCTCAGTGTGTTCAGGAAAGTTATTGAAAATGCAGTTTTGTACTTGTGAGATGAGTTGAAATAAAAGTCTCCAAAAAACTCCACAGTATTTTAAAAGGCAGTTTTAGTCCTAATATAGCCAATCAATAGATGTACCAGTCTCACTAGATTTGCTTCACTTTCCATTTGAGTCAATGGAGAGAATCCCATTGGGTTTAAGTAGGAATTAGATTAGCAGGATTTATGAAGCAATTGTGTTCGGTCTGTGTTAGGAATAGGAAACTCTTGAAATTATCCCCTTTTTGAGGAAATCAAATCTCTTGGCTTCAGATTGCATATTGAGAAAGAGACAGAAAAAGCCAAACTTGTACTTACCTCTGATAGTCTGTCTATATTGCAATGTGAGGAGAGACAGAAAAATGCCTTCTACAACAGAAGGCTGATAAAATAAACAGTGCCATCCTTAGCTTTAGAAAGGAGTAAGTAGAAGTATTTGGGGAGCAGGAATTAAACACGCACAGTGCTTTCAAATCAGGGATATTTTAACCTTTTTTCTTATAGTCGTTACTCGTATATACATCGGGCCCATTCAGTAGAAAGTAGCTTGTGGTCCTGAGACAAATACCTCTGTCTGGCTTCTTTGTAAAAGAAAAGCAGCAAAAGTGTATGTACAGACAGGCTTTGCAAAATATATCTTTCCATGGCAAAAAATCACGTACTGTAATAACTGCAGCCAGAATAGCACCTTTTCTTCTCCCATCTATTTCCCAAAGCCTATGTGTGAGCTGCTTCTCTCTTGCCTCTACCACAGCCTCCTAATTTAGCCGACCTTTCATTTATGAATGGAGTCTGAGCACAAAGTTCAGCCTATTTCCAAGTTTCTTGAGGACTTGGAGGCAATCAAATCTATCTTCAAATGAAAATGATGAATGCAAGTCCAATAAGTCCTATATTTTTTTTTTTCCAATGACATCAGCTTCCAATTTGCCTTGTCTCCCTAGAAGCCTGTATGCTGCTGGTCTGTGAAAGAGCTCATGCTTCATTCAGAAACCTCAGAGTTTGATTTAGGGTGGGGATTTTACTGCTGCCTGTTCTTAAAGCAGAGGTTTATATGTATGTGCCTTTACAGTTCAGTGAGGTTAGAGATGTGTTATGCTCTGGGAGCATCAGCGCTTTCTGTTCTCTCCAGTTTCACCTGAGAGGCCTTACTACTTGTGTTGAAATTTTCCCATTATTTAAAGGACATTTGATGCTTTAATAAATATGTCTGTATTTCACAGACCCCTCAGCATCTGACCTGTCATTATACAGGTGTAATAAAAAACAGAGAGAACACAGGAGGCTGCAGTCCCTTTCCCCAGATTACCCAGGGAAGCAGAGAGCAGCCGTGCCGTGCTGTTGCCTGTCTTTTACATCTCAGCAGGGTCCATCTTTGTCACCAGGTCTTCTGTTGAGAAGTCAATTCTTGCAGGGAATGATAAAACAGGAATGGGTTCCTTTTACAGTAAGACTTTAAAATGTCTGTAGTATTCTACTCAGCCGTGTGTGAATGGAAACACATGGAGATTACAGTGATAGCAAGGAGAGATAATGTGGACAGCATCGTAGGTCTTTGTGTGCTTTTAAAATTGTGCCTTGATTATAGTATTATACAGTCCTTAAAGTGCATTAAAAACAAGTAGTCTAAGAGCAGTCAGTTACGTACTCAGACAGATTCGGTGTCTTCAACATTGTAGTGTTAGGCATGCTTATCCAAACCAGTGATAATATGGGATAACTGGATGAACATTCCTTAAGTGATTTATAATGGCTGGGGCTTGCAGAGTAAATCATACACATTTTACAATTAAAATAAATGGAGCTTATTTTGCTACAAAAACCACTGTTGCTGCAGCTTTAGGGGAGGTGCGCTCCCCATTATCATGCTTAAATCCAGACATCAATAAGAACCTATAAAATACAGAAATGCAGAGGCTGGAAGGGACCTTTTGTCCAACCCTCCTGCTCAAGCCAGGTCACCAGGAGCAGGCTGCTCAGGCACGGACACAAACAGAGGTTTATTAAGGTGATAACAGTTCTGTCTTCATTTAAAAATGTGACATTTTAAATTTCACTGAAAAAAAAAAATCAATTTTCTGAGGACCCATTTAGGGCTGTTGAAGTTTAAATTTTTAGCCTTAGATCTGTAGTCAGGCACTGTCTGGGCACTGGTGTATGTAATTTTTCAGATCAGATATACTGGATGTCCAGAAGGTTAATGTCTCTGGACTCGAGGAGTGTTCTGTGAGCTGAGAACGATTCAGCTCGACAGGGAGGGTCCCCCCGGTATCGGTTCATCAGATGCCACAAGCTGTCGGAGCCTGCAGGGGCAGATTTAGCCCCTCGGATCAGATTTTTCACACAGACATTCTGCTGTGGAAAACTACGCTGGTGAGGACTGCGACAACTGATGAAGATGCTCTTTTGGAATATTCCTGCATTAAATATCTGCCAGGGAAAAGGGGAGATGTGACTTGCTGTGGACGTTACCCTGCAGCACAGTGGAGGATTTAATGGATGCTTTCCTTTCCACCCTGGGAAAAGTCCAGCTTTGCTCATTTATTTTTTCCTGCTGTACGGATTCCTATAATCTTAGTTTTTGGCTGCTAGCCCACTCATCACTTCTTTTGCTTTAAACACAGCCTGTCTGGTGTTTATTCTGCCTTTTGACAGCACAAGTTTAAAATTTAGAAAAGACTGGATAGCAGGAGCAGCAAATACAGTGATTACACAAAGTGCAAAAGCTGAAGTTCCCTGCACCTTGTAATTTGGCCATTTCCAAGGTAGTTAGATAAAAAACCCTGTAATGCAGCGCTGGACTTCTGAGTGCAATATCACTTTTGTTAGCTGTGGTTTCACCCTATGGCACTAGTGGCAATCATTTTACATATTCATTTCCTGAGCAGGCTCTCCCTGTAATGCAGTCAATAGGTGCAGAAGGTTAGGGAAACAGCTGTGGATTTCCCACCATGAATGAATACTCCATTCTCCTCGGTAGATTTTTTCCCCCCCGAAAGTTCAATAAATATTTATGTCAGCTCTGCTGTCAAGTAGCACTCTTGGTAACAGACAGTTGCTAAATTAAGATACTTTTCCTAACAGTAATGGAAAGCTAATAATGCAATTGCCATATGCAAGCCTTGGAGAAGATTTGCCTTATAATTATCATAAAATGTTGAACATCACATTTTAAAACAAAAAGAGGTGCAGTGTTGAAGGGACTTGCAGGGTGGAGCACAGCTGATACACAGGGAATGTGTTCCAGGGCAGTTCCCAGCCTGCAATCCTGGAGTCAGCAGTTTCTGAGAGGGAGCGTGGGGTGGTGGGACGTCGCTGTGGCCAGACTCTGCACCAGGGGCTGGGAATCTACGGTACTAGGGACACTGACAAACTGCAAAGGTGTTACCCTGAGCCAACAGTTCCTCATTATTTCATAAAAATCCTGTCCTTAGGTGGAACTTTGCTTATTATAATGTCATTATGATACCAAAACACACCTCCAACCTAAAAGCCACCCACCTCCGAGGTGTGACCACCGCTGAGTCTGCGCTCTGAATTTTTGTTAGTCTATACCTTTAAACATGAAGGGAGGAAATTTTACACCAATCGTAACAAAGGTAGGCATGACTGGAGTCACTCAAGCTCCACCCGAAAGGTAAAAAGTAGTATAAAGATGGCTTAAGAATGGAGGGATGCTGGGGAAGATACCATCATAGACAAGTCAGGACAACACCATCTTGGGCTGTCACTGACTTCTGGGGGAAGTGGACGGGCTGAGCCTCCCTTCCTCCACACAGGGATGCCTCTTGGGTGACATCCGTGCAGTTGGCCGTAGTAAGTGCTTCCCTGGGAAACTTAGAACTCCATAGATCCATAACATACGGACTCGTGGTAGGCTGCTGTGTTAGTCAGGTTGTTTTACGCTGCTGTATTACTCGCCCAGGTTTGCAGACAGTGTGTTAGCACCAGCGATCTAAAGGAGCCTGCAATTCTCTTGCTCCAAGAAACTGCACTATTCATTGATCTGCCCATGAGAGTTCTCATTGAATGTGACCAAACTCCTTAGATTTGGCTGTGCTAGTTCACCGACCGTGCCTAGACCCAAGGTGAATCCTACTATTGTACGTCTCCATCAAGACAGTTCAGTACATTGGATGAGACCAGACCTGCAGTTGCTGAATTCGCTCAGAATCGAAGCCCAGCTGCCCCCAGCCCCTCTGATAGCTGAGGACAAGCTGGAATGAAAGAGGTATATTTTCTGCCAAATTTCTTTACCCTCAGGCAACGGCGTGTTGCTGTCTTTAACTGCTTGACACCCTCCCTTCTGGAGACGGGGCTGGTCTTCTCTCAGTGGTGCCCAGGGACAGGACAGGAGGAAAAGGGCATGAACTTGAACGTCAGAAGCTCCACCTAAACATGAGGAGGAAGTTCTTTGCTGTGAGGGTGGCAGAGCCCTGGCAGAGGCTGCCCAGGGAGGTGGTGGAGTCTCCTTCTCTGGAGACATTCAAACCCACCTGGACACGTTCCTGTGGGACCTGCTCTGGGTGGCCCTGCTCTGGCAGAAAATGAATGAGATGTGCAGCTCCTCTGCAGCATAGTTTTTGTGAACTAAATGCTGCTTTTTAACTGTAGTGGCACAGCCTTAATGTGGCTGTGGTGTTACTGAATACGCCACTAAAACAGGGTAGAGGTTTGGTACATCTTTAAACAAGTCAGGGAAAAGAAAATCTCTCATTTTTCTCTGTTTTAATTATCTTCGTTCCAGTGGATTAGAAAATGGAAAATGTAGAAGTCAAGTTGAAGATGATTCAGAGCTCAATCGCCTACCAAGTTAAGTCTGACAAACGGCAGGAGTGGGTAATTAATACTGTCATCTTTCCCCCGACCAAAGGGCGACTGCAGTAACTATAGATTGTAATTGTCATCATTGTCACATAAAATGTGCTATTATTAAGTTCAGGCCGAATTTTATTGCTGAGAATGCTCATAAATTGAGTGGTCAGTCATTTAAATTACCAAGTAGAGAGCTGTGTGGCTTTTTCTAAGGCAATGTATTTGACTTTAGACCTCTGGAAACTAGGTACGTTCCTTCAAGAGACCTTAGACTGGTTGTTACCTGTAAGAGAGGATGCTCTAACAGACGCGCTGCATTCTGCTCATGTTTTAATCATTCCTACACTCTAATTTGTAATTTTTTTGTTGAAAGGCAAGTACTGCATATGCTATGTTGGAAACTTAAAAATTTGGAGTTAATACACGGTTAGTGCAGCAGACAGAATGAGTGAGGATGGTTTTGAAATATGGATGAATAAAGTGTGGTTGTTTAAGATGAAAAGATGAGAGGGGATGAAAAGACAGTGATGCATTCAAAAGAGAGGATCTTGAGATCAAGGAGTTTCCCGGCAGGATCTGAAGTCTTTCATTCCAGGGGTAAATCACAGGTCAGCACTGATTTCCTTCCTGATTTATTTTTTGTTTTCCTTCTGCAGATCTTTGCCTTCTGATGACTGGATAAATAAAAATTTTCAGGAAGGCTGACTCAGAGCTGTAGTAAAAATAAAACTCAACTAAAATATGAAGGCTTGATGAAGTGAACAGGACCCGGGGAAGGGAACTGCAGCATCCTTCAAGTACTTTTTCTTGCTATTAGAGACAAGAAATTCACGTAATATCTTTCATAAATTGATTGGCATTATCTTAAAATTAGTTTAGGTATTTGTCCTCGCTGTACTGTTATTATTTCAAAATCTGACTAGTCTAATGGCTAGAAACACTTGTTTATTGGTCATTTATTCTTGCGTTAGCCTTGTCTTTTAGGTGTCTCGCGCCCTTCTAGTATTATCTCAACAGGTACATTTATAAGGCATCATTAAATTTTCACTCAGCTTTTCTTTTCCAAGCTAAAGAAGACAAAATCTTTTATTCCAGTGTGTGTATATTTGATCTTCTTGGTCTCTTTCATGTCACACTAAGCTGTCAGCTGGCCGGACTGGGAGCCGTATGGCCCCTCAGTCAGTGCTGTGGTCAAGCTCTTCACTGCTGCAACACGTGGTCTCTCTCAAGCAGGTTTTCTTTCAGGTTTGTTTGGAGCTTTTCTCTATGGTTTTTTTTTTTTTCTGTTTGTTTATTTGGAATACAAATCCTAAGCCTTTGGTTTTTACATCATAGGTGCATAGTCCTGAAAAAAATAAGCTGGGCGGATGGGTTATTAAGGAAGTCATATTCCTGGTTATAACAGGCAATAGATAGTAGAACATCCACTCCACCTTCCACCATTCATATTGGCCACAAACCACTCAGTAACTATTTTTACTGAATAGTAAAACCATAATAAGCCCCAGGAAGAAAACAGAGGAAAGCAAATGTGTCACTTGTACTCTATGTCCCTGCAATGGTAAGATATTAGGTAGATGATTTTTCCAGACGATCATAAAAAGTGAAACAAGAACTGTACTGCAGAAAAAGACACTTAGTCTGGAGTATCAAGAGGACAATTTCTTAAATCAGTATTTCCTTTTGGCAGAAGAGGTGTTTCTTGAGTCTCTATACAATAAATTCATTGCCTACGAGTGAAAGAACAATTTTATTTAAAGTTTGGAAACATCCTGTTACTGCTGAAAAATTGTTAATATCTCCTTTTGTTTTGTGTGTCAAAAAAGGTTTTTGCTAGCCCAAGTGTAGCAATGTAAATTAAAACATTATTTTATCCAGGTGTCAAATGAAGATTGCAGTAAAAGTGCCAGGGTAAGAGGGGCAAATGTTATTTATCCTGTAGCTTTTCTCCTCTCTTGGGGATTGTTTCCAGTAAGAAGCAGGCTTTCAAACCAAATGCCAATAACACAATGATATTTTAACAAGGTGGCTAATTGATCTATCATGCTGACCTAACATATTAACCGTGTCTGTGCCAAAGGATTATGCCTCCTCTGGCCAGACTCATGCACCCTGTTCAGTCAAAGTGCCGTGACAGCAGAACACATCCCCAGCAGATCAGAGTGAGAACATAAAGTATTACATTTGTTCCCCAGGCCTTCCTTCTCGTTCAGATAAACTGTGAAATCCTTTTGGGTGTGTGGTTGTTGGTTGGCTTTTTTGGTGGGATTTTTTTCTGTTGTTGATATTTTTTTTCCTTTTTCCTTTTTTCTTTTTTCTTTTTTTTTTTTTTCCTTTTACTTTCATGGTTTTCTTTTTTTCATTTCTTTCTTCTTTCTTCCTTTTTTCTTTTTCCTTTTTATTTTTTTTTTCCCCCCAAAGCATAAAGGAAGCATTGAAAAATAATTGTAGTTGTTAAACAAAAAGTTGCCCCAATAAGACCCATTTAATAGGATTTAATGGGGCCTGGACAGGCATCCAACTAACTACATGGTAGAGTTTGGTCAGAAGAACTGGCTGCCCAGAGAGGTTGTGGGACCTCCTTCTCTGGAGACATCCAAACCCTCCCTGGGTGCGTTCCTGTCCAACCTGCTCGGGCAGGGGCTTGGACTAGATGTTCTCCAAGGGTCCCTTCCAACCCCTACCCTTCTGTGACTCTGTGATAGGAATATTCCCAACTCCAGTATTTAAAGGGTTCTTTCGACTTAAACTGATACGGATCATAAACCTTCTCATGATTCTAGCAAAATACAGTGTTTTAAAGTTATGAAAATAACCAAAACCCTGAAATCACTTTCATGCCTCTGCCAGCCTGATAATAGTTATTCTCAGACTTCCATAAAAAAGTATTATCTGAGTAAAATGATATTTTGCAGTAAGATCCCATAGCTTCATTGCATAAAGCATAGCTGGAGGGAAAGTGACTAAAACTTCTCTGACAAAAATGGAGTTACATCTGCTGGCATTAGGGCTTAATTTGTCACTCTTGTTTTTAATCTCAGGAAACATGCAAGGACCAAATGGCACTAATCTTTCATATGACAGGAAGAGATGATCAGAATGTACTCAGTACCAGTACCACGGCCAAGTCAGAGCTCAGCCTTGACTTCTGAAATGATCTTGAACAAGGTTTTGAATACGGGCACGTTGTTCCACATTTTCTTACGCATCCAGAGTACATTTCCTAGGCCATGTCGGGTCGTGGCATCTCTCCAGGTTGTTGTGAAAAATCATCAGAAGGGGAAGAACAACAGCACAACTTCGTCCTCTTTTCAAGGACATCTGCCTATAGTTCCAATCAGACGTGTGGTATCAGAGTACCAACAGAAAAGGACGCACACAGCCCCAACTCAGCTGCTGAGAGCCGAGGGGGGCTTTCCCACCACAAATGATTTCCCGCTGACCAGAGGGGGACTTGAAGATCGGTCCTTATCCCTCCATATGGCAGCTGCTCTCTCCAGCGGGAAAGCCTGGCGAGGGTCTCAGACACAGTTGTTCTGTACGTGCCTGAAAGTATTTCATTTCACTGACTCTTGGGGTCTGATATTCATTGAGAATAATCAACTCTGGTGGAAGAAAAGGCTTGAAATACACGAAGCAGAGAGCTCACACGTATGGAGGGCTGGGGAAGTATCTCTGTTGCCAGGAACCTTATTCCTTTGTTTGAATAAGACTGGAGTGCAGGGGTCCTGAATCATCTCTCATGAGGTGCAAAAAAGTCTTTATATATGTTCCAGAAAGACTGGGCCTCAGGCTACAAAATTGTTTGGGCTTTTTGTTTGTTGGTTTTTTTTCCTTCTGTTTGGAATCTTTATGGAATATTTCTTTTTGGAAGGATTACCCTCCTTTCCCCCCTTCTCTCCTCCCCGCCCCAAGCATTTCCTAAATGAGCCCGCAAGAGAAGAATTACATTTCTCTGCATGATGGTAGGACACTTGAGTTTAAACAATGAGTGAAGAAGTGTCAAAGGTTTATTCAAGAGCATTGAAAAGCTGCTGCCTTGGTATATGCTGTCAGCAGGTTTGTAAAGGGGGAAGATGGGGAACTGCAGGGTCACTGGGTTGTTTGTCTGAACTGGAGATTTTAAGCATGAGGGAAAGGCTTCGGGGTTGATACTGGGTAGCCAAATGATGTTACTTGGACAAAACAAGGGCAAGTGAAAATTGCAGATGTGAAGAAAGAATTTTTGAGAGACTCTGTTTTTTTCCCCAGGATTCTTTCCAGTCTGTAAGCAGTTGACCATTTGTGAGCTCTCTGAATCCCTCTTAGTTCCCACGAGAGAACAAATAGTTCTCTCTGTAATGCATCCTACCACAGGCTTCATTTCTTCCCCTTGCTGTCCTTTTTTTCTCTATTCTTTCATGTTTTCACTTCACCTTTTTCCTGCATTCTCAGTGTAGTTGGGTTTTTTTTTTGTCTTATCTTGCCTACTGTTTTGCATTTTTGAGAATTTTTTCTTTTGGCTTGCATTTTATTGTTTGGCTCTCACAGCGGGCCTGGTACTAGAGGCCTCTTCAAAGTCATTCCTGTTCTGTGCTATTTTAGTGAGATGCTAAAGCTCTCTATTGGCAGAAAACATTCTGCTCACTATGTGGAACAAAGGAAGTGTAGATCTGTGGATATGTGTGAATATACAATTAAAAGCAATCTCCTATGCTTTATTTGGGGAGATTTAGCTAAAGACAAACAAACAACAAGAATTTTGGCGTCTCATAATTTAGTTTGATTTTACTGTCTTTGCAACCTTAATGTGTCTTTAAATTAAAGTTTGCTTTTCCTGCAGTTGTTACAATCTTACATACAATGCAGAAATGCAGAATTATGCAGTATAAAATTATTATCAAAAAACTCAAAAGTCGAATCTTCAGCTTCTTTAAAGAGAGAAAAGGCTTTGCAAAGGAAAACAAGATCATGTAAAGATTTAATACATCTCCAAGCCAACACAATTTGGTTTGATACATGACCCTTTTATTTTGCTGCCGTAAAATGTCTCCCTCCTGCCAAACCCATTCGTTACCTTCTTCCTTGGGGAAATATGCAAAGACATGCAGTTATGCTCAGGCCTCCCCACTGCAAGGTTTTTATTTCAATCCTATCAAGCTCTATTCTCCCCAATCATTTTTCTTTTGTTCTGGGCATCCATTCTTTCCAGTAATTCACTTGAGCTACAATATCCGAGAGAGACTGAGCGCCACTGTAATTTAAAGGAAAAGATCTTTTCAGGCTGATTTGGTTTCATGCAGCTTTTTGTGAGCGGGATTGGTTTGCAGCCTCCAGACAATTAAATACACCGCCTGAAGATTGTTTATCACCAATTAATGCAGAGAGAAACTACTTTTGTTTTTGGCAGAAGACATCAAAACCCAACCACTAACAGTGCTGACAGCTCCTTGGTGAGTGACAGTGTACAGCCCAGCCGGGTGAGCCTGTAGCAGCCGCTGGGGACAGGAGGGTGAGAGGCTACACCGGGAGTGACAGAGACCTGGGCTGAGACAGCAGCTGGACCAGAATCCTCAGTCAGTGCCCTCAGCTCCAACAGAGCCAAGAGTTCATCCCAGACAGGGATGGAGCTGATTGTGCAGAAGTAGCTGGCGCACTCCGTGTGTGGCCATGGAGCCGGGGAAACACCATCTCTACCAGGGACTCCTCAAAAGCTGGGCAGCTGAGAATGGCAAGGATTTTGTGCTAGATAAACAGCCAGGACTGCAGCTGGTCCAAGTATCTCCAGTTGTAATGGATTTTCCATCAGTGGATGGGTTTCATCTTGCTTCAAGTTGCAGACAAGATGACCAAAGTGATGTCCATCCTATATGGATGGGCAGAACCACAGCATGCACTAGGCTGGATTTCACAGGATCACAGAATGACATGGGGTTGGAAGGGACCTCTGGAGATCATCCAGTCCAACCCCCTGCCAGAGCAGGGCCACCCAGAGCAGGTCCC
>JAOQGL010000012.1:22005976-22058475 GCA_027564165.1 Gallinago nigripennis | reverse complement strand
TGAACCCCTCCAGGGATGGGGCAGCCACAGCTTCTCTGGGCAACCTCTTCCAGTGTCTCACCACCCTCACAGTAAAGGATTTCTTTCTGAGATTTAATCTAAATCTCCCCTCCTTCAGTTCAAAACCATTACCCCTTGTCATATCACTCCACTTGCTGATAAAAGGTCCCTTCCCATCTTTCCTGTAGCCCCCTCAGGTACTGGAAGGCTGCTATCAGGTCTTCCTATGTACAATATATTTGTGTACATATTTATTGCTTTGGACAAATCTGAAACTATTTCATCAATAAGAACTTTGTCAAGGAGGCTTGTTTTATGTGTTGTAGGATTGCATATCCATATCTCACATTGGCCTTGCTTCTTGTTTGGAAGTATGAGACCTTCCAAGAGAGCAGAAATGACCATGTGACAGGTAGTGAAATATCTTGTTCTCATACCTCTCCCCATTTCCCCAGTTTCTTCTCAAGGATTTCGTGTTGTCTCTCATTTTTAGTACAGGCATTATGTGAAAAGTGTATGTGAGAGCTGAGAATATGTGAAAGTTTGTAGGTGTTGATGGAAACTCACGAATATCAGGGGGTCAAAAATGCTAAATTTCAATAATCATTTGGACTCTGAGTGAATGCTTCTTTTGCAATATTTATCACACTTTGAGAGGGCTGTCTTACAGATTTTAAGACAAAACAAAACAAAGCCAAACCCACAGTCCTCAAGAGAAATAGTTTATATGGCTTTAAACCCCAGTAGAGTTTCAGTAACGTAGGTTTGGCAGTGCCTTGCTTATTTTCCCAAGGAGGCTTTGTATTAAATAATCAGCTTGTTAAAAGAATGCCGTTTCCATTCTCATTGGCTCTACTTCCCTATTGTACACTTTAAAAAGCATCAGGGGCTTTTTCTGTACACAAACTTGAGCCATTCTTCTAATTTTAATGGGATTCAGAAAGTGCTCCCAAGTGTGGATTTGTACCCGAACTCACTTGTAGAAAGAACTGTAGAATTGTCTCCTTGTGCTTTCAAAGGAGTTACTGTTCTGAGTGTAGGGGTAATGCAAAATCTTGTGGAAGGAGTCTTAACCTGTAATCTGATTATTTCTGATGGTTTCTCCGATACACTTACTGAAATGCTATGTAAGAATAAGACCAGTAAAGAGAGAACTGCATAAAGTTAAAATTTTCTAAAAAAAATTGCCCATATAAAGGAAAATTTTTCGAAGGCAGAATGTCAGCAGTGCTGGAAAATTATTCTTATTTACAGAAACACAGGAAATGACTGTTTAAGTGGCGTTTCCGTGGCCCCACCAGTGGTGTCTGTAACTGACAGGGCTATGGGACAGGAGAAATGAGGAGCCACTCGTGTCCTCTGTGTTTCCCATCCCTTGAGTTCTGTGCTGACACCACTTATCCCATTGCCAGTGAATAGAAAGGAGGGATTTGTTGGGGTTTTTTTTTTAATTTGTTTGTGGGTTTTTGTTTCATTTTGCGTTTGTTTGGGGGTTTTTGTTTGTTTGTATATTTGTTTGTTTTTCAGAGGGCATCTGTAAAACTATAAAAACTTTTGGACACTCCCAGCCTGAGTCCTACTTTTTAGTAGTATATGATTAGCTCCAGTATTTGAATATCCTCATCACTAAATGGGTTACAGGGAAGGGACAGAAAAGGATGGATCATATTTTTAATGAAGCTGAATATTTTAATAATCTCAGTTTGTTGATACATGCTTTGTTATATAAAAAATTAATGATTGCTACCAAACATCCTATGTAGCTTTCACTTTAATAATGCAGACCATTACCTTTTGATGGATGTTTATTACAAGCTGTTGCTGTTTCAGTGCAGCTGGAGCTTTCAATAATCATTAGCCAGTGGTGCCCCAATTACTTTGAAGGAACTGCTGCCAGTATTGGCCGAAAAAAACCCAAACCAAGCCTGTTATTTTTCCTCCAGATATACAGTGCTTTCTGTCTATGATGTAGACCAAAGTTATGCTGAGCTAGCTTTTCTGTAGGCCCCTCTAGACTGGGAGGAAATTTTCTTTATTCCTGACGTTACTAACCAATGTAACACAACTGACGGCATCCAGGGGGGGCTTGAAGATCTCCAGAGAAGGGGACTCCACACCCTCCCAGGGCTCTGCCACCCTCACCCCAAAGAAGTTCTTCCTCACATTGGAGTGGAACTTCCCACGGTCCAGCTTGAGCCCGTTGCCCCTCGTCCTGTCCCTGGGAACCACTGAAAAGAGTCCGGCTCCAACATCTTTCAACCCACCCTTTAGATACTTATAAACATAAATAAGGTCTCCCCTCAGCCTTCTCTTCTCCAGGCTAAAGAGTCCCAGCTCTCTCAGCCTTTCCTCACCAGGGAGATGCTCCAATCCCTCCATCATCCCTGTTGCCCTAGGCTGGACTCTCCAGTAGTTGCTTGTCTCTCTTGAACTGGGGAGCCCAGAACTGGACACGGGATTCCAGTTGTGGCCTCCCCAGTGCAGAGCAGAGGGGGAGAATGACCTCCCTCTACCTCCTGGCCACACTCTTCCTTCCGCAGCCCAGGATCCCATTGTCCCTTTTGGCCACAAGGGCACATTGCTGGCTCATGGGAACTGTGCTATCCACCAGGACTCCCAGATCCTCCTCCGTAGTGCTTCCCAGAAGATCCATCCCTAACCTCTATGTACAATGAAGGACAAGGCTGTCCAGGATGGCGTGGTTTTATCTATCAATGTCTCTAAGGTTCTTTTTATCCTGTCCCATCCCAGAACGGTTCCTGCTTCATGATCTACAACGTTTGCCCAGCTGTGGATGCCCTGAATACCCAGAGTGGGGGGGATCAGATGCTAGCTGCTGCTGTGCTCAGCAAGGGATCTGGTCCTAAACCTCAGTCTCAGTTAAGTCTCCAAACAAGTAGGTTAATCTGGAAAGTTTCTTTCTTGCTCTCATTTACCACAAAAGCAATCCTGAACATGAGCAATGTTCAATAAGACATTTTCCCGTGAGAATTTAGACTCTGACAAGATAATTACTTCCCAAGAGACAGCTCCCACCCACCTTGGCAAACACCTCACACCACACAAACCCTGCTCCCACCTCCAGTGACTTCAGTGCTAAACTAACCCCCCATGACTAGTATTTCTCGATTACAGCAGAGTATCTTTAAAAGAACATATTCAATTCCTTTTCCAGTGTTCTCCCGTGGCTCCTTTGGAGCTTTTTTTTCCCTTTTCCTTCCTGTTAAATACAATGCTGTCATCATTATAGCCCCTTTTCCCAGATTTTGGATAATTTTACCCTTAAGAACCTTCAAAGATATTTCATGGTTTTCAATACTGCCTTTCAGAAAGTATTCACTCTCTGCTTGCTTTCTTAATTGACAAATTTCTATTTCTTTTCTATTTCTATACTATCCAAACTGTCTTCTCTTTTCTATACTATCAAAACCAGAACACTTCCAGCAGCAATTTTTTTTTTTTTTTGTGCCTATATTTGTCATTAAATCCTTACCTTTTAGCCAATATATGAGACCATGGGGAATCATTTCTGCTGGAAGGGAGACTGCTGATGTGCTATGGAATGTCTAGAAATCAACTCTGAGTTCTCAGATTTTTCCAAAAAGCTTTCTGGGTGGAAAAAGAGGACATGTCCAGGGACACACAAACTCTGGAATACTATGCTTGTTGTGGTAATTCTTCCTTATCCATGGGTGGTGAATTTTCTGTTTGGAAGGATGCTACCTGGTATGGGAATTATGACTGCTCATGTGTTTGAAGTGTCCCATGAGCACTTCAGCGTCTAATTTCAGACACATCACACTGACTTAAAATGGGGTCTTCTGTGACCAAAGGCATGTTCATGAGCTGTATGTGTCTGAATTCAGTGTACTCTGTACACTGAATGTGTACTCTGCCCAAAGTAGGCAAAGAACTGACTAAAAATCAATTAGCAGAACTGGGCAGATGAGGAGGTTTTATGATCTTGCATTTTTGTATTGCAGTGTAGATTATTGCTTTTGCATTTGGGTGCCTGTTGGCAAAATCTCAGAGGCAGGAATTACTCAGAAGCTCATGTAGATATTAAAGGGGATATTCACCTCTGGTAGCTGTCTCATTCCACAATAGAGCCAAAAAGGCTCATGGAAATCAGAATGGTGAAGAGAAGAGCTCATCCAAGTATAAGCTAATGTTATTTTTCTCAGGGCTCTGAATTCAAAGTGTGCAATGTCTTTGAGCATTGACTGGATTCAAGGTACAGTGGAGTGAACTTAGAGTTATACCCATACTATGGTTTGTACCTATTGTGTACAGTTTTCCCATAATTTGGTGCTGAAAAGACATTCCAGAGCTAAGTAGCGTTATCTCAGGGGGACAGTAAAAGGTGCATCATTTTGATAAGGCAATTTCTTATCTGCTTGTTAATGCCTCTCATCATACTATTTACAAATATAAAGTTATACAAATCTACTATGCAAGTTTAATCTACTGCTTAACCATTTGGAGGTATTCTGTTCCAGCGAGAGGGAAGAGAGACTCACTCCTTATGTGTATGAGATTACAAATAAGGGGGGGTTTCCACAGGAGCTGTGTAAATGCAAAAGCAGGTTCTAATCCCTTGAACTTATTCTGAGGCCCCTGTTAGCCCATGAAATATAGGCTGAAGCTGGAAACAAAGTTTTGATTAACAGCTTGTTGTGGTTTAGGCCAAATTGGCCTATGACAGCAACAGAGGTTCTCCCCCCACTTCTTGCTCCAGGAGAAAAGGAGGAGAGATAAAGAGACTTATGAGTTTAGAATGAACTAAACTACTTTAATGAAACATTAATATTAAAATTGAAAAGAAATAATCAAATAGATGGAATATATCCAATCCAATGCCCCATGAAATGAACAGAAAGCATCTGGCTCCAGTGGACCTTCAGTCCATCTCCCTCTACAGACAGCTGAACGGTAAAAAGAGCTGGGTGGTTCCTGATTACTTACTCTTCTGTCATAAATTAATATTATTTCATTTTTGAGAAAAGAGATGGTAAAGATGGGGGAGGCAAAGGAAAATCTGATTTTACTGCAGAGAAAGAAAACAGAGGAAGGAGCTAATAAAAAATGTGCTGGCAAAAATAAAGCTTCTTATACAAATCATGCTGTTTGAGTAGCTACCATACATTTCAGTGAATTAAGCTACTTTAATTAATTAACGTCAGTTTTATGCATGTTTCCAGAGCCTTCAAAATACTTCATACAGTGTTTTGATGATCGGTAATAAAGATTGTTAAAAATACCATTTGCTGAGTGTGTTATATTATACCCTGACATTTGTGTGCTGTTTTAAAAAATCATCCTGTCACAGAGGGATGCTAATGACTTAACAACCTAAAGCTTGCCAGTTTGTGAAACCTTGATGTTTAATCTAGACAAATTTACTTGTTTATATAGCTGTGTAATCAATGTGTGCAGGAGAGTTATAGTCTTACGCAGCTATTAGCTCTACTTTACATAAAAAGTACGTTTTGTCAATGGACAAATGCATCACTGCATACAGGAGGGTATCATAGAAAGAAATGTAGAATTTTAATGAGAACTTTCTGCTGCATTGTTATGGCATATTGGATGTTTATAGGATATAGCATAATTTTTCATAAAGCTTTATGAGTTCATACAAATAAAAAAATTACCTGGCTTGGGAAATGTAAACTTTCTCAGCTATTACTAGTTTGTGTACTTTGAGGAAAACTATTTCTGACCGGATAGATCTCAAACCAGCACAAGTTCTGCTCGAAATATATCACTTGTGAACGTACAAAATAAACATGGTTTTAGGAGAGCTGTTGGTATGGGTGCTGAAAGTGTATGATTCTCTGAACTTGATCATAAGAATGGAAAATCATAAGTGGAAGGTGGGGGGACAGTGGGTGTCCTTAAAGCGTGAATTGTTAGTTGGCTCTGAGATCTGCATCAGCACCTGGATAATTCTGATTTAGAATATAAAAGAACTGATCAACAAATCTGTACTGCTGCATAAAATACCTCTAGACAAGTTTATACACTTGAAGACATAGAAGACAATATTTTTATTTGTGAGGTAATAGTCTGAGAAAAGAGAAAAATTACTAGGAGTGGATCTGCTTTTGCAGATAGTATATTTACTGAAAATGCGGGTTAGTGAAGGAACAGAACAGCCTATGCATTTGGATAAGGAAGGTGAATAGGTGACTTTAAAATGACTTTAAAAGTACATAAGAAGATTTTTAAAAAGTGAAGAATGTTTTGCTTGTGAACAGTGAAAAGATGTTGTGAAATTGTGAAAAGTGAAAAATGTTTTCTAAATTAAACAATTTAACTCTTTCTTTTGAAACAGTTTCATTTTGAGAATGACTTCATCTTCTATGAAACTGAATATTTAAAAGGAAATGAAACAAAACTCTAAACCATAAATTCTTTGAGGCTGATGCAAAGTGAAAACTTATTTTCTTTGTGAAGGAGCAAAAGTTGGGAGGGTTGGTAGGATGCAGACAGGAAACATCCCTGACTCTCACAGCTCTGCTGATATGAAGTTCCCTGCTCTGCACCCAGCCTTAGGAGCATCCTGTGCCTGAAATGCTGGTTGAGTTACATCTGTGGGAGTTCTCTCATGAATTTCAAAGGGTCCATGGTTTAACTATCAGTCTTTATGTCCTTAAGAAACATTTCTCACTTATTAAATGTAGAGAGAAAAACTGGGAGTTAGGAAGGCAGAGACATGAGAATAACAGTATTTTTGAGACGGATGGATGGATGAGGAGAATGTTCCTCAAAAACAATTAGTCCTGGACATTAACCCTTTCCATTTCTCCTGTGTTCCTCCCTTGTACTGCTCTCTCTTGATTCATTCTCTTGCCTTAGTATTTTCCTGCAAGGGAGAACACTCAGTAAGTGCTGCAGTGAAAAGTGCTAAAAATATTCATAAAGTGGTGTATTTCTACTGCTGCATCAAACAGAATATGAAGAAGTGGCCCACAGAATGTTATCTCTATTGAATTACTCCATGCTCTCCAATTCTGGGCTAGCTATTGAAAATTAGTAATGTCCAATGGACTAGGCAAACTTTTCTAATACATTCAAGAAATAGGATGGTACTTGGCAACATAAATCAAATTATGGTCTTAGGAATGTGTTAACATCTCTTTTTGGGATTAAGTTCTTACTTTTTTCTGAGAGAAAAATAAGTATTGAGGGGTTCTGAAATGCATATTCAGTGTTGAACCCAGAAAAACTTCTGAAAACTTCTGTACCTTTTGGTCATTATTACAAGTACTGTAAAAGTTAAACTTAAAATGTTCACTAACTTTGTGCCATTTTGTTTATGGCTCCTGGGCAGATATTTGCACAATTATGACTTGGCACTGTGTGTACAAATGGGACATCAGGCCATCTGCACGTTTCACACAAATATCCATGCTTCTTCATGCAAAACCATTTAGCCAAAAAATGCAACAGTGTATTTGAAATCTTTTAAAATGTCTCTATATTTACTATCTGCCTTATATTATTTCTTCATCTCTGCAAAATCTTTTTTTCTCCAGCTGTGAGTAGAATTCAGATTCAACACTGATTGTTTCTAAGTGGTTTAAAATACTTTAAACACAAATTATTTGCATTCAAGGCCTTGATCTTTGTTCTTAAGACCTTAAAAATGCCAAGGAAAGCAGAACTTCTTGTCATTTGTTTTCACCCACATGCATTAGTAACATTTCATTTCCAGAAAGTAATTCTGATTCAACCTCTTTTAATTGCAGAAACAGGTAATTTTTTTCTGTAATTTTCATCACTTCCTATTTGTGAGTTAAGGGACTTGACAACCCACTATAACGGTTGGACAATCCTTGACATTTTAAAAAATGACCTGTCCTTGAAATGTCTTATTTTTGCATTTTCATAGTTTCAAGTATGATGATGAGGGTAATAGGAAAGGAGTTAATAATATGCCATTCACATTACACAGCTTTAAAGTGAACCGTAGCATGACCCACTCCATGAACTCAAAGTAGGCAGAGACTTTTCAGTTCTTACAGAAAAACTTGCATCAGAAAAAAACCATCTAGACAAAAGGAAAAAAAAAAAGCCTTGGAACAAATCTTGTTTTTTCATATGGCCTATTTGGTTGCAACCAGCTTCCTCTGGAGTTACAGCCCATTCCAGACAGACCCAGTTGGCTTGGCAAGGAACCCAAGGCAGGATGCAGCTGGGCCCATCAGCAGTGCTGGTGGGGCCTCTCTGAAATCGTATTTAAGAAAGGGAAGAAAACACTGGTGATGAGAAGGGAACAGAAAGGACTGAGAAACAGAGGAAGGAACAAAAAGGGGAGAGGTGGAGGAAGATGAGGTACTCCACGGCAGAGCAGATATTCTTGAAGGGACTGCAACCTGTGGAGGGCTGGCACTCGACCAGAGGAAAAGAGATGGAAGGAGCAATGGAGATAAACTAGATAAACTGCTGTGGCCTGAGCCCAGCCCCCTGCACCCCTTGTTGCTTCACTGAAGGGTCTCAGTGTGACTTGAAGAGATAACAAATGGGAGGTGAGGACTGTGATGTCAATCTGAGCCTGGGAAAGGAGGAGAGGTGTGTTTTCCCTAGGTGTTTTAATGTTTCTGTCTTTGTTGTGTGGTGTTTCGGTGGTTTTTATCCCCAAATAAGTACTTCAATATTTACATAAATTAACAATAAATTGTTCGATTCCGAAGTAGAGTCTTTTTTGCACATGACAGTTATTGGGAAGTGATCTCCTTGTTTTTATTTTGTCCCAGAAATCTTCTTGCTCTCTTATTAATCCTGTTCTTATCCTCCCAGTCCTACTGGGAAGAGTGAGCGAGCAGCTGGGTGGGTGTTTGGCTGCCAGCTGAGGATAACCCACCACACCAGGTCATTTCTCTCTGAGAGCAACCTATCAGTAGCAAAGTGCCACCAGCCATCCATAGCCACACGCTTTCAAATAAGCGTGGCCACATATTTATGAATAAACAAAGGATCTCTCATACTGTCATGTCAGCATCCCTGAGACAAGCTGAACTGAAGATCTTCCAGTAGTCAAGCTTTGTCATTCAGAAATTTGGTAGAGACCACTTGCTTCCTGGACTTGTTACCCCCATCTGAAAATTGGCCAAAGTCAAATCAAGTTCTTCCTGAAGCACCTTGTCAGTCTGCTGGTCCTCTTGCTCTTGGTCCATATTTTCTGCTCCTCAAAGTGCCCAATTTAGATCCTCTTTTAGTAGCTATCAATGCCTGTCAGCTGTTTTATTTCCTCTTAAAACTTTCCTATATTAGCCTGTCATGTCTTCTTTGAAAGGGCATGTGTAACGATTGTCCTCCTTCCTTCCACCATCAGTGAGAAGCCATGACTTGCACAAAGCTCTTATCAGAGCTGACACAATCGAAATAAGTCTGGTTAAGATTCCTTATTGTCTTAGTGATTGTCTGAGATGTGAAAACCTGACTTGTGTTTTCAGATAGTCTCATTTACTTAAGATTTCTATGATATTTTCTTTCAAATTTTTGATTCCTGATTTTGAATTTAACAGATAAAGCAGTAAAAGAAGAATAAAAGCCACTTTTTCTGCAAATAAAGGAATGTTGAATATTGCATTAGGTGCCTTTGTTGTCACATGTGTGGGAGGCCCTAAGGAATGTATTTTATGATTCCCAGTGTCTCCTAGTAAAGGGCATTAGCTCTTTAGTATTTTTTCAAAAAGCTGTCATTGAAGAGCATTAGTTGCTGACAAAGTCAAGGCAAAGCAAGAAATGTAACCACTCAGCTAAGGAAGGTCTAATTTATCTTTCTTTCATTACTTGGGATGTCATTTTCCCAGTTCTCTAGCCTTTAAAATTCCAGATCTAAATTTCTGAAATAAACCAAGAGGAAATGACTTCAAAAGATCATATTAATAAATAAATAAAAACAAGTAAAGCTTAAGTAAAGCAAAGTAGAGCTAATTTATTTTTCTTAAGCTTGTGATCGCTTACGTTCGTTTTGGTGATTGAAACTTGCATGTGTACAATAGGAATGAGGAGGAAATTAAATTATTTCCACTCCCTCACATGCTCCTGGGAAACCTTCATTCCAGCGCAGAGTACGCTGCAACAAACCATTGCGAACAAAGTTCTGGTTCTGGTTAGATCTGGGCACAAGTTCCAAACCAGTTCTGAAGTACGCTCCTTACCCAGTTTGCTTTTGGGGGTCACAAGAGAACATGATCTGAAAAGTGTAAAATAAGTTCTAATTTGAGTTAGGCACAGGCCTCTAGTCTCTACTGGAGGAAAATGAAAAGGGAATGACAACCCATTATGTGTGAGACACAGGAATCAGGGATTTTGCAATGGCTCTCCAGTGACCAGCACAGATTTCCTTACTCTTACTTATGGAGAGTCTTTATCTGCTTCCCTTTGCAGCATTCACAGTGACACTGCAGTTCCACCTAATAAGGAATCACACTGAGATGGGATGATCTAATTTGCTATTTTCATTGAATCAGATTCTGAAAATTGAACAAAATTATTTTTCTTCACCCACATTCTTTTCTCACTTACTCCTTTTCCTTTCTTTTCATTTTTTTTTTTCTTAAATAGGCAGCATCACACTAAATAGAACATGCTTTTTAAAAGATTATTCTAGAAGTACTGAAGTTGCTCTATCTTGCCATTTTTATTCAATTTCAAACTTTGGGTTTAAAAGGCTTCCCACTACAAGATAGAATAATGTCTGAAGATTCCTTCTCTATTAAAAAATGTCCAATTGATGAACAATATACGCTATTCACAAGTGATCTCTTGCAACTGCAATAACTAGCTCTCATGTTCTGTTCATCTACTATCACTCAATACTGAATTAATAAAGTTTGAAACTTTTTAAGGAACTATATTCTGAATATTTTCCTGAAATGATAGGTCCATAAATCTTGGATAATTTGGTCTTTCATTATGCATCCTTGAAGTCCAATCTGTTACTTGAAAAGTTTCTTCTCTTTTTTCTTTCATAGTGGATGAAACATCTAAGACACTTAATTATTTTAAATATGGTGAGAACAGAAAATGCAGACAGAGCTTGTGAATTTCACACACTTGCCGGTATTTTTCATTGTCTAATGCCCAGGAATTTCAGTGTGAGTGAAGATGTCATCTTACATACAAACATACCCTGAAACAACTGTATTTTTTGCAAGTGGAGTTACCTCTAAGACCTTATGATGCTTGTAAATCTTGATAATGATGACCTGAGAGACATTATTAGTAGATCCCAGATCATGAATTTTACAAAGATACCCATCAAGTAGCTACTTTGCTACTTTATCTTCAGGATTTGAGAGAGGAGAAATGAACTGCATGATGTGACTAAAGGCATCTAATTAAAAGATCATCAAACTCTCTAAAACATGTAAAAAAATCATTACAAGCAAGGAGGTTAAAGGAAATATTAATTTCTCATAAACTTTCTTTACACAATATAGAAGGTGAATATTATTTGGTCTGGTGAAAAACAGGGGGGAAAAAAGAGAAAGGTTTTAAAAAAATAGATTGTAATGATGCTTGAAGCCTTTGATGAATTTAATATGGCTGGGAATCAACTTTATTGGATCTGTAGATTCCTGCATCCAGCTTATCTGGTGATTGACAGTCATACTGATGAAAAGACTTCATGACTCATGCATGATTGATAGCCAGCTGTCAAGAGAAAATAAAAAATAACTTTTTTGGAGTCACACAACAAGGATTTCTTTTTTGTTTCATTGCCATTAATTTCAGTCAGCGATGCTGTTTATTTCCCATTTAGAAAGACAGAAACATACTAGTGAAGTCTGAAAGCCCAGTTCAATTGATGCCCAGGCAATGCCCGATTTCCTAGATGGCCCTTCTTATTTGCAATTATAAGACTGATAATACATAACAATCTAGAATGAAGACTGGAGGAGCAAGCAAGCACAAACCCCCTCAAGCTTTTAAGCATTAGAAGGATGTGGGTAACAGAGCCCAGTGTTTGCACTTATGTAGACACGTATGCACTTACACAGATGTGTACGTCAGCCTGAATGAACAGCCACTGAGAACTAATATCACCTGGGACCTCAATATCCAGCCTCCGCCACGTTTCTGCTCTACAGCCTGGGAAAAGAAAGAGCAAATTGGCAGATTCCTTCACCCATCAGTGCTGGGCTGCCTCTGGATGTGTGTGTTCACTGCAGAGCCCACCAGAGAGCACCTAGTGACTCTTCCATTAAAAATGTTGATTTACTTTACTGTTTTCCTTTTTGACTCGATCAGCTCCATGGATAGAGGAGTGTCAGTAGATTTAGCGGCTTTAATGACCTGATCAGTAAAGATAAACAAAGAATGGGAGGAGGTTGGGGAGGGAGAAAAACTAGTCCTTAAGGTTTGACATATTTCTTATTTTATTTGATTAATTTTGTGCCCATGTGAATGAGCCTTTTAATGAAAAATAGCAGGATGTTTTTCTCTTTGTGGGGCTTATTTTTTTCTCACTGAATAATTGGAATGCCTGTTTTGAATTTCACATGAAAGTCACATAACTACACATTCATCAGGCAGCTAGATTAAATAGGACCTGAGTTATAGTGCATTAATCTGTTCTGGATAAATCTCGAATGGTGTGATTGAGATTCATCCCAGAGTCCTGAGGGAACTGGCTGATGTAGTTGCCAAGACACTCTCCATGAGATTCGAAAAGTCATGGCAGTCAGGAGAAGTCCCCATTGACTGGAAAAAGAGAAACATTGCACCCATTTTTAAAGAGGGTAGAAAGGAGGACCCTGAGAACTACCAACCTGTCAGCCTCACCTCTGTGCCTGGGAAGATCATGGAACAGATCCCCCTAGAAGCTATGTGAAAGCACATGGAGGACAGGGAGGTGATGTGAGACAGGCAGCATGGCTTCAGCAAGGGCAAGTCTTGCTTGGCCAACCCAGCAGTCTTCTATGATGGAGCGACTACATCAGTGGACAAAGGAAGAGCTGCAGATCAATAGAGAGCCCCTGATATCAACACAAGGTGGGGGATGAAAGGATTGAGAGCAACCCTCTCAAGAAGGACCTGAGGTTACTGATGGATGAAAATGGGGTTTTTTTTGGGTGTGGTGGAGGATGCAATTGGAGTCAGAGATGATGTCAGAGCCACTGACTAGTTTCCTCCTCTCAGCTGGGAACAGTTAACTTGTATTTCAAATAAATCTTTCATCTTTTTTACTCCAGTCAACTCAGTCTTGATAATCTTACATCCTTTATTTATAGGTATAGTGAGCAGTAAATAAAGAGAACATGCTGTGATTTTGTACTATAAACAAAAAAGAAAGATAAAGGAGAAATCCACAGGGTGGGCAGGTCTATGATTTTTGGAGGAAAACTTACTTTGGATTTCATTTGTAAGGGGAAAAATATAGAGACGAAACCAAGTTTTATGGAAGCGGTGTGTTCACAGATAACAGAATTTATGCCACAAAAGTTCAGAAATGCATAATAAATAGTTTCTTCTGAGTATTCAGCCCTCTTCCTTCATATAGAAAAGACCTGGATACTTCTTATTTATAGACTTTAAAGAAGAATATAATTCTCTAAAAAATAGAGTCGTGAAAGAAGGGAGTGGAAAAACAGTCCCAAAAATGTATTCATGAACACAAAAAAAAGGTATAAATGAGTTTGTAATTTACTACAGCTCAGAGGCAGCAATAACTAATACATTGGAAATTTACCCATTTTATGCATCTATTTTGCTTGTTTTACTACTCTGCTGTTCATAAAAAAAGCATTTATTTCAGCAACTGTCATGTCACTTGGCATTTATGTGATCGCTGAGCTATGTGTGAAAATGCGCATATTTTCCAGTTCCAATTTTTATTGAAAAGTTATTTATTTTACAAATTGGTATCAAGGTGATTTGTTTTCCTGTCTAACTAGTTTTACTCTTCTGCTTTTACTATGTTCATCCTTATCACTCGGGAATCGGTCATAAATCATTTGGTTTTGTTTTTCACATCCTGGTTCCTATTATTGTACTTGCATTTCATGCTCTCTGTCTTAATTCAGCCTAGCTATTACCTGAGAGATTAAAAAGCATACTTTTCTATTCTTATGCATTTTCTTACTTTTACGCTGCACTTATGAGGCGCTTTAGATTCTCCACTACATTTTGCTCGAAGCCCTGTCTTTTGACAATTAACTCTATCGTTTTTCTTTGTTATTGATATTCTCTCTCCCCTGCAGACCTCCACCCTGAGGACAGAGCTGCTCTGTGACTGGAACTGCTCACAACTACATTGGAGACCCCACTGCCCCATACAACTTCCAGTGTCAACTGTGGGATGAGAGACATCAGATACAGCAAGTACTAGACTGTGGAACGCAAAATAATCCCTTCCCGAGGAAGCACCCTCTGAGCCAAGGTCCCTGGTGGCTGTTGTGGAGATGTGCTGTGGTGCTGTACCTCTCACCCAAAGTATCACAGGTTTGGAGGTTCTCCAGTAATCACCTCGAGGGAATGAAGATATTTAGATAATCTCCCAAGAGCCTCACCGTAGTTTCCAGGATGCATTTTGTTCCACCTCCAAAGATGAGAACTGGAAGGGAACTAGAAATTTAATTCACTGCACCAAACATTTAAAAAGAGAAACAGCTTAAAGGCAGCTGAAGAAAGAGTTTGAATTTGCTCAGCGGCAGTCTTCTTTTAAGAAACCTGGCTTTCTAGCAAAAAACTCCCCATACATTTACTCAATTATTAAATGGACGCCCAGGTCAGATCGTGTATCTGTTCTTTCGGTGTTGCTGTCAGCATAAATGGCCTTGCTTCTTTAAGAAGATTGGCATAAAATGGAGGCTGTTTATTCTAATCGAAAACTTTACCTGTGACAAGGCCATATTACTTCTTCTCGGTCTAAAACCGATCAAAGAATAAGTGTCTGCTCGATGGCTATTGATGGGAAAATCTCATCTGTTGCCTTGGCAGTTTCGGTATATTTAGAAGCTGAGAGCCCAGATGTGAGCTCGCATTCTGCTTGTTTACGACTAACACAACGCGCGGGGCCACTCACTCCTGTGAAATATTCAAGGCTTTTCCCTCGCTTGAGATAATTTAGCTGCAGTGTCTTTTCTCCACTCCACGATTTGTTCCTGACACTCTGCAGAATTTGTAGGGAAGGGCTGATGGCGGAATGAAATCTAATTTTGTGAAAACGAGATGGAATTGCTATCTCCTGAGCATCAGCTGTGAGACAAAGGGAGGAGGCTGCCTCGGGAGGGAAGCCCACCTGTGGACAGGTATTTTTACAGCTGCATTCCTGTTCCCGTGGAGAAGGTTTTTGCATTCCCTTGCAGCACTGTCAGATGCCTGCAAACCCAACCGCTGCGTTGCTGTCTGACAGCCCGCTCACTGGCCCATAAAATTATAACTGAGAGCTACAGCAAATCCTCTGAGAGACCTGCTCATTTGAGGAACATTCAAAAAAGCTGTGTTTCTGTTCACCTGCAGCAGGCCCTCCCGTCCTGAAGATCCCATGCACCGATAAGATCCCCAGGGAATCAGTCACGTTTGCTGTACAGGTAATGCCATTTCGGGTGCGTCTGATTTCAGACGTACCTTTGCAAACAGCGTTGCCAATTAATATTTCTTCCTTCCCTCAGAATTTAGAGGGAAAACCAGGGTGCTGCCGACAAGAACATAAAAGCACAGCCTTTGTTAGCTCTGAAGATTGCTTTATTAAGCCTGGCATTCTGTATCCATGCTTCAGAGGAAGGTAAACCCCACAAGTTGTGCAAAGCCCTGAAATAGGGGCAGTGTTCCTGGCGGAGCCTGCAGCCAGCAGCTTATTCCCTGAAGCATGAGATTTGATTATATGTTTGGTTCCTGGGGAGAGGAGCTGAGCGTACTTAAGCTTTTCGGGCTGGGGATGATGCATTAGATTAACCTGGAGGAATCCGAGGCCCGTGTAGAACAGATTGTGGAATTCCCTTGGCAGAAATGAGCAAAGCTGCCATTACTAACGCGCTGTCAGACTGCTAACCAGAGCCGGATGACAAATTCATAGGAAATTTTGCTTCTATTTCTGCTCTCGAGCTACCAGTGAGAAGCCTGTGGTTTCTTCCGTGTATAAGTCCCACCCCCATTTCCCACTCGGTTCCTAAGTTTGTGTTGTGTTTGCGAGCAGCGTAGCCAGGTGTGAGCAGCAGCTGGGCCCGAGGAGCTGGGTCAGGCAGTGCTGTGGCGAGGCCTGCAGGCCCGGGCTGGGGAGAAACTGCTTTGTCTCTGCTCACTCTTCTTCCTGCCCCCAAATCACCTTCCTTTTCTTCATTCTAGGCACTACAAAGGAGTACTTTAATTTTTCATCAGGCTGCCTTTATTTTTTTTAATTTTTTTATTTTAATTTGCTTTTTTTTTCTGTTTGTTTGCTCTGAATCTAGGTAATATTTGCCAACGATACCAAAGCATACAATACCTATGTGTCTCCAGTCACATAGTTCAGGGCCAGTCCAAGCTTTGTGAGGAAGATTCATAGAGAAGGCAGATAGAAAAAAAGAAAAGATAAAATCATGATTTAAACTCTTATCCTGTAGCTTGCGAACAATGTTACAAAAGTCAAAGGAACTTCAAGGAGATTTGGGCTTGCACCAGAGATGAGTTCAGGTGTTTCCAGGCCTAGGAGAAGGAAGAACATAGAGGCCTTTAAAACTGCTCCCTCCACCACCATTCCCTCTTGGTGATTCTTCCTCCTCCCCCCTCCGGTTTTGGATAGAAAACGCATTTTTAGTTTCCTATAGTTCTTTGTGCTGTGAAAGACAGGAGGTCCTACAGTATTTTCTTCAAAAGTGACAAAGGTCTCTTAGCTTCCAGTGGGAGCTAAGGGCAGTCAATGGTTCCTGAGTTGTCAGATTTCATGACAACTCTTACATTGCTCCCCCTGTTTTGGCAATAACAGCTTTGTGACTGAATAATAAAGAATTGGCAGCACCAACTGACACTTCTGTGTGAGTGAAATCTCAGCTCTGCTAATACAGAGTAGCTGTGTTGTCTTGTTGGTGTCATTTAGGCTCTGTTTTGACCTACAGCAAGAACCTTCAGACTATGAGTGCCCTTCCACTCTTCAGTTTGGACATGCGTCTAGGCATTGCCTCCAAACCATTTCCACCCACCACCACAGGTCCTACTGTTTTCTCCTAGCTGCACAGGAAGGGGTGCTGGCCTGAGGTGGTGGGAACATCTAGTTCTAGAGAGGTAGTCCTTGGGATCTGCTCATAGCAATGCCAGGTGGACCTGGTTTGTTGCCTGGTAGTGATGATCCTTCACCTGCCATCTCAATTTTCTCTGATGGTCATTGGATTGTTGGCAGAGTCTGTCACCACCATGTGACCCGTTCAGCTCACCTTGCTCACGTAGAGTACCCTGGTCAGATATCCTTCTAGGATATCCATTATGAACTTCACTCATGTGGTCTGGACCCACAATGGCCCTGAACAACTTAGAAAGAAACCCATCTTTCAGTCTAACTTGCAAAATGCAATCAATATTTCTGATTCCAGAGGTATTGCACATTGAGAGAGAAAATAATAAGTGAGAATGTATTATTTCCAAGTCATAAATCATATTTCCTGTCTTTCATTTACTGCAATTTTTTGGCATCACATGACTGACTTGTTCATCAGCCAGTTGTTTATGTTCTTGTAAACACTGGAAGAGATTATTTATGTATCGATTTGGATCGAAGTTCATATACAAAATAGTGCAAGAAAATTGAGTTAATAAAAAACTATTATGTAAAAAGTAATTTTTTGTTCTCTGATATAGTGAAATTTACTACCAAAGATATCCATAAGAAGTCAGATTGTGGCAGAAAGCCAAGATGTTATACAGGCAAAAAGCATGTCAACTCCCATTTCTTGAAGGCCAACCGTTGTATTCTGGTGCTAAGTGTGAACTGCCATGAAGTTGTAAGCTGCAGCGCAGTCGTATCCGTTTTCAGCCACTAATTGAGTTCCTGGTGAAGACCGTCCTTTGTATTGTTTAGTTTTTTGTTTTCAGATATCATTTTACTCCCCAAGTTTATGTTCTTTCAGGAGAAAAGAAAAAAATCTGATTGCCATAGAAACATTTGGATGTTAATATGAAACATAATTCAGTCCAAAAAAGCCTGCCATCCCACTGCAGCATTATGAGCCCAGAGACCACAGAAGGTAGAATCCAAAAGGGCAGAGTGACCTTACTGAGAGCTGATGCCGTTCTTCTTGCTATTCTGAAGTTCTTAAAAATTGCCTCACCTTTAACAATTTAGGGGACTTTTAACAAAAATATTAGCAGAAATGTTACAAAATGTTTTTGTGCTACCAGAACAGCTGAATTCACTTTTTGGATGCGGAAGATTTTAGTTTCCTTGGAGCTGGAGTGGGAGCTGGGTGGTGGTCTCCTTACAGGCTGACATTTTCCTACCACCTTTCTGTAGTGAGATTTCTTGCCAGCGTGTACTGTAAAACTGCGCAAAATTGGGTAATATTTCCCGCTGCAGCAGGACCTCCTAAACGATATTTAAATTTGGAAGAACCACAGAGGAGTGTCTGATCACGAACGCCATCTTCTAGATTACAGTTTGGGTCTGGTTTCTCTGATTCCCCAGCCTCTCAGCAGAATGCACCTTAGACATCCAACTTAGATCACATTTCCAAGGTCTCTTTTAAAACAACCTTTTTTTTTTTTTTTTTTCAGTTTAAAGGTTTAAATTCCTCTTCTGCTTGTTCTTTGCTGGATCTGATCTCTCTTTACTCACACTGTGATCTGTCCCAAATTCAAACCAACAAATCAAGTTGGCAATTTGACAGAAATGACATTGATGTATTTTTCACCTTCAGGATTCTTGGAATTCAGGTGTGCCTTTCACTTGGCATTGTTTGGTACTGCGGTCCCTGAAATTATAAGTAGTTAAGTTGTTTCATTCTGTGATGAAAAAGAATCACTGCAGTGCCTTCATGCCCATTTAGAAAGAGGGATTTACCTTTTCTTTCTTAAAATCCTTTATATTATGAAGATACTGGCATTTCCATAGCTTATTCTTCCCAGGGTTTCTGTGTTATAAAACATTTATGATGAAACACATTTCAAAAAAATAAAGCATCAAAATATAAGAGAATGCAACCTTAACACAAACTTCCTGTACTGCCAAAAAATAATTCTTAATACGTAAAGCAAATTCTTGTTCTCATGTTGGTTTTGTCTTATAACATGCAGATATAAAGTAACACTGAGCTTTACAGTCAGTATACTTCTTAGTAATACAGTACATTGAGGTATTTCATGCTCTAGTTTCTTCATTTATCAAAAAACCATCTAAGGGATAAGGGATTTCTGCTCACAGGAAACCATTTGGATGAGATTGGAGAGACCTGAGAGAGGATCAATCTCAGCCATCCTGAGCCCATCAACACTAGCAGTTTAGAAGTAATATAGGTGGTTTTTTGGTGTGAATCCTTCTACAATTTGCACTTGATAAGCTGTAGATGACAATTCTGTGCACCCTCGGTATGCAGAAACTGGATTCTTTCTCTGAGCTGGACTGAGGAACAGAAAATTTCTGGGCTGAAAATTCTCAGGCAAAGAGATTTTTTTTTTTCTACTTAGTTTTAATAGTTTAGTTTAACATATCCCTTCTCAAATCAAGTTCCTAGTGCCAATATAACTGCAAGGGAGACATTGATGGCTGGAAGATTGTAAGTCAGTATTGCCACCAAAAAACTTCATCTTGGAAAACAGTAACTTCTCAAGTACTGCTTCCCCTCTCCTCAATTTATGATAATTTTCATCACAACTACTAAATATTAGATGGATAATATCAAAGCTAATTTCAGTCTCCAAGGAGCCTTTGTGTGTTACTGTACTTCAGCACATAAACACGAATCACCAAAATTTCACTTTAATTTGTTGAATTGTAATTTGGAAACTGAAAAAGCAGGGCCCAGTAAGCATTGTCAAAAGCTATAATATTAGTGTGCTGCTGTCTCTGACCCGAGTAGCTGGTCACTAGCAGGGATTGCCAGCTTGTTCTTCCCGAGAAAGTGATAATACAAGCCAGGCGTTTTTCTTGGTCCTGATTGCTTACAGAGAACGTACACAAGAGGCCTGGCTTGTCCTGAGGCAGGAGGAAAAACAGGAGGTGGCTTCCCTGCAAACAATTTCCAAGCCCATACCCAGCTAGCTTACTCCACAAAGGTGCCTGATTTCTTCATCCAAAGTCTGTGGTTGCCTGTGGGTGAGAGCCCGTCTGAAGGCTGCCCTCACCTTCCCACACAGACACCCACCAGGGACGGGCAGGAAGAGGGTCTGCCGAGACGTACACACAGAGGAGAGCAGCATCCTCACCCTGAGGCTTTAAAAAAGCCTCATCTGGTCTCCAGGTGACTCTAGAAAAAAAAACTCACCTCCATATATGGAAGGGTACTGATGAGTAACGCTATGTTAGAGAAGCATCAGGTATTTAATTTCTTGGTTTAAGATGAGAAGTTGTTAAAATTAATTTCCATAATTCCTGCATTTGGTTTAGTGGACCTTAAGAGAAAATTAAATATCACAGGATTTTGAATGCTTCATAGAAGGCAGATGAAAATATAGCTTTTTTTTTCCTATCAATGCATTTTTAAAATAAGTATTATACTTGCAGGGGGCCTTCACTTCTCCAGTCATTACTTGTCAACATATTGACATTTTTATAATAGCCATTTATGAACCAGTTGCTTATTTATCTTGAGTAATATGTTATAGGGTCAAATTTGGAAATGCAACCCTTTCAGGAAAGCGTAGGCTTGTGTTCACTTGCTGTGGGTATGGGGGATTGTGCTACATACTTATGGCTGAGCATATGCGCAAAATTTTCCTTAATGGGCAGAACCAGACTTACGCAATTTCCTGATTTAAAGTTCATGTAAAAAAATGAGTTGTGTCATATTAATGTCATATTATTAGCTGAAATGAATCTCTTGCTACCTTCTAAATATGTTTTATTATAGTGAAAAAGATTTTAGGCAGAGCTTACAAAAACAACTATGTTGCAAACTAAGGAAATATATAAAAAGCCTCATCTTCTCTTCTGTGCCTGTGTTAAATATTACATTTTATATAGTATCCAACTGCCAGGGTCACCCCAGGACAGAATCAGTGATCAGAGCATGTGATTCACATTGATCAGCATATCTCCTTTCAAAAACCTGATGCCAGTCTCCAGACAATCTTGACCTTTCCCAGTTGTATCCATGGAGTGAGTCCTTGTACCACTCAGAAACACTGACTCACAAAACCCTCCTAGATATGTCAATACCAATTCCATTTGCTTCTCTGAGTTCCTACTCAAGAAACAAGATTGATGGTGCCCTTAGAACCAAGTGAATGCAAGGTAGAGTTAATTCTGATGTAGGAACATTTTACACTTATTTTGCAGTTGTTCAAAATATCTAGAGAAAATTTAGGACAATGACTAAGTAAGATTGTGTTTTTCATGGGAGGAATAAATTACAGAAACATTTTTCTTAGTGCGCATTGAGGTATTAAAATATTTTGTAAAACAGCTCACCTGCAAAAATGAGAGGATGTATACTATTAACATCTATATGAGTCATATACAAACAATAGAACAGAACTTAATTTTGCCCAAGTAAATATTGCTACCGCCTTCCTGTACAATAATGAGTAGTTAAGTCTATTACACCAACCTCCAGAAACCTCCCCAGAAACGTAGAGTATTAAGATGAAAATTCATGTGACTCATGCTATTTATTATTCACTACAACAATCTAGGCAATTTCCTGCTCTTTCTACTTCATATATATATGTTCTAATTCAAAGCCCTTAAAGTCAGAGACAAGGCACAGGGAGTCAGTGGCACAGCTAGGAATCACAGGAATCAAACCCTAGAAAGACCAAAGTGAGAACCAATTTTGAAGGACTACTGTCTTCTGACATTGCATTTTTTCCCTGTCGTATAGAGATGCAACAGGAGAGCCAAAAGGCAAAATAAAGACACATATGACAGTTATAGTATAGCTTGAATGGAAAATCATAAAAATTACAAACCAGCAAATGGTTAAATACAGAATAAAAGAATTAAAAAAACAACTTGAAACATAACATGCATTTGGACATTTTTGTGGTAATGAACGTATTTAAGAAAAGATAAAAATATGTTAACATATACGTTAAAAATAGGTAAATCTCTCACATGCAGCAGTTCAGCTATTCCCTATGGATAGGTCACTCAATTCTACTCACACAGAATGAGTAGGATTAGGCACACATGATAGACACATTAGACATACACATTAGACATACACATGACTGTATTCTGTCTAAAATTGTTGTTGATTCTGATCACATTCAGGGTGATTCTTTTAACCATGAATACTGAGCACAAGACATTTACAAGTTACAAATAAAGGTAAATTAGTACAGAGAAGATGGTACAATTACTATTATGGATGATGGGAGGTGGCTGTATCTGTTATATTTCTGTCATCTTAATGAGACTAGAAAAACGAATTATGCAGCTCTTCAGTCCTGGTAAATATAAAAACTAACAATCCTGTAAGGGAAAACAGCAACAAAACCTTGTAGTAAGTATGTCTATGAATTTGGGAAATTTGAGTTCCTTTGGGAAAGGTTGAAAAATAATGGGCAAAAATATTGACAAATTAGATCCCAAAATTTGAGGCTAGTGACTTATAGAAAGGAATGGGTTTGTCTTGGAAGAGCTGGTAGCTCTCATGTCTTGCAACTAGGTCTGTTATTGGGCTTCTTGCCACTTTTGCAAACGCAGCCATCCATTTGCAGGGAAACTCTTAAATCTCTGTAAAAAAATACCTTAATTTCTGTAATACCTCCTAATGTTCTGTAAAAATTTCTGCAGCCTACCATATTAAAATAAATCATTGTAATGATGAGGGTTTTACTTAATGCAAGAAGCTTTAACCTGTAGTAGCACAACTGCTGCCACACGAATGTCATTGAGGCTGGAAACCCCCGGGGGAAGGGATGAGCCAGCCCATTACCTGATGCTAAATCATCCTTTGATCACTCATCATGAGTGCTCTGCATTGCATCATTTGAACTTCCCACCATACCAGCTGGGGGTTGCAGCGCATGAAAAGCTAGGTTTGCAAGCTTTGAAATACACCAGGCGGACTCGAGCAAAGGTTGGAAAGAAGCTGTCGCTTCCCAGGTGGGAAGAAGGAAAGCACCGCGTGAGAGGAATTGGCTGGATCTGAGAATCTGGATTTAGCATCAGGTAACGGTAAATATGTTATGCAACAGTCTGAGAGAGAAGAATCTGTGGGAGCTGGACACCAAACCATATAAAACCAGATTTTCTAAGCCAAGGTGTTAGAATGGATATTTGCATATTGAGATCTCCATTTTCAGCTCAGCAGTGGTGTGCTTTTCAACAAGAGTCACTGCTTGAGTCATAGCCATTATGGTTATATGGAATTAGCAGAAATTAAACAAAGGTAAAATTTAAGGATAAAAAAACCACAAAAGTGCATCATTTGATACAGAATGTTGCCAATCAAAAAATAAGGAAAAGATAAAGATATGAGATAGGATTCAGAAACTGTGCTTTATAAAGTCCCCAACTTAGAAGTAATAGAGATAGCAGTGCTCAATAAGATTTCATTTATCCTAGCTGGCAGCTGAGAAGCCACTCCACATACTGTGCGCTGTTTGCACAGATTTACTGTGTCTTCTCTACTACCTGACACATTTACTCAGTGGCTGCTACTCAAGGTTCATGGCTTGGTCACAATCTTCATATTAAATATGGTGCAAACACTAACTTGTTATTCACGGGTCATGGGAGAGTCTCAGGGCCACCTTTATACAGGCTTCTAAATATTGCCTTTAAATTTATGCCTGTTAGGCTGCAGGTGCTCAGCTCCAGCCTCACCAGAGTTAAGATCATGAATGAAAAGGAAATTCTACACCTTTAAAAAAATGGCCCCTTTAAACAAAGATCAAAAGACATAAATAAATTGGCCTATTGAAAATAATCTGGAGGTATCAGAGTCTGAGGAACCTCTCTTGACCTTCCTGCCATCTTTCTTCTTTATTATCACAAGGCAATTACCTGCAGACAAGGTTGCAGCTGTCTACTCTGATTCTTCTTCCCGTACAGTTATTAACACTGATAGAAGCCATTCTCCAAGTTCACACAGTGGTCTGCCCATCAGAATGCAAGCTTAAGCCAGAACCAACTACAAAATGCATATCTGGTCATAAATGATTTGTAAAATACTGGCTTCACAATATTTCTTGCCACAGGCAGGGCCAAAGAAGACTTTTGGGGCCAGCCGTACTGCTTGGGATGTACGTGTGCCAGCGTGGCTGCATGGAGCAGCCCTGGGCAACCAGGAGAAAAGATCCTGGGATGAAAATCTGAGGCTTCTGCCTACATGGCCAGCAAATTCTCCTGGGCTTTTGCTGCAAGTGCTCTGACTCATTTCCATTGCCTTTCTTCCAGTTCTCCTAGATCCTTCCATGTGCTCTGCACATTCAATCCTGCAAACAGGAGGCTGTGCCAGATGGCTGCTGCTTCTTGAGAGAGAGATTCACAGCTGCCTGCCCCTCCGTGTCTCACACAGGTCTTCAGTTCCCCTGCCAGCTTTCACACAGTGTCCAAGGTTCAGTATATTTGCAATCTCCAACCTAATTGAATTTTGACCAAAACTCTTGGAGAGGTTCAGAAGTTTTGAAGAGCACTTGGCAAAGAGGAAGCCATTGTTTCTTGCCTCATGGAGATCCTGCTTTTCAAGCCCAGCCATTCTGGCAGAGCTTTTTTTTACAGTTCCACTCTCCAATGAGTGGATTCAGGGAAGAATTAATACAAGAGGGTAAGGAGAGTTTAATTTGAGAGGTACAGAGGATTCAGAGTAGCATGAAAATGCTGCTGCTTTGATAAAACCAAGAGATCTTCCTATCCATGACTCCCTAAGAATGTGTAAGTGACTGCAGGTTTCTAAGGAGAAATTTAATCTTTTATTAGATCAATACATACAACCGGCAAAAAGCAAGCAGTTTGGGGTATACTTTTATAGGTCTGGAATATAGGCAGCAGACCCCACAAGCAAATAGAGGCTGAGGATGATGACTTGTCAGCCAAGGCTGTAGTTTCAGGGTCCTGTTTCAGGGCTAAAGCTGACTGCAGAACAGAAGGGAGGACACAGACCTACAGTTAATTTTCATCACGATACACTCTTTGGTCCAGGGAGAAGGAGCAGAGTCCTTAGTGAGCATTAGCTGGCAGCAATTAGTTTCCTGCAAACTCTCTGTGTTCCTCCTGGGTGAGCTGACCCTGCTTCCATGTTGTGTACTTGCTTTTAATGTCTCACCTTAGTCAGGAGCTCCTTGTCCATCCATGCAGGCCTCCTGCTTTTGTTACTTGATGTCCTGCTCATTGGGGTAGGCTGTTCCTGAGCCTGGAGGAGGCACCTTTGGAATCAGCCTGCTCTCCTGAGGCTTTCTTCTGAGGCTGTTCCTCTAAAAAGATCCATGAAGTCTGCTCTCCTCGTGAAGTCCAGAGCTAGGATTCTTTTTTTTTTGCCCCGTTCTCTTCTTTTAGGATTCTGACCTTTACCATAGGATAATGATTAGAATCTAATTACAGGAAAATTCAGATTTTAATTTTTGCATTTTATATGTGATATAAAGTCAGTAACCAAAGTAAAAAAAAAAACAACACTCAGATGAAAAGCAAAGGTTGAGCCTGACTCTGGGAAGGGAGCTGGGTCTAAAATAGATCTAATGTACCATATTAACAGTTAATTTCCTATCCTAACAGTACCATTTCCTATCTTTTCATGAATTTAAAGGTCTGTAGTTGAAACCAGGGAAACTGTAGATTGCAAGAGCATTACCTGACCCAGAACTAAAATACTACTGAAGAGAAACAATTAGTTCAGCCTGATGAACTGACCCAGCTCCGCTCGGACGGAGCTGCAGAGACTGATGAGAAAGCTGGGCAGAGGGACTTGGAATCTCTGAACCTGAGTGCAAGATAGTCTTTTTCAGCTAGAAGGAAGAACGTTTCTGAGAGCAGCCAAAATAGATGCTAGTCTAGTGACTTCTTGCATAATAAAATCAACCAAAAAAATGTCCTCCAGGGACAGATGGTAATTAGAAAAGTCTCCAAAACTGTTTCATTAAGCCATTTGCTGGCCAAGTACAAATTCTGAACAGAGAAAAAGAAACTACAGTCTGTGTTTTAAATGTTATTACATGTTTTAGCTGTCATTACGACCAGCTAAAGGAGCTAATGGCATTAGAATTAGTGCCTGCATCTCCGTGGGAAGAGCAGGCTCAGGCGGGGCTCATTAGGCTGTGGGGGGAATGGCTATTTGGTAGCTATCGACTGCCATTTCGGGATCTGGAGACTGCTGCGCTGTCAGCTGCAACACGGAGAGAGCTCTAACAGCTCCTGACAGTTACTGGGTGTCGTATATCCCCCCCCCCCAAACTCCATGTGGGATGTGGGGGAATGTCCTGTCCTGACACACGGCACAAAATGTGTGTACTTCTCAGAGGATGGAGCCCACAGCTCCATGCCTTTTGCTGATGGAGATGGCCAGGCAGAAATAGATACCATCCTCAACAGGCTCACCATAAGCATGCGTATAGTTATGTGTAATAAATATAAACAACATATTTATAAATATAAAAATACAATAACAGGTATATACATGCCCACACACGTAGACATAGATATGTGTTTGTGCATAAATATGCATAAATATGTTGGCATGTTGTGGACAAGATTGGTAGCAGGAATTTAATTTTCCTAATTTGAATGGAGAAGGGCATTTAAAGAAATTTTTCCTCTATTGCCTCAGGATGCTGGCAAAGCAGCTTCCTCTTATGGATGCTTTTTCTACTGTTATAATTAAAATGCTACAGTCTTGAAGAATGTGCTCAGAAAGATTTTTTCTATTCTTTCTGTTTTTCCTTTAGAGCTTCCAGTATTACATTTGGGGTATAAGTGTTATGATTCCACGGGGCTTAACAGAATCTCTTCAATGATGTCTCTTTCTAATAGAGACTGTTCTCTATCAAAATATCTGCTTCTCTTGGTATAAATGGCAGAGACAACAGATGATGTCCATACGCAATCCATTTAAAAATTAATATTTATAATGCAGTTGGTTTTGGTTTGGCAATTTAGTGTTAGAATAATGCTTTAATATCATTCTTTTACCTGTTTTTGTGTTTTCCTCTCTTTGCAGTTTGCAACTAAACATAACATTTCTATACTTATCTAATCTTCTTCCCTCCTCCCCTGAGAAAACAACAAAATTGTATATATTTTTTTCCAGAGGCTGAGGCTTTGCTGCTGGCAGATGTTATCTGAGGATCTCTGCTACTGCACTGAAACCTAAGGGGAGCCCTGCAGACAGGAATTTTCTCAGGTTTCAGCCTCTTCTGTTATTCCCAGGGAAATAACTCTAAAGAGGACAAGACATGAAGTAAATAGCTTTCAGGCATACTGCCATTTTAGGAAGAAAAAAAAAAAAGATGCACTCAGCCGCAGATTTTGGGCCCCAAATCTTCAATGCATGAAGGGAGGGTGTTCCTGGAGAGACCTGCCCTCCTGAGACAACCCTAGATTTTTCCTGGGGATGGCCAGATTTCTGAGAGGAAAAATCCCAGTTTGTATCAAAGGGCTGGTGGTTTGGTTAACGTCTTGCAGGATTTGCCCACGGGACGACAACAGATTGTATCACGAGGGACCTGAAAATTGTTTCCACATGATTTAATGTCTTGCAAAACTGTTTGATTAACCATAGAAAAGGCATAGGCTATTGCTCCAAATTAGCTGTTTGGTTTATGCTGGCATTAGGGTAACGTGGGGAAGAGCTGCAAAACAATACCCCCAGACCCCTGCCCAAGTGTCTGCATTTCTGGGGTCCTTCTCTGCAGGAAAATATTGACAGAGACACAGAGTCAAACTCTGGGCATGGCTGGCTGTTTCATAAAGCTGGATGAGTAATTTGTAAGGCTCTGGTTTCTCTTCTTATGAGATCTACATTAGAATTAATTGCTTTAATTGCTAAACCAACACGCTGCTAGCTCCTCTGATGGCCATAAAGGCAGTTTTCTTGTCCTACAGCTGATCTCTTTGCTACTGATCCATTGAGATAAGTGAAGAATACAAGGTTTTTCAAAAATATTTGTTAGTTATATTATATTGCCACTATTTACAAATGTGCACATGCTCACCCATGGAAATCCTGTTTCTTTATGCCACTGCTTTCCCACTTGCATGTATAAGGCACCAGTCAGCTGCCCCTGCTGCTGTTAATAAGTAAAGTGTAGAGTTTTCAAGATGTTTTTGGGAAATGGAGCACGTGGATTCTATTCTTCATTTGGCTAAGAAAGCTATACAATCTGACTTTAATAACTAAATAAAAAAAATATAAAAATTTTATTTTTAAAGGGTTCTGCACAAGTTCTGACCTGACTTTCTGCAGCTCGTGTAGCCTGTTCTAGCTCAGTGACCTTTGCTGGAAAAGGGAGGTTCTGTGGGTGGGACCTGAGCCAGTACCCACTGAAGGCAAATTGGAGTTTTCCTTTTGGTTCATGTAGTTTTGAGTGGGCCACATCTAGAGATGTAAATGTGCATGCAGGACGTCCTGGTGGCCTGACTTTATGAAGTGCATGAGACCCCAGAGAGATCAGCTTCCATCCCTGCTAACAATACCCTTGGGGTGCAGCCCAGGGTCCAGTTTGGGTTTGTTGCTGGAGCCCTGCTCTGTTGACTCCTGTTCAGCTGCTTGTCCACCAGGAACCCCAGGTCCCTCTCAACACGGCTGATCCTCACCGGTCCCAGCCTGTACTGGGCTCTTTGGTTCTTTCGTCCCAAGTTTAGGACTGTGCACTTGTCTTTGTTAAACTTCATCCTGCTCTTGCTGGCCCACTCTTCCACCCTGTACAGGTCCATTCATTCAGCAACAAACTTCTTTTTCACCAGGCTGTTGGTCAGTTGCTTAGAAAAAAGCAACCACATATTTTGTGAAGGCAGAAAAATGCACTGCATTATCTACTGCTTGAATCTTGCCATTTGTCTTTGCGATGCACTCAGCGCTCCAGGGCATGGTTTGGATAAATAATTAAGGGCTAATCCTGGAAATGCTTTGTGTGTGAAGCTGCATTTCAATCGATGTGTGTTCTGAGAACGGAGAACTTGCCCTAGCCGGCCCTTAATCTTGCAGTAAACCAGAGAGACGTTTGTTTGCAACTGAGTGTTTGGGGGAATAATGGGAGCATGTGCACTGAAATTTTATTTTGCTTCATTCTTTGCAATGAAGAAGGACACTGTAGTGTTTATATCCAACATCAATGCAATGGAGGAAAACAACAGTGGATTTCTGGAAATATTATCTTTAATTTATAAACAAGTCACAGTGCTTATCAATTACTACATGAAAGACACATCTCAGCAGTCATTAAAATATTTATAATCATCATTACATTATGCTATGATTCCATGAGTCTGCTTACATGTATATAAGTCATCCAAGTGACTTTGATTTTCTCTCTCAGCAAAAATGGCAGAGAAAATGGAAACAATTCAAGGCTAGCACTTAACTATAAATGACTAAGGCAGCTAATGAAAAACAAACATGATGGATGGCATAATAACATATAAGATAAAGGTTATTGAGAAACACTGGTGTTCTGAAAGTTCTCTATGAAAAAAAAGTGTTTTGCATTGTCAACATCTGAATAATTTCCTTGAATTTGCTAACTACTTTATCATCGTTATTATAAGACTTTTTAAAATAAAACAGCAGCTGACCTTAAAGGTCAGGAACCATAAATAGATGAGACCTTCCTTTAGTTATACTGTCTGCATTTGAAACAAAGTTTTTCAGTTCTTTTTGCAATGGAAGTTTGAGTTAATCTCCCCTCTTTTATGCTACTTATTTACGAAGAAAAAACTTCTATGTGCCTCCGTGGACTGAAAAGCATATCATTAAAAAGTCGGATATATACAATGCTAAATTGAAGTGCTGCTTTTACTTGCTATATTTTAAAAATGTCTCTTTGAACGTGGTCATTCCCTGCGCTGGCTCTACCTGCCGTGGAGCAGACAGCTGGTCCCAGGGATGTGTCCTGACCCCCAGCTCCTCTCCCCCCTCTCTCTTCAAGGGGAAACACGTTGTCGCTGCACGAGCATTTCAACTCTGGAGTGTAAACTGGCTGGGTAACAGGCTTTTTGTAGCTCAGTTTGCCCATTTTACCTTCCTTTCCCCTTCTCTTTTCAATTAGTGCTGGTTAAAGCTTGACAGGATATGAAGTCTCGTAGAATGAAATGCTGTGATATATCCATGAATTCTTGTATGAATTCCCTCTTTTTAAATCACTGAAACCACACTGCTATAAAAATGTTTCTGGTTTGTAAATATTGGTAAAACTGTATTTCTAATATGTGAACAGAATTTTAATTGGACAAATTAAATGAAATGCCCCTGTGTGAATATAATTTCTTTTCACAAAACACAGAGTTTGAGGTTAACTTTCATGTAATAACCTCTTGAAAAATCTTCCTTAACTTCAAAGGAGAGCCAGAGAGCAGCAGTTATCAAATCCAGAATACTTTTTTTCCCTCTAAATTGTAAGGATGCTGTCCAGATTGCATTCATCAAATGATTTGCATGCTGGTATGGCTTAATCTTCTCACTTCCACAGCTGTGCATGGTTGTGTTCTGATCTTTGCAAACTTATGGACATCACATTTCCAGTCTTTCAGCTGAGAGGAATGGGCTTGGCAGAGAACTTGCCAAGGCTCATCACAGTAATGAGACATCGTTACCTCTGAACAGCCACGGCATTTCCTTCCAGTGAGTTCGGACACCTTGGAGCACTTGCTTCCACTTCAATGTAATTCCTTTGTGGAGAGCAAGTAGACCATACTGAGAAAAAAAAAAGGCAATGATTATGTGCACTCGCTCTTTTGGCTCTTTCCAAAATTTTTATTTGTTCTCCTGGAATAACATCGAATGGCAAATGCTCGGATAACTTTGTATTGTGACCTCTACGGTTGCTGGTCTAACGCTCTAATTAAACAAATGATAGTTAAGTTAAAGCTTTTCATTTTTGGGGGGCAGAGATATTGCATGTTTGCTTGAACACACACTGTGTTATTGACACACCTGGCTACAGATTTCCTTACTTGTGTTCCTGTGAAATCCCCAGATAACCGACATTAGCTGAGCTTCAGTACCTTCTTCAGATGGTCTTGAGTCCTTTCTTTCCTACCCTTCAAGCACCCTCTTTGGTGTGTAAGTCTTAACAGGTGTGATATGTTTAAAGAAGTGCATGGCATGAATGGGGTATTGCTGGCACAGAGACTGGACCCTCTTTACATTTTTATTCACTTTTGAAGAGTGAATTTAATAACCGTGAAATACATTGGGAGTTCTGAAATCTGAGACCTTCTGTTTTTCCACTGGAACAGGGCTAGAGCAAGCAGAGAACATGAATTTCTATGCACAGTATCTACCAGATGCTTCAGCCTTGGCTTTTTGTGGGGTCTCTGGAGACAGAACGGTAATTCAGCCTCCGTGTCCATTGACACTGTCACTTTTCTGCACCCGCTGTCCCAAGGAGTGCTGCTTCCTGCCAGCTGTAATGAGTCACTGTGTGAAGGGCAGGGCATGCCATTCACTGTGCCTGTCCCTTTGGACTGTGTTTGGTTGGAACCAGCCATAAACAGAAACCAGCACATTCAGGAGAAAATGTCTGGTATTTGTCTTGTTTTGTAAAGAGAAAAATAAATAAATAGAAAAAAACCTTTTTGAATTGGATCAAAAAAAATCTAAAAAATTGGATGGTACATTGTGCTTACAATGTTGCCACTAAAGTTCAGCATTTAAATATTCCAGAACAGATATTTTATGTTTGGCTGAAGATCATTAGTTCTCCACCAGCTTGAACAACATCAGGCCTCCTGAGATTTGAAGCTACACTTCTGGATGCTCTTTCTTTCTCTAATCAAGTAATGTAGGTGAGCAATAATGTCAATAGTGGGCTCTGTCACACTCTTGGATCAAAGGGGAGAAAAAAAATCGCACCATTAACCATAGCACCCAACCAGAAAGATTGGCTGGGCAGCATCAGCCCCGTGAACCCCCGTCACACATTGTGGCTTTAAATTCTGAATGACTCATCCCTCTTGTACCCAACCCAAATAAGCACAAGTTTTACCAGTGCTTTAGAAAGATGCAGAAATACTGGAGAACACTGATATAGTCTGGTAAAGAAAGGATCCAAGACCAGGGAAACAAACCTTGTGAAGTTCAGGGAGTTCAGACTATTCAGTTGGCTGAGGAGATACTGGAAGCGAACTGCATCTGACTGGTGGGTACGAATAGTTGCTGCATAGAGAAAAGAAACCTGAAGTGAAAAAGAGACTTTTGAGCTCTCCACAGGAGATCACGACGGATTTCAGTGGCTAAGAATTTAAATTTTTTAAATTTCATTCTGAAATATGATGTGATTTGCCATTAAAATTTGGAACATTTTGGCCAAAACAGTGGATAAGTTTAAACATTAAAAGGAGAGAAGTTTTTTGTTTTGATGTTTTGTCTTTGTTATCTTCTACTGCTTTATAAAGGATATGTTTTGATCCAGGGTCTTGAAAAAAAATTCATGGTCTGGGCCCATGAATACAGCCTGGAGCTCTACTCCAGATGATTAAGATCTATCAGTATGTGTCTTATTTCAGAAGTATGAATAATTTTTATATATTTTCTATTTTTCCTATTGCTAAATTCAATTTCTCAATTAACAGAGCCATCTGGATCAAGACTGCAAAAGAGGAAGCAGGTGACAGCTTTCAATGTGCTTGACCTTGCCTTCTAAAGATGCCTAAACTGTGGATGTCCATCCTGAGATTTCTTTCCAGTAAGTCAATTCATCTCCCATTCTCTTTTAACTGATCTGTTGAAACATTAGTGCAATAGAGCAATCTAACAGCAAAGAATAAAATGAATACAGATATTTTTCACTTGAGAAAGAATCTATTTCCAGAAAAGAAACTAAGTTGAATAAAAGATGCTACCTAAACTGTGCGAAAGCAATAAATATCAGCTAGGAGCTACAGATAATGGTATCATGGTATCATAGTTACATCAATTGCCTTAACTAATAAAGTGTTTCTAGGATCTTATAAATTAATATCTTTTTGCAGAACATCATTTATCAACTTTCTTCGGTGTTTACTTCTGCCCAAATTGTGAGTACACTGCGTTAGATATGATATTACATAGAAAAAGGAACATTTATAAAAGCTTAAAAGAACCAATATTTATGATTAATAGTATGCTCACTTGACATTTCAAATTCAATGTAATCCTCTGTGACCGGCTTTTAAAAAAAATAAATTTCTTTGTAGTGAAAGTTTTCACAAGTGACATTGTGGGATGTGGAATGACTGGGGGAGTTCCATTAAAAACATACCCTGTTTTGAGACTTGCCTTGAAACTACTCAGCGACTTTACATGACTATTGAGATCCATTAATGAAGGCAATTCCTCAGGCAGCTCCTATATTCCGGCTGTGAGGGGAGGGCATGGGCACCTGTGAATGAATTTGAGGCCTGGAGTTAACGCCCTGAGTTCGTATCATGAAACTCTAGCTGAGTCCTCTAAATAATACAATGTCACTCAAAAAATTCCCGTTTTAGCAAAAGCCTAGTGTTTGGAATGTGATTTAATACAGCAAACCCACTATATATTATGCTATATTGCCTTAAAGGTTAATTACTTTCAATGTTGCAAATGTGTGCCTTATTGCCAATCCAAATCTAGTTTTACTCAATCTCCAGCCAGTGTGTTTCGTTCTGGTTTTGTCTGCTAAAAGTGGAAAAACATTTCTGTTCTTCATGTCAGTGTTATGGGATTGTGTCATCATTTAAATTTCCTTTTGTTAAAATAAAAAGACTAAGATCCTTAGCTCTTTTGTTATCAATAAGCTTTCTCCTAAAAGCTGTTCTTGGTATTCTTTCTGTTTCCTTGAACCTTTTCTGAATTGCAATTTCACTGAATTTCCCTGAACTTTTAGAGTTGGAAGGGACCGTAGAGATCATCCAGTCCAACTCCCCTGCTGAAGCAGGATTGCCCAGAGCTAGAGCATGTTACTCAGGACTCTAATTTCTTGATAAAAACATCAATATAGCACCAAATCACGTGCCTAGAGAAACTGGATATCATTACTGTTCATTCTACCAGCCAAATTTATAACGTCATCAAAACTTCTCAAGATGTACCAGCCTTTCTAAAGGGAGCTTTAAAACTCAGTCATAGATTATTAAAATCAATGTTTTAGTAGAGACCTCAAGAGACTTGTCTTGGTTTCCTGAGTGGGTAACAGTTCTTTCTCATTCCATTCTGTGACAGCCCCAGGTTATGGTTTAAGTCTTGTTGTGAGAACAGCAATTTCAAGTATGATGCTAAAATGACCAAGTTTATTTTTCAGAAGTTGCTTTCTCTCTCTTGCTGCCATCTAGTTTTTAAGTTCATAAGCAGTGTAAAAACTGTTGTTCCTTATATTATTTTTTTAAAAACATTATTAGTCCCATACTGAATTTGTGAACTCTGCCTGCTTGGAAGAGAAGACTTCCTTTCAGCTTTTAAAAAATTTCAGGGTTTGAGACATTGTTTATTTCAATAGTTAGATTTGCATATGAAATGCTTTTGTAAATGACAGTTATATAAGTGCTTGAGACTGATTTTACATGTTACAGTGCTATTTTTTATTAATATTTAACCTATAATTATATCTTAAATTATTATCAGTTACCCTTGTTACTCAGGTAGCTCACCAATTGTGTTTCATGCAGAATATTCAGTCTGCCAAATTGCACTGATTAAGATGTACAGTCACAGTTCTGTAAGAGCATCAGGAAACAATCACAAAGGATACAGGAAAGAAATGTGGGAGGAGAGCTGCAAAAGGATAGCACAATTTGCATCAGGGTAAGAGTGAAAATGTTTAAAATATGGTAGCTGACTCTTACTCAAATAGTGGATAAATGATGAGTTTGGAATGCATTAGTCCCTGCGGAGGCAGCAGTCTGGGGGAACGCTCCATCTTATCAGCTGTAGGGACCACGAGGAAAAGCGATGGGGATTGCACCCAGCAGCAGAAAGAGAGACGTCGGAACTAAATTACTGATCCTCACCTGCCATATTCCTGACAAAAGCCTGTCTATCAATAAGTCTCCACGCATGGAGTCCATCACCCTCCAATTACCCGCCGTAGGGACGGCTGTCTGCTGGTATCTTCCCTCTGCGCTCCAAAGGGAGATGCACAGGCACCCAGGCAACTTAATTTCCACCCATTTTAGACAGCACCGGAGACGTCAGTCACCCCTTGCTGTCAGGGGAGCCTAGACTTAGATTAGATGCTTGACACCTGACTTCAGGTAACCTGTGTGAGCCCATCTGTGGTGAGCCTGGCTGTGTTTGCAAACGAGAGTTAGAGCCACATAAGAAATTACTGTTAGCAGTCTATGACAATTATATCCTTTATTTTCTAATACTAACTGATACTGTAGCCACGACTGGTCAAGCAGTATGGAAAAAATAGCATATCTACACACAAGCATGCATGATTTTTGGAAGTAACGGTGTGTGATTTGGTTATTTCAATGTGGTTTCCTCCAAGTCTCTGGTTGTACAAGGATGTGCCGTAGGACATCAAACCCTAACGCTCCTTTCCTTTGCGGGGTTGTTGAGATGAAACACAAGACAAAGGGGCCCGACACAAAGCAGCAGCAGACTGCACCTGAAGAGATGGGGGTACCTTTGTCTGCCTGCCTGCCCAAGGGAAATAACCCGGCGTGGGGCAGCTCTCTGCTGACACAGTGGGGCAGATTCCCTGAAACACAAAGGGGGCTCTAACTAGAAATATTTTGCCAATTCAGAGTAACTCTGAGACAAAAAATAACGTGACAGAGGCTCTCCTGCACTAAGTCATTCTCCTTCCTGCATGGACCACCTCTGGTGAACTCCAGGCATATTTAATTATGTTACCATATGCTGCCCTCCTCAATAGATGTGCTTTTAATAACTTAACTCAAGACTATTCCTGAATAATTTAAGGCTGGTGGGAGGAGTGTGTGGGGGGGAGAGTGCAGGGAGCAGAGAAGGTTGAGTTTTTGTTTTTCTTCAGCAGACTCAAGAGCAAAAAAACCTTTTTGCTTTCTTTCTAGCCCTGTTCCTACCCCGTCCCTCAACATACCTCTCAGCTTTACAGTTGCTACTCGAAACAGATTGAAGCAGGTTCCAAAGAGCAGGTAGAATGTATCATGCATCTAAAATACATTAAAAAACGGATTGCAATCCAAGCTAGCTCTATGCTTTTTCTCTGGTCAACAGTAAAAGAGTTTAGGTCACCATCAAGGCGGCTTAGGGGGATGGTTTATCCCATCCTCCCTCAAGTGCCTACGAGCAGCACGATGTGTTAGGGTGGGTCTGTCTCCAGGCATGAAGGGTCAGGGTGATTATCCGATTTTGGGCTCGGTGGAGGTTCTTAGCGATTCCAAGAGTGAGATTCAGGCCCAAATGAGGTCAGAGGCCACCAATCAAGGTGGTTTTATTTAATGAGTACAGAGGAATGAAGCAATAGGAAAGGCAGGAAACAGTAGGAGGAAAATAAAGCATTCAGAAAGAGAAGCACAAGTCACCACCACGGACCCACTGTCGTCCCATCGGTCCTCAGGCCAGATTCAGGGACGTTCTGCTGATCCCAAATCTTCCACCATTCAGGGGTGGGGGGAGCCCCCGTGGCCCAGCCTTCGTTGCAATTCCATTTGTGGCAATTCCAGCCCAAAACAACTTTACTTCAGCTATACCCCTGACCTGCAGCTGGGTTCAGTGTGGATGAGCAGAATCCCAAAAAACTGGTTTAAAAACTACAAAAATACATATGCTTTGATAGGCTGTGCTTTAGAAACAAAATTTCTTAGCCAACTCAATAGTTTTTCATCTGAATTCCCACTGATTGAAGAGGCAAAGAGCAGAAAAGTTTTATTTGTGATTCAATAAATAACTAGATGTGTGGATGTACATACATCTATAGACAAAGGCAGTAACATTTTTATTTAATTGCTAGTGTTTGGGGTAATATGGAGGATGTGTAATTTGCAGGTGTAGCAGAAAATAGCCCCCATTTCCAAAGTGAGGTTAACTGCTGTGCCTGGTGGTTCTTGCTGCAGTAAGAAGGAGATATTTTCTTATATAAAATTTCCTATTGGAGACTAGGAAAGCATTCTACTGCTTTGAATCAAGCAGAATATTAAAAGGTACCTCTAACTAGAAAAAAGAATACCGTTCTTTTACCAATATGGAATCAGATTTATTTTAGAAGGAACAGCAAATGAGATTTTTCTCTCAGTCCGTTGAGGTCAGAGAGATTTTGTTTATTTTTATTTTGAAATGCTTCCTTAGGTTGCAGTGGCAGTGGCGAGCGTGTTTTGTTCTCTCGGTTTTGCCGAGTTCCCCTGGTGCTGCTCCTTTCACTAATGCCATAGTGTCAGCCCGACTCCACCAGCAGCCGTTGTGCATTAAACCTCTTTGACACGTGGCATCTTCCTTTCACAGCATCCCTTCCCTGCAAGGGAGCAGTCGGCTAGTTTTCCTCCCCGGCTGGCTCAGCAGAAGATTTGGTAGGAGCCAGTCTGAGAGAGCAGTGATTGATGACCATAATCGTCCCTGTCTGGATAGAAAGTGTATCTCCTACCAATTTGTTCTGTTCCTGCCAGCTACAAAAGCAAAGGTCCGAACTTCACCGAGAAAATAGCTGAAGGTCTCAGAGTCAGCAGCAAACCTCAGCACCAACTGTTAGGGTTGCTTGACACCCGTTTGCTACGTGAATGAAGGAACCGAGGCTTCTCCCCCCTCTAGCTCTCAACTAGCCAGGCTGGGGGCTAATTCTGTGCTGCAGAGAGGCTGATCAGGCAGGGAATGAGAACAGACCAAAGTGCAGCGCTGGAACAGCACGTGCCTTGCATCTCCAAATCTCTTTTCCACGTCCAAGGCCCGGGAAAGACAGTTTAAAATGGGAAGAATACCCCTCTACCAGATTTCTGCTCTTCCCTCTTGTTTCAGGCTCCCGACACATACAGTTTGCCTTGAGACAAACTGTTATAAGGTGACCAAATGGTTGAACCTGGAAACAAGAAGAATTTCTACGTGTTGTCCCTCTGAAGTTGGAGAATGGGGACAGCAAGGGGATGGAGGAAGACAGGGCAGGTAACCTCACAAGGGAGTTAGGAAAATCGTTACTGCAGCCCTATTAAAATCCCACCGTGCTGGAGCCACTGCAGGGCTCCTCGGCAGCATCTCTGCTCCGAGAGCACCAAAACTGAACATTCTTGCAGAGAGAGGCCTGAGACATCTGTCTCACTCACCTTGTCAGCAAAAAGCAGCCCCAAATCCAAGGGGCTGCAGGTTCACTGTCAGGATTGCAAACTCTCATGATTTTATCAGGAGTTTTCTCCTATTCAGCACTCTTCTAGAAGCTTCTGGAGCCAAGTGATAACACGCCAGTCTCGGGTTTAATTTTCAGCATCACCATGTTTTTATTCTTTCTGACAGGGAAAAGAGCCTGAACTTGGGAGTCCTGAAGGACTGATGGTAAGATCACCCAGTAGCTGTTTTAATTGTTGTTGTTTTTAAGAACATCTCTTAATACCTTCAGAGCTGACAGGCAGTTTTTTTTAGCTCCTAGTTTTAAATACTTCCTTTTGAATGTTCCAGGTGAGGAGCAGAACATGGGTCAGGTTAAGAGACGTATGGGGACGTTGTCCAGGGAAGAAACACTTTTGTGGAAAGAGCAGCTGCACAGAATGGTTAAAATCAGTGTTCCTTTTGAAATATAAACATGGCCACATTAAGCTTGGGGTGGCTTTTAAAGTTCAAATCTGTTCATGAGCAATGAGAAAAACTAAAACATAAAAATCCCTTATAGTTTCATATAATATTACTTACATTGAATGTTTCAGCAAATTAAAGAGGAGCAATAAGTCCAGAATTGTACTGTGTTCCAGTACCAGGTTCAGTGAAAATTCAATCGCATAGGCTCTTCCTTTCCTTTTTGTACTTGTGGGTGACCTATTTCAAATTAAATTCTTCCACAGACGCTACACAACGTATTGGAACCCCCCTGCTATGGCAGTCTGGGCAGTTCCCACCCCCTGTGCAGGTTTTCATGACAAAGTACCAAGGTTTTATGGTCTTTTCCAGTGAAAGCCATTGAATGCAGACACATCCTCTGTCCAGGAAATCTAAACTGCAGGGTAACCCATTTTCTCTGGAGCAGGGAGGCATTTTCAAATTCTGTATTTCTTTATCCAACTGATCCATTTCAATTCTGCCCTTTTTTCCTTGCAGACAATTCTCCCTGTTACTGGACTGATTTGGGTTATTCAGGTTGCTAATCACCTGGGATTGTACTACAGTTTAGAATTCATACTTATTTTTTTTATTGATGATTTTGCAGAGCTGGAAGAAGTACTTCACTTCTTAGAGGTATTTCCCACAATCGCTGTTGATTCTTGTTCAATACCAGGAGTGACTATTAATTCTGCTGCTGCTTTTTATCTGGTGGAGGACCCATTACCTTAATGCATAAATTCCAGCCAGGTGTGTCAAAATTCTTGCAGGACAAAGTGCAAAGTTGGGTGGAAATTGGTTTTGTCACCACTATTCTCTGTTTGCTTGACTGTTCGTGTTGGTTTGGTTTTTTGGGTTTGTTTGTTCGTTGGTGTTTTTTTTCCAGCCTGTCTTTTTGCAATGGTCATCTTGGTTTTTATTTTTGCTGGAGGATGCCGATTCACCTTTAGCTTTTGTTACAGAATCTTTTCCTGATTTCTTTTTATAAAAACAATTTATTCATAGAATGTCGTTACGAAATCTGTGGTTGTTGAATGCCCTCCTGTTTCAGGTGGCAATTGCATTCCTTTAGGAATGGAGCCAAAGCTCAATGAAAGACTAGATTTCAGCTCTGGAGAAGTTTTCCTCTAAAATTTGATTTGGCAAGGAATTTACAGGCTGATAACAGACCTGAGCCAAAATGGCAAAGGAAATTAAACAAGGAGAAACTTAGGGTACACAGTAATCATGGGATCATAGCATGGTTTGGGTTGGAAGGGACCTTAAAGGCTCTTGTAATGGGCACCTCTGATACCCACATGGGAGGGGAGCTGGTGGCCTTCTCACCTGACTTGGATGGCCTCAAATGTCTGCCCTAAGTTATGCAGGCTTCCCTGACAGTCCCCAGTCAGAACTGGGCACTCCACGCCGGGTTCAGCATTTGAGAGACAGATGAATGGCTCTCAGATGAGTAGCTGTCTCTCTCTGGTGGCTCTAGATGGGGAGCTAGATGGATAGATGGGGAGCAGAGGTAACTAGACGGACTGGCCAGTTTAGACTAGGCAATTAGCTTTTAGCCAGCTATAATGTCGTGTAATTAATCTTGTCCAGAACGTTTAGAGTCTGCCAGTGGAGCTTTGCAGCGCAGGAGACAGGAGAAAGAGCACTGATATATTCAAAATGGAATTTACTTTCTTTACATCTGTGTTCTGCCTACGCTATGTAAACAGAAGTATAAAGGAACTGACAAATGGGTGGGTTTTTTTGTAAGGAATAACTTCAACTCTGATCATACTCAAAGAACACACAAGACTGCAATTTCTTTTTTTGCTGATTGCATGTTTTTTTTCTTTGCAAACTCACACCTCCAGCAAACTCAAATTGGCAGCACTCTTTGTCTTCATAAGACTAAATATTTGCTTCAGTGTTAGAAAAATAACTAAGTAAAAGGGACCTACACTGCCATTTGGGGACACCTGTCATGATATAATACGAATTTGTACTTGTTTGCAGTAAGTAAAAAAGTAAGGAATTTCTTGTGTGTGTGCAATTTGCAGCCGGCACAAAGCTTACTGGCATCGTTTATTGATTATTACCAGAGTCATGCTAATGAGCACCACTCTGTTCACGTTCTGCTGAAGGCTGCCGTGCCTGCCATCTCCCCACTGGGCACAGCTCAGCACGGCCCCTGTCACGGGTTGGCAGGAAACGTGGGGAAAAAAGCATGTCTATTTCTGCAAAAATACTTTCACAAGATAGCTGGTATTGAGTTGAGAAGAGCCAAAACTGTCAATGAGTTTCATGGTTTATCTTCACGAGAAAAAACATCCCCTGTGGAAGGAGGGGGCACAGAGGGACGTGAGCCTGCCCGGAGCCGTGGGTCGCTGCACAGGGGGAGCCACAAGGTTGCCAGCCAAAGTGTTTGACAAGTCTGCCCCTCAGTCAGGTCCTGCTGCTACAGAAATACCTCTCGAAGCACAGCAGCTGGGTCCTGTGTTGCAGTCCAAAAAGAATGGGAACGATGCTTTAGTTTGGCTGTAGCTGGCACAGCCTTAGACAGAACTGTCAGAGTTACCCTTCCCCTTTTCTCCTGCAGAGAGGTTTCCTCAGTTTCTTATTTCAGCAGGTGTGGGGTGTTGATTGGACTGTTTTGCTTTATGGCCCCCCTCCCCAGTACTGCTGTCTGCTTTATGCTAAATGCCGTTGGTTGGAAGAGGCAGGATCTCCTCTCCAGCGGGTTAGATGTGGACCTTTGCTTTTCTCTCACCTGTGTGTGTAGCTCATCCTCTGAGCAGAAACTCCTGTTTTGCACCTGAAGGCTCAAGACAGAGATAGTCACATGATTTTATATGTCAGATGTAGCTTTTCAGCTGAAAGGGCAAATAAATCTGCCTCAGGCTGTGTTAAACCGATAGGAGTAAGTTTGTTTTTTCCAGTTGAATTCCAGTCAGAATAGGGTTATATTCTGGTTTACCGATGCTGAATCCTCTTAATTGAATAAGATATTTTTAGCATAACTAAGGGGATCCACAACTTGCAAAACACAGAAGTTTGTCCCCGTAGTCTCAAACTACAGCTCAGAGGACAATAAGCAGAACTCCGTTGGCAGTGAGCTGAGACTCAGCAGTGTCACTGTAGGGTGACACTGAGCTGACACCGAGTGAAGCACACGGGCTGGTTCCAGGAGGCAGAATGACTTACAAAGCCCAGCACATAGGTCTTGCAGCACAGGGCTTGCCAGATGCCTTCCCATAAGTATGCTCAGCTCACTCACATGGGTTGGGAGCTACAGCACCGTTTCTAGCTCTTCTGTGATTTCAGGAGTGATGCCTTCCTTGAGTTCCAGAAGGACACAACCTTCACCTACAAGCCCTGCAGGTGCCTGGTGCTTTCTTGACAAGACTACCAGCGTGCTATACTGCAGCCTGGGACAGGACACAACCAAACCTGGACAGCTGTGGTCCTATGCAGATTCTTTCAAACAAATGAGATTTTTAAGTTAAAGGTATAGCTTTAACAAAATTGTGGTTTTGAAACTAAATAACAGCATGTATGACACAAAGGTATTATAAATTTGTGTTTGGAGTCTTTGGAAAGTAGCAAATTTGAGGAATAGTGGAGGGAATATGGGGGAAAGGACAATAAGGAGTTATGATATCCCAAGGCAGGGACAGTTCCGTGTAGCAAGAAGCAAAACTGAGGGCCATAGCGTTTATATTGGGAGCCATTAAAGATGGGAGGAACTTCTCTTAACACTGCAGGTATCTAAAAGAAAAAGTCTAATAATGTTTAATACTGTTAATTTCTAGAACAACTTTATTATGTCAGAGGATAATCTATTTTGGTTTCTACTCACAGTTACAGTAATAAAGAACTCATCCTTGCCGAAATGCAGGTAAATCTAGTCCTTCCTGAACTGATATAGTCCATCTCTTAAAGACTGTCTTGCTCAAAGTGTATCAGTACCTTGTAAGTTTTCTGCTATTAGCAGCCTGAGGAAAAAGTAATTTCTTAAAATACTCTCGTTACTGACTGAATCTCTTGATTAAGTGAAGAATTGCTCTTCTGCTTTTCCCATTATTGCACTCTTCATTTGACTACTAGTGGGTGGATATTTCAAACAGAATCTTTTTGATTATGCGAGTGTAGGTGATACATTATTTTCTCATTTCCAAATAATCTCCCCATTAGAGAACGTGTGAGTGGTAAATGAGGAGTTTCTCCTTGGGGTGTCCGCCGTGCACACACAGCGCGTTTCCCCGGCAGAGCTCCCTGGTGGCTGTGGATGAGCACTTCTCCATCCGAGAGCTTTAACTATTGGATGCAGCTGCTCGAGCTTTGCCCCATTTGTAAATAGTTTTAAATATGCATGATCGTCTCTGGCAGATTGCTATACTTGCAGGATTTATGAGGTTTTTTTTCTTCTCCCTCATAAAATAACTCACTTCCTCTCCAAATAAACCGAGGAGGACACTCTGAGAGCCAGGATTTTAGAACGAGCAGTCAGAATTTGTGAAATCAGGGAATGTCAGTAATTCTCATGTTGAGACTGCTAATCACTTACCCCCCAGGAGTACTTTTCCCTCCCCTCCTTATTCAATATGCCATATGTTAGCAATTAACAGTGAGTCAAATTACTGCTCAGCACAGCTTTGCTCATGCAGTTACCGGAGCAGGCAAGAACCAAATTTCATCTGACAACTATTCGTAAGTGCAGCTCAAAGGGCAAATGGAAATTGGCTACAAAATTATGGATGGGGAAATGTCAGTGTTGCAAATTATTTTAGCTTCAGGGTTTTGAGAGGCAAGGAGGAGCTCAGTAAATAGTAAAGTTTTCTAAAATTCTTTGTGTTTTGACAAAAACCTATAAGCATATTTGAGACCCAAAAAGCACTGACTGGAACCGGGACCTCATAGCGCTGAAGACATCTGTATGAAGTCACAGAGGTGAGCAGGAGGACATGAGTCGTGGTCAAGGCACAGTCACTGAGTGTTGCATGCAGGAGAGAGAGAGGGGGCCGCAGGGGTTATCCGTACCTGTTCCTAAGGTAAAGGACAGACGCAGATTGCTGCAACCACACGAGAGCACCCGAGACTTGAGGAGAACTCGGCTGGACTCCATCCCACCTCATTCCAGTCCAGGATTTCCTGGTGGGTTCCCAGATATCTCTGCAGATTTTTCAAAGCGTGTGCCTGAGTACATTAAATATTTTCTCTTGGACTGTTCAAAAGCCAAGACATGATGTGTCACAGTGCAAATAATATTGGAAGGATGCAGAGAAGTAGTGACAACAATGAGCACCAGTGGCAGCCATAGGAGCTCCCAGCAGTTCCCAGGGCCCTTCCAACCGAGACAATTCTGTGATTCTGTGATTACTCAGATTTACACAAAGTTCAGAATTAAAAGAATATTAAATGTAATTATTATCCCTATCATAATTTCTCAAAGCCTAATTTTTACCTAATCCATATTTATTACCAAAATAACCAAAACAATATGTGACTCATGACCCTTGCAGGCTAGATTTTGATTTTGTACGTCTCTCAAAATTTCTCTTCAGACTGAGACTTTCCATTGTGATGATGTTTTATAATTGACTTTCCTAAGAAAAAATCCAACAAGCCAAGAAATACTGTAAACGCATTTCAAACTCATCTTTCCCTGGCCCATCTGCAATCTTTTACAGAAGATTGTATCTCAACTCTCTAGTTATTTTGCCTTCAGAAACCAGAACCAATATTATATTCTTAAATATGAATGTATTTCCAGGTCATCAGCTTGGTTTCTTAGATAATAATCTAAGAATCATCACATGGACACCATCATGTCCATCAAGTATTATCCCAATATTTTTCGATTTCTCTATAAGCCACTTACAATCTTAAGTGAGATATTTCAAACATTTCCTCCTTTGTATTCTGAATTATATCTAACCTTGTACTTCCATCTCCCAAATTTTCAGTAGGTATATTTCCTATCCCTGAATGTCTTTTAAACGAAAAAAGCAGATAAGAAAAAAAAAAAAAAGTATATAGCTGTGCATGATTAAGAAGCTCTCCACAGATAATTTTTCAAATGTGATGAGATGTAATATTCTGGATGTGGTAGCTTTTGCAGGGCTGTTCTCCGACACAACTGAATCTCCCGCAGATGTATGCCACTCTGTTGAAATCTGGGATTACATCCCAGTTGTGATCAGAGCCAGTGTGTTACCTGGCTGTGTTTGTTTGAACACTTGCTGCCATGAGATTCACATCAATTCAAAAGATTTATACGGATGAGACTCAGATTGCAGACAAGACTGTGTGACCAAAGAGTTTCATGTCACCTTAGCTTAATTTCTTATTTTTCACATCGAGAAGGGACTTCTAAGAGGCTAGTGTGTCTATCTCTTCATCTTCTGGCAGAATTACTGTGTGTCCTTAGAGAAATGATTTCCTTCCCTCTGTGTCTCAGAGCTCCCTGACTACCTTCTAGCTGATCACCTTAATTTTTTTTTTTCCAGTCAGGGGATAAACATTTGCATTAATGAAGATATAACTGCATTATAAGCTATAACTTCATTAATTCATATCCCCCAAGACCACATCTAAATGACTCTTAAACACATCCAGGGATGGTGACTCGACCCCCTCCCTTGGCAGCCTGTTCCAGGCTCTGACCACTCTTTCTGTGAAAAATTCTAATGTTCAGTCTAAACCTGCCCTGTTGGAGCTTGAAGCCATTCCCTCTCGTTCTGTCACTAATTACCTGGGAGAAGAGACCAGCACCAACCTCTCTACAGTGTCCTTTCCAGTAGTTGCAGAGAGTGATGAGGTCTCCCCTCAGCCTCCTCTTCCTCAAACTAAACAGCCCCAGCTCCTTCAACTGCTCCTCATACAGCTTATATGGACACAGGGGTTTGGTCTGAAGCAAAGAAACAGACCTGTAATAGGCCCTTCTGACCTTGCTTCACCCCCAGAGCTCAATAATGAGAAGGGCAGTCCTGGGAATAACACATTAAGGAAATGATTAGAGGAGCTGAAGGAATGTAAGGAGGTGTACAGTTGGAGGAAATTGGGAGAGGATCAAATACTTTGGGGAAATTTATAGTCTTCACTATAGGCAGACAGAAAAAAAAGAAAGAAATAGAAATAGAGGAACATAACAGTAATTACTTCTCCCTATCCAAAGCCAGTCTTAGATTATTTTTTTTTTTTAAGAATTTTAGCAAATGATCTGCATTGGAGATATTTTGGAGTTGGAATGTCTATTCCCAAGGCATCACTTAAAGGGACAGAGGGGCACAGACAAATGCTACTATAGGTTAGAATCAATTAGGGTGAAAAAGCAAAGGAAATAAAAGTATTAGAGGTGATGGAAGCCACGGAATTCTGGATGCATCTCAGAGGGGAAAATGGAGTCAGGAGGGAAATGCAGTGGAAGAAGAAATGAGTGAGTGAATGAGAAGTGAATGAGAAATGAATGAGTAGCAGGCAGACATGATTTAGGAAAACAAAATACAATATCCAGAAAGACATGAATAAAGCAGAACTTGATAAGAAATTAACCGTGTGAAATGCAGTTCGATCAAAAAGGATGAACATCCAGGAAGAAGAATAATTTATCAGTTTTGCATTTCAGAAGGGAAATTGAACAAGATTGTGTTGACTTTATTCTTCCTTCTTCCCTCCGTTCCTTTCTGCTTCCTCTCTCCTCTACCATTTCCCCTTACCTCTTTCCAATTTCTCTTGAAATTCCATTTTCTGGCCAAGCTTATCATGTGATTCAATGGAAATACAGTCCCTACAGCATATAATCTCAGACTGGAGGAGGCAGAAGCTAACTCGTGAGTCAGTGACTGACTTCTGAAGACAACTGAATAACTCAGTCCTACAGAATAATTTTCAACTGAAAGTTATAACTTTATACATCAAACAGATTTAAGGTAAAAAGATGTATTAATATGAGAACTGTCAACAGTAATTTGGTTCCATCTTTCTGCCAATTAGGGACAAACATGAAAACATTCTAAAATATAAAATGAGCTCTTTGTTGGTGAGAGAATAACGATTACATTTAATCAAGGCACCTTAACAGCAAATCTTTCCTGCATTTCTCTCTCCCTTTGAGACTAAACACTGGGATGTGTCTTTCTTTATTGGTATTTTTGATGCAGTTAATTTTTCTCCTTTGGGAACTTTGAACACCACCTGTTTAGGCTTAAAAAAAGGAAAATATTTAGAGAATGATCAGTATTCTCTTGTGCTTTCTTTTAGAACAGGGAAGTTGAAAAGTTTAACTGACAAGATATTTGATCATTACAAATTCATAGACATCTTTTGAGAAATGATAATTCAAAGCCCATCAACACCTATGCCAGATGTGTATTTTTATGTATTTCTGTCTGCCCGGCATTACAAATGGTTAATTTACACGCAGCCACAAACATTCATGGCCATTCTCTCCCGTCGTTAATAGGGGACTGGAAATCTTTGGTCTGTGGGGGAACTGGTTAGTGGAAAAAAGGCTGTGGTGAGGAGGCTTTGACAGCAAGCTGACGTGAGTCATTTCTGCCGCAATCTCCCCACAGGGTGAAAAGGACTTTTTCCCATACAGAACACAGATTCTTTAACAAAAGTCCCTAATGGGAAGATGGGAGATAAGGAGGCTGGAAAGCAGCCTCGGTCACCTTTCTCTGCATGCAGTTCCAGTTCTGCTCCTGTTTTTGTGGTTATTCCACTTGTGCAAAGAGAACATACACCTCCCCAGTGACAGCTAATGGAGATCCTCCATTTAGCCCCGTTGGGAAGATTCAGTGCTTGCGAAGCTAACGATTACAGGTTAGCTCTACTGGGTGTAGCTTAGCAAGTAATTTTTCCTTTGTCTATGAAAAGCCTAGATCATTACAGAAGCATGAATTGCTGTATAGTGCTAGCTAGTAATTGATTTTTCTGTTCATTTGAGGGGAAAAAATAGACTCAGACTATAAAACTCTCTGATTTTCCTTCTTCTGAAACAACCTCTCCCACCAAGCATTTAGTCTGGCATGAAAATTTTAAATTCTTACGGAGAGAGAAGAAAAGAGCATTCAAAAATAGCTAAAAGGAATAACAGGATTTAAAGGGTAGCGTGGCTGGTGACAGAGAAAAAGCAAACCTCAAACTGCCTCCTGATGGTGCTGAAGGAGACTTGAGCTGGGAAGACGGTAGCGCTGTAGAAGGGTGTGTGATCAGTGGCTCAACCATAAACCCCGGGGTGAAGAGACAGACCAGTGCAGCTCCCTGGGCTCCCAGGGAACCCCGACCCACGTCAGCCGCCGGCAGCAGCGTGGGGACAGGCTCTGCTGGGGACTGCAGGGCAGATCACAGAGCACTTCCAGCTCTGGGAACCCCGGCCCAAAGTTACTCTGCCTGGATCAAAGTGAGGAATGGGTTAACTTAAGAAAAAAAGTGGAAAGTCAGAGGTACAATGGGTCCTCTCATGGACAAGGAGGCTTCGGAAATCTGGTGAGACTCCTCTAAGTTTCCCAGATCTCTGAGTGATTTAGACACTTAAAATGGAGACAGTTATTGGCTATCACTGAAAGATTGAACCATTTAAATGTCAGGGAAAGATATTCAGACAAATTTTAATTCAGGAATGGGATATAATATGACTTATTGAAGTCTTTGTTTTGAGGAAGCAAGATATGATGGACAGTGTGTGGCTTTTTTGTGTTTGAGCTTGAAAATATGAAGCAAAGTTAGAGAAAAGTTGCAAAAAAACACATTTAACATTTTTTGGTTTAAACATTTTGTAACATCTGATGCGGTATTGTAAAATGTTTCACTTTGGGGAAAATCTTATTTTCCAGTAAAAACCCTAGTCTTTCAAAAATGTGTGCAGGTTGTTTACTTAATAAGGCTTAAATGAAGAAATAAGCTTTTATGCCTCTTTCTTCATGAGAGGAAGACAGAACATAAAAAAGATGATCACCATTCTCTGTTTACCATATGTAACCAAGAAATAGTGTTAGCACTGGAGAACTATAAGAATAATTAGTGTTCATAGAAATAATAAATACTGGCCAAAGCAATTCAAAAGTTTTTTAGTCAGAAAATAATTTTGCACAAAGTAAGCTGGGAGGAATTGAATAAAGGAATAGTTCAGAACTGGCTGCTCATTGCTAATTTTTTTGACAGGGTAGATCCAGTTTTGTTTTTTAGTTTCTATTCTCACATGACAAAACGTTGTTTCTGAATTTTTAACTCTGTTTATGTAAAATGTTTTTGTTGCTTCCTGCCCATTTGTCTCAATAAAGCAGTGAAGGTTGCTGATCAGGGCAGGTTACGAAGATTTTTCTGTTGACAGTGAGTAATTTTTCATATTGAACAGCCATTTGGGGGAAAAAGGGAAAGAGAAAAAAACATGTTTAATAATTTGCAATGTAACTAGAATTCCCTGTTCCTTTGCTAGTTTATAGTTGGTAAATAGCTTCCAGAATCTCATTCCCTTTGGTCTAATTCCATTGCTTCTCTAGCTAATAAAAATGTTTACAGAAACAGGAGGGGTTGTAATACCTGTTCTCTTAGTTCTTCACTTGTTACTGTCTCTTATAGTTCCTCATATTTGCAGAGAGAACAGATGACAGAATCTACTCGAGCTAATGATACCTGGGTTAAATATTTCCCCGTGGTCGTAGGAATCCCTTCTCTTCACTTGAATACTTTCCTGAGCTCCAGACTTTTGTGTAGAGGTATCTTTTCTGACATAAAACTGAATTTGAATATGTGCTCCTTTTTAGTCCTCTGTCCTCTCCCACCTTAAGAACCTTATAACAGTGGACAAGGTTTCTCCTGAGTACAATTTTCTATCTTGCCTGATTAATTTCTCACAATTGTTTCTCTCCGTGCCTTTCAGTTGAAAGACATTTTGTTCTTCCTGCTTAGAACACTTCAAGTGTGTGATGTTCCTTTCCTACATAGCACAAATAATTGCTCATTTTCAGAGGCCCAGCTGATATTTGCTGCTGTGGGATTTTCCTTCCGCCTCTCCCCCTTTGTTACTTTTCATGTTATTGTGCAATTAAAACGTTATTTGTAGTTTCCCTGCTAAACTTTTCAGCCTTTCTTTTGATACCACTTTCACAGCGGTGCTCTTGAATTCCCAACTGACCCACCTTTCTTTTTTTTTCCTTTCATATCTACTGTCATTTCTCCCTTTGCTGGCACACCACAAAGGCAGAGAGTCCTTCCCAAATAACTTTTCTGCCATATGGTAGGCTGGTATTTGAAGAGATTATAAAAGTTCTTAAAATGCAGTTTAATCTACAGGACTGTGCTTGACAATGCTTATGTTCTTTGGGATTATTATCATTTCCTTTTTTGACTGCCTTCATCAGTGGCTACTCCAACTGACCCTATTGCACTGCATTCTCACAAAGCACAGAAACTAAGCAAAAATAGGGTGCTGCCTGCCCACTGCAACAGGATGCTGAAGCCTATCCCAGATTTAAGAATGTAACTAATGGCCCATTGGATTAGACCTTGATCCACCCTTAACATTGCTCTACCTCTGCCCACAGCACTAGGGTATTTATTCTAGGGATGCCATGGGACCCTGGCCACTACGTGGTCCGTTCCCCTTCTACTTCACTGACATCCCATTTAAAGAAAAAAAAAAAAGGCAAAGAAAAAACCCAGTAGTTTTCAGTTTTCAGACTGCTGTGAGTGTCAAATTTTATATCACTGCAGTTCTAAACAGCAAACCCCATTATTCCCTGTAGCTCTACCCCATGTCTTTTATGTGAAACTACAAAGTTAAAATAAGGAAATCACTAAAAGCAAAAGAAAATGCTTTTGAATACTTAGGATTTTTCTACATAATCTTCAATATTACCCAACATTTTGAAAGTTCCATTTGTGATATTCCATCTTATGAACATTGATGACCAGAAAATTATTATTTTCAGATTCAGTGACAGCATCTTGAGCACCTGAACACAGCCTTTTTCAGTGGGTAACAAAAACAATTAGAGTGGCTTTGTGGGTCTTAGTAAATACATTCTATTCTCTCCCCTCCCAGCATACAGTAGCTGCTTCAGAACAGGTATTATTTGTCTGTGTTTTTACTGACAGCACCTAATGGTCCTATCCTGGTGAGGCCCTGCTGTGCTAGGTGATTTTGGCCTCACTCTGTCCCTGCTGCTGTGGGTGAGATGCCCACACTGCCTTCCCAGTGGTGCCAAAGCCCTCTGCATCCCCCAGGGAGCACTGAAGCACGTTAAACAATGCCTTTCCAGACAATCTCTGCATCCCTGGTCTCAAAGCTTTGGAGGCAGCTGGGTTAGGGGAAGTGTTACAGTAATGGAATTGCCACCTAGTGCTGTGCCCGTCTTTTCGCAATGCCTAGGATGTTGAGAAATGCCATTTAACTTTAATAAATTCATAATTTTATTGTCCTCTGCAGCAAATCTTAACTGACTCTTTGAGCTTCCTCTTCAGTTCCCTACAAATGACTACTTTGCTGGCTGTCTTCTAATCTCGATCCATACTGAATTTTAAAATAATAACAATCGTTCAAGTTGGCAAGTCTTTTATAAGAGAAACATTCCTATAATTAGGACTAACTCAAAATACATATTTCCTGTCCTTACTAATTCTCACGCTTATTTGGAAGCATGATTCAGCATCGTATTGTAGGAGGCAGCTCCATGAATCTGAACAGCACTCCATCAATCTGTAAAAGAAAGTGACATAAGCCAATAGAGCCGCGTGTAGAGTAGATAAAACTGCCCATCTCTGGAGATTTCTATTCTGGGGAAACAATTATATGCTCTGAATAACCTTATACTTCCACAAGGCCTTTAGAAGAAACGCTGTTCCTTTGGAGGACAGGCTCTGTGAAGGCTATTGCCATTGAATTTAGCTTGTCACTGTATTGATTAAGGTGAGATTATTTTTGACCTTGATGTTGGTCCAATTTTCTGTATTATAAAATCTCTCGGTGCAGCAGATAGCGTCTTTAGAAGGAAGTGATTCTTTTCCCCCTGCATCATTTCCATCCGGTTTATTAAGGGTAATGGTCTGTATTTTTGTTATGCTTGAAAATAAAGTGAATACAATCAGGAATGAGTGCACATTTAAATGTTGTCTGAGCTGAGAAAGGAGACTGGGAAGCTGATAGCTGTTAACCTGAGGATAATAGGCTTGTCTGTCTGCAATTTCCTGTCTGGGTTCAGTGTCTGGCACAATCATTGCAGATAATATCAAACACTAATTAGCATTTGAGCAGATTTGGGGTTAATTTTCATCTTACATATATTGATATAGCTCTGCTGGCTATAATTCATTTACATGAGTTGACTATCTGGCAGTCTGTATTTGCTGTCACTGCAAACAATGTATTTTGGGGTGTGAAAAGGTGAGGGAGGAAATGACAGAGTAGCTAAAGAGGAAAAATACTTTAAAAACCTGATGGCAAGCTGTCCCCTCACCCTCAGTCAAAGACCTGGCAGCGGCAGGAACCTGGTGAGCCGTGCTCCAAGGGGAATACAGCTGCCCACTCCTGGGGTGCAGGAGGTGTTCTGCTGTCAGACAGCCTGTTTGCAATCAAAGGAATTATTCCTTCTAGAAAAA
>JAOQGL010000012.1:21959172-22005876 GCA_027564165.1 Gallinago nigripennis | reverse complement strand
CCACTCCTGGGGTGCAGGAGGTGTTCTGCTGTCAGACAGCCTGTTTGCAATCAAAGGAATTATTCCTTCTAGAAAAACACTAAGTGCTATCTGTAATTATAATAGCAATTATGCACCTGTAACAAGCTGGGCACTTGGGTAATACTATTAGATCACTGAGTTTCTGACTCTGGCCATTAGATTTTCCTTTTTGGCTTCCACTTGATATCAGGTGTCTTCCACAGTGCCCAGTTAATTCCAGATTCAGACACGGTGTGCTTTGGGTGCTCCAGCTCTGAGAGCACTGGATGGGACACCTGGCCTGGAGCAGACCGTTCTAATGGGTAAGTGAGAGAACTTGCTCTGTTGCCCTGGTGGCAATGAGCATCGAAATGCCAGCGCCCGAGCTGTCACGGCCCAGAGGACAGGGAGGCGATGCCGCAGGGAGGAGGGAGCTTTCCCAGGGACTGAACCGGCCTGAGCCCGAGCGTGTGGCACTCGGTCACCCAGGGGATGTGTCCTACCTGGCAACTTCTGAAACAACAGCTTGGAAATCTAGAAGGCAACAACGTCCAGCAAATGTGCCACTTCTCTTCATTTCTTGGTAGAGGACTGTATATATCATTTATTTAGTCTCGAGCTTGCAGGAAGCCAACCTCCAGCCATTTGGTGCAGAAAGTGTCACTGGACATTTACCCTGTCTGCTCTCGGCCACTCCTGCAGCTCCCAGGGAAATATGGAGGTGAGAGCAGCCACTGGCCCTAGAGGGTCATGTGCCTCTAATACTTGGCATATGCACAAAAACACACACTGAACCACATTCCAGGGAACAGGGCACTTATTTCTTCCCATAAAGCAGTGGGACTCAGTTCTCAAGGAGAATCCCCCCTGCATGGTTTGAGTCCAGAGGGGGTGGAGAGAAGGGATTCTAGCAGGGGACCACACGGGAATGTACCTGATCCCAGCCTCTGTGGGGATCCCCAGGGCACAGGAATGGTCTGGGGAGCAAATGATTCCCAGGTGACAGCAATATGTGCTGATCTGACTCACCTGGGTGGCCCAGACCCTGAAACAACGGCCGTGTTCAGGGGCAGGTGGGGAGCTGTAAACTACAGGGATATATATTCTTTCTTCTTACATTCTGGAACTTTTCTCGCCTGCTTTTCTAAGCCAGATCCCTATCCCGTGGTGTTTGCTACTGAATTTCTGATGTTGGGTAAGTTTACACAACAGTTGTACAGATGTTAAGTAAGAAGTAGTACAGATTTTGGTGTTGTGTTAGAGGTATGAAATAATGTTATTGTTGCAAGTAGAGCTCATATCCTCATTGCTTTTTTTTTTTTTATGTGACCCTGTGAATGATTTATGCATTTCTCGTATGAGAAAAATGTTTGCTTTCAGAAGAAGGATGTGACTGGCTGCCCAGGGAGGTGGTGGAGTCACCATCCCTGGAGGGATTTAAGAAATGTGTAGATGTGGCCCTTCAGGGCATGATCTAGTGGCCAAGATTATTGGTTTGTGGGGGGGTGTTGTGCGTGGGGTTGTGGCTGTGGGGTTTAGTTGGTGGGTTGTTTTGTGTGTTGTTTTTTTTTGTTGTTGTTTTGGTTTTTTGTGTGTGTGTTTTTTTTGTTGTTTGTTTGGTTTTGTGGTTTGTTTTTTTTTTAAATGTGGTTGGACTCGATGATCTCAAAGGTCCCTTCCGACCACTAAGATCCTGTGATTCTGTGAATTAACCCCCTCAGGCAGCTGCAGGACGTGCTGGATGATTCTCCCCAGAAAGGCCAGACGGGAGACTTTCACCCTGGCCTCCTGGGGGGAAAGTTGGAGGGGTGGATTAGGGGTTTTGAAGTGAAAACTATTGACCCAAGTTTATAATGGTTAACATTTTAACGTAACAAATGTTGTGGCTTTGGCTGGGGAATTTAGATTTGAAAATAGGGAGATATTTGCTGCAATATAGGTAATGGCAATACAGCTCTTTAAACTGGTGGCCCTGGACCTCTGACAGCAGTGGGCTGACTGTGCTGTACTGAGATACATCCCACCCCAGCACGGACCCAGGGCTGGAGCTGTGTTCAGGTGGCAGCGGTTTGCTTCCCTGCTGCTTTCTGCCCTGCTCTTTTTACTAATGTAAAGACACACACCTTTGCAGTCAGGGATGGCTGTAAAATAGAATTGGTGACTCCACCTGATGCCCTCAGCTCCCTGATGTCCCTTCCCTAGGACTTCCTCATTAACTTTTAAAAGCCTCTGCATTTGGTGGGATCACTGCAGGAGGTTCATAAATGATAGATGAGGTAAATAAGCTCCTATTCCACAACTGCATGGAGAATGAGAGAGAAAAAAGTCAGAATGTGTTTGACAATCACTTGTACATTGAATGGTGAGTAGTAGCAAGTATAACTGTTTTGATAAAATCAAGAAAACCCACAGACTGTTACTTGTTTCCTAAAACATGAGCTCTTCTGAGAAGAAGGCACTTCCATCGTTTTGGAGTCCATCCTTGAGCATACGGGGAAGCAGCCAGGGATTAGAAGCGTTTTAGCAAACTTGTTGTTTTCTACGATGGGTTTGGGGATATTTGTACTAAAGAGAACGGTACAGGTTGGCAGGAAAAGCTCACTGCCCTAGTACTAATGCTTTATTAGGAAACTTTGCCATTCGTTCCCACTAAACAATGTGTATAAGAAACTCTAGAATTAAGAATTCTTATTTAAAAGGAGGAAAACAAGTTTAAATTTTTCTCAGAAGAGTTTTATTGATTTCCCTTCTACCTCTACGTAATCATTTGAGGGGGTTGACTATGCACAGGCACTTCAAGTGAGCTCTGAATCTACTGCTTAAAGCAAAGCAAAGGATCTTCCTTAGATTCTGCAAAAGAATGAATAATTAAGTGACACATTTCTGGTATGATAAACAAAACAATGAATTTAAGGGAAATGATAGATTTTATCATCTTATGTGGAGTCCACTGATGAGCATCTGGGTTTCCCTGGCATGCTGATTACTGATAGTCAAACATATTAAGCTTTTCAGTCTCTTTGTTCATGGAGGAAAAGCAGAAGGAAGAAAAAAGAGCACCAAAACAATTTTTATTGTTTTACTGAAATGCTTTACGAATTCTTATTTCTTATGGGAAAATGGAATAATTCAAAGGTCTTATTTTGTAAAAGTATCTCATTATCTTGTTGCTTATGAGAATTCAGTAAGACTCAATTCAGTAAGACCTGAGCTGAACTACAGCTGCAAAACTCCAAGCATTAGATTTCAAGCACTGCTACGTTCTGAGCAAGTCTAAGCTCAGAGGGGAGAGGTGAGCACCTCGCAAGAATGACTCCAGTGATCCCAGGAGAGAGGCCTGAGTCTGCAGCACCAGTTCCTCAGTGCACAGGCAAGGCAGGGAAGAGCAGACACCTGCATTTCATGCTGTCCCCTTTAGACGGGAGGATTCTTCCATGCTGTATGCAATGACTCGGTCTTCTGTATTTCCAGGACCCTTTCCTTGGCAGATCTGTTAACCAACGTGTCACGTGGGTGCTGGAGTGGATCTACCACACATCCAGAAGGCACGAGTGTGCCTTGGCTTCTGCTCTGAAGAGTGTGCCTTGGCTTCCGCTCTGGAAACCCCTGAGCGCTGGGTTACGAAGGCAGAGGGACGCAGACACACAGGAGGCAGTTTCTGGCCACTGAGCGTTTCAGGCTTGGCACAGGGACACTGTAACTTATCACTGGGCTTCTGGATTCTACAGATCCTGCTGACCAAGCTTATGAGAAGTCAGTAGCACATAATCAGAGAGAGTAAGGTCAAGACAGAATTGGATTCAATGTTCAGTTTCTCTGTAAGTACTCACATGCTTACATCTGAAAATTGTTCAGTGTGAGTTTTACATAGAAACTTTATTCTTAGATTTGTGAAGGTCAACGAAATTCTAAGGAAAAATTAAAATGTTTTTCTAACAGGAGCTGACAGACAGGTCTGTGGTATGATTTTCATGCCATGCTTTTAGTTTTCCAAGACGCCAAGGAGACTTTCCCAGTCTGAACATCTCTGATCGTGCCGCTCATGCCTCTGTTCACTATGAGCTTCTAAAGCCAATTTCTTGAGAAATACTTGAGAAATCTTTAGGAAAAAAATGACGATGCACATTAACCCATGTATTCTAATGTAAAGGTCTCAAAGCCTTTCACATGTATTGCATATAACAGGCAATACACGGGAATTAAGTGGCTAAATCTCTTTGCTGTACTTTGAAAATAGACCCTTCGAAATACTCTAACTCTTTATCTGCTTCCAACTGCACATGCGTGACCTTAGAAAGAAAGGATCAAAACATTTTTAATCCAGGTATTTACTGAATTAGCAACAGGGGAAAATACTACATGGTTCTCAGCATTCCTTTTACAAGGTTTGCCATCATCGTGACGGTCCAGTTGTGCAGAGTGAAAGGGTTTCTGTTGCATGGGCAATAGGAAGCCTATAGACTGAAGTGTAAGACTTCCCACGAGAATGTGAGGCAGGTTTTGCTGGCGTTGCATGAGGACACACGTACTCAAGTACCATCTGAAGAAAAACCAGCCTAAGATGTTCCCAGCCTACGGCTCCTTCCCGAGCTGCTGGCTCTTTTCCTGCCCTGGCTCAGTCTCATCCCACTCTTTGGCTCTGCTGATGTCAGTGATTCTGGGGCTAAACAGGGAAACAGAACGAGGAGAGGAGGGGAGAGGGAGGTTTCCCATCCAAGCAGGAACTGAGGGGAAAAAAAAATCTAAGAACAACCTTGTCCCCCAGCTGAGATCCTGTGGAGTGGAGGTAATGTCTGGGTCTTTCTGAGGCTGGGCACTGCATTGAGACAGCATTTTAATTGAGGGAAGCAAAAAGACTGTCTTGAAGCTAAACTCAGACATAAGGAGATACAAATACATTTTTCTCTTCTGTTATACTCTTTCTAAATATCTGCTTTATTGAGCTTTCCATTTTTAAGTTAAATAAAGCGTGTATTTATTTTCTCCCTGAAGTCCCTCCATCTGGTGATGAGAGACATTTCAAGTCTGGCAAAACATTTGTTTTTCATCCTCAAGGAAGGAATGCTCCTAGGTGTAGGTTTGGCCTGAACAGATGAATTGTGGTGTAGAACAAACAAACAAGAAAAAAAAAACCAGCAAAAAACCCACCCCCGCGCATAGGCTCAACTGTTTAACAGCTCTTTAAGAAAGGACAATTAGTATCTAGCTTTACCAGGAACAGGGAGGTGTGGACTGATTAATTTCTTCAGATATTACATCCTGGTTGAAACTATCACTGTTCAACCCCAAACAGGTGAGCTCTACTATAGTTGACAGATTTTCATTCATGGGGGATTTCCTTCCAACACGCCACATTTTTTGTTTGAGTTTGAAAATTCTGAATTTTGTTCTTATTATGAAACAACTTGATGAAGAAACACAATTGAATGGGATTAGGTCCACCATGTCAGTTATGTTTCTGTTGATTTGCTGTGATTTCAAGACTTTCTGGAATGCCTGAGTCCCAAGATGCTACTGCACGAGAGATTGACTGGGTCCCAGAGCTTGGCCAAGGCATTCCCAGTTGTGAGACAGACCCCACAGAATTTGGCCTCTGTCTCACCGCGTCCCACAAGACACAGCTCTGTCTATTACGTGCAGCCCCCCAGACACTTTTTACGTTGCTTGAGTCTTTGTGCTCCCCTGGAGAAATGCCATTTCTGCCCCTGTCTCCTGCTGGCTGCAGCCTGCCTTGCAGATGCTGTGAGCAGAGCAGAGGGCTTGGGACCTCCAAAGCTGATCCCATCTGTGACAGAACCCAAAGCCTCTGTCACAAAGCTGGAAAGGGATACCATAAACAAACTGGGAAAACACAAGGTAAAAGGGAAAACACGGGATAAAGAGATACTCATTATGACCTAAGTGAATTTTAAAGAATGGTTAAAAAATGAATAAATAATACTTTTGTGGATCCTGCTGCTAGCTTGTTTACCAAAGGGCCTTCTACACAAACACTGGGAGTCATAGCTGGGGAACCTGACAAACGAGTTGTAAGTGCAATTCTAAATAAACTGATTAGCTCATAAAAATATCCATGAGGATGTTGAACCATTAAAAGGACTTGCAAAAACCACAGATAGAATAATTTTTTAAGGAATATTTATTTTCAATTCCATTTAAACAACCCACTTTTGTAACACATACTAAAATCTTTAGGAAACATTCTAAGAAATTTCAGGATTATAGCCACAGGGATGAATCGAATGCATTTTAGTTTTGCAGATTAAAATACAGAATATGTTTGCCTCATTCTGCATTTTATTATGTTGCTGCCTTTTGGGATGCTTTACATTAAAAATATGTGACTGATACTCTTTATACTAGTAAGCCTTTTTATTGAAAAAAAATATTATTGCATTAAACTACATTCCCAGGAATTCCTTGAATAACCTAAAAAAAAAGCTGTGTTGCATGTACAATAGTGCAATTCACTTAGCTACTGTATAATATAAAACACTTTATACAGAGAATACAAACCAAAATTACTAGTTTACATATTATACTAGCCAGAGTATTATCCAGTTTTAAATATAAACTTAACACTTTTAAAATCAATCTGGTCAAATGGCATTTTTATGCAAATCTGCACAATAAATATACATTTTAAATGTATTCCAGAAGTGCAATTAAACAAAAAACCAAACATTTTTATCATTGTGTAATTTAGGAAACTTTCATTGTTCGAATTTTACAGTGTGGACGACTTGTTTCCTTAGGATATGTGTCAAGAATACGCAATCAAGCTAAAACAGATTATTAACTTGGAGTGTATATATCACTGCCACCAGGATACTGTAACTCTTTTACAAATCAGTCTAAATAAAATAAAAATTGCAGCATGGCTCCATATGTCAGGCTCAATTATGCTTTTAATAATAATAATGATATATAATTAAAGTACATTACTCATTAATAAAAACCATGACAGCAAGTAGAACAAATGTATCCTCTCAGCTATGCTGATAATTTTATTACATTTCTCCAAGAAAATCCCTTTAGTGTATTAAGAATGATATTGGACATTTCCTTTGTTGGTAGTCAATGATTGCTGTTTTGATATTGTGCTGTTTCTGTTCCTTCTCAATCTCCTTTTTTCTTTTTTCCCATCAGTACCTTTCACAATCCTAATTCCCCTTGTTCCAAGAATTAAATTTAGTCTTTATTGTCCATTCATTTGCCTCACCAGATCATCCTTGGTGGTATATACAAAGATGCACGAACATCCTATGGTTTGATTCCTTCCTACAATCCCATTTTATTGTGTGTACGTTAAGGAAAACTTATGTTATCTATTTTCCATAAATTGTCTATATAGTGGAATATTGCTAAGTTTCAGTTGGTCAGGTTTTTTGCCATAGGGACTTCTACAATTTTAACATTGCCTATGGGAAGCAGGGATACAAAACACGCGTGTATGCATTAAGGATGAGGTTGGACTATCATTTCTTCTCTTCCCCTTTTTTTCTCTTGGTATTTTCTGCCTAGAATTCAAATGAACTCATATACAATGCAAACAGCTGCTTTTTCCTTAAAAAAAGAATGGAACTGGGCCCATAAATTGAACAGTCTGTGGGGCTGGAAATGCATCCTTTAGCTGGCCTTAGCCCTGAACTGTAGGCGATGGCTGGGCAGCTCCATCAGCCTCCTCTGGGGCACGGGCTGACCTGCTCCTCTGAAACATCCAATTCCCAGTGTTTCCACAGAACTATAACTAACGTTTCCAGGTGGTCCCCTGAGCGAGGGATTCCCATCCCAGCAATCAAGCACTAATTTTCAGAGTTGTTAAGCCACATTCAGTGAAATATATTTGATTCTCAATAAATAAAATTTTGTATTTATTGAATCCAATTTTGGGAAGACTTTCAGCTAAATGAAAGGAAGGGTTTTAAAGCTGTGGAAATATTTATTTTTAACTTCTTTCCCAAAGAAAATTTCTGACTGCCTTAGTTCTGAAGCAGTAATTTCAATTAAAGAAGTTCCCTACAATTTAAATGAGAAAACTGAACTAGAAAGATATTCAATGCATCCATTTTGCTAATAAAATTAATAAATCAGGTGGGAATCCAACAAAAAGATGGCTTCATTGGCCTCTGTCAATACAAAAATGTTTTGCTTCTGCTCAGTCTCCAGATTTTTTCCTGACATCCTTATATGATGTCTAAAATGTTAAGTATCCAAAGAAACTCTAACTTTGAAGATCCAAAATAAGCAGTCACAACTTGTAAAGCCACTTGAAAAGTTTGGCATAATACCAGTTTATGCCGAAGAAGCTCATTTTAGAAATTAAACCAATTCCATTTTATTGCAATAGATCAGTCTAATTTGATTACAACTAGAAGTTGTAATTACAACTAGAAATTTGGTCTTAAATTGTATTTTAAATGCTGAACTTAATTGCAATTAGATTTCTCAGCTTATTCAGATGGCCACATATAATGAAATAAAATCCTCCAAAAGTTTTTAAATATGTTTAAAATCAATTCTGAAAGAGAGGTTATTAATTGTGCACTGCATTTTTGCAAATGAATTGAGATTATTTATTTCAAATGTTTCTAATCCAAAGGATTGTTCTCTGTCAGACACTTCACTGTCCAATTATATTGGGAAGCATGCCACGGTCTAACCACAATTATGAACATAATTTCATGCTAAATATCCCATGTTTATTTGGGAAATATTATAAAAGTAATCACAATGTGCCGTTCAAGGAGATGCCCTTACCTATTTCCAGATACACAGGTATTACTAGAGGTTTCAACCACGTGTTAGCCTGAAGGTTGGACACATGCATTCAAATATTGCAGATTCAGAACTTCAATTTGTATGGTGAGAGTTTGGGGAGCCACGCGAGAACCTTGAAATATTTGTTTAGATTCAATTTGCCTTGAAAAGCTGAGACCTGTGGCATGGCTTTCTCTAAGGCTTGGCCCGCAGACCCAGTTTCAGCTCAGAATTCTACTTCTGTATTTTTACGAGTATCGGCACGATTTTGTAGGACCAGCCAGTTGTTCATGTTTTTTTTTTTTTGCAAAAGGAATGAAACATATTTCCACATTCTTTGGGCAGGACTTTTCCCACGCATCAGAGCTCTGTTGAGTAGGGAAGAAGCGTTACAGTCTTGGCCAAGGACCTCTGGTGTAGCCAGCAGCAGCTGCCCTGTCCCCCTGGCGTGCCCTATGCTGTGGCCACCAGCAGGCCATGCTGGAGAACATGGCTCCAACCCCCTTTCCCTTGGCTGCCTGGCTCAGGGGGCAGAGAAGCAGCCTGCTTGTGCCAGCACAGGGACCCCTGCACCAAGGGGATGTTTTGTCCCAGTGGCCAGACTGCAGCCTGTTAAGCTGCCCAATGGACATACCCTGGGACAAAATCACTAAAGTGTCTTTGAGATGTTGCTGTGACCTTCTTCTACCAGGGTTAACTCATCCCCCCTCACTCTGAGGCTCCTCGATTTATACTGAATGGGAGACAGAACCAGGGACTTGTGGTCCTGGACACCTTCTTTTTGCCCCATTCTGGAGTTCCGTGACCAGACCAGGTACTGTCCCACTGCATAGACACGCTCAGGAAAGCAAACCTTTGAGGTGCCTCAAGACTGCTCTACCTTGAATTGTGCTACTTTAGATCACTCAGGAGTGTTGATACTCTTGGTCCGTTTGTGTCTGGGGGCTGTGGTCCCACTCCTACCGACAGCCACAGGCTTCACTTTGGGCTGGTCTTTCCAAACTCTCTGTACAAGGACCCCCGTGGGACCCGACCTCCTTGTGGCAGTGTCACAGAGCACTTGAACCCGGCTCTCACTCCGCGAGACGAGAACCAAGTCAACGTTCATATGCTCCCAACCAGAACGTGGGCTTTAAAATATTTGCTGTTGTGCTTTTAGCAAGATGGTAGATCTCCCCTCAGACGTGCACTGATTGAGCACTGAATAATTTATTTTATTCAAATTTGGGTTTGGAGCCATGGTGTAATCCTTTGGGCTAGTTTAAATAGCTCGAAACGCTGAAAACTTCTTTTATGGTCGGTAACTGCTGGGTCTGGCTGGAGCAAGAATGTTGGTGGGGCTCTTGGCCCTGGAATAAGGGCTGAACTAGGGGATTTGGGGGCCCAGCAGCCAGCGTGGCTGTGTTCAGGTGCGGCGTGAGGAAGGCTGGGACGAAGGCAGCGGCGTGGGGCAGCGCGGGGAAGGGCAGCGGGGACGGGGGCAGGGGGGCGGCGGAGACCAAGTGCCAGGGGTGTCCCGCCAGCAAAGCGGGGTGGGAGGGCAGCAGGGCCGGGACCTGTGGGGACAGCGACAGGGGGGCAAAGTGTGCCTGGGAGAGGGGCTGGAGGTGGGCCAGGGAGAGGGGGCCGCCGTGGGGCCGCGCGGACCCCGAGTTGGCGAGGCGCTGCAGCAGCGCGTGGTGGATGGTGGTGACGGTGGCGTGGTGCTGCAGGGGCAGGGCGGCCACCGCTGGCCCCGGGGCAGAGAAGACAGCCGGCCCCGGGGCGGACAGAACCTTCAGGTGTTTCGCCAGATGCTGCTTCCGCACGTGCTGCTGCGCCCGCAGCTGCAGCAACCTGTATTTGTCCACCTCCTCTGGGGAGAACATGACGGGCTGCGGCATCAGGGGAGGGGGGGTGGCTTTGCTGTGCCCGGCTGGGTCACTGGCCGTGGCATCACACTCGTGCATAGCGTCGTCACGAAGGGAGCCTCCCGCCCGGTGAGAGCCCACCTTTCCATCACGGAGCTCTTCTTTGGTCTCTGTTGACTTGGCAATCACAGGATAGCTGTTAGAGGGAAAAGCACCAGGGAAATCATTTGGTACCGGGTCACAGCTTTGTATGAAGGGTGTCACTTCACTAATGAAGAGGTTGGACTGTCCCTTTATTGTCGTGGTCCTTCTCATGCTCGGGCTCTGGTAGCCTGTTCCTATTTGAATGATGTCTTTATAAAGACAACGCTCATAATCAGTGCCTGCTGAAAAAGCAACATTACTTATCTCTGACGCTTGAAAGTTGTTTTGCTTCAGACTGGTTTCCAATGAGCTGGTTTCCTTATGCCCCGTGCCGTTTTTACCGATGCCTAGCAGTTTCTCTGGCACAGGTACCACCGCAATGTCATCTACTGCTGATGGGAACTGAAGAGCAAAGTGACCTCGTGAGCCATCCTGGAATTCCACCCCACAAGAGCTGGGAAATCTCTCTAAACCATGCATTTGTTCCTGGGTTTTCTTGGACTGCACTCTTTCTAAAAGTAACTTGGCCGTCAGTGACTTCCTTTTTTCACAAATATCTTTGGCCAGGGTTTCAGGAGAGCAGGAGGCAAAGTTTTTTGACTGACCATTCACATTCAGAGACTTGTAATGTGCAGGTTCAGCCTTTCCCTCTTTGGTGTCAGAACCTCTTTCTGTGCCCTCTTTTGTTTTATCATCGCAGCCGTCAGGTTCCTTTGAGAAGGAGCCTGAGCTGCTGCCTGTTGATATTCTGCTGCTAGATGATCTTTCACTGCTTCTTGAATCTCTGGTGGAACAACTTCTGGAGCCATGGTGGCTTCTGCTTCTACTACACACTTTGCCCAAATGCAGGTGTCTACATCTGCTGCGTTTAGACCTGTCTCTGGGTCGTAAAACTTTATGCCTTGAACATCTTCGGTATCTAATTGTTCCCCTCTGGGTACAGTTTCTAGTTCTGTGACTTCTGCTGTGACAAAGATAATCCTCGTCTGTATCATGAGAAATGAAAATACATTTGTGCTTTCTGTGTTTACACTTGTGCCTCTCAGCTGCCTTGCTTTGTCTTCTACAACAGAAAAGCAGATGATTTCTGCTGTGGTTGGTTGATGCAGGACCCATATAACCACGTGTACCATGAACTGAAGTGTCAGAATAGCTGGAACGTCTGTCAGAGGAGGACTTTTGGGTAGATGGGCACCTCCAGCATCTCATGTAGTTTCCACAGCCTTCATTTTCTGCATACCTGCTGTTTGAACTGGATTTATAACTAAGGAAGCTTCCAGTGGAGTCTTTTCCGCTGTCATTTATGTCACTGCTGCAGCTGGCCACCTCTTCAACGGACCTGCAGTCATTTTGGTTTTCCAGTTTTTCATCAGAATAAATTAAATGACATTTTGCAGGTTTAGGCTTTTTAATGCTAGACATAAAAGCAGCAAAGGATATGCTTTCACTTCTAATGTTCTGTTTTTTTCTTTCACAGCTGTGATGCTTTAAAGGTCTTCTCCGTGTTGTTGCATGAAGACTTTTTTCTGTCCCGTGATCCCTTTGTGAGACATCAAGGTAAGCAGGCACTTTGGGTATATTTTCATTCAAATAATCTGCAATGCATTTCTGGCCATTTTCATTCATTTCTTTCCCTACGTCTGATTCAGCCTTTTGCTTGGCCTTTCTTGGATTTAGGGAACCTTTCATCTTCTTTGGTTTCAACAACTGATTATCTTGTTCATTTGACATTTGCTTGTGTTTTATTAAACCTGAGGCTTCATTTTCATCTGCAGTTTTATTTATAGAGTGCTCTTTACAGCTTGCTTTGTTTGTTTCATGCTGTTTACCATCTCTGTGGTTTAAAGAGAGTCTGAAGTCAAAATACAGTGGGTTGCACCCGTAGGAAATGCAGGGCTGGGTTTTGGTAACCAGGAGTAATTCTGTGGGCCACTGCAGAGTGGTGGTGCCGTCTTTGCTCACTACGTGGAGGAAGGGCAATGTATGGGGCTTCACCTCTTCGACCACCCTCCCCCTCGGAAGCGTTGCCATATTCCCATTAGTGGTTCCTGAACTCTCCAAGGATCCTTCTCTCTTTACCACCCCAGGGCTGTCACAAACCTTGCTTGCATATCCCAGCCGAGGTTCTGGCTCCCGTGGGAGCTCCGGGAGCTGGTGGGGCAGGTGGGCACTGCTGTACTTGTGGGCGTTTGGCTGCGTACAAAGATTGCTACCTTGGCACGAAGGGGAGATGAGAGTTTCTAAAAATTGCTCAGACTCGTTCAGTTTATTCTCTTGCTCTGTTTCTCGAAGCGAACCAGCAAAATCCAAATCTGAAAGCTGTATTTTGACTTTGGGAAATGAAGGATGAGCACTGACCTTTTCTTCTAATTCTCTATCGTCACTTTTATCATTTTCATTCAGCATTTGGGGTTTTGCAGCTACATGACTTAACGCACTGTTATCCAAATCCATCTGGTCTGGCGTAGTAGGTGGCCCTTTATTCGAGCTTGCTTTCGTGTCCTCCTCCAAAAGTGTGCCAGAACGACAGCCCTCCAGAGCTTGCTTTGTTTTATGGTTGGGGGATTCACTGCAATCATTTCCTTCTTCGGAGTTCTCACTGAAGACTGATGCTGAGGACTCGAGCTTCAAAGGGACTTTTTTAGAGAATGAGAAAGACACTCCTGCCCTTTGAGGAGCGTTGGTACTCTCTGGGAACACTTGTGAGGCTCGGTTTCCAAGTGCATGGGGTCTTTCAGTAGGGTGCTGGTGTCTGCTTATGATGACTTTCTGTTTCCCTAGTATGCTGCTGGAGAAACCTTGTCCCTCACCAGGGGCAGCTCTTTGAGAACTGGCTGTTAACTTGCCACCCTTGCACAGGAAAATGCCATCTGGGGATTGCTGCTTTTCCACAACTAATCTGGGGGCTTTAAGTGATGGTCCACTCCCAGTGATGCTGCAAAGCAATAAATAAAAAAAAAAAGGAAAGGTTTATTAAGTAACCAAGACAAGACAGAACTCTCATTTGACAATGACTGTCTGGTAAAGAAGGGTGTCAGTCATGCTGTTATGAGGGAAAACTAAGTTTCTAAAGGGCAAATGTGCAGTCTAACCCTGAGATTAGGCTTCTCCGTGGGCAAGACAGTCTTTACGTACTTGAAATGATGTGATTTGAAGTCAGTGCAGGTATGTTTGCTTTCAGACTTATGCCCATGTACGTCTAGAATAAACAATATTGTCTTTACTCTGAATTTATACCAGTGAGAATCTGGTCTGTGGTAAGTCTTGGTTTTCTGAAAGAAAATTGAAAAGGAAATTGTGCCTTGTTCAAAATTAAACACTTCTACCTGGAGTACCTGCAGAATCAAACTATAAGAGAAAAGGCAACATGCTGCTTGCCTGGGGGTGGTGATGTATGTATGATTTTTTTCAAGAGCAGATTTTTATTTTGCCTTTATATTATTCCACAATAAATGACTTTGTGAAATATTCAAAGAGATATTAACACTATCACCAAATATTAAAACTATCCCCAATGATTGGTGGGGAAGGACACAAGGTGGATTTCCATCATTATTAATGGAGACTTCAGTGCTTTCATTATCGCCCACCATTTGACTTACTTTCCCATATTTTCTCTTTCCATATTCTACTTTCATTAATTACATTTTTCATCTTCCCCAAACCTCTCAGATTTTAAACCTGTGGTTTAATTTTCTTGTGCTTAAAAAAAAATAAATCGACCTATTCTAAGAAGGCTTAACAAACATGGTAAATCACTGATTTCTTGCAATAGATAATTAGCTGAAATTGGAATGACTGTTACCATTTTCCATTAGAAACGAGACCTACAGAGCTACCGGACAAATCTTATTCCAAGTAATGGTTTATGTATGTATTTCATTAGACCAATTATTTACATTTGCTGTCAATGCTGTCGATACAGTACACTTACATGAAAAATTTTTGGACCCAGCTTCAGTAAAGAGTTTGATTTAAAAAATAGACAATATTTTAATTAAATGTAACTAAATTATGACTGCCAGGTCTGCACAACAGCTATCAATAAATAGGCCAGCATGCTTTATAAATGCTATAAAAATCCATTGATCTCCAGCAGTGGGAACAACATAAAGACTCCCTGTAGTGGGGTCAACTCAGAGTATGAGAATATGTCTGCATTTCTGAGAATATATTTGCATTTGCCACAAATTTGGCTTCAGGAGATACAAATTCACCCTTATTTGTACATTAAGAAGGAATTACCTCTTGGAGAAGGTGTGTAAAAAGATTCTTTTCCAAGACTCCTTGGAACAGCAAACTAAAGCTTCATTTTCAGTTTTTCTGTGCACAAGATTAACAGTGATTTTGTTTAACTCGTTGCAAAGGACTCTGCAGCCTGAGACACAGCACTCGGGGACAATAACAAGTGTGTGTGTGGGGGGAATTTCTTTTGGCAGATTTGTATGAAAATGGAGCTGTAATCATAAAAGTGATATATTAGCACTAAACTGTTATATTTCAGCAGATTACTCAAAGGCAATTACATAGGCCAAAATGAGTGTATAATAAACTCTGCTATTATTTCCAGGGTACAGTAAGCTTGATATGAATTTAAAAGGATGCCAGTTTAATTATCTACTTAACTCATTACAGTCATAGATTAACATAAACAATTGGTCTGGTGGCAACCTATTATACTGATGTATTCAATGTCATTAAAAAAAGAGATTTCTCAGATGTAAAGGTTTATTAGTGCAAATTTTGGACTGTATCTTGGTATTCATCAATAGAGCTAACAGTATGGGATAAAAACTCATTTAATTACTTGTTTTTCATTCACATAATGATATTTGAATTACTCTACTGAGAAGCAGTCAGAATAATCTCAGTAAACTAAAAGCAGTGAAAATTATTCACAAAGTACAGATGGTCTAAAAAGCGTTTTTCCTCTCCCATTCACTTACTATCAAATGCTAAAACAGTTATACTAATCTATTGGGGTCAGTTTGCTCGGGGAAAATGGTGATACTAAAACACCTTCAGTCCCCTCATTCAGAAGAGATGAAATTAACTAACTACCGGAGGGAAAAACACAAACCTTCAAAGAACAATTAATTCGTTCAGGGTCTCTCAATGTTATGGTTTGCAGAACAGGGACTTTTGGAGTTGGGGACGGCTGAAAACAGGTTACTGGAGGTAACGGGACAGTACAGGTGCAGTTACAGAGTGGAGGAGGAAAAATCTGGGGATTTCTTCTGAGGCTGGGGAAAGAGGGCATTAAAAGGTAATATAAATTTTCAATACTCGCCATCCTGACTGCTTCCTCAGCTCTGCAAGCTGGTGGAGCCGCTTGAGTGCTTTTTCCTGTTTCTTCTCATCTTTCCATGACTTTGAAGCCACGTTTCGAGCAAATTCCCTTTGTTTTAAATCTTTCAATCTCTGTGTGAAAAGAACAAAAAGAGAAGGGATGAAATATGTACACAGCATTCCTCTTACTCAATTTATTTGCTTTTGGTGAAGTTAGTGTGTAAATGGAGAGTAAAAATATACTTTAAAAGCGATCATTCTAAGAGATTGAAAATGATGGTTTTGCCTAACAAAACGACATGATTGGGCCATCACTATTTAGCCGATTGACACATACTTATGAATGATAGCTTTTTCATTTCTTATGAATACACGAATCTTCTGTTGTGTATAAAAAATATAAACACACAAAACTAGGCTCCATTTAATGTAGCTGAAATTTTTCTATTTAGTTCAGTCAGTTGGAATTTAATCCTTTAACATATACCGGAATAAAGCTGAATTTGTGTGTTCACACAAGATGTATTTTATAGATGTCTCTATTTGCACATGTGTGCATGGATCCGTGTGTGCTACTGTGCTGATTTTGTAGCATTTTAAGACTGCCTTTTTTTTCAAAGGAGTGAACGACTGTCTGAAATATTTGATGAGGAAACTTGCTTATGGTTATTTTCACAGTTATTTTTTATCTTCTTGAATATCTATTTAATGTGATTGGACTCGATGATCTCAAAGGTCCCTTCCAACCACTAAGATTCTGTGATCTATAAATCAGGTAGTTCCTGTTGGAGAAAGCAAAGTTCTTTGCCTTTGTTACAGTTTTTATTACTTGGTTTTGCACTGCTGATGGTATAAGGAAAAGTGAAGGAGAAGACAACACAAACCAAAAAGTGTTTCAAAAACATCCTCTGCAGAAAAAAGTGGTGCTACCTTGCCTTTGAGTTCATTGTGCTCTCCAGGACTCAGCAGACCATGTCACAACCTCCCAGTTCAGGTCCATGCTTCTACACTCCATGGCAGAGGTGCCTTCCTCCCTGTACCACCTCTCCAGAGCTGGGGGGTTTGGGAAGGGCAGGTTTACAAACCAGAAGGGAGCTCTGGTGTGTTCAACCAGGTGCCCAAAGTAGAAACTTTGAGGACCAGGAGTGAGAACTAAACCACTGCGTCCAGTTGCCCCTTTGTCTGGAGGTGGTGCTGTGCTCTGCTGGGAAATGCAGAACTTGAGTAGCAACACCGGGAAATGCTGAATTTCCCACGGAGCCCAGAGAGCTGTTTGGCAAGCTATACCTAAAGAAAGGCTTTGGTGTCACAGTAATTTTTAAACTGTTGCCCAGCTGGCAGCCTCTGTGCCTATTTGCCTTTCCATCAGCACCTGAAGATCAACATCCCAATCGCTGCCATCACATCCTACTCTTGCTTCCCTATAGCATGGCCAGAACCCAACGTGCAGCAGTAGGACAAGCTGGAGGCTGATCCCCATTCCCTGTTTCTGCAGCCCGGGAATGTGGAGCAGCCTAGCCTCGGCACAGAGCTCGGCAGGGGCCAGCAGGGAGCAAACCCAATAGCTGGAAACGTGTGTGGATGCTTAATACAATCTAAAATGACAGCTAAAAGGAAGCCATCCAGGCAGTGACGATGGCCCAGTTTGACAGAGAGGGATGAAGGAACCCTTGGTGGAAACACAGGGGGTCTGTGATCACACTCTGTGAGGAGTGCTGGGCAGTGGCAGGGGGTTGTGTCCCACCACTCTCACACCAGCTGCCCTTCCAGTATGGGATTTTTTTTAAAAAGTCAGACAACATCTGTGAGAGAAAACCAAACCAATGCTGGGAGACAGAGCAGAATGTTCTTCTTTGCTTTCAGCCTTCTGTGCCCCGAGACGTGTGCCCCCGTGCCTGGTGAGGTGGGGGGGCCAGGCTGCCCCACAGACCGGGTGCTGAGGGAGCTTAGGAGCTGCCCCCAGCCCGTGCCATGTCTGCAACAGGCCAACTCCTCAGGGAACGGGTGCTCCAGCAGCCAGAGCTGTCCTGCTGCCTCTCCACACTTTAACAGTACTCATCAAAAATGTTTACAGTCTGTCAAATCTGTATGTTTCCCTGGAAAGTTTCTATCCCCTCCAACATCCAGTGAATTAGACTCTGAAACAGGACCAACTGCAGAGTCCTCCTTAAAGCTCTTGGGCTTCAGTTCCTTGGGAAGAAATGGTTAAATGGTTGCTCCACCACATTTTTAGCTACGTGCCCTCCATCCCTCTTTCCTTGCCCCTTGCCAGGCCATTCACACGGTGCTCCATTCCCTCAACCCCATTCCCTGCAATTTACAGTAAAATGGACGAGTAGGTAAGACAGTGTGAGTTATGGTACAGGAAAGAAGATTTTTAAATAATATGTAAAAGCCAAAGCTCCACAAGAAATCAGAGAATCTTCCCACAGCAAATCCACACTTTCTGTCGCCTAAGTAATATTTACAAGAGTGTAGAGGTATTTAAGCAGAAAAGATCCTCTCCTCCATCTAAAAACAGCGGTAGCCTTGAGTCTTATTAACATCTTCGGTGTGAAAAAAGGGCAAAGAAACACATTTGAGAAAAGCCCTTTAGTGCTGCTTGCTATGTCTAAGGTGTCACCGAGGGCTGTTGTGCATCACACACAAAGCATTTGGGAGGAAAACCAGAGGCAGTTTCTGCCTGTGCAAAGAAGAGTGTGAAGGCTGGTACCAGGGAGTGCAGGTGCTGCAGAGAAACACCATTTCACTTCTTTGACAGTTAGGATGGTGATCGACAAAGCAAACGGGCCAACACTTAGAATAGAAGTTCTAGTGGTATGTTTTGCTCCCTAACGGCATCCAGCATGTGTCAAGGAAGCAGAGAAAAGAATAAAAAAAACCTGCAGGTAAGCACAGTGAAGGATTTATCAACCCGAGGTGAAATCTGAGAAATGGAAAGCGTTTCCAGTCTGAGCAGAGAAAGGGCTCTCCATCCCCCCTCCAGCCAAGCAGGGGCACGCTGCCAGGGATCCCTTCGGAATCCTAATGAGATCTCAGCTGTGTTGGGCAGAGCACGGGACTGCCTGCTGAGCCTGCAGAGCTGCTCTTTGCTTCCCTAATAGCCTGGGCCAGATTCCTGAAGGCACACTGATGCTCTCCAGGTGCGCTGTACAACGGCACCGAGCAGGTACCTGGGTGACAACTCGGAGCTCACCAGGTGGTTTTGGAAATTAACATTGCTTTACGTAGCAATTGCATTTTTCATGTAATTAGGTACCTAACTGGGCATCCAAATGCAGGTATGTGTAATAAATTATGATTTATTAAACAGCAATCTTGTGTTCTGTCCACCTGCTACCAATATCATTGCTGTGGAGATAGATTTAATTTTTAGGCTCGTGTTTAATTCTCCTGGGTTTTGGGCACATGTGCATGTAGACATTGCCATGTCTAAAAGTAACTCATCCCTTTTTTATAAATACCCACACAGAATATTAAAGGACTAAAAAATAATATTCATTCTGAATCTCTTATTTTCCTCCTGAATTCTGGGATGAATCACCAGGAGATCCAAATGACTTAACGGAGCTGCATCTTCACTACCTGTTTTTTGCTAATCATGAAATATCAGTGGCCAAATACCTGAACTTTATCAATTTCTGCCCATTCTTAATGTTGGGTTATTTTTTTTTAAGTTGTCACTTGATTGTGGCCAGTACCTGCTTTTCACTGACATACAAGCCCCTGTAGCATACTCACCACATTTTCAGTTCTGAAAGTACTTTCCAGAGTTGTGATGCTGATTTCTGTTCCTCCCTGTGTAGGTGAACACTTCTCTGGATTGCTACCTGGATGTGTATAGTATTTGGGTGTCTATAGGAGTTGCTTAGATTTTATTTACAAACACTGGAAAGAAATAAGCACTTTTAAGGATCTAATCACCTCTTTATAAAGAAGCTGTCTAATACAGGAGGGATAAAGTGAGATGTAAAAGTACCTCTTTCTGTTCATTGCCTACAGAAGGTATGGAAGGTGGCTATCTATCTTAATTATTAAGGGGTGTTCCTCTAATAAGGTGACATGGTCGACAGCCCAGCTGAAGTGCCTCTACACCAGTGAACTTAGCAACAAATAGGAATTAAGTTATAAACTGGCAGGTTAATAAGAATTAAAGGAATTTTTCCACTTACGTTCAGACTTTTTTTTCCTTCTGGAATATCATTCAGAATACATGCTCCAAAATGCTTGTCATCCTGTAGGGCGTTGGAGCCCCAGATAAAAATTGAGTAACTTTCTTCAGTCAGCATTAGGTGTGTGTCCCCTGTCATATTTAGAGAGCCTTCTCTGAACCTAAGGCCATGAGCTAATGTGAGAGTTTGAGTGCCTGACCGATTTCAAACTGATTTCCACTTGGTTGAAAAGCTCCTTAATTAAGTTCTAAACAAATTCACCATAAAAGGGTTAAATGAGTAAAAAAAAAAAAAGGAACGTGGATTTCAGTAATTATTCTCTTGCCTGTACCCCTAATGTTGGCACCAACAACATTATTTGTTAAATGAATTCACTCTGCAAGCCATCAAGTGAGAATGATCGTTACTAGAGAACATGATTAGTCTTCGTGCCTGAAGCTTACGGTATTAGCTCTTTAGTGAAAGCCACGTAACAGCAACGAAGGAATTTGCTTTTACTATGGTCAATGTAGTCCAAAAAATAAATTGGAAAGGCTGTTACATACAGGAATTAACCACGAGATACGAAGCTCAAAGCTAGCTGGTAATTTTTCATTTGTTTTACCTATAAATAGCTACGGATCACTTTGAAGTGTGTGATAGTAATAATTTTTTGAGTCGTTTCTATTACAGCCAATCCTAACAGATTCAGTATTGCTCGTGGGAATGAACGGAGACACGGAAGGTCTCATGGCATGGCTGGGTGAGGGAACGAGATGACAGCAGGAGGGGGGAAAGTCAGCCTGCAGACATGCCCCCGAGAATCCATCTATCACTGACCGAGATGTTGATCCCAGATCCAAGCAGGAGGATACAACCACTGTTGGCTATTCGGAGGGCTTCTATTCCCATGTCTCTATAGACAATCCTGTTAAGTCTGTGCAATGGGTCTGCACGCCAGGGAGCATTAAGACCTACTAGTGCTTACTGTGTCTTTTCTGAGGGACCTTCTTACTGTTCAACCACATCTGCGTATATCCCTGCTAATTAAACTAATCTCATCCTCTGTTGGATAAAAGTACATCCATTGGTACTGCTTATGACAATCTCCCAGGTAAAGTTAGTACCCACGAGCTTCATGTGAGGCCATTTTCCCAGGGAAGAGGATAGAAGAGGCATTTCGTGGCAGTAACTCACTCATCTGCAGACCTGAGTTATTTGTGGATCCGCTTGACCACCCAGGACAGATCTCAGGCTTCTTGTGAAACCGGTGTCTTTACCATGATATCATTTTACAGATAAAGAAACGACGGCAAAGAGAGATGGAGTCGCTTCTGAAAAGAGCAGGGAGGAAGCTGAATCAGCACCTACAGATATATGTTTAATTTTACTGCTTCTAACTGTAAGCCCATTGAAACAACAGGAAAGATGCCAGCCATCTGACCAAAGCCTAAATTTGATTTACTTGGATAATCAGTTGGTTCTTGACAGTGCTGAGGGAACAGAGGATATGACAAACTGTTGTGCTATGATGTCCATAGGTCTACACAAAGGAAAGTTGAATCAGCAGAATACTTCACAGTGACTTTGAAGTGCTGTACCAGAGAACAAATTCATCGCTAAAAAGAGTCATTTTAAGGTCTACTTGAGGTAAATGCAGTGTTGTTTCTAGGCACCACTCACTGCACGTTAGATGGAAAGGTGTGGTCAGGGCAAGGAGTGAATGGTAATAATATGTGCTTGAAGGATACTGAAGGCAGCTATAAACAGAAACCTCATCAAATACCTCAAGGAAGTAAAATATTGCTTTTTCTAATAGGATGAAATTGCTATCCATAAAAAGCATTTTAGGCTGGTTATTTATTTTTTATTCATTCAAAATCAAAATATTCTTTCTCTTGTATTTGTTTAAAGTAGATTGACCTCTTCTGGAGTAGGAAGGTCCTACTGTTGCTACTGTTCTAGTAGCAATAATGTAACAAAAAGCCTGCTCAAAGTAAAGGAGGGTTAATAAATGGCATTGCCTTCCAGTTTTTGGCAATAATAAAAGACCACAAAGGACTTTTGTAATTACCTGATCAAAACTTTTCAATAACACAAGACAGAGGACATACTGATCTGGTATGTTTTAACAAATAAATTGATAAAATCAAGTTACTTTAACAAGATCTATTTTACATAAAGCAACACAATTAATTACATTATCATTCTTAAATACTTTATGGAGTCCTGTATCAGTCACGTCAGTATTTTTACCGGCACTAATGTCAGGATGACAGATTTTCTTGTTTATTCTTTTTTAATGCCAGCAGGGTATTATCTAGCTTCTGGCTTGATGCATTTTCCTCTAGTGCTCTGAGACTTATTAAAAATCAACATTCATGATTAAGAGAGTTTATGGCCATCTCTTTTCTAATACTTAAACGTTGGTCACTTGAACCTACTGATACCTAAATATTTCATTCTAAATTTTTTTTGTTTAATATCCTTCTAAGCTATTGGTAGATTGGTACTTTAAAAACACCATAAACATCATAGTAGTGACTAAATCATCTGGCTTTGCGCCAAGTACAGAATGGAAATCTGTGTTGAATAGTGCTTTTTACATCACCGCTGACAAGAAATTCATTTCTATTTGGAGCAGAGGATTCTTTATGTCCTCAATATACTTTCAGAAACCTTCTTACCCTCAGCTCTGATGGTTTTCCTTTTGCCCTTTTTACTTCCTCCATCACTTTTTTCCAATTTCTTCACTTCTGATTTATGATCTTTACCATCGATTTTTCCTTATTCTCCTTTATTATAAATTTAAGCCACAGAGAATTGACTTTCCTTCTAAATGAAATTAGCTGTTTATAACTTATTTGGTCTTTTTCAGTTGTGGGATTTGGGCTCTTAGACCATCTGCCAAGTGCTCTTTAAAATTTCCTAGGTGTCCCTCACATCTTTCCATTTGAATTCCTCCTCCCAGCCCATTCGGAAAGCTCATTCACCAATTACAAAACTAGATTCCTTAAAGAAGTATATGTTACAGTTTGTAATTTATACAAATATATGCAAATATATTATTTGCATTTACTGAAAACAATAATTTGGCTTTTGAAATTTCCTGTATGCCTGTGTTGATCATCAGAATGTTAATAACATATAAGGACCAGCTTTTTAGAGACCCATAATGTGGATGAAGTAATGTTTATAGCTCCATTTGATGTAAGAGTGAATCCAAACAGACATAGCCTGGGGCAGAGAGGGACATTAAATGTTAACGTCCCATAGCTCCACAACATCCAAGGGGATAAAAGAAATAGTTTGGGATTTCTCTTATGAAAGTGCGTCATACTGATCACAGAATCATGGAATTGTTGGAGTTGGAAGGGACCTCTGCAGACCTTCCAGTCCCACTCCCCTGCCAAAGCAGGGCTGCCCAGAGCACATCACTCAGGACTCCATCCAGGTGGGGCTTGAAGATCTCCAGGGAAGGGGACTCCACACCCTCCCTGGGCAGCCTCTGCCAGGGCTCTGCCACCCTCATCCCAAAGAACTTCTTCCTCAGATTTCAGTGGAACTTCCCACCTTCCAGCTTGTGCCCGTTGCCTATCCTGTGGCTTCCTATTCCAGTAATCCATACTTTTTTACACCCCTGAATTTTAATTATTTCTTGAAAAAAAAAGAAAGATTGTGAGCTTATGTACTAAAATGGAACTGCAATTCTCTTAAAATATGCAGCAACTCAGACACAATATGGTGAGAGTGACTTTATATTCTTTGGACTAGGTGAATTAATATGACACTGTAAATACTGTTTTAATTTATGAAAAATATTCCATTGTTTTCCCAGGTATTATTGGTTTACCTTTTAGAAGGACCTTGTGCAAAAATAGGTAAGGACTTGACTTATACATGTTAAAAAAAAAGTGTTTATTTCCTAGAAATAACAGAAAATAGCTATAACAATTTTGCACACTTCTCCTGTGCTCCGTGTTCCAGTTTATCAATCTATGACTTGCTGTTTTGAATGTGCACAGGTCCAATTCATGATAATTTTCAAACTTATTTTCATTTTCTTTTTAACCAAGTAAAAGGACTTTATATTGTGCTAAATTTCAAATTGGGAAGGAAATCAGAATCTAACATGGGCTATTGAGAGCAATAATTCTATCAATGGTTTGGTGTAACCCAGGCCTGAATGATATAGAAGTAATACAGAACTCAGAAAAGATGGTTATTGGGAGATGATCGAAGACTGAATTATTATTTTTTAAGTAAAAAATTAGATGAGGTTAATCTGACTATTCTGGGTGCCTTTCAAAAAATTTAAATTACATAACCTTTCAGGCAATATTTTTGTATACAAATATAAGTAACTATGTGATTTTATATATTGTATTGTTTTACCCTGAAACATGATATTACATGATGTTACCCAACAATATCTCAACTAATTATGATTTGATATTCACAGAATCAAATTTCTAAGACTGGATACCCGAGGCAGGCTCAGAATACAAGCAGTAGGTTATACAGCTTCTGCTGGATATCATCAGGACCTTACCAGATCCTAAATGGAAAGTGTAAATACAGAGCAATGGAATGGGACTGCACTCGCACTTTTAAACACCAGTATTGAAGTGTCTGTTTTGAAGGAAGCAGCACTAAGAATCCATCAACGTGCTAAAGGCTGAAAAGAAGCAGAGAAGAGCTAACTATAGCACAAAGTATCCTACAGGGCCCTGGATGTTTCTGTCAATTCCTCTATACTAACTCACTTGTTGAAAAATAAGAATTTCTGCTCTATAGGAAATTTTGACCTTTGGAATTTCTTTACTTCTTAGTCTTATTAGGAGAAGTACCAATTTGAAAACTTATTAAAAATTAATATTTCAAATGCTTCCAAGTTACTTGTTGTTGATGCATCTAAATAGCAATAAAACATAATGCTTTAAAGTTGTAATTTTCATAACTTTTAAAATCTCAATAACAGTAAATATAATATGTGCATATGTTGCAATGAATATTTAAAAAATATTCTTAAATACTTTACAAGAATATCTTTAAGCATTTTTTAAAGTAACACTTATTGAAGCAAAATATTTCAAACTTTATGAACCATTTCAACCTGATTGAAACTAAATGATGTAAACCTTTTGAATGAAAAATTATTTTGATCTTCTCATATTTCTGCAAAACCATTCTACTCTAAAAATAACTTTTCCTAATAAAAAAGTCTTTAGTTGTCATTTTTGTTGTTGTTCAGGAAATGTTTGTTTTCTATAGTCTCATCACTTGTGATAATATATTTATTTGGCATTCACTTGAATGCCATCTACATTTCTCTAGGTATTTCCTTGCAATTTAATCTGAGAAGGTGCTTAAAGAGCCTTCATCTTTATAACAGCTCCTGGTGGAGCCTAATTATTATGAAATTGCAAAAGCTGTGAAATGATAATTAGTCCAGGTTACCTCCTTTATTTTTCCCTTAGAAAATATGTTAATTAATGCTTTTAACTAAGTAAGGATGATAAATGACTGTTCTCACCATTTTTATTGCTGCCTTGGTGATGCAGGGATATATTTCCCGTTCGTTTAAAATTATTTGTTTCTGCTAGGACTGTCCCTTAAAGATGTAGAAGGCCCATTTTACGGTTCCTGAAACAGAAACCCAGTTGATTAACGTGACTTTACAGCTCCACGGGAGTCAATTGCTCAGCCTCGTTCTCGCCCATTAATTACTGCTTGGAAGGCCCAGGCAGTCAAAGCCGGACGGGACGGTACCAGATGCAGATTTGAGGCAGCTGTTCATAGGGCCTGGTGTGTTCTGAGGATGCCAAGGGGACTAGAAGAATTATTATTTTTCCAGAGGAGGGAAAGATACGAGCAAGGGGGCACTGTTCAAAAGTTATGCAGAAGCTGACAGAATCTTTCTGTCAACATTTGAGGGTACAACATTTTGCTAGCAAAGCCAATCACCCAGTGTTTCCAAAAAGCTGACTGTGCCCCATAGGATTGCCCCAGCTGGAATATGTCCATCTGTGCTGTGACCTGCCCAACGGGCTCCTTGAGCCGGTTTGAACCTTATTCTACAAGGCACGTCACAAATACCAGTCAAAGGGCTTGTGAAGAGACAGGAACCAAAGCCAACCGTAGCCTCTGGCACTCTTTGGTGCCCATCACCTCACTACTGGAAGCAAGACTTTTAGAGCCTGACCTGAAGAGGAAACAATTGTTGAAGATCTACTGATTTAACACCAAAAAAATAAATGCAATATGGCCTATAAGTGACATACCCTAATGTTTGCCAGTCTCTGTTCAGTATTGTCCAGTTCTTATTAGTTCCTGGTCACCAGGTATTTTTGCCCAGAGTATGTAGAAATCCTTGCTCTACGTCCTGCTGCTTCTGCCCGTGTTACTGCCATCTGGAAGTGGGAAAGACCCCTGAACTAAACACGGGACAGCAACACCCCGTGTAATTTATCTTGTTCATTAAACAATACAGGCACCACTCCAGCCTGACTGCCCTAAAGGTGAACTGAAGAGGGGAATAATAATTTAAAGATAAAAATTTAGATTCTCTGTATCTACCCCATTTTCTTAAGTAATATCCTATGTATTGCGTGCATTAGCGTTTCAGATCTGAGAACCAGAGGAACATGCTGATTTTAATCACCCCTTTTACACACCATGAAAAAGAAGAACGACTGGCTCAAATACACTATTTATTTGTTTCAGAAAGTCTTTTGTTTCAAAATTCATCGAATTTACATTGTAATTGCTCTATTAAATCAACCACAACAGAATGTTTTAATTAATTTGTTTTTGAGAATTTTTTCTCTATCCGTACTTGAAATGGAAGGAAAGCTACCACACTTTTTGTCTAACTATAATTAAATAGCAATCTGTTTCTTCAGATTCTTGGTCTGGAATTATTGTACAAAATTAAACCCTAAGCTGATATTTTAGGGCAGAATTTCATATTTTTCTGTGGTTTGCCATAATCTTTTTTTTTTTTTTTATTAACAAATCTAATCCTACAGATTCCTTGCTCATTTGAATAAGCCATCCATTACACTGCTTGAAAAATTAGTTGCAAAACTTTAGTAATTAAAAAGTGTACCCTCTGAGAAAAATGTAAAGGACAATAACAGCGTCATTAATGACGAGCACCTCCTGTAACTGACATTCTGGTTATTGCTGTGTCTGAAATGCCAAAATCTGATAATACACTTCTGTAATTCCTTATATAATTAAATGCTTAAGAAATATCTTACAGTCCTTGGACCATCATTAACAACTATGAAATTAGGTGTCCCGTGGGCTTTTTTTTCCAATTTAAAGAGGGTTAAATTGTTAATTTACATGTTAATTAACAGTTATTCTAAAGAACACCAAATGTAATTCCATAGCATCTAGCCTTTAACAATATAGCTTTTGAAGACATTAAATTTAAAAGAAGATCTGCATTATTTGCAATAAGTTTTTTTGAGGGCTAATGATGAAAGGAATCTCATTATCCTAAGCAACATGCAATTTAGAAAGGATGAATACTGCCAATTTATTTACTTTATCACTGAGAAATAAGAAAGCAGCAAGGCATCGGCAGGGCAGCAGGTCCAGTAGTTCTCAATAAGGCCCACTGACCTACAGAGACTGGTAAAGTTTAAAATAAAGAATTGCTTCTGATGACATTTCTTTGGAAGCTGTTGCCTCCAGTCACCCCAGTCACCGGCGTGTGCTCAGTGGTATTTGCTGACGGGGCTTCTGCTGCTCCAGAGCTGCTCTGGTACATGTGTGTGCTGGAGAGTGCAAGTGTCTCTGTGTAGGACAGCTGTAGACACCAGCCTCCTCTTACAACATTTAAGAAAATATTGCATAATTTTATAAAATAAGCATTCACTTCGAGATCATAGAATCATAGAATTGTCTAGGTTGGAAGGGAAACCTTTAAGATTATCTAGTCCAACTTAGTCTAACTCTGATATAAAAAAACCCAAAACATCACTAAACCATGTCACTAAGCACTACGTCAACCTGACTTCTGAACACCTCCAGGGATGGTGCCTCAACCCCTTCCCTGGGCAGCCCCTTCCAAGGTTTATGTCCAACCTGAACCTCCCCTGGAGCAGCTTGAGGTCGTTTCCTCTTGTCCCATGGCCTGTTCCTTGGGAGCAGAGACCGACCCCCCCTGGCTACACCCTCCTTTCAGGGAGTTGGAGAGAGCCAGAAGGTCTCCCCTCAGCCTCCTTTTCTCCAGGCTGAACACCCCCAGCTCCATCAGCCTCTACTCATGAGACTTGTTCTCCAGACCCCTCACCAGCTCCATTGCCCTTCTCTGGACCTGCTCCAGCCCCTCAATGTCTTTCTTGTGGTGAGGGGCCCAAAACTGGACCCAGCACTTGAGGGGGGGGCTCACCATTCCCGACAGAGGGGTTACAGAGATCATTTCAGACTGGAAAATAAATGTTCTTAATACAGTGATGCCAAAGACTACACGTTTTTCTCTGCTCCTTTGCCCCTGCTGTCATCCCGTAAGGCTTCACGCTGCCCTCCCCTCCCCGGGTTGCAGCGGTGGGACACAGCCTGATGGCTCCTTCTCTGCAGGGAGATGTGACCTCAGCATTCCAAAGATGCTGGACTGCAGGCACTTTGACACAGCAGCTGATGCAACATGCTTTTAGAAAGGCAAGATTTCTCAATTTCTAAATAACAGAAAGAAGTGTTCTGGCCAAGAAAATTCTAGTCTTACATTATCTGTCAGTGGTAAAAAATGGAATTGTACAGAAGCATCAGCATAAGATTTAATTCTTTGCTATTTTTTTTTCAGACCCCAGCCATTATTTATGTTGTGTTAAGACCTTTGTATTTTTTTCAATACAATGTTTTCTGCCAATATAAAATCTGTGGCATTCTTGTTAAAGAATTAGAGTTGTGAAATGTGATTTTCCTGTTGCCTATGTGGTAACTAACTCAGTTATTAGTGGAATGACTTACTTAGATATTGGTGGCTGACATTGACAGTCTCCTCCTGAGCTTTCTCCTGGTATTTCCCCTTATTTATGGATTGTGTCTCCGGGTCCTTCCAATCATTACTCCTTTTTATCCCTTTATTCTACACAACTTTCATTGTCTTCTAATTTTATGGTGATAGTTCCATGCCTTTCTGTTCTTGCAGTTTCTGTCTCTCTCTGTCCCTTACACCTCTTCCCACAAGTACTTCCTAAACCCCCTTCTTCTCCTTCATTTCCCATCATCAGTTCTCTTGTAGCCAACAGCTTCATCCCCTGCACAAGACGGATTCATTCCTCAAGTACCATCCATCTTCAGTACTGACTCAGGGAGTTTTCCTTAGGGAAGGCAAGATGCAACCCGAGATTAAAGATTTTATTAAAGAGCAGACACATAGAAGTATCAGATTAGGTTGTCCAAAAAATATTGGTTCTGGTGCCTTATCACTTCCTTGTTCTAAACTGCAAATACTCTGTATTTTTACTGGAATTTACCAAACCTTGGGATATAGAACAAATACTTCAGCCCAACTTCTAACAGCAACAGAAACCTAGGAGTTAAAATACAAAGTGTTTAGAAATTTAATTATAAGCATCACAGCCAGTTCTGTACCTAACAATCCAGTAGAAACCATGGAGTAGTCTAGTTTGTAATCAAAACTAATTTAGGAACAAAAGGGATGAGTAAAAGGAGTTCATTCACAAGAACAAATCCTGAAAGAATGAGAAGAACTCTTTAAGTTAATTACAGGAAAGGCAGTGTGAGAAAATGAAAACTATTCAGCAAGAAATTATCAAAAACCTGCTCTTTGTGAACAGCTACAATCAGAATGGAAGTAATTTTTGGGAGTATGAACAAGAATACACACTGCAAAATCAGTGTGTGAAGAAAAGCTAAGACAGCATGAAACTCTAACAGAAATTAGAGGATGTAACGAATGGCATTGGCACAAGCAACAATAGGAAAACCACTGGTTTCAGAAGGAGCAAGAGGACAGAGCGTCTTTAAGGGAAAAAGATACTGAAATGATAGGACAGACTATAGAAATGGAGTCTTTGCTTTTAGCTTTGGTTTTCAGGTGAAAGAAAGCAAGACTTCTGCCAGCAACGTAAAGACTATTCTGTTTCCAAGGGAAGAGCAAGGTGTGCTTGAAAGGAAAGAGCAGGGAAAATGGAATCAGTGTGTGCATTGTAGAATAATGAATAAAATAACAGAGTTCCTCAGTGTCAAAACCCCCCAAATTCAAGAGAAAATAAATACTGTGACAAAGCAGAAATGTCTGACAAGCTTTATACAGGCATAGTTAATAAAATTATAAGTAATTGTTTAACGGTGATAGGTATAAACTGGTAATGGATTTGCCTAAAGCTAAAAATATGTGGGCGTTTCACTGAAATTAAAGATTAATCTGTGGAAAAACCTGAGAAACTGTTGAGCACATACTTTCAGTATTTTGGTTTATGTGTCAGAAGCATCTAATCGGACTAGAGATAATTAAGATAGATATTCTGAAGATGGAAAAATAAATAATATGTAATAACCTGCATCTCTAAAACTGCTCTCTTGTAGAACATCTGAGAATCTTTCATTTTATACGTTATAATATTTTATTTTATTTTATTTTTGTGGGGATGATTGTAGGCATACATTTTAGACAGTTCACAACTGTTTTCAGGACTGGGCCTAATTTTCCATACTACAAATCACAGACACTTAGCCTAGCCATTCCTGCATGGGGCAGTTGCTTTGGAGCACAGCAATCTATTGGTACCTAAAAAGAGGACAATAACCACCCCACATACAAAGTTCCTTTATCACTTCAAGTCCATTTATAAATGAGCTGTTTGAGGGAATCTAGCATCATTTTGTTGTTTCCAATGGTTGGACTAGATGATCTTAAAAGGTCTCTTCCAACCTAGGTGATTCTGTGATGCTGTGATGATTGACTCCTTTTCTTTTATCTTGAATGCAGTTCTGCTTCTGTCTTTCTTACTAGTGATGCGATGAATGCGAGAATTTTACTAGAAGTACGCATGTTTTTCTTAGCAAACATCAAACCAAGGTCATTTTTGTGAAGTTACAGGAGTAGAATGCTGATGGCTTCAGACATCGCTCCCTTACTGAGAGCAAGAAATGCTGAAGTCATTTGTCTTTCAGGTTATTTTCTGAGGACATGGAGAGTACAGGACTCACGTGCTCAACTTGACCCTAAAAAAGCAGGCAGTTCTTAAAGGCCAGTGTCCTGGTGCAGAGAGGCAGAAGCAGGGAAGGACATTAGCCTTGTCCCCGTGGGAATGCAAGAGGGATGGTGACCCCCCCTATGTATGGAGGGGAAAAAAGCAGAGACTGCACAAACACACACAGTAATGGCCCTTCATGCTGGTGCAACCCAGGCTGTTTGACTTGTGTGCTCCTACAGCTAAATATATGGTGCCTTGTCCAGAAGAAGGTTTCTTAGTGTTGCTGTGTTTGCATAATTACCCTGTTCCCACAAGGAAATCTCTCAGATATTGCCAAACCAGTTCTTTTTTCCCCCAAGTGAAAATTGTCTGGGTAATAGGAGAGGTGTATCTTAGAGCCAACATGCTGGACCTACTTCTCCTCCAGTAAATACGCAGATGCTGGACAAAACACCCTAAAGATGAATGGACAAAATCTCAGCACTACACTCACTCCTGGAACTTTCTCTGTGTTCATTTATCTGCACATTCTCTAGGTGATAGAGGCAATGCTGGCTAAAATGTAAGCATATTTGCTGGCTTTGATGTTTAACAGGAGCTAAATCTCTGTTTAAATCCACAAGCTTAACGGCCAGTGCCCACAGCTCTACACACCCAATCAGACTTTCATACAAAAAATATACCCGAGTGCTAGAACGCATGGATTGAAACTCTGAGATGCAGGTATGTGCATGGGAACTAGAGTAGGCTGAAAATTCCGTTCACCTACTTATACAGTACTGCCTGCTTCAAGAACACTAAAATTTAGGTATTTATTTTTCATATGAAAGAATGTTATCTATTTAAATGTATGGCTAAATTTTAACAACAAAACTAAAAGGCCTGTTTTGTCATCAGAAACCCCAAGATGGCAATACAGCCTTGTTTTTCTTTGCTGCTTATTGCTATCATTATCATCATCATCACAATTATTATATTGCAGTATATGGAGCAGATTTGTGATTTTCTCCTTTGCTGACATCTAAAAGCCTTGCTGATTGCTAAGGATTATTTATACAAAAACTGAAATCTCCAACTACTTTGACATTAAGTGAGTGGACGAAAAAAGATTCCATTTAGTAACATTAACCACATAAACATCTCTGCTCAAGTTTGGCTTCCTTTTATAGATGTGCATGACTTAGGAGCCCTGTTAAAAAATGTATGCTTCTATATTATTTTCAGTTTAATATCTAGCATACATCCACAAAGGTTTTATTTCCAGGCAGCAGCCTGCAATGATTATCTACACACTAATCACTTTTGAATGGTTTCAGAGCAGCCCCCTTACCCTTTTCAGTGCTCAGGTAGTTTTGACACTGCCAGGGTGATGGGTTCTGATGGGGTTGTGACGGGGTCAGCCCCTGTTACAGGGCACAGGGACAGCGAGTGCCATTCCCGGGGGTGAGAGACGCTGCAGCGCTATCACCTGTGCCACTGCCCCGGCTGCTGCCCGGGGCTTTAGAACATCCTATGTCTCATAGCAAAGGAAAAGCACAAAGGAAAGAAAAGCTGTTGATTTCACGTGGGTAACTGGGGCGTGCTGGGCAGGGAGACAGCAGTGCACGGGCTGTTCGGTGCGGAGCCATCGGGTGCTCCCAGGAATGTCCTGCCCCGTGCTCAGTGTCAGGATTCGGAGCAGAGCTGGGTGGGAGCACAGCCTCCCACTCCAACACAGCTCCTGCGCTCACTTCATCCAGCCTTGCACTCAAAGAAATTAATTTCCAATAACAAGTAATAGAAATGAGAAATCATTATAGGGCAGTGCAGCAGGGAAGATGTTGGCAACATTAATTAAGACTGATGCTGCCAAGACAACCAAAGAAATAAGAGCTGCTTAATACTCAGGCAATATTACTCAAAAACATATAAATCAGATTAGACCCTCCAAGGTCATTATCGAGTTGGAAGATAATGAAGGTATGAAGGAAGCACAAGAGTTCTTTGATGTTGTGTCAAAGTTTTCTTTGCACACATCTGTGAGGAGGGAAGGGCACAAACGGAGCCATCCGACTGCAGATGCATTTCTCAGCAAAAAACAGCTGAAGGGTGAAATAAATTCTTTGTGCAGCAAATGGGGATTTATAGGGATTAGAGTCACATGTTTTGGATCTGGAAAATCATTTGGTTTGTATTGTTATAACCATTTTTACAGATTAATTAACGGAATGGTGATGTGAGGAATTGCTTTTGATTCAATACATAAATATATGAGCTGTAGCTAGCTGTGGTTTGGGAATGATGAGTAAGAGAGTCCCACTAATCCCCACGGATAGCTGGCTCTGAGCTGCTTGAGTCCAGGAGGATAGTTCAGCAGGATGGGTGGGAGCCAGCAGGCAGTTCATTAGGGCAATGCTGTGCTGGATGCACACAGAAAATCCACTCTGATTTATACTCTCTAATACTCTCTATCATACTGCAAAAGACAATGAGATTCCTTGCGGGGAGAGTGAGGAGTTCTGTCTCTAGTGCTGTTTGTTTTACTCAACTTTATTTTTAGTCCTCTGTCAGGAATATCCAATGATTCCCATGTTTGTGGGGCAGCTCCTGACCCCCCTGCCCCCGCCAAGGGGTTCCCCAGCAGCTGCTGACACCCTGGTAACCCTCATAACCCTTACAGGGTCCCGGGGAACGGGAGTACCAGCAGAGACACAGGAGGGAAGGACACATCTGTGGAGCCCACTTACAGGCTCTCAGCTCGTACCCGTCGGATGAGCAGATCCCATCTCTCACATCAGAAATGCTCAGTCCTGAGCTTTGCAAACCATTCGCTCTGAATTCTGAATTGTTTATGGGAATCAATTGCAACTCCCTTTCATAATGACAACTGAAATATAGATTTTTTTCTAGAATTCAAGGGAAAGTAGGATGCAAGATAGAAGGATAACAGCCATTTATGGGAGGAATATATCTACCAGATATAGACCTGATAAAATTGATACAAACCCAATGACAAACAATTAGCATCTTCCCAGGAATCCCATATCTTGTTCAAAAGTAGCTGTTATTCTACATTATGTTCTGTGTCCAAAGCTGAGAAATATTATACGACATAGATTTCAATTTCAGTAACATATATATTTAAAAAAAAACCCCAAACTTCTTTTCTGCCTTTGAACAGTATAATGAGCTTGAAGAGGAACCTGGATATTTGAAGAAGTGACCCTTCCCCCTCCTCTAGTTTATAAGTAATTCCACATTTAATATAACAAATCCAGTGTGAATATTGCTATTGAGCACGTATCTAAATCATAGGTGGAAATCTTTCAGTCAGAGGGGCTTAAAAGAAATTGTGGTGAGGATTAAAACTTTGAATATTTTACATTTTATTTTACTGAAAACAGCCTGTTTTAAAATTGAAGACATCAAATGATTAACTGTCTTCTACTTTAACAAATTTAGGACTGTCCCACAGCCGACGAGGAAGGAAGCTGGGCTGCTGGAACACGCACAGGGATTTGTCAGGATTTTACCTGCTTGTGAGCGTGGTCGTAAGAATTGATGTGGTTGTCAAATTCCTGGTGTTTGTGGTACTGCTTGTCACACAGCTCGCAGTAGAAGTTGGCCTTCACGTCCTCCAGAGCCTTGGCTGCAGCTTTCTCTTTCTCAGCGTAGTCCTGCAGAGGCAGAAGGAAGGGCAGGCACTTCACTAGAGATCATCACCTCCTGCTTCATCACCTCCCTCTTCATCACCTCCTGCCGCTGGCTCCCCCACGAACACCTGCACAGCGACTGGGGCTGCTCCCTCACTGGGCTCCTAGGGACACCCTGAGCAGGGTTTGGTCTTACACTGGATTTAATAAATCAGCTGGGTTTTGTGAATAACTGTCGTAGAGGCTGCAGTAAGAAAAGCAGGGAGGAGTGGGGTGCAAGGGACCCCCTCCGGACACTGCCAGGCTCCTGGGCAGGAGACCCGAGCAGCAAGGATGGCGAAAGCTGCCAGGGTTGGTCTGTCAACCATCCAGGTCCCCAGGGTTGGTCTGTCAACCACTGCAGGTCCCCAGGGCTGCCCTGCCAACCATCCAGGTCCCCAGGGCTGCCCCAACACGTGTCTGCTCTTTCAGCTGCTGTTGCTCAGAAGAGAGAAACTGGTTTTAGTGTGACACCAAGGCTGATTGTCTTCTGTGTTCTGCTTTCCACCTTCTACGAAAGGTTCAGCAGGGCCAGGCTGAGATTCCCCACCTCAGCAAGAGGTTTTTCTGGTCCCACCCTGTCCCTTCCCCAGCCTCCCAGCCCCCCCAAACTGAAGGCAGCTCTCTCCCATCTGACAAACCACAGCCTCTGGTAGGAGCACCGTAATGAGTTCCCACACAGTACCCCCCCATGTTACCCCGCTGACTCAGGGGGCTGCTCTGGAGAGTCAAGTGCTTTGATTTCAATATATAATATTAGGTAAAAAGAGAAAACTTAAAACACAGGAACCAAAACTTACCGAGCTTGAGATCATCAGACACTTAAGGCGCCTGATGCTCAAACTTGGTAGCAGCCTTTGCCAACCTTATTTCTTTTACAAGTCCTTATTTATATTGCTATTACAACACTTGCTTAAATATTTTACATTAGAGTTTAGAGAGCAAACTCCTGACATGGAAAACATGAACAAAAAAGTTGGTAAAAGTGAATTCATTTGATATCTGTATTGAGCAGTTGGTATTACTGGAGCGGATGGCAATATATCGCAGGGTTTGCAGTAACTCATCATTTGCTCTATCGCTTTACTTACCTACAGGAATGGGGAGTTCTGGCGTTCAGCTGGGCAGGCAGTGCTGCCTGCTCTCTACCTGCATTCCCCAGATTTCTGCACGACAAACTCAGAGCCCCCCATTCCCAGGACACACCGCCCACTTGGGACACTCCGCTTTCAGCACGCTCCGCTGCCCAACACTGCTCCAGGGACCAGGCCAGGGTGGGGGCAAGTCCCCGGGCACAGCAGCTCAACAGGAACGCTCATGTTGAGCTTTTCTGAGGGGGGAAAGGACTTTCTTAATGAGTGTCACGTATTTTGAGCCTGAGACCTGCCCAAGCAGCAGGGATGCTGGTCGTCAATGCGACACGCTGAGCTCCGGCTGACTCTGTGCTGCCAGTCCTTCTGCTCTCCCCCTCTGGTCTGTGTGTCCCCAGGCTGGTGGCAGTAGATCTCCCTCCCACAGCAGCTTAGAGGCTGCCATTGATGGTGAAATTACCTTCACCTGAACCAGGCTGTCTGAGAGTCAGGTGCATGGTCTGAGGCAGCACGTGAGTTTCTTCTATAAGAAATAGAAAAATGATAGCCACTGCAGAATGGTGATTAATCCCATTCTATTTCAAGAACCTATTTTAGGATGAGATGAAACTCTCCAGAGGTGCTGTCTCTCTCTGACCACTGCAAGGCTGAATTACTAACCTGGCCTGCATCTTTAATTCTTGGATTGCTGAACTCAGGCATAATGAATTCGAGATTGTATTTCTTGATATTCAGTTCTAAATCTCCTCACGAAACTTGCATGCACTGACCTGCTTGAAGACAGAAGGTCAAAGAGGAATTTCATGCCTGGAATATTGATTTTCCATCTTACAGGTGATGCCAATGGCATATCAGTCACTCCCACAGGACAAACATTCCTGCGTGGATGTGGCTCGGGCGGGTCAGTGTCCTGTGGTCACTCACACTGGCCAATTGTGAAAACAGGTAGCCCGAGCTAACGATTCTCCACGTGGGAGGCTGCTCAGTAACAGTAGTTAATACTTCATTGCATCAGGGGGAAATAGTCTCCCAATCAAATAGATAAATAACTTCCATTAGTTATTTATTTCTACAAAGCCCATTAAAAAGTGATACTTTCCAACTTATGCTTCAGACCTATTGTTTTGTTGGAATTAATTATTCACTGGGCCTTTGGTATAACTAAAATGCATAAATTAGAATGTGAATGCAATAACACTAATTATGCTGTGATGTCTTCCCTGGAAGTCAAGTGTTGGGGTCAACATATTTTTGTTCTGAACTGGTAAAAATGTAAGTTTTACACTCACTGGCACACAGCCAAAGCATAATAGGTTTTTTGGTTGTTGTGGTTTTTTTTTTTAAATCAAAACTGTCGATTAAATGTTTATAACCTGCTCCATCATTGCTTCTCCTGAAGGAGAAGCCTAATTGCTTGTGGTGAAGATACCACATTACTCCCTGTGAAGCACAACTGGAACTGCTGCTTGTGAGCATGCCAAACTGCCAACTTTATCTTTCTCAGCAGAAATTAATACAGTTCCCTTAGTATAAAGATGTTTTAAAATAGCAACAAGGCAGCTCCCAGGTGCATCCTAAGATAATCACAGCTACCTCCGCTGCCTTATTGCTTAATTATGCTTGTCTACCATGGCAAAAGATATAATTTCCTGGTTGCTTATCAATCAGATGCAGGGAAATTGAATGCTACATCACATACTTTAGAAAGGTCATGAATTTTTCTTTCTCTACAAAGGCACAAGAACTTCTAGCACAACAGTAAATTGTGCATAGTCAAATAAATTTTCCCATGCAGACTGCTAATATCATCTCCTTAGGACTCTGAGAACAAGCTGCTGTTAGGGAGGATGCAGTTGTCTCCTACAAACCCTGGGTTAACCACTTCCTTCCTTGCTGGCTGCAGGTACTACACTCTAGAAGGATAAATGACTGCAGAATATACTTAAACGTATTTTTTTCCTAGAAGCCTGCAAAATGGTTCCATATTATAGATTGTAATTACATCCACATCAATTTGGCCATCAGAGACACGTAACTGTAATAAATGTTTATATATTGGATTAATTTAAAAAGAATACTTCTGGTGTGTGTTAGGCTGGAAGTGCTTTCACTTAGCATCTATTTTTGCAGTATGCTTCTTATTGAGAAAATGCAGTTAGTGGTATCTGACATTCCATTTTCTAATATAGGGAAAATCAATGAAAAATCCCATGTAACTGAATTTTCTAGAATGTTGCCACTGACACCTAGTCAATTAGAAATCATTTATTAAATCCAGAGTCTGTAAGCGGTATTTAATAGACTGCCTGGCCATTAAAGTATGCTGATCTAGACAAAACAGTAGCACATTCCTGCCTCAGTAACTCATAAATATATCTGCTATGTTCAAATGGACTAAGGTGAAAAGTAGGTCACTTGATACAGTAAAAATTTCAGAGGCAGTTTTCAATAAACCCACAGATTTCTACAAATACAGTGAAGTAAATGCATAGTGCTTGTAAATAGAACATGAGAAAAATGTAACAACATTAGCCCGCTTTTGGTCATCATTTTCTAAATTGTAAGGCAAAGTTTGAGTTAGAATAGCTGACTCACACTAATGCAGAGCTCAGTAAGTGACAGACTGCTCCCTCTTTGGGGACATAAGCAGAGTTGTTAGAGATTGATAACTTAAATAAAATTCTGTGAACCAGATTAGATATAACCCCAAGTATTAAATACCGTTGCAAGTGCTGAGGTGCCTCTTGGAGATTCTTAGAGTAGAGGTTAGAGACGTAGGACAAATATAAGCCTATGAATAAGATACAGAATTATATTCTACATCTAAGAATTTTAAGTACATTTTTATTAGTGACTTAGGTGGCAAAATGAACTGTAATTATGTGTGAAATCTATGCATGGTACTAATCAACAGCACAGGGCATACAAATGCATTAGGGAGCAGGATCAGGATTTAGAATTACTGTAATAATCTTGAGAGATGGTCTGAAATCTGCAAGATAAAATTCGATAAGATGTATGTCAAGTGTGGCGGTCTGGAGGGGGAAATCCCATTCATCAATACTAGATGGGGAATAGCTGAGTAAACACAACGGCAAGGGAAAAGGTCCAGGGTGTTAGAGTGGGAAAGAAATAAAATGAAAGTCAACAATGAAAGTCAAGGCAAATCACATTCTGACATGGTAATAGCAGTTAATATGTAAGATGCTGAGGGTAATGATGGCACTCGACTCAGTATTGGTGAAATGTCAGCTGTAAAATACCATTGGTACATTACACCAGCAAATAACTTGGCTCCTGGAACTGTCCCTCCATCATCCCCGCCCCGTGTGTGATAGCTCATTCTCTGGCCTCCATTTCAGAGGAAACTTCCCAGTTCCCTTTGAGATTAAAAAAAAAAGTGCAGTTCTAGAATAACATTTAGACTCCCTACTAAGGCTTCGGTGAAATTATATTTCAATATGACTATCTTAAAAAGTAGGTAGAATAGAAACATTTTTTTTCTAAGTCAGGCAGAGGGACTGTTCCTGTTACATAGAAGAAGAAAAAAAATACATCACTTTTTCCTTATAGTCCCGCTTCACCGCATAGATGTGAGTCCTTCAGTGAATCTGATTGTGACATTATTGTCTGCCTTCCATTTAAAGTCAATTCTTTCAATTTGTTCACTATTTCATGTTACTTTATCTCTTCTCAAGCGATCATTTCTTTCACCTCTTTTCTGATGAGTGAGGTATTATCAATTAATCTGAAGAGTTAGTCCTCCATTTATCTCTTACCGTTCTCATTTTTCCAATTGCAGTTTTCAGAGTACAATGCCTGTTCCAGCACTGCGTTTAATAGATTGTGTGATGTTGTATCCCTTTGTCTGACACCTCTTTTCAGATGAAACCTACTTGACATAATTTAAGATTTTCGTACATTTTGACCTAAAATCTTCTGTAGAGTCCAACTGAATTTAACTTATATGTAGTCTTTCATATTTAAGTTAACTAAAAGCACTACACACTAATGATATTAATCATGCAGTAACTATGTAGGAAAATGCAGCATGTGTATGAGCACGGGAATAGTTATCACACAATTCATACATGGCTGTCAGAACCTTTTTTTTTTTTATTAAGTGCTTTTTTCAGAAAATGCAGGCTAATCATATCAGATAGCTTTTTATAGTTTTTAATACCAATAGCGTTAAATATTTACATCCTCTCTCTTTTAATATTGTTTGACTCTTTCTTTGCAGATATCATAATACTAAAGCCAGTTCATGTAGACTATAATATCATAAATGATGCAATATGTCTAATATCATTGCTCATAGCAACAGAGAATAATTGTTAATTTTATGTTAAAATATTAATAAACTTTTAGTAAATCCAGATCATTCAATTTATTTTCTTATATTATGTGAGTTTGCAATCTATTTCAGAAAAAATGTCTTACAGGGTAAGCATTAATCATAAATTTGAATTATATCTGTACTGTCCACTTTCTCCTAAAACTTCCACATAAAATACTGCCTCATCATTCCCTTGTGTAGCATTTGATGACATTTTTAACCAGAAACCAAGGCATTTTGATACATTAGTAGATTTTCATGCATCCCTTCTGTTTTTTCTTTTCTTTTTTTTTTTTTTTCACAGAAGCTCAAAACATTGATTTTTGAAAGCTTTGGCTTTCCTCAGCACTCGAGGTTATCCAAGTGAAAAGGAAAGAATTCCAAATTGTTCCTCAAAGTCCAAATGGAAAAAGGAAGGTTATTTAAACACACCCCCCCTTTTCATCTGTGCCTCCCCAAACGCATTCATGTGAGTTGCAAAATTCTATGTACTTTTTTTTATTAAGTCTGCAGTTTTCTACATGCTACAATTCTACTGATCTGAGCCAAACCAAACCACTTTCTTTCATTCATCTGCCAGAGGAAAGGTATAACATTTGCAGTCTGATTGAAAAAGAAAATGCATGGGGAGGGAGAGAGAGAGGAAAAGAGGAAGGAAGGGAAGGTCAAAGGAAGGGTGGAACAGAGGATGGAAGAAAGGAAGGACAGAAGGCAGGGTAGAAGAGTGGAAAAAAAAAGAATAATATTTCTAGATCTTCTTTAGACAAATTCTTATGCCTTGAAACCCACCCTGCAGCACACTTGGCAATTAAAAGTAATTTAATTTCTAAATACAACTGAGCACTCAACTTGCAGATTAATGGCACAATTATAGCAATTTCCAAAGTAAAAGTCTCTGCCATGCCATGCTCAAAAGCCATCATGCAGGAATAATTGCCCAGTGGTATCACCTGTAACTGAAGTGAAATAACTACTTTCCAAAATAACTATTGTGTGATGATTTAGGAATAAGTCCACAAGAAAAAGACAGTAGTTACTGACATATCTAGAGAATTAACATGAATTCTTGATTGTTGACTATAGAAAACAATTATTGGCTGAAGGCACTAATTCAGTCTCTGTCCAGTACCTCCAGACTTAAAATTGAATTAATATTAACTAATCCAAACACTCTGAGCAATGTCTGCATCCTTGCATGACGTCTTCAGTCCCAACCATTCTCTGGGAGAGACTTCCACATAAAGTGGTGGCTTTTGTTCTCAGGAGGAGGAGATGTCCTCACTCAGCGGGAGGAGTGAGTGGAGACAGGCAGGGGTGCTGGCTCAGTAGCAACGCTGAGCACCGCTGCAGCTCAACGGGGGTCAAGCACCAAGTGGTTTCCTTCCCACTGTCCACGCTCAGTGTAGGTCAGCCCCCAGGGCATGCAGCGAAGCTTTTCAGCCCACGGTACCTTACTGGAGTTACAGCTGATCTCGCATGACTTTGTGGCTTTGTTGACTACCCTCCTAATTTCTTTTTTTTGGTTCCTCCCTTTCCTTCAGCTCAGAACCCACGGCAGAGACAGAATTGTGGTCCTACCTACCGGTTTCTGTGTTTACCAGACAGTATAGTCAGTGATGATGTTAATTTGTCAGCTGCAAGTCTGCAATGTGCAATTATTTATTCATAGAAAAGGAAGAAATTTTAGTCAGAATATATCATTGGTGCAAATTCCTGGCCCTTGTGAGAGTGTGGAGAAACCCCCATGGTCATGATTGGTTGGGACACTTTGGTGCCACTTTCCAACTTCTCTTGCTGTTCTCTCACTCAGGGTGAGGACATACGGAAAAAGGGCATGAAGATCTACCAAAAGCTGTTTGCCTAAAATGCTCCACCCAGTCCTCCCCTCTTGGTGAGGTCCCTCCCCAGAAACTGAGGAACAAGAAGCCAGAGACACATCTACCTCCATGTCCCACTCAGGGTCTACCACAGTCCAGCCTTGTTGGAGTCAATAGAAGTTTTGCTACTGATTCTCTGGGGAGCATAAGATGGAACTATAACAAACATAATAGGTGGGGGAAAGAAAACAAACAGAAGATAAAATTTAGATCCAAGGGGATTTCCTGAGGTCAAAATTATTAAAAGGGAAGATGAGTGTATTCTTGCAGAGCCAAATTTGAAAAAAAACCCAAGAAGCGCAAAAGGAAAAGAATACCTGTTTAGAATCAAACTTTTGTGATATTTTTGAGTAACAGACTAATATGGTTCCAAATAGATAGTAAACATCTATTGCACTCTTGAATTCACCGTATATGATTGTTGATATTAGGAATAGCATTGTGGAATACAACATGCAATTTAAATTAAATATGTCAGTGTCTGGGGCACAAAAGATCATAAGTAGATACTTTGTTGAACAAATACAAGATGATCCATCCTCATCTCCCCTCAAATTAATGAACTGTATATATAACATAGAGCTAACTCTGTCACAAGTACTTGGTTGGGAATACTTTACACAGATTAAGGAGCACTTCTAGTGCTTTCACGGAGACCTGAGCCTTCCTGAGTTAGCAACTCAAGCGGGTGATTACAGCTCGATGCCGTGTCACAACATCTCCTGGAGTGTCAATTAATACCATGAATTTACAAAACATAGAGCAACATTAGAGGTTCTTGATTTCAGAAAAATGAGCTGTGGTGGTGTCTCTCAATTTGAAAGAATATTTCTGGCTTCACCATCACTATTATAAATACAAATGGGGAGTTCTCAACCCCCAAAGTACCATCATTAAATTTCATGCCTTACTGTGTCCCATTTCTTAAGATTGAGTCTTCTCGAAAACCAATTGAATTTATATCCATTATAGACTCGCTCGATTCTTCTTTATTTTTGAACAGTGATTCTGCATTGAATGTTTAAGGATTTCAATGCTACATAAGTGAACAGAGTACTTCCTAACTCTGATTATAGATAACCTGCTACGCATATGAGCAGCTACTGCTGCCCTGCAAATTTCCTTTTTCCCCATTTGAGAGGAATACAGCTCTGAAATGCTAGACACACAACCATATTCAGTGTCCTCTGTATTGTAAATTCCAGTTATGAATTCAGTTCAAGATATTTTAATATATTCAAAATAACCTATTTTGTTCTGTTAGAAAAACCGTGATAAGTTTTGCTGGAATTACTGTATATGTTTTACGAAGGAAAATAAAAATGTAACTGTGATTTAAGTGGTCATCTCTGCCTTCATCTCTAATTCTATTTGCCACAGGGTTGCATAAGCTTATAATTAATATTCAAAGCATCATTCTGAAGCCTGACTCCCGCCCTGAATGCAGCGCCAGGACTTTGGCCTCACCGTACTCAACCGGCAGCACTGGATGTGTGTGTGTCGGGCTGCCTTCTGGAACCCGTACAGCAACTTACTAGAAATATCCAGAAAGTATGGAGAACCATGACAAAGAAGATTAAGACGGTTGGAAAATAAAGGAACAAGCAACAAGGCACAGGAGAAAATGAGGAAGGAGAAAGTATAACCATGGCAGATGAATGAAAGAAGTATTTCATACTAATTACCTAGACAAAAAGGAACCCAGCCTGTTTATACACATGCTTCAGCCTTTCTGTCTGTTTGTATAGTATGTATAGATTATGTAGTATACTATAGATAGTATAACTATCAAATGATATTATAGTTCCATCTAATATAGTCTACTTATTACATACATTACATTACATTATTACAAAATTAGTACAGTACTATAATAAAAAGAATGCTATATATAATATCAATTTAATGCTAATATTAATATCATACATTATCAACACCTATAATTTTAACAATATTTGGTTTACTATATTGTAAATATTTAAAATTATTATATGATATTAATATATATAATATAACTGTAAAATAACATAGAAATATATTGTGTGAAACGGCTACTGATATTTCAAGTCACAATATTCCATTACACATAAAGGTTCCTCTATTAAAATTTTTATAATTAATTTCTACATTAGTGTCCTTCGTATAGTACTGTGTCCCTTGGGATGGGCCACCTGCATTTTGCACTAAAAGCAGAGCTCAGGGATAGAAGTGTGATTTACAAGGAACAGAAGTTGCCATCGCTAACTCTAAATAATGCCTCAACATTATAGTGTGCCATAAGGAGCAATAGCGTTCCTGCAATCTCTGCTACCAACGTGCCTCTCCTAATGAGCTGCATTTTCATTAATCAACTCAAGTAAACCTATGGTTCCATCACTTCACACACGGTATTAATATCTTGGAATTTACAGCAAAGTGCAGATTTTACTGGAACAAGTATTATAGATTAGTTTGAATGAATAAAATTCTTGTTGTTAAGATTTTTGCTTTTATGGTTAGTGCTGAAAAACATCTTTTTGCAGTTTTCTTCATTTTTATTTAAGATGTCATAAAAGAGAAGACTATTTATAATAATGAGAGTTTATGACAAGTTACATATTTTAATAACACCCACATTTGTCCCTTGTTTCTCTGGTTCAGATTTTAACTCAGTTTAATAATGAATATCACAATTTTTGGTGCTACCCCAGATAAAACACGCAGAGGTCAATGAACCGAAGTAATTTCTATAGTAGTTACTTTTTAAAAATTTCTATCCATAAAACTCATACTTAAGCCTTGGCAATCCTTATCTCAATTGTTCAAGATGTACTGTTCTAAAACAAGCACTTGCTTGGTTATGCATGCATAATAAACCCTCTTACTGAATTTTCTTCTCCTTACCATTTCTTCATATGCAAATGTAATACAGGCTTGCATGCAGAATAGGATAATGAAATTAATGTCATGCTTATATTTCCCATAAACAAAAAAGGAGTCAGGATACAATAAAATAAAGGAAAACTAAAGTGACAAAACAAATGAGATATTCATACAATAGCCACAAACCAAGCCTGTTTCCTATATTACTTTATTCAGAAACCATACTCCTGCCCACCAATTTATCATAGATTGAACAAGGAAATCTTTTTTTTTTAACACTAATTGCTCACCAAGATATTTTCTGAAGCCACCTCATTTCTCATCACATCTTGTGTTTGAAAATTGGTTGTGTTGCCCCGAAATGTAATGATGTGACACTGGCATCTAATTGTGAATGAAACTCAGCCCTGCACAGAAAACCTGCTTATGGTTCTCTGCACTCCCTTGGGAAAAAATTAGGAGCTTGACTAGCGCTTTGTGCTGGGATGAGTTCCATTTACAGCCAGTGTCAGTGTGCAGAGTATGGGGAAGGTTTCCAAAGGTAATGGAAGAAAGGCAAGGGCTGCACGTTGTCTGACTGTGCCACAGTTTTAAGTGGAATTTAAGCCTATTTTTCCCTTTGTTTGCAAGCTCTAGCAAAACAAGCAGACGGGAATTCTGAAATAAAACTCAAGCCTCAAGCAGGGGTTCTTCAGAGAGTGTGGCTGCCTCTGCATCACTAGTTTGGATCAAAGCAGTAACAAGCTTTTGAAGCAAACCTAAAAGCCTTCTCCACTTCCTCCACGTTGGTTTGGTCCATGGAGCAGCTTTGGTGCATGGAGCTGGCTTGCTTTCCCAGGAAAATGCAGAAGTCCTGCTCCGGGTACATGCCAAATATGCTCCAACCACTAATGAAAACATAAAGGTCCACACTAATGACTTATCCTGCAGACAACTTCAAGCCACGTGTGATGGGGACAACTGCTTCAAGAGAGTGGCCTAAATATTATCCAAAGAAAAATCTCCAAACAAGGTCAATATAGGTGTCTCAAAGCCAACTATTCCAATTCACAGATCCACTCCTACTATACTGAATTATTTCTTAATGCAGACAGGGCCTGGCTGTGTGGCAGTCACAGCAGGCTGATCTCCTTTTTGCAACTTCCCATCAGGTAGTCTATCAAATTTGGCCCTAATTCACCTGAACTCAGTAAAGCAAGAGGTTTTGCTACACATCAATCGGTCATTTATCAGCATAGTGTCTTACACAGCATGGCCAACAGCTGGGCTGTGAGGCTTCTCTACAGGGATGATGAGGGGCCTGGAACATCTCTTTTGCCAGGAGAGACTTGGGTCTTTTTAGTCTGGAGAAAAGAAGACTGAGGGAGGAACATATCAATGCACAGAAATACTCAAAGGGAGGGTGTCAAGAGGGGCCAGTCTTTTCTCAGTGGTGCCCAGGGGAAGCACAAGAGGAAATGGGCACAAACTTGAATAGAAGAAGTTCCACC
>JAOQGL010000012.1:21926327-21959072 GCA_027564165.1 Gallinago nigripennis | reverse complement strand
TTCCTGTGGGACCTGCTCTGGGTGGCCCTGCTCTGGCAGGGGGTTGGACTGGATGATCTCCAGAGGTCCCTTCCAACTCCTATCATTCTGTGATTCTGTGTGACTTTATCTTTCTGTGTTGGAGGGGTTTATGTTAAAAACGGGCACAGCAGCTCTGAGTTATGTTCATACAAACTCTGTAGCCTACCCACTAGCCTGCGTTCAGCCACCAAGGAGATGGGGTCAAAGACAAGGGTTGCTCTGTGCAGAAATACGGGTCAGAGCATTAGGAGCCTGGAGCTTTAAAATAGCAGTGACAAGAAGGTGAGCCTCTGAAGTGAAATTTCTCCCTCTTCCATTTGGGAAAAGTGTCATCTGTGACTTATGCATTAAGCTGACTATGTTTAGGGACTGCTTTTTCTTTTCCATCAAGGAGACACCAAATATAGCTTGGGTTCTATAAACTGAACATTTTGATAACACTGCAGTCAGGTCAATTGAAGCAGAACCGGTACAGAGACATTATCAAGCATCATTTTAATAGCATGTGGCTGGCTTCCAGGGGTGCAACTATCACTACGATATAACAAAGCAGCCCGTGAACTGGATTAGCTGAACAGCCCTTATCAGCACTCGGGAAAATAATATCGGTGACAGTGACTTCACCTGCCTGAGTGGCTTAAACGCCCTGCCTTTCCCTGCTGATAACACTTGGCACCACGCGCAGGCTGAAGAAAGTATGACTTTGTTCAACCTAATTATAGAACCATAACAATTTCTGATGGGGAAGAAAAGACATTTATAGTCTAGGTCATCTTGTCCATCTCTCTGTAATGGCACGGCAGTTGCATGCTCATCTACCTGAAGTACTAGAATAATGCCCTCTTTTTTGCTCCCTCCTCCGTGCTTTTTTATTGGGTTTATTGTCTGGATTTTCAGTCTCAGAGCAGCTGAGTTCCCAATAGCAATGCTATTGGAATTTTAGGCAAATATTAGTAATAGGGCAAATATCAGTAATTTGTTTTAGCAGAGAATAAGAAGAGAGATAGTGTTTTTAGAACTGTTAGAAAGATTCTCCTCTGGGGTTTAGTGTCCCCAGCACAGGCTGTCTGCACGGAGAAGTGCACTTTGGCACTTGCCTGCAGCTGAAAGCTGCCAATCTGGCTTGGGAGCAGCCAGGAAATTTATACTGCCAGGTGGATTTTGAAGTGATTCAAGACAAAGGATCCTTTAGAGACAAAATCCTCATTAGTCAAATTACACTTTCTATACACTTAGTTTCCTTACAGTATACACAGTTAGTATACGTTCAATATGCTATGTAAACTATATACAGCATTAACCTATAGTAAAAGAGAATTTGTTGGGGTTTTTAACTTTCCTATACATCCCTGCAATGCTTTCTTACTTAGGGGAGTGCTGTAGCAGTCTTTTGATTTCTGGTACAGCACTAATTGTACCCTAGTTGTAGGAGTGGACTTTCCCAGGTCACAGCTTTGCACAGGGTGAGTTCTGCTGTGAGCGACGGTGTGCTGTCCACACCAGGGACAGGTGCTATGCATAGAATTGATACAGATATAGCAACACCTATCTATTTATAAAAAGATATCCTGATAAAACGCCACCATCAGCTTTGAATTTTGTACTCAGATTTCCCAGTGCCCACCGAGAAGCACAGCACAGCAGATTGTCAGGCCGTAGAGCCGCCGTGCACGGTCGCAAGCTTGCAAAGTTCCATGAACTTGCTCAGTTTAGGCACAAAAAGATCCAACTACAGATTCAACACCAGGGCAAGAAGAGCTAGAAAACAGATGTTGACCTTGGGTGCCCACAGAGTGCTGTCTCACTGGGCTTTCGGTTATCCTGGAGGGTGCTCTCGTCACCAGCTCCAGGAAAAGTTTTCCCGAGAGCAGTGAGCCAGAGGCAGTGGGAGGGTGATCGCTCCATGGACTGCCAGAGCACTGCGTGCAGCCAAGTAAAAGATTACTTTCAATTTCCCACCCATTGGGCAGCTTTTACCCTAGATGCTGCCAAGGGCAACTGCATCTACCTCCTTGTCAGCTGAGCAAGTGACCTGGGAGAGAAGGTCCAGCCAAACCCTCCCTTGGGGTCTCCTCCAGAGCCACGTGAGCCGCTCTCCAGACTGAATTGCCTTTTCTGCTCAGAGGATTGGTGCTGGATTTTGAGTGCCTTTGGAGATGCCTGTTGGTATCGAGACAGCCACACAGGTGGAATATCCCAGGACAGTGTAAATATCACTTGGTGAGGAAGTTCAGGCAAGTGAACCCTGTCAATTGCCCATGTCTGACACCAAGATGAGATAAGTCTCATCTTGGAATGGTGATCAAGTGATTACAGCTAAGGGAAAAACTGAAACCTTTTCAAATCTTTTCTGCTGACACCTACAGCTGAAAAAAGAAAGAGGTCAACCTTGTCAGATTAGGTCATGAATTTGGAGACATTTATTTTTTTTTACTCCTGAGCTTTAATAACTTCAAAATCTGTTCTGGAGAAATTTGTATCCCTAGTGTTATAAGTAAACACTTTTTGTTGCACTGTCCTGTTAACTTCACTGACTCTCCACTGAATGGAGGAAAAAACATATTATTTTTTTAAAATCCTAATTTTCAGGTCATTTATTACTTTGAATTTTCCAGCATCAGTAGAGACCAAGCATTTGTTCACAGGCGGGATGTCCCTTGACAGCTCTTCTCCTTGGGGATGATGGAACTGTCAACCAAACAATGAGTGAGGGACGACGCTCATTCTGCAGCTGGTCCACCACATGGAATTCTCTTCTATAATAGATTAAAAGGAGAGTGACCGGTCTGACCCCTATCACTGTTCAAATAATGTGAAAACCTGCTCCTGCAAGTTTTTTTCACCATAAAGCAATAAAATTCAGAATTCTTCCTGTTAATGCAGGGGAAGCAGGGGTTTGTAATGTTCTTGTCCTGGTTTGAGGTGAAACAGAACCAATTTTCTGTTCAGTAATTTTACTTTTTAGCTGGGCCTCTTCTAACCAGGTAAGTTTGTTCTTTGCCCTATTGGAGGGTCGGAAGCAGAAAAGCATAGAGAGGTCCCACCTGTGGGGAGGAGGGGACAGGAGGGGGGACCCAAACCTGACCAACAGGGGATTCCATCCCACCTGCCCCATGCTCAGTAGAAAAGCTGGGGGACCAAAGGGTCAACTCTCTTCCTTCAAGGGCTGATGTCCAAGGAGGATGCTGTCTGTCTGCCCCTGATCCCAATCTGAGCATTCCTGACTCCAGATCCACAATCCAGCTCCTGTCCCTTGCTGAGACCAGTCTGGGATTTTCCCCTGTGCCTGCTGGTGGCATGATCATCACCCTGGGACCTTGATATGGTTTTGTATATACTGTATACTTTTAATTATTATTATTTTATTATTATTACTATTATTATTTATTTCATTATTTATTAATATTTTCATTAAGTTGTTTAGTTGTTTCTCTAAACTCATAAATCTCTATCTCTCCTCTCTTTGGAGAGGGGGGAAGGAGAGGCAATCTGTCCTTCTGATTGGTCAATACGGCTGAAACTACAACAGTGTTATCACAGTAAATAGCATTAGAAAGAGGCTCTTCAAAATGTTTTCTCTGTAAGGATAAATTGTAGCTACACTGTATCCACAGGGTATTTTGTGAAAAGAAGAGGATGGACTTGAAACAAATTATAGTTTGTGCAGGTATTTTATAAAGGTCTGTTGGACTGTTTAGGTGATGCCAGAGTTCAGTGATGTGATATAATCACAAAGCATACCTGACATTTTCCCCTAAAAATACTTGCAAGCACAGTAGAAATGAAAATAGTGATTGCACTTTCGGCAGGCAATTTTCAGTTACAATAGCCCAGATAAAATGAGTTTCATGTGCATTACTCTTTAGGAAGCCAGCATGGACCAGGGACGCCTTAGCCACCTTGACTGTGAGACTGCTCGGAGACCTTAACAAATTTTTCTTTTATAATAGTAAGGAAAAAAAATGTTGTTTTAAAAAATTCTCTTGTCATTCAGATAGTGTTAAATATGTTGTTCAAATAAATTCCAAAAGGGATTATCTTTATTCATACACGTGATAGTCAACTCAAACAGAGGAGAATGAAAATGCAAAATAAGGGTCCCATCCATATTGTAGAGTTCAATACTAGACATGTTATCTCTAGTGCTCTCTTACTTTATATGGCTGCAATCTGAATAAAAGTAACTTCTTCCTAGAATTTCTGACTGAAAGCAAGCATTCTGTTCCACAGAGTCAAAAGCAGTCAGGGGACCTGAAGATGCCTTTGTTCCATGGCTTCCACAGAGACATAAATTAAGAATTCAGGCTTGCAACCTAGGAGGTAACACTGGCTTCAGCATTTGCAAAATTGGTTCCCCAAAAGGCATTAAACACTGATAAACCTTTTGTCTGAGCCTTTTTGTGGTCTACGGCGAATACAGTTCTAGCTAGCTTTTACAATTGTTCATTAGCTGTGATAATTTTCTGGGCCTAAGACTCATTTCTAGTAGCTATAGAAATACTGCATAAAGGGATTCGTAAAACATTAGAACAATTATGTAAAACACCACAAATGAATACCAAGAGGGAAGCACAAAATTTCAATGTAAAAAGTTCTACTGGGGACAAAAATGGTAAGTAAATACCACATCTTGGGGAAAAAATTAAAGTTGGGAAATGTAATATAATTCAATGATAAAATAGCCAGACAATTCCTGAATCTGGAGAGAATACAAATAATCTAATTTTAAAAAGGGAGTGAATGAATTGTGCCAGAAGGACCAAAGAAATGGACTGTTACTGACTCAGTCATTTCATTAAACTTCTAAATGCTTTTTATTTTAATCTTTGCGATCCTGGCACTTTCAACCAGGAGTTTTTCACACGAGGTTTAAATTTTTCACTCAAGACAGGAATATTCTGCCACTACATTTTGACCCGGGCAGTTCTTCTTCAGATGCTTCTCTAAAGTACTTCCTTACCGTTATACCCTAATTTTTATACTTTCCTAATACTTCACAGTTGTCTCGAATTAATACTTAGCACATCTCTCTTGAGCTGATATAACTTTGTGTAAATTCAGCCATATTTTTAACAGCAGACTGCAAAACTGGCGTGCAGCTTGGGAGAGCTTTGGGAAAAACCTCTTCTACTTTCTGGTTCACAAGTCCAGCACAGTAGACTTAATTGTAAAAACATACACGAAAGACAGAAGGAGAATTCATCCTGGCTGCTGCCAGTGTGTTCACTATCTCCCCTACATCACCGAATGGAATATTGTGCTGGCTGGGGGTCAGATGGAGGGAAAGATTCACTGGTCTTGCTGGTAACAGATCCCTGTATTTGTAGGACTGTATTTTCTATTGCACAATTACATGAAGATCAGCTTCATCCAAAGGTTGCAATTAAAAATGATCTTATTTCCGAAGGAAAAAAAAAAAAAAAGACTGGCAATCTGGCAATAGCTCTTCTGTTGTGTGGGATTTGGACCGAGTTACTCTGAGTGTTCCCAGCTATCTGTCTTCATCTGCATCACTGCTTATGAAGCTGAGAAAGAAGACAGATGAGATAGGAACTAATGAAGAGTCGGGATGAATAAACCAAAGGCTTCTGTGTTACCTTTATCAAGGTAGGTGCCCATGCTGTACATCAGGCCGTCTCTGGTGTGTTTAGCATAAAATACATGATAATACATAGTGAATTGTTTGCTTCTCTACATACTTAGAAACATATTATTGTTTGCTTCTCTACAACCTTAGAAAACACTGAAAATGCTTGAACATGTAGAGTCACTGAAGCATTTATCTGCTGTCGTGCAGATTAGATTTTTATTAGAAAATCACGTCTGGTTTTGAGCCAACAAAGTTTGCAAAACTTCCAGCATTTACTAACTGTATATTTTTTTCTGAGTTGCATTATTTACCTTCAAAAAACACAATGCCACAATCTGTCTGTTCCACAATTCTCACCAAACTCACAAAGCACAAGTCTGAACCCAGACGAATGACCGCGCATGAGATCATTAAGAAGAAGACAATAATTTCCAAGGCCAAAATGTGACCTAACCACATCTCCATGCAGCAGATGCTGGTGTGCCAAAGAGACCAGCTCTGAATACATCCCAAAGGAAAACTAAGGGCTGGTTGAACACACACACTCATCGTGCTGCTGCCATGCTTCTAACAGGACTGTGTCTCCCAAATTTTGTGGGCTGCAGAAAGTGAACACCATTTCATCAATCCTGAGCTTGGAGAAAGCGTTATGTGAATATCAACCAGCTCTCTTGAGTCCCTCTGCCTTCCAGAGTTGTAACCCATGGGATTTCTCCAAGCTGTTTTTTGAAGAGGTGAAAGTTAACCCCCCTGAATCCCACAGTTTCAACCCTACTTCTTGTTTTGCACGTTCTACTCACAATCCTGAATATTAACTTTACATGATCACTACAGCCAAGGCTGCCCCCAACCTTAACGTCCTCCACCAGTCCCTCTTTGTTTGTCCGAACTAGGTCCGTTAGTACAGCTCTCCTTGTTAGTTCCTCCACCACCCGAGTGATTAAGGTACCATCAATAGAACCTCCTGGCCTCCACATGCCTGGCTCTGCAGCCTTCCCAGCAGATCTCAGGGGGACTGAAGTCCCCCATGAGATCCAAGTCCTTACCTCCTTGCTCAGCAGCAAAAGATAAATGCACTCCACAACACAATATTAATTTAATTTCCTTTTCAGTTTAAAGTAAGGACAAATACTACCTAAAACAAATTCCAGTGCTTTCACTATTTGAACTAGTGTTGATAATACCAGGGAAAGACGTGTGTCTTAATCTTAAATAACTTAATAATCTTAATAAGATTTTTTTCCCGAAGTTTTATACTGATTTTTCTGGATGGTTATACTAGAAAACATAGGTCACCTCAACATTTCTGCCCCATATAGTTTGATATCTATAAATGTTGAATATCAGGACTGTAAAAATGTTCAAGATGGATAATAACTTAATACTTTTTTGCTCAGTGATAACAAATTTAAACACATCATTTCATAACTTAATGGTCTTTGTAGGTAGAGACTGAGACAAAGCAGACAGAATGTCCCTGTTTATTTGGTATAGTGCCAGGGTCTGCAGAGCTGAGTTCACAGGGTGCAGCACTAAGCAAGGAGGTACAAGTCATTCAGGTCAATACGGCTTTGGAGCTGGATATCAAGCACCGTCCTGCATTAGAGAATGTAACTTTTCTGTGAAGTAATTTGTTGTAAAATTGATCAGAAAGAAAGAGTCATTTTTTGGAAGGCGGGTCTATGAGCACGGGTTCTTTGATTAAATGGTAAACAAAACATTGATAAATACTATGCAAAGATATTCCTTAAAGCAATCTCCATGTTAGGAAAAAGATTATTAATAATTGGAGAGCTATATAGCTTATTGTTTGCTTTTCTTGAAGTTGTTTGTAACTGGCTGTTTGATCATCCCTTATCATGCTGGAGCAAATGGAAGATGACTGCGGTGGCAAACTCATTTGCAACCTCTAAAATTCCAGGAATGTTTATTTCTACTAATAATGAGCTGGAATGAACTTGTCATCAGGATTTTCTGCACCAATTACATGTAAATGCCCATTTTCCATTGAAAATTCAAATCAATATTTGCATATTTAAGAACAAGATGTATGAAAACTTGGAAATTAATGAGAAGGTTGGATAATAACGTAGCTACAATTTAATAGTAAAGCAATGAATTCTCTAGAAGAATGAATGCCTTCTCTGAAACAGACTAGAATGCACCATAACATTTTTTAGTAGCTCACTGTACTCAGTGGTGTTAGGAAAATTTAAAAACAAACTGATTCCATGACACTGTTTTAAATAAATATTCCATCCTTGTCAATAACTGCAGACCTTTTTTCTCTGTAGGAATTCTCAACAGGGAAAAACTCTACACTGATTCTCTTATTTATTACCACATGTAGTTTGTTTGTTGCTATCGTCCAAAGTTTCAATTTTGTGGTTTTGCTTTTAGTAATGTTTTGTGTGTCTGACATTATTACCTTATTAAGGTTCTGAAACTTCCCGGGAGAAGTGTTTACCAAACTGGCAACATTCTAACTTTTTATTTTCTTTTATAATCTGTACTGTATGCAACTGTCAAATCAAATTAGATGAACAAATATTTTGGTTGTAAGTACCAAATGACACATTAAAGAGTAACTTAAAAAATAAATAAAAATAGGCATTTTTTGCCAGTTTGTAGTGCCAGGCCTTAATGACATCATAAATTCATTGCTCATCCTGCATGAAGCTGCCATATCAGAAAAAAAATGCAGCCTTATAAGGAACAAGAACTTTAAGCAGTATTTTCCAAATGAGGGTAGGAATAATGAAAAATCAGAAATTCTTTTGCCAAAAGAACAATATTGATTTTAATTATACCTGGACCGTTGTTTCCAGAAAGCATGATTGCTAATCAGATCAACAGTAAATTGAATACCAAAGTTGCCTTTCCTGTGCATTCAAACCTTCTACTATTAGCATAATTCTAATTATTAATTATTTATATTGCAGTAGTACCCAAGAGTCCTAATCAAAGTCTGGCATAAACACAAATGAACAGAGTGTTCTTGCATAGGAAATTTAGGTAAGTTTTGTGAACAATGAATAATCATAAAATTATAGGATGATTCAGGTTGGAAGGGACCTTAAAGATCATCGAGTTCCAACCCCCCTGCCCTGGGCAGGGACACCTCCCACCAGGTTGCTCCAAGCCCCATCCAGCCTGGCCTTGAACCTCTCCAGGCATGAGGCAGCCACAGCTTCTCTGGGCAACCTGGGCCAGGCTCTCACCACCATCACACCAAAGGATTTATTCCTGATATCTAGTCTAAATCTAGCCTCTTTTAGTTTTTGAAAGTGAAACGTAAGATCACAGGTAGAACCATCACCCAGTGGATAGGGACAAGAAGTGAAGAAAGAGAAGAACTGCTAATGTTCTGGAAATATCCACCTGCAAAGAAACTAAAGCACCTTAACATGGTGGCATCAGGAACCTGTTGCACTACCTGGGCAATTCAGGAGATTTGCCCTACCTACTTACAGGTAGTCTTATGAGGGTCTGTAGCATGGTCAGGATGGAGCTCTTGCCCTGTAAGGAGAGGCTGAAGGACCATGGCTTGGTCACCCTGAGAAAGGGATATCTCTGGAGGGACCGAACCTCAGTACTTACAAGAGGTTGTCAAGAAGCTGGAGGTGGGCCCTTCACAGAGATGCGCGATGGGAGGATGAGAAGTTATGGGCATAAGCTGACAGAAGCAAAGTTCAAATTGAATACAGGAAAAAACTTTTTCCCAATAAGGACAATCAAGCAGCAGCACAGGTTTCCCAGAGAGCTTGCACCTTCTAAGTCTTTGAGGTTTGAAAGACCAGGCTCAACAACCCCTGAACCAGCTGGTCTGAGGTCACAGCTGCCCCTGCTTGAGCAGGGGTTGGGCTAGAGACCTCCTGAGGTCTCTTCTATCCTGAATTATCCCGTGGTCTTCTCATCCTGTGATGTCAGACTTCGTGTGCACAAATTAGAAACAATATGATACTTATCCAACATGAAACTCCTCAAAACTCATCTAAATAACTGGACCCTATGTATCATGCTGAGACTTGCTTAGTTGCCACCTCAGGGTGTCTTGGGCTTTGTTTCTTTGCCTCACAGCTGCAGCATTAAGCATTATGTAGACTTTAATATTATCTGACACTTTTATACATTCAGTGAGACATTACTCTAAATACAAAAGACGATTAAGCTTCAAAGGAGATTATTTACAAGAGGAGCAAATGTAGGTAGACATATATAGGGGTAACTAAAAGAGGGTTTCTATCACTTAGACACATGGGCCGTATGGATAATATGGATCTTTGTCTTCTTTATGGCCTACATAAAGTTAAGTTTGTGTGGGTGTCTTAGCTGTGTATTTGCATATACTGACATTTTAGATTTTTTAACTGCTGGAGTTATATAATAATTTGTTTGTATGTAATTTAAGCTACATTTCTATATCACTTTTCCTTCTAGATTTACTATATGGATTTTAGCTCTTCCATTTAAATTATTCTCAAAGCGAAGTGAGAAGTTCTTGCGGTCGGTGTTGGTGTAAGCCCTGGTTGGCTGTGAGAGGCCAACGTGCATTGGGTACAGCTGTGACATTCCCACACATCACATCTGTCCCAGCTGTTAACCTGCGGAGGCTGCTGACAGGGAGAGCGCTGACTGCTCGGTGCTGCTGCCAGGGGAGCACGATGCACAGATTTATAATGAGCACAGATTACAGGGATTGTGTTGAACAAGAAACTTTTGAAAGATTCTATTTATTTCAAAGGCTTTAACAAGAGCAGTCTGAATGAGCCAAAACACAGATGTTTTCTCCTAAATGGCTTTCCGTGTCCCTGTTTTTAATAGATTTTTGTTTAGAATGTCCTGACAAGAAGGGTGGTGATGACTTCTGTGCAGAAGTTATCTGGATGCTTTTGTGTAATAAAGCCACAATTTATTCAATTTATCTCAACTGAAAATAAAATTTAGTAGTTTGTCAATAACTCCTCCTTCATCATCTCACTTTTCAGCAAGATTATTTTGACAGTGGCTTTAAAAATATGTATTTATTTAATGTAAAACTAACTTTATGAGATGTAAAGTAACTGTAAATGTTAATGTAAAACTAGTTACAACAGGTCCAACTTCTTAGAAAACAGAGGAAGAGGAACAGTTCTAAATCCATATAACATTTGGGATTGTATTTTGAACACTTCTAATCTATTAGAATATAATATGAAACATTACTTAATGTATCTCAAAAGCATTACATTCAGGGTTCAGGGCTGACAAATAGCTCTAGATGAGTTTCTATGTGGTAGAGAAAGAAAAATGCATTTTTTTTTAGTATTAAAGGAAGAAAGCTATCAAGAAAGAATAGCTAATATTTTGGTTTTGTATGTTTTCCACATCTATGTATGTAAAAAATTGTCTTTAGCTAAGAAATGTTTGGTTGACATGACATGCTTTCCTATTAATCTTCACAAAAATTTGATTAACAAAGCCACTATATTAAATTTATCCTTTTCTCTAACCAGAGCTGTAGCAAGGGAAGCAAGATGGGTTCCCACCACAAATATCATATTGATAGGAGCACCACAAGAAAAGTATGGCCCACCAGCCCTCCTTCCAGTTAAGACCAAAGACTTTTAGCAATAAATGGGCTAGGCCTAGAGGTTTACAAAAATACACATAGAATACAGCTTAGTGTTTAGATTAATGACTGGTAAAGGAACAGACAGCATTTTCTCATCTCATTTCCATTAAATTCATGGTCATCATATTTGTTTAAGGCAAATACATGTTGACTATATTTGGCTTCTCTGCATCACTACATATATATATATATAAAAAAAAATTTAAATGTATTCAAAATGTGATTTTTGATACTTACGGGATATATAACTTTGAAAAAATATATTTTTTGAAGCTCGCACCCCTTAGGCCTTAGACCAACAGATGGCCTTTTACCCTGCTTTTTTTATCTTCTTTTAATTACTCTGTATGTTATACTCTCATGTTTATTGGTTAATTTTTATGTACCCTTTCTTCCACTTTCTCCCCATTGCTTTTGATTGACAACAGCTGTCCTTTGTATTGCCACTGAGCTGCAACAGACTTTTAGGAAAATATGTCCTTTTCATTAAGGCAATGCAGCTTTCTATATATTCCATAAATATTTTCCGTGTACCTTTTTGCTGTTACTCAGAATTTTCTCTTAATTTTCTTTGGGCTTTGGACATTAGCTTTTGTGAAGCTCTGAATATACATCTATATCTGGTTGGAACTGTCTTTATTTTCTTCTTCTGAGCATAATCATAATATCACTGGTGTCTAGGCCACCACTAAGTTCCAGTGAAGGAATTAATTAACTTTTACTTATGAGAGCACCATACCAAAATGAGCTTTAAGAATGTAACAGGGGAATGCACTCATATCCTATTTTATCAGGCTAGAAATAAAATCAGCATTTCTTGCTTGCCTCCCCTAAAAATAAAATAAATCAACCTACTCATAATAAAATGTGGTCCAAGGATGAACCCTGAGTGTGCACAGAATACTATGTATATTCTACCTATTTTTAGTTGAATATTATTCATCAAAAGTATTATTTAGAAAATGTTGCTCATTTTCAATGAATAATTTATTCAATTTTGTTGCTATCTTAGACCAGCTTTAATTATAACCTGTAGTACAGCGCTGAAGCAGAGAGAGATGAAGAAGCTAAGCCCAGCTATTGCTAGGATATCTAGAGACTTAGGGCATTAAATATCATCAGTCTAAGCTGAATTTAAGATCCTGCTGTTTTCAACTTGCATATATTCTCTCTCTTATTACTGCTTCTAAGTTCTTTTGGTTTAGCCTCTGTCTACTTTCTTCTCCTGCCTCCTTTCTTTCTGTTAATTTTTGCCTCCATTTCTCCACCCAGTATCTTCTAAATGTCCGTTCTGTCTTTCCTGTGCTTTGCCAGTGTGTCCCTCTGTCAGCCAGCACTGGGTTATTGCCACAGAATAAGGGCAGATCTCTTGAGAGTGAACGAATCCCTCATAACACACTTCTAAATTGATGAAGTTTTCTCTGCGGTTTCAGCTTAGTGGAGTAAATCTACACTAAAATGTTTCTAGGAGCCATTTTATTTCCTCATGGGTTTCTGGTAAATATTTACAGTTCTATGACCACTGTATTTTAATAGGTCCCACGTGAAACCATCATCTGCTCTTGCCTAACCTTTAACTCAGAAAAGAAAAATACCATGATAAATTTGCTGAGTTCGTTTGGCAGCATCCACAAATGCAAATTCACAGAGGAGAGAGAGGGATACGGATCAATACAGAGCCATTCACCAGTCTCCAAGCGAGCTGTCCAGACAATTACGCTGAACTGAGCACAGAAACCAAGAGAGGCTGCTTCCATCCAAGTCGGGCAGTAATCTGTGTAACTGCTGGCATATTGGAATCGGAAAACAGCTTAGATGGTAGGTACAGTATTAGAAATCATTAAAAATTACAGTAAAATCTTTCCATTCCTCAGAGTGCTGCTATATGGACTTCTGAGCCATCTACTAATGGTGATGTGAGCCACTCTGCTGTGGCTACCCGAAAAGGGAAAGCAGATGAAAAGAGTTTGGGCACTAAGAACAGTGCTTGGAAAACATACGTATTTGAAAGGTTTTCAACAAGTGGACAGGTTGCTAATATCAACGAACCTTGGACTCAATGGTTTGCATGGGACAGAACTTGTAAAGTGAGCTTTGAACTGTCAATATTTCATACTGGATTGTCCTTATGCAGAAACAGTATAGGAGGGCTTGGGGTGGAATTCTTTGACAGTTGGGGGTTCCTGGGCACTATAAGAATACTAATACTAATACTAATACTAATACTAATACTAATAATAATAATAATAGTTATATAAAAGCTAGACAGCCCAAAGGATGTTCTCTGGTGGTTCCAGGAGAAAATCAGAGGTTATTGGGACTAGATGATCTTGAAAGGTCCCTTCCAACCTAGGTGACTCTGTGATTGTTCTGAAGCCTCTATCTCCTATTAGAACACTTAAACATAGTTGCAACTGGAACTTCTACAAAATACTATTCTTTTCCAGCAGCAGCACCCCATGATTCACCAAGCTCTAACATCTGCAGTTTAATACAGTGGAACTGGTAAGAACAAAGATCATTCTCAGGTATCCATTTCAAGCTTAAAGTCTGATAATAATATAATGTATGACAGTGTGTCTCAAAGAAAAGTTTCATTGACTAAAATAAGACAAATATTTAATTCCCCCCTCACCGATTAAACAATTAATTGCAAGAGCAGTGAGCATAAGCTCATGTACACATCAATATATATAAGTTTATATGTATACATTGTGTGACAGCATCTGTCTCCTGCACTGCTTAACGGCACAAAGGATTTAAGTAACACAAGGTATCTAAGTATCTTTCACATTTGTGAAACTGTTGTTTAACACCACCGACTCAGACCACTCCAAATATTACAGATATTTTTTTGTTATAGAAAAACATATTAAAAAATCCCGTGCATTTCCATTTACAGTCCTGAAAACCTTATCTACTGACATAAGACATTACCAGCATATGTCTGCTTCTTCATCACCGATTTTTAGACAATAAAGGTAAGTACTAATGTTCTCTGAAAACCGCACCCCATTTTAGCAAATCTCTACCGAAAAGCGAGAAATGAAATGATTTTAAATGAAACTGAAATGAAACTGAAATTATTTTAAAAATAGAAATGTGTTAATTTAGGTAGCTATTTTCCACATATCTTCCTAATTTCTAGCTCATAGGAAAAGTTAACTCACTGTTAGATCAGTGATCCTGTAGGAAACGTTCTGAGAACACACCGTAACAGGCTGCCTGTGGCCGTTATGTCGTGTAGCCATGGTTCTTCAGGGCATGCTCTAGTGCCCAAGATTGTCGGTTTGTCGTGGGCTGCTGTGTGGGTGGGTGATGGTTTTTGGTTTGGTTGTTGTTGTGTGTTTGGGTGGGGTTTTTTTGTTTTGTTTTGTTTGGGTTTTTTTGGTGTTGTTTTTTTTTTTTTGTGGCTGGACTCGATGATCTCTGAGGTCCCTTCCAACCACCACAATTCTGTGATTATGACACCTGCTCTGCAGAGGAGAATCACACAGTTCAACACCAACAGCATGGCCTGGTGTCACAGCTGGATTGAATCTCAGCTATAATCATCAGGACTGTGTTAAAGGATTCTCAACAATAATTTATTGTATAGTATATTGCTACAACATAGAAAGGCAAATATTCTTGTCCACCCAAGCATTTTTCTATGTGCAACCAGCATAATTTTTAAAGAATGTAATTGAAAAAGTAATCAGGAGCTGCCCCACACACGTTCCATAATTATTTAGCAACATTTCCTACTGTTAAATGGTATTATCTTTAAAATTATTAACAATTTATTGGACTCCTCAATAACATGTAGAAAAATAACAGTACATTGAACACCAATTTTTCCAAAAATAAGTAAATGAAGCATAAAGACCTAAATATCAAGCATCCTTCAGCTGTAAAGCTGTAGTTGAGAACACAGGACAGTATCAGATCCACTTTAACAGCTGAATTATGAGATGTCAGGTGAGGTTTTGAATGATATTCAAGTTCCTGTATCGTCTGTTAGGAAAACTGCAGCGCAGGCATGTAGCTGTTCAACGGAAAGTGAAAATCACAGCTGAAGAGCAGGACAGAAAGTTATACCAGGCCTTTGCCAGCCCCCTCACCAACTGGCTGTCGAATTTTCTAGGTAGACTAAGTCGTGGAAGATTAAGACAGAAGCCAGGCAAGAGAAAGTAAAATACAGCACTCCATTTACAATAATTTATTATGTAAAACCAGAAAAGCTGATTGGCAGAGCAATCATCTTAGAAAAGTCCCTGAAGACTCTAAATGTAACACTGTTATATTTTGTTCTGGAGCTGCATAGTATGATCAGAGCCCATTACCTCAATCAAAATAAAGACAGGAGGGCCATCAGAACGATAAAGCTGTTCCAATGAAATGCAAAGACTAAAAAAAATTAACAGTGACAACTAAAATCCATTAAAGGACAGCCTTTAGCTACTGTAATCAATGGATTATTACTTATCATGTCAATTAACAGCTGTGTGTCTATTTTTTTCACGCAACACAAAAGACTATGACAAGTGTCAAAAAATCATTATTAGTAAGAGGCTTTTATTTTTAATTTATTTGGTTTGTGCATGTACGTTGCAAGACACCTAAATGAATTGTGTGCACAAATTTATAAGGCGTAACACACACAATTAACCAGTGTTCTGTGCTATTAATGCCCTTAAAACAGTCTCACTGGAGAAAATAATTACAAATTGCAAGTGTATTAATCAATGCCTTGAAGTGATGTCTGACATTAGAAAGCCACACTTGCAGAAATGCTCTATGTATTTTTCACTCACTGTCACTATTTTACCTCTACTTTGCCACAATATTTCACACAAGAGTATATTCAACCAATGTTACATTCTGAGAATTGCAAAGTCAAATTAATTTCCAGTTCATTAACCCTGAAAACAATTGAGAGTAGAAAAATTTAAAAAAGAAAAAGAAAGTTAAACTTCTTCAACACAACATCCCCTTTGTGCCTTAGTTTGGAATAGGAAACAATGTTCCCTGTAGGTAACTAGTCAGCACAGACTACTTTGCATGAACATAGATAATTTCATTACAAAGTCTTTTACAATTAATATTAGACAATTACTAATACCAATATTGCTACTAGATGAGAGTGGAAAAGCTCACAGTAAAATTATTTCCTTCTGGTTTAGGTGTTTTTAACCTAAGGTGACCATCGTTTGTATTGCTCCCATTATCTTGGCAGTTTCTTTAACAAAGCAGATACTGAACTTTCAGTTGTTAAATATTTCCCTGGTCACAGTAAGGCCAATCGTTCCCTACCCAGTACGGCTGTACTGCTCTTCAACATCACCGGGAAAGGAACTGTCAGCCCAACAGGTTCATAACCAAAGGAGAAGTCTCCAGAGGTACCTAGAAACTTCCACAAGCCCTGTCTGATGAATGGGATAACACATCAGGCAGTTCCACGGGTGGGTATGCTTAGTCAGACTCTAGGTCAGAAGAAAAAATTCTTTCTTAAAGTGCTATACAAAGTTGGGGTTTTTTAGGTTCTTGTCAGACAGCCAACAGATCTCGTATGAAAATACTGAAATGCAACAGATTTCTGTGTTCCAACATGAGATACATAAATAACATTTTGAAGGCATTAATACCTCTTATTTTTGAGAAACTCATCTATGGAAACAAGCTCATCCCTCTAAAATCAATAAATATATGCTTTTACCAGTATCCATAACCAAAACATAAACTAACCAACCAAATCATGATGTGAAGTGATACATCTTATGAAACTCTATGCTATTTTAGTATTATTGGGTGCTGAATATCATAGCTAAGAGGATTCATAATTGTTAAGTTTTGGATTCTAAAAGTTTGAGTTACAAGTCTCATGCAGAATTCAACCAGCAAAGAGTGAGAGAAACAACCAGAACACAGATTTTCCTACTGCCCCTTAGTCTTTGCCACACAAATCCATGAGATACAGAGCTTTGTAAAATCCAAGTCTAGTCCTTAGGGATAAGAAGCAATATGTACAGAGCTCAGCAGCTCATTAGCAACCAAATACATACATCATGAAAATAAAGCCCAAGAACAAGTACGTTAAAATATATCAAACTGTCAAAATTCTATATTTACTTCAGGAGATGAACAAAGGTGTTCAGCAGAATAAATTGTGATAGGTTGCTGGATTTGGAGATATCTTTCAAAAATTCCTGAGAATGTAGAGAAAGATTCTAATATTTCAAATACTATTACAAATCAAGAGTACATCTCATGTAGTCAAGACATAAAGTATTACATATTGTTTTAAACCTGAGGCAAAGGTAAAAAATATCAAAGCAATCCTACATCAGCATTTGTAAGGAGTTGGCTGAAGGGTGAGCTGACTGACTCCAAATGATCACTGCAAAGGGGTCTGCATCTGTCTCAAGAATTGTCTCTCTCTTTCCACACTTGCTGGGAATGTGTTTCTTATTAACCACCTGTGTTAAAATAAACCATGAGGTGCGCAAATAGCTACCAAAGGAAAACTATCCCATAAAAACATCTGTTAGGAAATTGGTAAGGATGCAAGACCTTTTTTAAATAAATGAGAAATGTTCATTCTTCATGAACTAATATTATTACAAGGCACCTTAGAGTCTACGCTGGTCTTTAGTCCACCCTTGCAAATTAAATAATTACTTTTAATGCAAAAATTTGCATGTCAATAAAATAATAATCAGAAATATTTTCATTTGGAATGCATTTACTAATTTGGATTTACCCCTGGAAAAGACAAACAGCGTAATTTTCTCAGGGTCTGATAGACTACGTTCAAAATTACGCATAATCACAACAATGGCAAGATTGATAGTTACTGCTGTGAGAGACCTCTAGAAGAGCAAATATTTATATTTGGTACAAATTGACTTACTAAAAGGAAGATAGCAAAGCCGTTTACACCGTCCAGGGATTTTTTGTCAAACAGCACTAAGTAATACTGTATTTTTCTTGTGCAAAACCCTATGTTTCTGAGACTCTGTAGAGGCAAGAACCTAAGAGCTTCTAATTAAATCCTATGACTATATTGCAGTTTATCAGTTATTCACAACTAAATTTTAGGTATATCAGTAGTTCAAGTGGTCCACCTGCCCTGTGTATCTGTAATCTAAACAACTCCCAGTATACTTGCATTTAAGGAACTATTGGAAAGAACTGTTTATTTCATTGAAACAAGTGATGGGATCCTGCTTCTTTACATTGTATTTAAATGCGGATTTGTCAGAGGAGCATTTTAGAAAAAGAATCTGCAAGATACTAGAAATAATAAATTTATTTTTGCTAAAACATTTAATAAAATGATTTCTATAATATCATATGAACAAAAAAGCTGTTTTAATCCTTACAGTCTCCCAGCATAGTATCTTGCATTTCTATGAATTATTTTCTCCCGCTTCACCTAAGGAGCAAAGGGAATGAAGGAATGATGTATATTCAAGAAAGATTCCAGAGGGAAGTCTGTCTTTTATTATCACTTTAATCACATCATCTGTGTCTAATACTATCAGTAGGCAATGTTAAACTTTTTAATGTTTTCCTACACATTATCTCCCAAATTCTCCATTCCCAGAGTCGTTCAAAGCGTTCTGCTTGCTCTGTTCTTGGGTAGGAGTTATTTTCTGTGGCTCACTGATTCCACTGTATAATGCCATGACTTTTGGACAGTTGTTTTGTTTTTTTTCCCCTTTGAGTCTATTCCCACAGCTGCTTTCCTAAGGTCTGTTCATATCTTTTCAGACTGCCTAGAGGAGCTTCTTCATCAGCATTCAAATCTCTGGAGACAAACTCCGTCAGCTCAGTTCTGGCAAAAAACGTCCCTCAGCTGAGGGACGTGATGTTTCACAGACAAACATTACAGAACTTCCCATACACTTCACAGAACAACTAGATAGGACAGTATCAAAGACGCGTGTTTCAGTAGCTTCTGGAGATACTTTTGTAGAAGGAAAAGTCTTTGTAGTTCACATCAACACATGTCAACTTTCCCTAGCATCTCCCACTCCCTTTCAAAACAATGGCAAAGATAAGCTGTTCTCTATCAGTGATAAAACTGTGGGATATAAGGTGGGAAAATGAATAATGTGGATGTCAGCAAAATTTAGCTATGCATAATTGCTGCAAATTATTGATATATAATATTTATTATTACTTTTCATTTATTTAGCCATGGCCTTGCTAACCCGTTACAAAGCTATTCATATCAAAACATTTTACACCACTCCATCTGCAATTTCTCATTCCTAATTCTAAGAGAGCCTATAAAATACCCTTGTCAGACATACTTGGTAATTAAAGTACAAAATTCCTCTGAATATTCAATGTCATAGGATCAATAAGTGACACCAGTCTTCTGGCATCCTCCAATTGTCTTGTCTTCCACCACTTCGTACTGTGACGGTACTCACAGTCTTCTGCCCCAAAAAGGAGATATTGACCCTCTCTCCCTCTCCTTACTCAAATCCCTCACTATTCCATGTCTTGGAACATCTTTTTCTCAAACCAATGAATTAGGATAATTTCCTTGAACTGTGAGTAACACTTCTAAGGCTGTTTTAGCCTGAAATTATGAAAAAATATTATATATGTAAAAACAATCTAACTTCCTACTCACACATTAACATTTAGGCCCATTATAAGGTTCCCACATGAGAGTATATGAAGACTTATTTCAAACAATGAAATTGATAGGATTTTTCCTCTTGTCAAAGGAGGAAGTCGTTTAAGTTAAAAGTATAGATGATATAATAAAAGAGATGCAGAGAACAGAAAACGAAAGGAAAATAAAATTCATTACTGTCATGGAAGATTGTAACAGTTTTAAAAAATGTTTCAATATGTCCTTTTAAGTTAATAACACCAACAGTAAAATTCTGTCATGTTGTGTTGTGCTGTTAAGTAACTTTATAAAAGAGCTGTTTCCTCCTTTTTTATAATAGTCAGTCTTATGCTTTATGGTCTTTAAACAATTAAAAAGCTGTAAGGGGATAATACTGATAAAAATATTTATGAACAGGAAATGAAGTTTTAAGCAATACTGTGCTTCAGAAGTTCATTTTAAAACACGTCTCAAGTCTTTAAGCTCTTTGAAAATGATGCTTGATCATATGTATGACTTTAACAACGATATTTTCAATAGAAATCATAGGAAACCGAATAGCATCTGCACAAGAGGAGTATCTGAGAGCTGAGACCAAAGAGGATTTACCATTCCAGTCTACCAGTTGGGAAGTTATTGGGTCTTTTGCCACAATCTCAATCAAAAGTCCACAAAGTCAAGCCATAGTTGTGAATTATTTCCTGTGATTACACTGACAGCAAGATAAGGCTATATCTTCACCTTATTTTCTGCAGTCATGGCGATTTTGATTTCCATGCTAAAACACGGGACTTATTATGCTGCAGTTCAGGACGTGCTCACCTTTAAGAAAGTAAATGGTGAGGCTGCTTTCACTCTGCACGTAGGGTAACATTCACATAATGAAATTGTAGCTGCACAAGCTCCTTTGAGTTTTACCTACAGCCTGTAGAGAGGAGGGGCATTCCAGAAGGCGATAGTCCTCATCTGTTTCAGACAGGGTTGCAGGGTAAACCCTCAGGAAGAAAGCAGGGCCAGAGCTAAAGCCACCATAGTTGGATGTTGTGCTCCTCAAAGGGAAGCCAACCACAGCTGTCTTGGGGATAGACATATGGCAAGTGTCATAGCTTTGGTGACACACCAGGCTCTGCTGAACAAACTCCATCTTCCCTGAAGAATTGGGAATGACTGCAAATGGGACTGGGAAGGGCTCAGTGATGTGGACATGTCTGGAAAGGTTCTGGGTATTTTTGTATTTTTAGGTTTTTCCATTGTTTTTGTTTTTATTTTTAATGCTATCAGTAACCATCCCTCAGTATAGATGGATTTCTAGAGCTTCTGTCACATCAATTTTCATGCACCAAAATGTTGTTTTGATAGAGAGTTGCATGGCTTTATCTCCCCTACAAAGATTTGACTCGTGTCAGATCTTTTTAGATTTATCATGCCAGCTGTTTTTTGACAATTCGCTCCCTGTCTTTGTTTTACCTCAAAAGGATTAAAGGTTCTGTTTATACAGGGGCTTTTTTAGATTGTGCTTTTTCTTGCTGATTGTGTGCCATCCAATAGGTCAGATGCTTAATCAATCCTGACTGAACTTTGTGAGAAACCTGGGCTCTTAAGGACACGTTTGGGCCAATGCAACACAAAATGTCTGCACACACTATCACATTATATTTATCAGGTGGCCTTTCTTGAGGTACTTCAGCACATTTTCCCCATCTATAACAGGAAAAACTGAGGGCATGCAACGAGGGGGAAGAAAGGTCAGCGTTTACCTGATTGTAAATCTCAACAAAGGTTTAAATTTAGACTGAAAATCTGGATCAATACTTATTTATCCCATTGTGATTGTCCGCTCCTTATAGATTTGTAAAATAAAATGAAAGGAGAAATTGTCTTGCTTCAGTGATTCCAACGTATTTCGAATACAAAGATGAACGTTCTTACTCTGCTCAGCAAGGCAACCTACAGGAGAATAATCTGGATATGAAACGTTGAAGGGGGTTCATCTCAAAGAACAAAGAATCAGCTTGTACCTGGTCTATAGGTATATGCATGCAAGAAACATTTTGCATTACCAAGGAGGACTTCTCTCTTACCCACCTTCAGTCACCTGCCACTCGGAAAGGCGATGGGGACATCACCTAAGCCCACAGGCAGAAGGCAGGCGATTCTGTGACTCCAAGGAACTAGACAAGTTTACTGGGTGCTTCAGAACCTGTTCCCTTCCCAGCAATGAGGACCCTGCCGGCAGCAGTTCCTCACACAGATGAAGCTGACGGGGGATGACTGGACTGCACGGGTGTCGGAATGGGATCCTTCACTTGGAGCACCTTTCCTGCCTTCTGCCAAATAATCTGACACAATGCTAATTGTCACCCACAGCTCAGACCCTTTTCTTCTGAGATGTCATTTTTTTTTTCTGCTCACAAGACAAGAAAGCAAAACCTATATCTGTTTTTCACAAATTCTGGAATTGTCCAATTTTGCTTGAGAAGTGATATTTTTTTTTTCTTGGTGCTTCACCAACCACAGTTCCAAAACAAATAGAAACAGATTAGGCAAAACATTTTAAAAACATTAATCAGTGAAATAATGGTCACTTGTGAATCTAAAGTGTTTTTGGAGAGGATGAGATGTCTTTGGTGTCTTTCAAATAGCTTCTGTACTTGTTTGTTAGCTATCTAGGATGGGAAGTATTTGTAAGTTGGAATATGTATGGCTGCACTGTTAGAATAAGGCAGATTTCTTAGCAGAGACAAAACAAACTGAAAGGGAACTCAGGCTAATATATTCTGCTTGAATTAGTCATGCCAGCATGCCCTTTCCTTTTTTGTTAATGAATCACATCTCCTAAAGTAAGTGTCCGAGGTCCACACATAGCTGACAGAGAAATGTCTTCAAAGGCTGCATACCCATCCCAGAGCTAACTAGGTGACTGAAGCATGCCCACAATATTTATAAATGACTTAACCTTCACGTAAAACAAGAAAAACCTGTGAGCGAGGATTTCTTCTTGCAGAAACTGAACTGTGATCTGCACTTCCTCCCTTTTCCATTCTTTAATTTTAATATTCCCACGGTGTTCATGACTTTACTTGAACACACTACAAGGTCCTGATGAAATGCAGCCCCCATATCCCAGTGACAGGGCAGGAACAAACTCACAGGCACAGACAAAAAGAGCTATTCTAGCTTGTCCTGAAAGTCAGAAACACTGTCTGCCTAAAAACCTCCATGCAGCATAATATACATTTAATTTTATCACAAAAGCATTAAGAGAAAAGTATTTCAGTTCATTCAAGTTCCTAGCTGAACCACAGCCCTGGTATTGTAGCAGCCTGTTGAGGCTGAGGTGACTGGTTCCAAACCCAGAAACGTGTTCATCATATATATGGTCCATAACATTCTGTAATAGGCAAAGCTTCGCAATGTATCCTTTGGGGTTGTGATTTTTCTCTCTTACGATGCAATCTTTTGGAAAGATGAGTCATGCTCAAGAAAATGAAATGCTTTGCACCCCATTTCAGTTCTGTCATGGATTATTAAAGGTCTGCATATCTTCATTTATAGATTTTGTGTAATTCAGACATACTTTATGTTCCTTTCCATAAAACACAGTTACACTACTCTCACTGTCACAGTCTTAAATAAACCGTGATAGTGGTGAAAGGGTCAGCACAGAACAGGCAAGAAGAAACATCTTCATATTTGGCAAGGTATATGATTTTTCTTACCTAATGTTGCCCCACGAAGCTGGAGATACCCAGGCTATTATTTATTTGGTCTCCTTTACAGTTATCAAAACCCACTAATTTGAGTGCTAAGATAGCTTTTTGATATGATTGGGAAGAAGACTCCCTTGAGTGCTCTCTCACATTTAAATATAGTTATGGTAGATGAGACACCTAAAGAAAACTTTTAGATGGCTGAAGCCAGGTGAAATATACTCCCATAAATGAGAGCATGAACATCTCGAGACATAGACCTTGCACTGGAAGGACTTTCACCTCACATTTGAATGTTATCAATAAAATTGTGCTGCCACACATTTTCTCATGGCCCATGAATTACTTTAGGTGTACTGATAAGACAGCATATTGGGAAAAGTAAGGAATTTTTAAGCTGGCAGAAAGCATGTTCATGCTATTCCAACTCCAATTTGCTGGCCTTTCACGGGTCATTTTTTTTTACTTAGCTTGACCGTGCTTATTGAACTGTCTCTCTGAACTTTCTAGTAACAATTTTATCAACTTTTAAAACAGTGAACTGTTTTAAAAACAGTGAACTTTTAAAACTGGAACAGCCACTGTTGCGTGTGAATACTCCAACACTGATTTTATGTCTCTTCTTGCATTTTTTCAGCTGCCACACACAGAACTGCTGGCACGTCCCTGAAATGCCCAAACCCTGAATATTCTTGCTGGGTATCTGATATTAAATGTTATTTCAGAGTGAAGAGCTCGGTTCCCTCAGCTTCCGCCAGCCTCCGGAGTACAATCCAGAAAAGAAGGGTGGCAAGAAATAACAAAAAGTTCAGCAATGGTCTGTCAAAGGCCAATCTCATCAGCCATTTTGGACTGCACTTACAGAGAGACTCAGGAATTAAATGCATCAAGAGCATATTTTTGACTAACACAATGTTGTCTTATTGTTTTGTTGACAGGAAAAGATTCTGGCAGCTCTTTGGCACAAAAAGCTTCAGTCGTGATGACTTCCTGAAAGTTCATTTGCAGCAGCTTCTTCTCTGTAGCTAATAGCTAGCCAGGGTACAACAGGCTGGTGGGATTCATTCTCTGGGGACAATAAGTTGGTGGAACACCTTTTTACACCACAGGGAACTTCAAAGCAAACTGCATTATAAAACTCACACCTTTGCAGATGCTTGCAGAAATGATTAGCTGAAACAGAGGTCAGCGGGTGGGAAACTGGCCATTAGGGTTGTCCTGAAAACCATAACACGACCACAAAGAGGGCATCAGGGAGTGTCAAGATGCCACCTGTCTATCTGCCTATCTATCTATCTTTTTCTTCCATGATTCTCCTGCCCACAGAACAGCTTCACTTAACTAATGTCCTGCCTTCTGTCCTTTCCCCAGTAATTTGCCCGATTAAGGCTCACTTCTTTGGTGGTGACTAAAAGAAACTAATAGAAAATAACAAAAAATGCTGTCATTGTTAATGTTTAAGTTTTAATGCATGAATTAATTATCTGACTTTTGATCATGATCACCTCCTACTGCTTCATTTTATTTCTTATATTAGAGCAGAGAATAAACATTTCTGCGATGGGAAAAATTTGAGATAAAATCTAGCATAATAATAGCAAGATTATGAGTTTTGAAGACTTGGGAGTATTCCTGACCATATCAAGATTATGCAACAATTTACACCAAAAAAATAATCTATAGTTCCAAGTCAATATTTTCTGGAAATTTGACATTTTGCTTGTTATTTTTAGTTTGGAATGGAATTTTACTTATTTTTTTTTTTTTACACTCATCTTTTAAACAGATTGGGTAGGTGTATTTTAAGCCAAGCAGTTTTGTAATACTGATAAAATACACTATTGCAGCTTCCTTCTGCTTCAGTTGATGACTTTTGGCAAACAATTCAAGAAGATGTTCCTTTCTTGCTTTTCTTGACTCAATTGGTCAAATGTTATTTATTCCTTTAATTGGCTAAACCCCACAGGTAATTCAAGCTTGATTAAGTAATATTTGTAAATACAACAGCAGAATGAAAATATCTCTAAATCATTAATTACTTGTTGATTCTAAGAAAGGACTAGCAATAATTTGCTATAATGAAAAAAGGACTCCCCAAGAATTCCTGAGCCACCACTATGTCCCAGGGCAACACTGCCAATAACGGGGTTTGATGGAGTGAGCCGATTCCTCCTGATCTATCTCCAAGATACCTTCCCAACAGCTCTGGTGGTGGCTGTCCCGTGTCCCACCTTCAGGTGGTGACCCACGTACTGACCCACACTCCCACTGCCTCTCAGGACTCCTGCCTTATTTCAATTTCTCTCTCGGTCTCACAGCAAACTGCAGAGCAGTTGGAGGAAGAAGAACACTACCTGACTTCTTGGGGCAATTTTAGGAGAGAGGAAAAGTAGCCAGAGATTCTCATGCAGGAGAAGGATTTAACTTCTGTGGATTCTTTCACAGACGTATGGCACCCCATCTTCTTATCAACCTTGGGTTACACAGGCTGCATTTATTAGTGGCTAAGACTCCTCTACGCATCTCTTCAAAGTGACCCTCATTTTACTTCAAGACACTCAATTGTTCCTTGTTTTCCCTATTAGTATGCCCCAGTGAACACCAGCATTCATCAGTAAAAATGTCAGACATAACTGAGAATTTCTTCAAAAACCATCACATATGCAAAAAGAAAAAAGACATTTTATATAGCTTCAGTTTTCTTCAATCCATCCTTGATTTACAATACAGTTGTCCTTGATTCCTTTGTCTGTGTTTTAAATGAATACCTGCTTTGTGAAAAGTGCACAATATTATGTACATGTAGATACGTACAGATCTTCCCACATGCTACTTAGAAGAGAATTAAAAAAGCAACGAAAAAATAGACTTGTCCTGTCCCACTGAAAATCTCAACCATTACTCAGTCAAAACTGAGTTACCTCATGTACGCAGTGTGCTTTTGGTTAATTAGGTTCCTTCTGGCACCTCTGAAGCAAAAATCAATTTTTCACAGGATCATTTTTCCCTCTTTGTAATAAGTAACATTTAATATTTTCTGTTACTCTGATAAAATGCATTTTGAGGTATTTTTATGGAGTACCAAATTAAATGTTTCAATTAGAGCTTCAGTGAGCTGTTCAGCAAAGATTTGAATGAACTCCCATAGGCCAACCTTAAAAAAAATCTCCAGGCCTATATTTTCATACACTCTATAAAGACGTGTCAGGCTTGCAATTAAAATAATTCATTTCTCTAAATGAGCTGAGAGAGATCACATCTCTTTTGCTCAATTACTCCAACTTCTACTACTTTTTTCTTCTGTGTTCTTGTGCCCGTGTGGCTCAGGAGCAAAAAGTAATGTGAGACTTTGGAGACTGTAAGGCTGGGAGTGAGGATCTGTGAGTTCCAACTTCGGAATATGAAACAGAAAAATTCATTTGGGTTGTTTTTCTGAGTTTTCCCAACAGGCAAGACCCTTTCAACACCCATCAGCTGAGCATCTGTCTAGACTGTCTCTATTCCCAAGCATCCTCAGGGTCCTGCCGTAAGATATTTACCCCAAGGCTGTTGTTTCTTGCTCTGACTCTTCCCTTTGGCCCTTAGGCTTATCATTGCCCCCTTGAAACTGGTTTTATCTGCTGTCATTAGGAATCTTCCACATCTGTCAAACTAGAGCTTTGAACATTGTAAGTCTTGTGAGAGAGAATTCCTTACTCTCCATCTTTGTTCAGCAGAATAGGCAGGGAATACTCCTGACATCTGACTGCATTTCTTTAGTATCTTTTTAAGCATTAGCTGAGATCAGCTGGCCAGCTGGGAGTATCATCCCATCAAACTGTTGGTAGGACGTGTATTTCAATAGCTGCAAATGTTGACCATTTATCAATCATATTTAGGGCTTTTTTTTGGTAACATCAGCTTTGGGTGGGGTTTTTTGTGTGCTTTAGACAAGCACCCAGACACATACACAACTCATGGATTCCACAGGATCCTGTAATATATTCATGCTTAAATGTGTTTCGTTGCTGTCCCAAAGAATCAGAGCAGAAGAACAAAAAAAGAAGGCAAGAGGCAGAGGAGAGAATTTACTGTTCATTCCCTCTCCACTTAGAAGGACAATTTCTAAAGCTACTAAGAAAAATCAAATCTATATATAAATTGTATAATCATGAGGTCAATAAAAAAATTCAGTGACTTTTAGAAGATACTCAAGTTACATTGTAGAATAAGAAATTCTTATGAATGAAACAGTATTGTACTACACCAGTAGCTTTTGTACGGGTCTTTGAAAGGTTCTTATATTGTAAAGCAAACCAGTCATGAGGACAAAAAATCATAATAAACACAAACTATAAACTAAATGCAAACACCACATTCATGATAAACACCAACATAGTGGATTAGACAAATACCAGTCTGCCATAGAATATTTTCTGACACTGACTAATTTTTTCTTTTTGCATGGGTAGCTCAAAGGCACTCTAAGAAATTATCCTGTTTAGAGAGAGTCAAGCAGCAAATAAACCTCAATTGACTGCACTTAGCTCTCAAGAAGAACTGTACCAGAAATAAAAACAAACATTATTTAAATATCTAATCAGGTAGATACCTCGTGTACATGTATTGCACTGTTAAATTGACTCCATCATACCTATAATATATATCCTGTTTGCCCTGCATACAAATGTTCATGTGCTATTGTAGTACTCTCCTTTAATCTACGCAGAAGAAAGTATACAGAAGAAACAATTTTCAACTTTGATGAAATGTTTGGTTCAATTCCATTCTTTTGTGACCCAGGCAACTACACCAATCTTGAGAAAGTCTTAGTCATTCTCGCTCTCAACCTTAGCATTTAATTAACAAAAATAATTACATTTATATTATATATCAGTATTACTCTAAGTTGATAGGAGTGCAGCTAGATTTTCCAAGGACGTACTATTTTCATTGGATACTTTCAAAAAAAAAAAAACCTGCTAGAAATATGGCTGAAATCATAGTTAATTATAAATGTAACTAAAAGGGTGTCACAAGGTTAGGAACACCAATAAAAGATGTGCCACAGTGAACATCACATTGAACATCCTTTCAGCATTTAATTCTAAAGATTTATGTGTCACTTGAGTTATCTCTTGCACTTCAATGTCTGCATCTATCTCCCAAGAACTAATCATTACAAAAACTGAATCTTGCTGCTAAAAACAATGGAGGATTTTGTTTTGCTAATAGCACAACTGGCTTCCCAGACAGGAAATTAGAAACGGTACCCTTAGGAGTATTTTTGAACTACAGTGAAGTGAAATAAAACTCTCTTCATTGCTATTGACTGAGCCTAATAAAATGTTTCATACTAAATTGCCTTTGATGCATCTGTATATAAAATTAATTATGCAAATAATATAATATCTTATCTCTATGGATAATTACAACAGTAATCATAGTTATGCTGTGGGTTTTTTCTTCACGCATATGAGTATTTTCCAAAAGCAGTGTCAACTAAAACACAGTGTCTCCAGAGAAGGAGGCTCCACCACCTTCCTGGGCAGCCTGGTCCAGGGCTCTGTTACCCTCAAAGGAAAGAATTTTTTCCTCATGTTGAAATGGAATTTCCTGTGTTCCAGCTTGTGCCCATTGCCCCTTGTCTTGTTGCCAGGCACCACTGAAAAGAGTCTGGCCCCATCTTCTTGACACCCACCCCTTAGATACTTATAAGCATCCCCTCTGATCCCCTCTCAGTCTCCTCCAGGCTAAACAGACCCAGGTCTCTCAGTCTTTTCTCATAAGAGAGGTGGTCCATTTTTGTAGTCCTCTGCTGGACTCTCTCCCTGTCCTTGACCTGGGGGACCCAGCTCTGGACACAGTACCTCAGATGTGGCCTCACCAGGGCAGAGTGGGTAATGCTCCCCAGGAGACCATTGGCCTTCTTGGCCACAAGGGGATATTGCTGCCTCATGGTCAGCTTGTTGACTTTGCAATTTCCTTTACTGAAGCTAATGAGGTTGATGACTTGTGCATGTCCAATTTGTTTTAACGTTCCTTAACCTGGTTCTCCCCCTCCTTCTTCAAATCCTCATTGCTCCACACTTTTCCATTACCCTCAGGGACCTCAGATTCCTTAGGGCTGGTCTTACCAGTAAAGACTAAAGTGAAGGACTTATGGTATGGAGAACCTAATCTTTTCCATGTCCTTTGTTACTAGAACACCATTTCCATTCAGCAGAAGGCCCATGATCTCATGCAGAACACAACTGTCCACTGAGCAGCTCAGAACACCTAGCACAGAAGTTATCTGCTCTTTTTCACTGGGAAGACCATCTCATATCTCTTCCTCCAAATCCAACACAAATGGCTTAAACGTGCTGCTGTTCCACACACTGTTCAGGCATTTTCCTGTGTCTCCTACACTCACTTTAAATGAGAGCAAACTAATAAAGGAACAAACAGGATAAGTATCTAATGAAATGCATTTCTCAGGATCATGGCAGCTTTGCCTTCTGCATTCCCCCACCTGCTGCCTTTGTTTATTGGTGTCTCTTGCTGTGTTATGTGCAATTTGGCTCGCGTGCTCCTCCAGGTAAGGAGCTGTCAGTCTCCATTGTTCTGCAGAATGCCATACACACCTATGGCACCATGGAAATAATTACTAATAACAATTTATGACAGAGTACATTGTTACCAATCACCACATATTGTGTGCACTTTTGTAAGACAAGAAAAGCTTTACTAATACAAGTGGAATAACGTGCCCTCTTTCATGAAAGTTAACTTCATCTCTTCTCTGTAGAAACAGGGCTCCAGGCAGAGTATCAATTTTAAAAAATATTAGAAAATTGGTGGGGGTTTTTTGCATTATTTGTGAACACTCAACAGGTTTGCTTTTATAAATGTTTTCATTGCATTAAATTCTGCAGTGCAGTTTGTCCAAACATTTCCCGAGCTGCACGTTCCCTGTTTACACACAGAGTTTGCCACTGATGGCACATCGTGTATTTCTTCGGTTGGATCTCTTAGATCTGTCACAACAGCCCTTACATATTTCAGCACCCTTAGTAACACCAATAAAAATGAATAATGGTGACCTTTATGAAGTCCTTTGACTTCTGCAAAGGCATGAAGATTGCTCTCTACAGGATTTCCAAGTACTGCTTGCACACTACTAAAGGGAGATTTATTTTAGCTCCTTCACATGGGCTGAATTTCACACCAAATTAATTTTATTAACTCATAACATTAATTTTATTTCTTGTTCAAATGAAATTTAATGTCTCTCTGTTCTGTGGCACAGACTGTAACAACTTTAGTCACCGAAGCTGCATTCTACTGCATTTGGGTTTGGGCATTTGTATTTTATCTACCCAGCAACTGCTTGCAAACATCTAAAACATAACAAATGTAATATAGTGCGTGTTATCTTCTATTGAGAAAAATCTTATCAAAAAGCTGAAATGAAAGAGTCCCATATGTATTGGGACATTGACTGAGATTTGTTCATTTCTCATTCCTGAAAGAATGGGAAAATAAAAGTGTCCTCAAAAAAACCCCCAAAACCTGTATCAAAGTATCATGTACAATACAAATATCAGGTTTGACTGACACATAAGGAAAACTAAAGTAAGCAAGATCTTTTTGCTGAAGGAGATGGAAACTGAAAAACATCGATGATATTTACATCACTTTCCTAACTGTAACAGAGTTTCCTCTGGGCTGGCTTTTGGACAGAGCAACCTCTGGGCAAAACCAAGGCAGGTGGTCAATCGTACGTGCAAACACTCATAAACCAGTCAGGATGGGAACTGGGCACTTCACTCAAACCGGAGTAAAGTGAGACATCCGCACGAGGACTACCTTGTACATTGGATTCCTTACTAGCAGAGATGGCTGGGATCCAGCATCCGTGGGTACCCTTGGCTGTACGGGGACAGACACAGCCAAAGTGCCTGCTTTACGTTTCTCAGGGCTCCTGCACAAAGGGGTACGAGGTCTTTTGGGTTTGACGGTACAGATGGATAAAGTGATTGCATTCTGGCCTTTAAAAAAAAGTTATATGTGCTTCCAAGACTATTACAATAAAGAAACAGACTGCTGAGTAGAGAATATAAAAATGATAATAATAGATTTGTTTCTTTTTCATGTCCTCCACAGAATATTTAGATCCAGTCCTAGTAGTCTGCACGTCAGAAGCTGAGAAGCAGCACTTCAGAACACGCTGACATTGGTACACAGACCGGCGAGAAGGAATCCTGTATCCCTTTTATGACAGAGGATTAACTGGAGAACTGCTGTACGTTACTTGACGCTGCTTTGCATGCTGTGCCATACGTTAGAAAATAGCTGGCGGTCACAAAAACACAAGGAGAAGCTGTCTTTGCTTTCACATGCAAAAGGAAAGTAAGTGCTCGACAGCAAAAAGTTTCTTATTTAAAAATATAGGACATCATTTCCTTATTGTGACCATATCTATTATCTTCTACATTGAATAAATTTGCATGCAGTGGCAGTTAGATTTTATTTATTTATTTCTAATTTAGGTTTCAGATCTTTAGCAGGAACTAAGTTTAGCCTTCTTCAAAATCTGCTCCCAGAATGGACTGTGTCTGAGAGGAAGAAAAAATCAAGGAGAACTTGAGACCAATTTCTGTGAAGGCAGAAACTGCAGGTTCAGACCCAGCCACAAGCAGGGTTTCTTTGTTGACATTTGCATAGTCAGACCAAACTCAGTGTTGTTTAATTGTATGTTTCTCACTAATATGAGGTCTGAATGTAAAAACAGGCACTTTGAGCCCCTTAGAGCCAAGGATTGACTCTTGGATTCACAAAGGAAGTTAATTAAAAAATTCACAGTCCTAAATTAAACACTTTGCTCCCATTTTACACTCTAAGCAGGACATCCATGGAGCTGTGAAATATTTACACAAGCCAGTAAGAGGCACACAGGCCTCAGAGACTGTGCGTTTACGACGTATCATAACGTAAAACAGACATTGATATAACATTTAACATTCTTTCCTTGGATTACAAAATCAAGCCAGACTCAGATGGGGAGAAAGCTTTGGGACAAAACATCAGACATTGTCTCCAAAGCAAAAGAACGGTTTGGGTTGGAAGGGACCTTAATGATCATGGAGTTCCACCCCCCTGCCCTGGGCAGGGACACCTCCCACCAGCCCAGCTTGCTCCAAGCCCCATCCAGCCTGGCCTTGAACCCCTCCAG
>JAOQGL010000012.1:21892910-21922800 GCA_027564165.1 Gallinago nigripennis | reverse complement strand
TCCAGGCTGAACAACCCCAGCTCTCCCAGCCTGTCCTCACAGCAGAGGTGCTCCATCCCTCTGATCATCCTCATGGCTCTCCACTGGACCAGCTCCAGCAGGTCCATGTCCTTCCTGTGCTGAGGACTCCAGAGCTGGACACAGAGCTCCAGGTGAGGTCTCACCAGAGCAGAGCAGAGGGGCAGAATCACCTCCCTGGCCCTGCTGGCCACACTTCTCTTGATGCAGCCCAGGATGGGGTTGCTTTCCTGGGCTGCCAGGGCACACTGCCACATCATGTTGAGGAATGAAGGATGGTTTTGGCTGAGAGGAGCGAGAGGCGCAGACCTACAGGTTAGAGGATGTCCTGGCTACGTCCACAGCACTGCAAAAGAGTGGTCTGGAGCTATGGGAAGGGCACCATGTGCTCCTTCAGCTCCATCCCCAACAGCCACTGGAGAGGTGGTGTGGTGAGGCACAGGGAGACCTGGCACGGGTGGGCACAGCCTGTACTGGCCACACTGGGGCATCACCACCACCCTTGGGGAATCAGGTCTCAGAGCAGGTCTCAAGAGACAGCAGAATCACTATTGAATGTCAGAGTTTGCTAACCAGCAGTTTCCTCCACGCGTTTTTGGAGCATTGATTAAAACACTAACGAGAGTAGCGTGAGCTGTGAGAAAAGAGAGTGTGTGAAAAGCCGAGGTGACTGGAGAAGAGAGCTCCAAAGCTAAAACCACTCCTCACCAGTCACTCAGGCAGCAACGCCGTCTGCACAGAGTGTGAGCAGAATAGAGAATCTACATGTAAAGTTAATTCTGGCTCCCCGTCAGATCCCAAACACGCCTGTTGTCAGTAGTCTGAAGCAGTGATAAGGAGAGCTTAGATGGTTCTGGAATATTTAATGTCTCATTTTTGTATTTACCCAAACAGTGAAGTTTTACACCACCTACCAATTACTTCTTAGCCAGCGGCAGCAGACTCCTTATTCCCTGAAGTCTCTTCTCAGCTAATTGCACTCATGAGTATGGCAAATTTAGAATTCTTATTCCTCAACAAATCCTTGCAGCTCCCTGCCCAGGAAGCTGCTACAAGAGCCAGGCGATATAAGCTACGTTATCACCTCGCCTCACGTACTAATCTAGTATTTTAATGGGGTTTTTTAACAGCCAGATCCTGACTGACACCTCTCCTGTTTAAAGGAAGGACCAACAGAATATACATATGTATATATAAATTAAAAAGTAACCCCCTCCAAAAGTGGGATGAAAACTGTTGTTAAAATCTGCTTAGCACTCTGCTCGACAGGATGGGCTCCGTGAACCCAAACAGAGGATATTCCAGCAGAAGCTGTGCCCCAGCAGAGCAGCAGTGGTAAGAACTCATTAACCCTGTTTCTTTTGAAGACAATGCATTAGCTCCACGTTTTGGAGCTGGCTGTTTCCATTAGCCATTATTGCCATGGATTGTTCTTAATAGCCAGCCTGAAAAAAAAAAAAAAATTAGCTATCACTTTGTTTCAAAGTATGCAAAGTATGCCTTTGAGGCCAGATTCACAGTCGGAAGAGCTCTGCTGATTTCTGTGGGCTCATACTGCTTTGCTCTGGTGTTTACACGCAGTCTCGTTCCCATTGAGATGATCTAAAGGGACCGGTGACAGTTGTCACACCAGCAGAGCTCTCTTCAGTGCTTTCAGTATTTTGCTGTCAGAGGTTAGAGAGCTTTGCTGCTTGGCTGAGTTGCAAAAATCTATTTTTGCTTAAATTCCTCTTTTTTTTTTTTTTTTGAGTGAAGATAAGTGACAGCATCTTTTACATCCCAGGCAGAACAACAGGTTTTTAAGGACCCATTCTACCTCTCAGATAAGGTCTCCCAGGTGACACCCCCCCTGAGGATGCCCACATGGGCAGCTCAGACCCTCCCGCTCGCTGCCGAGCAGTGGAGAAGATTCACCTCAGAGTCCGGGCAACAAAACTGAAATAAATGAAAAAGATTCAAGGGATGTCACCAGACTTTATCTCCGGAGCTGCTCCCGGTGTGCCCTGTGGTGGAAGGTGTGCAGTTTGCTTCGCTGGGCTTTATCTCAAGGAAAGATGCTTCCCCCGAGGGGCATCCCGGCCACCAGCTCTCCCCACCAACAGCCAAGGGGAGCTCGCAGCCTGGGAGGGATCAGCTTCTCACAGGTTCCATCAAACTGCAGAGTCTTAACTTGAACTATTCCACTCTACCCTCTTGTCACAAAGTCAGGGAGCCTGGAGACAGGGGACAACTCTGTACCAGAGAATACCTGTAATTCAAGGGGTCCTGTGGGAGATGCAAATAATGTAAACCCAAAGTATGACTGCAGCTGCACGCAAGGAAAAACGGACTGAAAACCAGCAGTAGCCATGGTTATAGACACCCCACCACAACACTGCAGCCCTGGAACCCACTGCGATGAAAAGCTCAGTTATAACCCCACCTAACACACCTCTCTGATGCAAAACCCAGGAAAGGCAAAGCCCTGCAGCTCTTCAAACCAGCGAGGCACCCAGTACCACAGGGAAACTCGTGCCCTCCACGGCAGGAAATTGGGAGTTCTGCAGGTACACCCCCAATTTTACAAACACACCTTGAGAAACAAATAACCAAACCGGTTGCTTAAGCAGAGAGTTTGCAAACTATCATAGGAATGGTAAAAAAGCAAACAAACTGACAGAAACCCCACAATTGCCTTTTGTATACCAGCTGATTGCACTGATGAGGAGTGCTAAATAGTTCTATTTAGTGTCACTAATTCCCAGGGAAGTTCTCCTGTTCTCACGCACAGTTCACGTGGTAACCGTGGTGAGCCAGTGTCCTCAGCCTCGCGCTAAGGGACGACGTAATGGCTACAAGCTCTGACTCGGGTCTGGCATCACTGGCTCTTTGTAGCTTTGCATAATGAATCAGGGCATTTAGAGAATACCTATTTTATAGCACATCTTTCAGAAATAAATGCTGAAATAACTCACAGAGCTTGAGCAGTGGAGAGAGGAAATGGACACAAACCTGTACATTGGAGGTTCCATCTGAACATGAGGAGGAACTTCTTTGCTGTGAGGGTGGCAGAGCCCTGGCAGAGGCTGCCCAGGGAGGTGGTGGGGTCTCCTTCTCTGGAGACATTCAAACCCCACCTGGACACGTTCCTGTGGGACCTGCTCTGGGTGGCCCTGCTCTGGCAGGGGGCTGGACTGGGTGATCTCCAAAGGTCCCTTCCAACCCCATGTCATTCTGTGACATGCTGCTGACACAAGGCCAAGCAGCCAAGACCCTTCTCTTTCCTTATTTTGTCCCTGGGCACCATAACACAGGAAACCACCCAATTATATGTCCTCCTCTCAGCTGGGCCCTACCCATGGATCCCCCCTCCCTGAATACAGGTGGGTGGCTGTGGCACCGCTCCTGCCTCAGGGCTGGGTTTGGTGCAAGGTGGCTGTGTGTTTGCTCTCACTATATAGAGAAGCTTTAGCTTTTCTGCGTTTCAGTTCACATTGGTGAAATTACAGAAGCATGCTTCCCCTGGGTGTTCTGAAGGGAGATACGTGAAATCGTGGATGTGGTCTGCTTCTGAAGCATAGACTGCTGTGATAGCATGCCGGAGTCAAGGAGAATATTCTAGTGGCATCCTGAAGTAAGTGTTCAAAGTTCTGGGAGGTATGGAGCTCTGCAGTTTTGCTCATGTCAAAAAGGCAGGAGGGACTGCTCTCCATGGACTGAATGACCAGCACCAGCAGAAATCTTTTATTTAACTCAGCAGAGCTTAGATCACTCAAGAGTCTCTATAGGGAAAGGAAATAATTGGTAAAACCCCCAAGTTTGCTCTTACTCTGACCATACCACTGCTTCATGGGGTCTACATGTAGAACGGTACAAATCACAACTTTCCTTCTTGCTGTAATTCTCTGGAGTGTAACAGGGCATCGGGGTCCCAATGACACTCCGAGGGAGCAGTTTCTGAATGGGGTCAGAAATCCCTGAACACAGCTGAGGGTATTTAGGCTTCACAGCTCAAGGCAGATGGTATCTATCACAGATGTCTCCTGGGAAGAGAGTGTTTTCCTAAAGCTTAGCCTCCCTATGACTTTGTTTACTCTTTAAAACATAATCCACTCTTACACAGAGTCCTGCAGGAAGGGAAGCTGGCATCCCTGCCAGCTAATCAGGAGTCGTTACCCTGTGGCTGCAGCAGGTCAGGCAACTGATTGGATTGAAGCAATTAGTTTACTCGTGTGGCTGAAGACATTAGGCCAAATTCAGAAGCAATGCAAACATGGATTCAGGGCACCCAGTGTCTGTAGATTTTACAAGCTCCAAAAGGACTGCAAGAGGGCTGCAACAAAAGGAACACAGCAAGGAAACAAAGGAAAGAAACCCTCCCTGGGAACTGTACGATACTCAAATCTAAACTTATCTCATGGGTGGTGCATTAATTACAGAATCACAGAATCTTAGTGGTTGGAAGGGACCTTTGAGATCATAGAGTCCAACCACATTAAAAAAAAACACAACACAAAACAAACAAACAAACAACAACCACACACACACACGCACAAAACCACAAACAAACAAACAAAAACAAACCCCCCACCAACTAAACCCCACAGCCACAACCCCACGCACAACACCCCACCACAAACCAACAATCTTGGCCACCAGAGCATTGTGACTGCAGAGAGTCCCTTACTTGCAGTGTTCATCGGTAAATCATCTCTGAATTTGGGTCTGTTTTGGATGGGACTCCTGTCTCACTTCAGAACCTAATTTTTTTGTCAAATTTTAGCCTAGTTGCCTAAGCCCATTTCCCAGCCAGCGCAGCGGAACGGGCAGCTCTCGGGGGCGATTTACCCCAACTCTCTGCAAAGCCTCTTTTAGAACTGAGTCCTTTGGTAATGGTCAATTGTCACACTGTGCTAATGTCAAAAATATGTTGCCTCAGAAAGTTAAAGGCATTTCAATAGCACTGCAAAAATACAAAATATTAAAATAATATTTTATTATAGAGATGAGCATTGCAGTCTGACAATGTGAAAACAGCTCCGCGTGAGCAGCATTCCTGACGCGGCAACTCGGATAAAACTAAATTAACTGAAAGAATCATGTCACAGCAAAATGAGTTTTTCCCTACTGCACAGTCTGAAGAGAGCGTTAGTTTCAACACTTGTTTGAAAATGTTATCAGAATCAGAAAAACTCATACAAAACCGTATTTTTAAGCACAAAATTTCCCCGTTTCTCTTCTAAAGGTTTCGGTTATAGCTGATATTAAGCCTCTTTGCTGCGTGGCTCGCAGCTGCTGTGCCATCTTCCCACCCAGTCTCTGGGGAGCGATAGTGCCTGGGTAAAACCCCATTTGGTGGGTGCTGGAGCTCTAACTGCTTCCCCAAGCTGTTGCAAGGCCTTTGCATCTGCCATCCCTGTACGCTGGCAATCGCACTCTGCATACCAAACATCCTGATTTTGAGCAGTGAGCAGCACAAGGCTCCCAACGGTCTAAAAGCATTCCCAACCTTAGCAAACGCTAAGAGCAGATCACCAAGTTCCTCCTGCCCAGCAGGAGTTAACTCCTGCAGCCGCAGCGAGAGGGCTCCGAGCAAGGTTCTGACCTTCTTCATGACATTGCCATGCCAAGAAGAAATGCATCCTTCGCTTCTTGGAACTTCACATAAACATATCTTACCTGACCTTCTGACCAACCCATGGAGTTTAATCCTCACCGTTAATGACAAAGGTTTGGGCACAAATAACAAGAAAACTGAGACCTCCAAGGCTGACTCTTCAGATTAGATTGAAGCCTTGATATGATGGAATTTTATGCTTTCTATGTATTATTAAAGGTCTACAATCTGGAATACACAGAGAGAGACTCCCTGGGTGACCTCATTCTTTGACTAAACATTTGTACCTGATTAACCAAAGAATCTGGATTAGCATATGTAATTTTTACCCTAATCCTATTTTATTCCCTCCACCCTATATCTTTGCTGCAGTTTAGCTGATTCTATTTATGACAGGAAAAAGGGGACAGGTCAGGAAGGAAGAGTATAATTCAAATAGAACTCAAATTCTCAACCTAAAAGTGAGGCTGAAATATAAAGAAATGCTAGAGAAAATATATATTTTTAAAAGTAATTAATTTGCTCTCTGCTTTTATGTATTATCCTAACATTTAAGGGCTACAGCTGCCAGTAGCCCTTAGTACTCGATTTTGCAAGATAAATGAGAAGCAAATTTTTTTAGCAATGTTGACAAGATTGTAACAGTAAATGAGGGACTGGTGGTCCAGAAAATAGTACAGCTGTACTCTTGCACCTCTGGGATGTTATCCTGGCTGGACGTTGTTTAACTGGCATTGGTTTTCATTTGAGAAAAGCAATAAAAATGTGTTCTCCAAACTGCAGCTAATCCCCCCTGATTTATTCTCTTATGGAGAACATATATGGCCTCTGACTTTACAGGAGAGCTCGTATAATGCTCCTGTGAAAATGAGTAATGGAGAAAAAGGGTAAGATGAAGGTAAGAGCTGTCAATTTGAGCTGAAGTCCGACCAACCAAGCAGGGAGACAGGGCCAGGAGCATCACTCATTGTCCCTGCAGGCCCATCGGTGGAGACCCGTGTGTGCCCAACCTGCACGCTCCCCTGGGCACAGCCCTGCAGGCACCGACCTGGGGGGGACGATCTCAGATCTCAGAGCAGCAGGCAGATCAGGCAGATCTCAGAGCACCCACAGCAGAATGGAAAACTGGTTTCAAGCAGGTCTGATGAAAAATATGTTTTCTGTGAGAAGCACACGCTTGGTGTAAAGAATTTCATGGAAGAGACCATGTTCCACATGAAATGGAGGTGGGATGGTCTGAAATAACTCACTGAAATAACACACTGAACTCACTGAAATATTCCCTTTGATGAGAACATCTTTCCTAAGCTACCATAAAGCTGTGTGTACTGACATGGATAAACAGTATTTAAAAAAATTGTGCTAAAAAAAAAAAAGAAAAATATAGTTTACAACTTCCAGCTGCATTTCCTGTTTTATCCATTTTTACCATTTTTATCCATGGTGAATGGATAAAACAACAATGCAGCTAGAGCCGTCTAACTCCCAAATGCCACGTCCTCACCCCGTGATCAAGTAATATATTTTAAGTGCTTAACCTGAGCAGGGATAAAGTCTGTATTCCCAAGTGTCATAATAATTCTCTTTTGGCCCTGTATCTTTTACATTAAATGTATTATTGTGAAATTAAATTTCTACTGCCGATCTGCGGAATGTCTGGGATAACCCTGAGCTTGTCCTTTTCTTTCAACTATGTTGGATGTTCTTATATGAGACATTACCTTTTCCCACCAAGCTTTTCTTCTCTTATTATTCTTAGACCATTAGAGCTACGAGAGCGCTGCCAGTAGTTTCAATTATTTCAGACAGCTTTCATGGGACCCAGAAAGCCTTTACTCAGAATCGCTGATAGCCTGGCCATTACGATGCTCTTCTGGGACTTAGGGGTGGGTTGAATCCCATTAAGTAGAGGAGACGATTGAATCTGCCTTTCCTGCAACCTGGGTGAGCACTTTAATCATGAGTTATAGGATAAAAGGTTAGGGAAGGATCATCACTGGCTTCTCCAGACACATTTGGTGAGAAATGAATAATAGCATCTTACGCAGTAGAGCTTCAGGGTTGGGAGTCCCACTGGGGCTAAAGCTGTAAGTACTGGAGGACAGGGTGAGACCACCAACAGCTCCTCCTGGCTAGCTTAAGGAGCTCAGCACAGGCTGCAAATGTCATTATGAGACAGTTGTGTCTCCTGAAGTACTGTACCGAAAGGAGGCACCAAACCAGGGTGTGATCTAAAAATCAGGGCAGTGATCTAAAAATTTAGTCACTAAATCACTAACTAGAAAGCCTGAGAACCAAGTCTCCAGAAATTTTGAATTATGCATAATTGTCTAATAAGCTGGCAACTTCAGTTTCCTACTTCAGTAGCATAACTGATGTTCTAAAATAAAATATGCACCCCAGGCTCTTTGGGATCTAACAGTATTTTGCATTCTGTACATTTTCCTGAGCGCTGATGCTGGATGTGATTCAGACAATTGAAAACAAAGAGATCTTCCATCACCATTACAACAAAAGAAGACATTTTTTGTTCTCAACACTTTAGATATCAGTTTTGAGGTAAACCAAAATCATCTTCTCTACCCAGATTTTTAATTCAGAGATACTTTGAGAGTAACTGAAAATAGAACTTAATTTGTTTGATCATCATAATCTAAAGAAGTTCAGGTGGATTTATGGGCCATTCACACACATTCTGTTGCTATGTATTGTATAAATTCTAACTGGGTACACTCAACAAAAGTGTAAAGCTGATAACACCAGCCATTTACATGCTTTTTTTCTACTCAGCCATATTTTTCACCATGCTCATAATCCCAGAAGTAGAAACATTCAAAGTCACTCCCAGATGTTAGAGATTCTCTTTGCTGCAGTATCAACACCAAACACCTACAATGGTCCAGTTACGGATAAAGAGTTTAAAATGTTCTGTTCCCAGTTTTGCTCAAAGTTGCAGAGAAAACTCTTCAGATGCTGGGGTGTAACCATGGAGTTCAGCCTTCTTTTTCTTAAAAAATATCACAGACAGATTTCCACTGCTGCTCTTGCTGGATGTTTGAAATGCACCGGAATACACCGAGACATACTTTCTTTACAAATCTCATGTTTTCGTGCAGCACTAAAACATATCTGACATGTGCTGAAACGTCAGTAGCGTTATATGAGATGACTTGATGTCACAAGCCATCACAGTGGTGCCATAACAGTAAACACCCTTGGGATTGGGAATGGGAATGGGACTGGGAGCAGCACATGTACCTGAAAGGGCCGAACGCCCTTCAGCTGCTTGCAGCTACTTATTTTCTCTGTAGTCATAAAGATGTTCAGCCCAGGCATAACCTCAATTTTTAAATTTACTGATTCTTTTATCTCTCCTACAGTTTTCTATATCAAATTTCTTTACAATTGTAGGTTTCAGGCAGCTATACTTTCTCCACTGAGATAAAAGGCAAAGGAACTTGGGGTTAAACCTTTAGCGTGAGGGTTGGCAGACTCCAGTGCCCAACCCCACTCTGTCCCAGACCTTTCTGATGAGTCTGGACGAGTCAATCAGGGGCTTCCAACCACATTTCCTACATGGACAAGCTACTGTGAGTCTTGTGAGGTGCTCAGATAACACAGTAAGAAGGCCTTCTAAATACCATAAATGGATTTTTATTTCTAGATAGAATAAGGATTTAATTTACTTACCAATTTCTTTGATGGATTATATGGCCCAAAGCACTCTATACTGGAAATAAAGAAAGCAAGTGGTTTGTAATAACCCCACTGGAAATATTGCACTGCCACGTTACATCTGCTTCAGAGCCCATTGGCCAATTACTCATGGCCGTGCTGAAACAGCCCAACGAGCAATGGTAAATTAGCGTGCCTCGTTTCATAATATGATAACCATATGGAGAGACTAAAAAATACGTCTTGCATTTAGGTCATTTTATTCTGTGTGTGTGCACTCTTTTGATGAAAAGTATTTGAATACACCCAGCTAGATCTGACTCCTGAAAAAAATTTCTTTTTCAACATTGGTTTGTTTTCCTATCAGAACTGCAGGAATACTCGTTCAATTCTATTCTTTAACTTTCTCTAATCACCCCCAAGGTTCTCTTTGTCAAAATTTCAGAGCCTCAGGTGATCGAAGGTGGGATTCTGGGCAGCACTAAGGGGGTAGAGCCAAGGATAGGTGCCCAGCTGGAGAACAAGCTGGGCTTCCCCCAGGTGCCACACACCGTAGGAACATTTCTCCCTGACAGCTCAGAATCTTCAGAGGGCAAAACCTTTGGTTGGAACTTTTCTGATCAGTTCCAGTCTTCAACAACACCTCTTCTGTTTTCCATTATTGTGGCTAGCACACAATGCATTCTAGATTGAGTAGATGTTTTGATTGAGCCTTATAGATCCCAGAAAGATTGCAAACCAGCTGGTGACTTTCTCCTGGCCCACCACCATCCTGACATCTTCTCTGGCACCCCAGTTAATCAAATTGCCGTACGAGCTGGAAGCCTGGCTGACCAATGCTCCCAACCAAAGCAATCCCCCAGCTTGAAATATCTGATTTTGAAAAGCTTTGAGCGTTCCTTTTCTAGCTGTGTTCAGAAAGCAAAGGAAAGGAAAGGGCGGCTTTGGTGGGATTGAGAGAAAGGAGTAAAAAGGGCAAAACTACATGCAAAGCTAAAGGGGTAGCAAACAACACCATAGTAACCAAAAATGGGAAAAAAACCAAGCGTTATGGTTAGACATTATATGAGTGAAGGAAGAAAGAGGTGATGCTGAATCGACACAGAAATTAATCTAGAAAATTTTTACAAAAGAGCCATCAATATGATTGTTTGGAGGAAAAGCAAAAAAGCTGAGACTCCAAAGAAAAATTGTAAAGGGCAGAACTTTCATCTGAATCAACATTTCTTTGCATTCTGATAACATCTGCATCTATTGTTAATCTCTATTGTTTCTAAATTTAATATTTTTAGTCTCACTGACTGGTTCCCTTTATTACTGTGCAAAATATATAAGCAGCATTCCCAGATGACAGGGAAAAAAAAGTGAGCTGAAATATTGATTTTTCAGTTTTCTTTTCCTTTAGTGAAAGCTAATGAGCCAAATTCATCACAGGAATAATTAGTAGAAATTATTCCTATTGCACTGTCAAACCAAATGACATTCCATCGTTTATCTGGAGGCTAAAGATGACTTCTGGTGATAATTACTGAACTTTCAAACTTATTGTAAATACGCACCAGATTTCTCTGTTTATCCAAACCCAGAAAATATGTGAATATGTAAACATATTTTTAATAGTTCTCAACTGTTGAGTTGTGCTGAATGGAAAAAGCAGGTTTTGTTTGTGTAATATTTTTTATGTTTCCATTGTTCAAGTCCTTCTTTCGAAAACTTGGTGTAAGAATTAAAGCTGAGAGTTTACAAATGGGCCTCGATGATGCACATCATGAATACGGATCATAAACAAACACAAGAACAGCAACAGATGGAAAAAAAAATAGGAACTGCCTATATTTTCACTTTTAAACTTCTTCTGATTTAGTCTAATGCACCTGCAGGGCCAAACCAGTGATAAGTAAGAGTTATTTCACAAGCACCTGTGGCAGAGATGGTGCAGAAATCCCTGAGATGGGGCTGCCAACGCCAGCTCCAGACTCCTGAGCCAACACAACCTCCACACCAACCTCACGCCTTCAAGGGCACTGTCCTGGACCAGGTTATAGACCACTACGCTGGTAAGGCTTAGTGAGGAGAATCTGAATTATCTAAATGTTGGATTCATGCTCCTGAAGGGACACTTAGGCAGGTGAAAGAGCCCATTAAAAATTAAATTGAAGAAATATATGCAGGACTGGATAGCGATCACTGAAACTGTGAATTAATACCATTCCACACATATTTCTTCAGTTTTAATTTTTTAACTATATTTTCTTGACCTTTAGCAGATTTTAAGGCCAGAAAGGTGTTATGTTTATCATCCAGTGTGATCTGGTGCTTAACCCATGCCAGAGAAAGTGGCCAAAGAAATGGGCAGTGGTACCCGACGCGGTCCTTTCCTATGGGAACTGTAAATAACACTTCCCCGCTGCAGGAAATACTTATCAACACCAACAGGAACACTATTACGCTTCTCACCGGAATACTGCTGGTTCTGAGTCAGATTCGATCTGTCTTGTATTATTCCCGTTTTTATTTTTATTCTTCTACTCAGAATGTTGTTTCTTTCTGTGCTTTTAAGATGAGCAGTTGCATTCCTGTTTTCATTTGTATCCTCCCAGCTTCTTCTAGGGTCTTAATTAGTAGCTCTATAGTTTGGACTTAGATTGTAAGGCTATTATGATGGCAAATCGGGTTATGATAGTAAGAATGAAATGTTTTGCAAAATCTCCCAAAGAATGTCAGTGGCTCATCATATCAGTTCTGGAACATTTCAAGTCAAATAATGTGCCGTGACATTGTCCAGAAGTAAAAGATTTCAATACTTTGTATATGCCAAGTTAAATTTATTGCAATAACATCACATTCTTCATTGGTGCCAGAAAAGGCATATGTTCTGTGAACAGGCCTGTATGGACTATTAATCTTAATGCTGGGATTCAAGGAAAGTTCCAGTCTATTGGTACACGCTCTTTTGAAATCTGCAGCAAGTGGACATATTTGCTGCCTACACAGAGGATGGCAATTGATATGACACAGCACACAAGTAGTCCATACGCTGAGGCCAGTCTTTGAATTTTTGAATAAAATATTTGAATTCTCTTAGTTTGAAGTTATGAATTTACGACAGCACAAGGACATTTTGATGTGCCTAGCTTCACAGACACAGCTAGATGCTTATCGTGTGAGTGAAGGCACGCCAGTTTGGGGATCCTGAAATAGCTCTGTGTCTGTTTCTGTTTATGCATTATTCAACTTCCAAAACCTGTTTTAGCATAAAATTAATGCTCAGTTGGAAAGCCATTGAAGTGAGGATATGTAACGCTAGGACCTGGAACCTTCACCTGACTTGGTCTGAAGAGAAACAAGTCTCAGGGTAAAATCAATCCTTCTTACACACTCATCCTGCTTATTTCTGAATTAATTCATGTTCTCTGCATCCATGGAGTGCAGCCCACCATGTGATCATGCTCATCAGGAAGAAGCATCAACCACCAGCAAACTTCTCGATGGAGGCAGAAGTGCGATATGATTGTATCTTGCTCTAGACCAGCCTCTTGCTTTGAGTCTCCAGCGAGGAACACACAGCTGGCAGCTATGGCTCTAGTGGAAAACATCAGAACAAGTACAAAGAAATCCATTCACATAGACACCTAACAGCATCCTCGCTCTAAACAATCACATGAATTCCCATAAGCCATAATTATAAAATACAAAGCAAAGAGGTCCTAGCCCTTGCATTTCATTGACCTTTCAAGCTATGCAAGGAAAATGACCTTAACTCATACGCCCTGGACTTTAACGTTAACTACAACATTTGATCTCCCATGCATCTTCTAATTTTCATTTGATGTGTCTTAAAATGGGAGATAGAGATAAGAACCACTTTAAAGGCAGTAATTGTTTCTTGATGTTAAGCTCACTGTCAAATTAGCCTCCAACAGAAAACTTTGATGAGATTTGCCTAACTATTAAGGCTCTTAGTTGAAACTTGAAATTGATTTATTTTGGCTATTACATTAATCTGCTCTTGCACATTCGGTGGTTTATTACATAGAGCAAAGTAAAGGCAACTTGAAATTTAAACATGTTAAAATGAATATAAAAGATATCTTGTTATAGCCATGTTACCGTAATAACAAGTTGACAAAGACTTCATAAGGATATTCAGCGCTAGCAGCAAAAAGGAATATCTGAAATAGTGCAAAATGAATTTGATGGCACTGCAGAGAGCAAATGTAATTAGTAATGAGCAGGTTTTATTCTGAAAGTTTATGAGGTATATGACCTGCAATGCAAAGACGTGTGAACTGAAAGGAAATGTTCACGTGGCTGTGAGACAGGGCAGAATGAAAGCCATTTGTTTTGCCCACTTAGCTAAGGCTGGGATAATTAGATTGATGTATTAATATCAACGAGGAAAGCTCCTAGCTTGAATGTGGAAGAATTTCTGTGACTAGAGAAGGGAGCTCATAACCCTGACATTATTAAACAGGGAATTTAAATACATACTGCTTTTGCATAGGAACCTAAGAGCAGAATATGAGCAATAATTCTACCCATCCTAAAGCTGTAGGTGTTTTACCAGGAAAAAGCACCTGCTCTTCAGAAAGTGTATCTTGAATTTCAGCATAGAATCCCTATATCTGCAGTCCTCATATTTCAATCAGAAAGATATCTCAGTACAAACACACAAATTCATGAATCCAAAATATATAATCAATTTCTTTGCATACAAAAGACATCCTTGAAATTTCCACCACTTTCAACTTGTTTCCACAAACAACCTCTCAAAAAACCCACTGATCCAATAACACAGGTCAAAAAATAAAGCACGAGCTTAATTTTGTTTTTTGTTTAAAAGTACTTAGAGTCAACTTTTTTACTCCTTAAGAAAAGTCTCTACGAAGAAATACTGAAGAAATGTGCTCTAAATCTGGCATCTGGAGGAACTGCCCTCCGATTTTGGGAGCCAGGCAGGGTGGACAGTTCCCCTTGTGAAGCCAGGTGGACATGTGTGAACATGTGTTCACAGACAGACAGACAGACGGACAGATGCAGAGGCACCAGCTGGGGCTCTAAGCAGCATCTCTGTGCGGGTGAGGGCACAAGTGGCGGGGGCAGCTGTTGGAGCAGCTGTAAACCCCTGGTCCAGGGGTGCACTGATGGGAACACTCGTGAAAAGATCCCTGCACAAGAGAGTGGGTCTGTGAGCTGCCAGCTGGGCCACGCTGCTCCGCGGTGTCAGCAGCACAGGGGCTGCAGCACCGTCACAGAAGGAACCCTCTGCTCCATCAGCCTGTTCACGCAGAAGCCCAGTACCAAGAGGGAAAATTACTCTCTTTGACAAGAGGGTTTTTTCTTGTTTTCTCAAGCATCACCCACAGACCGTGTTTCTAAAGTTTTTGAGTGTGATGAGATTACTGGTGCTCAGCCTACCACTGGCAATGAGGAAATGTCCCCACTCAGTAGTTTTCCCGCGTCTCCTTTTCCTTGCTGCAGTCTGTGATTAACACTTGATGTTTCAAGAGAATACCCAGCCCGCATTTACTCTTATGCTTTCATATTTTTTCTCCTTGTTTATCTTGCTGTATTCCTGAAATTGCTTTGCTATTTGGGGACTTAGAAAAGCCTGGTTCCAGGGTGGCATTTTCAAACCAGCGTGGCTGTGCTCCCTGGCACTCTGACAGAGCGAACTCAGGCACAACGCGCTTCCCGGTGACTGGCTGGGGCTGTTTGAGGGCTTATCTTCAAAAATGAGTAACTCTGTGGGGCCGTGTCCCCCCAGCTGACCTGCCAGCAGGCTCCTGTGGGGAGCACGCGTGCCACCAAGGCTGCCATCGGGGACCACGTGCAGCTCCACGAAACAGGGCTGCAAGGATGGAAAGGGAAGCTGGGGTGCCCTGGGTGCCCTCAGCACACCCCTTACACCACCAGAGCCTGCCATCTGTAAAGCCACGTCAGGATTCACATATAAGACACATAAATTAGGAGGAGGAAAGAAGAAAAGGATCCTGTTAGCGACTGCATGACTTAGAATGGTGTCAGAACTCGGAGACCATGAACAAACAGCCTGAATCTTCAGACACATTTTTCAACAGCCTGCCTTTGACCTTGTTTAACTCTCCATGAGTGTTTGGAAAACCCTTAACACCACATTTTACTATTATCAATGGTCACGTAAAGCAAGTACTAAGTTTTTATGCTCAAATATTTATAGCAAGTGAATTTTATGTCTGCTTTCCACAAGCATTAGAATCAGGGTCCTGGCTGCCAGCATTAGCACCTTGCACCAGCAAAGAAGAGAAACACCACCATGGCCATACCCAGCCTGTCACCCATAAACCACAGAGACAAGCTCCAGAAGAGATTTGTAGGGCACATGAATCATAGAATAATAGAACAAATCTGCAGAAACCAGCAACAGTATATAGGCTTTCTGTCAATGGAGAAGAGGAGACAAATTTATCAGATTCAATTTAAGTATGAATTATTCAGCCAGCTCTTTTTGCAAACTTGCCTTTCAGCATTATTATTTTTCATGTTAGACTATACTAACTCACTTTACCCAAGTTAGGAAGCATCTGATCTATTATTTTTATAAATTACTTTATCACAGTGATAGTGCTGAGGGCTTCTATTCTTCTGGTACCAGTAATTACTTAAGAAATGTACTTTTGCAGAGACAGTGGAGAAAGGCAGCTCAGAACGAGAGGAACATTATTGGTCCTATTTTACTGAAGGTAAAAGAAAACCTTTTAAAAATCAATCATTGCCAGTTTCTTAGATAACACAGTGACAGATCTAAGACCTAACCTAGTCTCTTAATTACTAATAAGGTGCACGTGTCACATTCCATTTTCCCATACCTGCAAGAGTGTTGCAGACCAGCAAACCCAGTGCTGAATGGGGAAGGAGGGACTGGAATTAGAGAGGCCAAGCCAAATTCAGCTTTGGCTTTCAAAAGCAACTTCTGGAGTAATTTCCATGATGCCTCTTCATTGAGATTGTGTTAAAAATTTCCTGTTGCAAAAATGCCATCACAAGTTAAAACCCCTCAGCGCGCGATACCCTGGCACGTTCACCTTTTCTCAGCTGGGTAGTGAGGATCTCGGACAGCATTTCCCACAAGATGTTTCTCGCTCTACATTTTTACTATCCCTGAATCACGTTCAATTTCAAATCTTCCAAAAAAGAGCTGTTTTTAAATCTTAACTCTGCACTGATGTTAAAGCCTACGTCCTCAATGCAGGGTTGTAGAATCTGACGATACAGCCTTGTAGACCTTTTGTTGCTAAGAACATTTTTCCTAAGATTCAAGAGAAGGCAGTGACTGCCCCCCTGGATGTATTTGACTTTTACATTATGGGACAGCACTTCTAACTGCAGAGGAGAGGTATTTTGGGAGCAGATCACAGCCCAATCCCAATGACCACGCTGCAGCCAAACGCCTTCTCACCCCCGTGAATTCAGTCGCGTTTGCATCGCTCCTATTTTTAGCTGCTGTCACTGAAGTTATTACTGGAGACAACATAGGTTCAAAATGTCCCCTGCACTTCAGCAAAAAATAAAGATTCCCTGGGATTCCCTGCATTATGTTTTTGCATTTTTTCTTCTCCTGGCATAAGTGCCTTCCCAATCAGCCATCTGAAATTAGCCCTGCTGTAAAACGATTGTAAAAGTCACGCTTCTCATTCCAAATTTTTGTTTTTAATATGTAGCCCAGATCTCATTTGGGAGTTCATTTTATTTTAATATACTTCACATATAATGAGTATAATATACATATAATATACTTCTACCCATAATGAGTATATTGTCTAATTAACAGATCACTTTACTTAAAACTGTTATCATGCAGTCTGCCGAAATGCAGAAAGGTTGCCAGCCATCGCTGAAAGTTCTCTCACAAGAGCAGAAAGGGGGGGGAGAACATTGAATACTATGTAGAATGAATCAAATATAAAGCATCAAACATTCACTAGGCAAACCGGCCACTAACCAGCAAATACTTTCTTTATCTGTAATTAAATAAAGTGAGAATTAATCATTTTTCCATTGTGCCTGTGAACACATTTGGAGTGCCACAGCTGGAAGGGACCTCATGAGACCGTAGGGCTTATCACCCAGCTCAAGGCAGGATCCCCCACACCTCCATCATTCTGGTCCAGCCTGACGATGTTACCAAAGAGTGACGGAGACCCCCACAACCTCCCCATCCTCCAAAACCACCGTGCTTTGCCATGTAAGGATTTTCCTAGTATTTATGTCACGGTGCCATTTTCAGGCATTAGTTCCTGTCTATCTACCATTAGCACAGCCATGGATTATCCCTTGCCCTGATTATGAAAGCTGTCTCTGTAGCTGTGTTTAAGGGCTTTTAACGTCTCCTTTCTCTTGTAGACCAGAGCCCCATTCTTTCCATTTTTCTTCCCAAGTCATGTTTTCAAGTTCTCTCAGACAGAAAGAGTCTATGTCTAGCAGACTACATTTCTGTCTCTATGACATGATATATTCTTATAACATGATAAACTCTAGGATTGTATGAAAGAAACAGAAAGGGTTTGTTTTTTTTTTTCCCAGTATTTTGCTTAATTGGCTGTTTCCTGAATAATCCCTGCTTTTGTAAAAGTTGAACTCAGCCCCACCTTCTCTGTGTGCTGCAGAAAACACTCTCTCTCTTTAAATCCACTGACCAAGAAGATGCTCAGCTGCCCGGGACACTGTGGGAAGCAGAGGTGCTGGCTGGGGCAGTGCTGCCCTGGTGGCCACGGCGAGTTGCCCAGTTTGTGGGGTGGGAACGTGGAATGGAGCTGCTGGGCAGGGCTGGAGGCAGCCCCCGGTGACACGCCAGGCTGTGCTCCCCCAGATGCTGCCGGACAGGGCCATCCCGTTTCCAGCCAGGTTTATCAGGAAAACACCCATCAAACCTCTCAGCATCCCCCCCACCTCCTCCCCGGGTCTGACCTCGCTGGTGGGACCCCGGGGAGGGGTGGCTGCAGGGTGGGCTGTGACCATCAGGGCATGGTGGCACCTGGCCCTCACACGGTGGCCTCTGGCCAGCTGCAGCCAGCCCAGGGGACAGCTCTCCCTCCGTGTCCAGACCCTTCCCCGGGGCCTTGCCTGGGGACACACGATGAAATTTGTTTTTCCTGTTTGCTTTTCCTCTGCAATCTTTTTAGGATTCCAGTGCTGAGCAGCGGTTGCTTTTAGTCACAAAATGCATAGTGGCTGTGTACGGCTCAGAGTGGAAATTATTTTATAGCAAATTACAGCCGAGGGGAAGGCATAAGGAATTATTTTTGGGGAATAACTGTCATAAGGGAGTCACTTGTGCTATCGCTCAAGTGTTTTTAGTGCCCAAGAGCAGGCAATGTGAGGTAAAAGCTTTTTGTGCAATGGAAGAGGTACTATAAGGAATATAAAGAGCTACTGAATTTATTCAGGCAGGTCACCCATCCCTCACTCACTAAGCACTCCGTTAGAAATCCCAATTAATGAGCTCAGTTCCCATGAAGGCTGATTTGCTCCAGCACTGAGGTCTTTGAGAGGAACGTATACAACCTCTGAGGTTACCACTACCCACCACAAATACTGTAAGACCCATCTTGCCAACTCTGCCCAAAGATGCCGAAAGCCTCCTAAGGGGGAGAACATCTGGAAGAAGCACCTCCTGCTGCCCAACAGTGCTGTGGCTGAAAGGCCCCAAAAGCAACACCAGTCCTGCAAATCCCACGGGCACTGGGATTTCCCAGTGAATAACGACAGGAGCAGAGGGAATGGTCTGAAGTTGGGGCAGGGGAGGGTTAGATGAGATCTCGGGAAGAATGACTTTCCTGAGAGGGTGGTCAGGGCCTGGAAGGGCCTGCCCAGGGAGGTGGTGGAGTCACCATCCCTGGAGGGGTTTAAGGAACGTGTAGACATGGCACTTCAGGGCATGATCTAGTACCCAAGAGTGTTGGGTTGAGTGTTTTGTTTTGTGTTTGGTTTGTGTGTTGTTTGTCTCGTGGGTTTTTTTTAGTTTGTTTGTGTTTTTCGTATGGTTGGACTCACTGATCTCAAAGGTCCCTTCCAACCATGAAGATTCTGTGATTTTCTGATTCCCACCCCTGCTCTGTTCCCAGAACCACAGAAGTATCCAAACCTGCTCCCCAGTTGTTTTAAAGACAAGCTGAAACGTGCTGCGGTACGTGTCTGGAGTAAGTGAGTTTACAGGTTACACCAACCCACAGAGCTCCCAACGGAGGCAGACTCGGGGGGACCACGGGGCCTGGGACCAGGCACCCCCTGCTGTCACCCCAGCGTGGTGGGGAGACCTCAGCCCGTTACTAAAGGGGACACGAGCTGTTTCAAAGATAAAGGAGGAGAAGGAACTGGCACTCAGCAGAGTCAGTGCTACTCCATAAGCCGAGTCGTGGCTTCCTTCCCTGGGGTCCATCTTGAAGCAAAATGTAAAAACAGTTTCCTCCTGGAAAAGGTACCTGCTCGGTATTCCCCGAGTGGCTCAGCAAAGATTTATGAAATGTGACAGGGCAACATCAAGGCCTCAGAGCCATTCATTTAAAATGCCTTTCCCCTTCATCCTCCCGTGTAAATTGCTGAGCAATCAGGGTTTCTCCGTACCTCCTGCTCCTGGTGATACAGCTCGTGCCGTGCCAGGATCACAGCTCCATGACATTAATTATACACAGCCAAGATACACTTTTAAGTTTGTGCCCCAAACGGAAAATAGTGCGAAGGAGAACAGGAGACGCTGGCTGTGCTTAGGGAATCTCATTTCAGCTCTGTATTTTTTTTTTTTCTTTTAAAAAAACACCCCTATGGCTTGAGAGATCGTTCATTTCGAAGGCAGCAAAGGGGTTGCAGCTACATTCAGAGCTGCTTACAGTGAAATGCCTTAAAATATAGAAGAATAATATCAGGAGACAGATGATAGTTTCTCGGGTCTGCTTACTCTTGTGTAACTGAAGGTAGATGGCACGGCCAAGACAACAACCTGACCCGACCCTAACCCATAGATGAACACCTAACCCATAGATGAACACCTGAACCCCGTAACTCAGATGCAGGAGACCCAGAGCATCAGGTCAGTGAGTCTGTCCCTTCCCAGGGCAGGGCTGTGGCACCCGTACACCCTGCCTTGGGAACAACCTGCAGCATTTTAACCCTAAATTTACATTATCAGGCTTTACCCATACACCAACAACTGCAAAAGTGATCATAATGCATGACTCCAAATTAATTATGTCGCATAGAAAGAGACCTTTCCAGGGCCAAATTCAGAGCAGGGTGGAAGTGAGGAGGAGAGCAGCTGACCAGGCACCTCGGACACGGGTGTATCTGTGGTGGTCTCCCTAGGACACAGCTATGAGGAGGTGTTGGTCCTCATCCAAATGCCTTGAGGACGCTGGGTGGGGGGAAAGCCCCCAGCAAAGCTGAGAAAAGCAGCTTAAACCCTCGGCACCATGAAGCGGCTACACCTCATCACCATCACCAGCAAGGGCTCACCATTCCCACAGAGACAGCAAGAACTGGCACAAAAGAAACCAGTAACCCGGGGTGATCCCCGAGGAGAGACAGGTAACACCGTGCTACTCTCGTCCCGAGCTCTTTCGGTCCCACCAAGTATCCCAGAGCACTCTCTCTGGCAAATAAAGGGTCCTGCTTGCAAAGGCAACTAGATGAGGTTTAAAAAAAAATTATGGATTTCTCAGCTTTCCACAAATCTGTTTGGACTGTTGTGAAGACATACTGGTGATTTTTAATCGCATTTCATACAAATATTTTCCAATTATTTTTACATTATTTGTGGATCCTCTAAAACTTTTGCCTTCCCTTAACGCTGAGCTCATGGAAATTCCTTGTGGTTGATTTACTAATTCAAGTTTAGCATTTTATGAACCTGACGTTTCCACACGCATGAAGTCCCGGGCACTGACAATACAGTGATCTATTGGTGATCTGTATTTCATAAAAGAGTATGAGGAAGGACTACAATGGCATGAAAAGGAATCACACAAAGAACCAAGCTATTGAAATAGCTACTGAAACACCTTAAAACATGTAAGTAGCCCTTGTGAAAAAATAGAGAATGAATAGACTGTTCTTACAGACCATTCATTAGAACTGGTCACAGATTTGGGGTTTTAGGGTTTGTTTCTTACCTAGTTGTTACATGTGCATTTTAAGTTTTCTGCTAAAAAAAGAGAAGTTCTTGTGGGGTTTTTTTTTTCCATTTCTGGCAAAAAAAATATACAAGAGCATACATACCATTCACTATCTCACATGCACTGATTGATTTAATCACAGAATCTTCATGGTTGGAAGGGACCTTTGAGATCATCGAGCCCAACCACACAACGGTTGAGGGATGAACTGAAGGATGTCAAACCAGGCATTAGATTTCCCAGTTGCTCAACTAGCACTTGTTTCTTCTGTTGTGTATTTATTGGACAAGCTCAAAGCAGCCCCCACCAGCTCTCTTGCCTCACTGCTCATGCTCGGGCATCCCTAAAGCAGCAACTGAGGGAAGCTCAGACACTCATCACACTAGAGAATGGCATTTGGATTGCTTTGGAGAAAAACAGCTAGCTGCTCTTCAGCTTTGAGTAGACCTATTCCTATGGAATATAAACCAGGAGCACTATGCAGTAAAGCAAAGAGAGGAAGACCCACTTACTCCTGAAGAATAGCTGCCTTACAGTATTTCCCAGGCTGAGGATGGCTCTGCTGGGGACACTATATAGTCCACCACCTCCTGGAAAATTCAAAAAGCCCAAATAACAACTACAGAGAGCTCAAACAAAAGAAGAACACAGAGCAGACCTGAAGAACACATGGATTTTATGGCATTTTGAGTACTCAGAATAAATTAATAGATTTGAATTCAAAAGAAATGGCCAGGGTAATTTGTCACCTGGTCTCTTTGCATAACCATAGGCATTACACCATAATAATAGAGAGTCTCCCTGGTTCCTCCATCATTCCTACATAAAGTCCAACACTTGTAATTACATTTCTTTGTATTGGGAGCATATCTTCAGTGGAAAATCTAGCACTTCTCTGGGGAGACTGCACCAGTACTTATCTTTGTTCTCTGAAAGCACTAAAAATACTTAAAGTTTGCATTTCATGAGCCACAGCTTCCAGGCATTGGCTTATTTTGTGCTGTTTGCTAGATTAAAAAGCCTTCAATTATCCATTGAAAAGGTGACTCTACCTGTGTGCATATGTTTTTGTGGCAGAAAAGGAGAGTTTTGCCTTCAAATCAACATAATTGTGTTATTTAACAAAATATAGGGAGTATAGAAAAGTCAGGGCATTTCTCCAAGATTCCCTTCATAAATAATTGGTAACATATCACAACTGGTTTTCATGGACTCAGTATGGGATTATTATGAAACTCTTTTTTGTGTATGTGTTATCTACGAGACAAAAAAATAATGTCATTTTTCTTGTGACAATGCAGAACAAAAAAAGACACTCCTAACTGGGGTAGGACTCAGGAAAACACTCTCCCCTCATCATCTTATCATAAAACACTGGCTTATTGTGATGAAAAAGCATATTCTGTAAGTAAACCTATTGCAATTCTGTTTACTTTCAGATTTCTTCCAAACAAATATGTGAAATGTTTATTAATGTGTAACGTTGACAATTTTTGCTTCATGTCAAGGTGCAGTATCAAATACAAACTTCAAAAAAGGAGCTTGAAAATCACAGTCATTAGTGTTTTAATCTTTTGTAGCCAGGTCTTGCAAAAAAATAAGTCTCATTAATGTGTTGAGGCAAGAGGAAGTCATGTTATACATGCTGTCTCCAAAACAGATTAGTTACTGAAGAAAGCAGAAAATCAGACACTCATACATGGTTAGTGCCTGCTAAAACAATTCTATAGAAATTCCCTGTTTGTTTTTTGTACACCTCTTATTTTTTGTACATTCATCTCTTGCAAAATCTACCTTAGCATACTGGATTTTTTAACCTTCTCAGAGACCAAATGCAAGGTTGTAATTTCTAATTGTCTTTGCCACGTGGCAGCAAAGCAAATGCCCAAATCTACTGTCACTCTCATGAACCATGTCACTGTTTGGAACACCGAGGTTGGGGCAGTGCCAGCAGCTCCTCACGGGGAGCAGCAGAGGAAAGCTGAGCGTGACCCGACTGCCCCCATCCCCACAGGGCCAGAGGGTGGCTGGGGCCAGGGGGCACAGGGCTGCTTTGGTGGCCAGGGTCCCCACGGCCAGCACAGCACTCAGAAAAGGCCCTCGAGTTTCTTCTGCCAGTGACCCTGAGCAAGGAAAGGGGGTTCTACCCTGGCCCCAAGAGCAGTAGCACCTTTTAGCAGGGTCAGTCTTCTCAATATTGTAAAGGCTGATGTGTTTCCCCATTTCTGAGACTCCTGACAGTTCTAGGAAGGGAGTAACTTCAGCTGCAAGTGAGGGAAAGCATGGAAAACACGATTCAAGGAAAACATGACTTCAAGGTGATGGTTTTTACTTTGATCTCAGACTTCTCTCCCCAGACTCCGGGCAAAACAATTGAATTTGCTTTTTCCCCCTCGGCGTGCAGGCTCAGGAGCTGGGGAGCTCTCCCAGGGGGCTGCTCCTAGCACCCAGCCCTGCACTGAGCCACCACAGCCCCCCTGGCCGAGCGTCAGCAGCAAAGCAGCACAGGCTGGTGACCATCCAAAGGTGTCCCTGGAGCTCCCTCCCATCGAGCAGCTCCCACGCAAGGGAATGGAACCAGCCCTGCCTGCTGCTGCAGCCTCCTTCTGCCATGCCAATCTGCATTCACTTCTGTAATACACTTTGGTTGTGATTAAAACCACACCTCTGATCTGGTAAATTCAACTAGGCATTCTGATGGAAGCTGAAAGCTGAAAACCATTTCTGCAGCACAAGCAGCGTAAAGACTCAGCTGCCGGGAGTGACCACAGTCCTCCAAAGACAAGAGCAAAGAACAAGCAAGCCCCCCTTTTAGGAATATCTGCTGGTTTTCCTTCTTCCAGCTGAAAGCAGGGGCTCAGTTTTATGTCACATTTGAGAGCATGGATGGATGGATGCTGCAGAGTGTGCCCCAAAACACTGCAAACTTCTCTCCATCCCATGCAGTAGGTAGGAACGAGCCTCAGGAACCGCCAGCAGGGAACAGAAAATCAGGTGCCACCTGCTCCCCCCGTGCCATGAGCTCGTTACCTGCTGGTGTGGCACAGGATGGGATTGATCTCTTAGTTTTAGCATGTAGATTTTAAACAGACATGGGAGATACTCGTGACTGATGTGCTGCTTCAGCCTTCACACCTGGAGGGAGCGAGTTTTCAAGCAGAGGATTTTCCAGCTGAGAGTAGTTTCACACTCAGACACGTAACCAGGCGTTAAAAACTTGGAAATGAAACTTAGCAATGACAGTGCACCTCTAGGAGCTAAGCACATTAATTCAATACACTCGCTGTTCTTTCCAATAATCTCCATTACCTGTCTCTTCTCTGTACCTGAGACAAAGCCACACACTCAGAGTTCACAGACTACGCAGAAAATGCCTCGGAAGCACAGAGAAAAATAGCCAGGTTTCTCATCTGTTGTTTTCCCAAATTACCCGTTTGACCAAAAGGGCGAGGGACCCAGCAGCAGGCACATCACCCCAGGGACAGCCTCCCTCTGCAGGCCCGTGCCTTTGGCAAACACCCTGATTTGGGGCAGCACCTCTGGACACGACCAGGAAGCTCTGAACTACGTGGGTGCTTTGATGACACCCGGAATGGATATTTTTCCGAGGGAGTTTGCAGCAGCCCAAACCCAGCTATCCTGCCTCATTCTCAAGCTGCTGGGTCAGCAGAGCTCTCTGGAGGCAAAAGCACTGGGAGAAGGCCATGAGTGAAGTTATTGCAGAGAGGTCGCCAGAAAGACTATTGCCTCCCACCAGAAAGACCAGCTCTGGAGAAGCACATTCGTTCCCCTCCCAACACCAGCCACGTATTTGCAGAATAGAATCATCCAGGTTGGAAAAGACCCTTGGGACCACCGAGTCCAACCATCAACTCCACTCTACAAAGTTCTCCCCTACACCATATCCCCCAACCCCACATCTAAATGACTCTCAAACACATCCAGAGATGGTGGTTCAACCATCTCCCTGGGCAGCCTATTCCAGCCAACAGAAGGCATGTTGTCTCCCAGAAAAGAGCAAAGAGGGACAAGTTGAGGAACATCTGCCAATACTTCTCACCTGTGAGATTGCCACCCTTGGCAGCTGCTGTTAGACCTTCACACTCTTCTTCCCGATGGAGCTGCAAAGGCCTCAGAACCATAACCTGGAGGACAGCCAGGTTGTTGAAGGAAAGTCCTTCTGTGCAAGTGAAAAACTACTTTATTTTAGTTTGAAAAGTAGTTTTAATGAAGTTCCATCTGACTTTTGGCAGTTATTGTTCAGGCGGGTATTAAAGATCTAACAAATTATCAACATTTGCATTAATTGGCATTTATATTACAGTTAAACGCAGATGGCAAGCACCTGCAGGCTGGTTTCCTTATCTACATTTGCCATTCCACTATGGCTGTGTAAATCATTGCTTTCAAACAGTTGAAGAAACAAAACATTGAAAAAGTGTCTTCTGAATATGGTGTGGTTACTTTCCCAAACCAGTTGATTTTGACAAGGACAACAGGGATACATTTTTAAAAAATCCTGCAAAACTTCACTCAAGGGCAGTCAGAGAGAGGAGACAGTATTCATCAAGAGCAAAGTCTTTAAAGTGAATAAGGTGTACCTGTGCAGGTTCTGTAGGCAGCTACCCACACAGGTGAAACCCCATTACCCCATCTGGCACAAACTGGGAGCAGGAGCATCCCCCAGCTGAGCAGCATTGGGGAACTGGGAGTCTGGATCCAGAGCCATGCTCCAGCCTCGTGGGAAGACATGAAAGAACAATCAAGTGAAACTCAGAAGCAGAAAGTCAGAGGAGAAGATGAAAATAACAGCTTTTCCTTGTCTTGTTGCCAGGAGGGTCTGGGCAGCTGAAGAGCAGCAGCCCCAAGTTCCCACTGCTTTAGTGCCCTGCTTTTCTTCCCTTTTTCTGAATCAAATATGTGACAATATTAACTTATGTTCAGCTAGATGAAAGTTTACGCTCATTAGCAGAAGAGATATTTTATGTTCATCAATGTAAATAACTAGAGAACTAAATAAATCTAGAGAAGAAATGGGGTCCTCCATGGTGTCCAAAAGCAGCGCAGTTATTTACCATATTGCTAGCTGACACGTGTTATTGTCCTCCATGTGCCTTTATCACCTTTGCAACAGATTCAGAACATAAATATTTCAGCTAGAAATGCTTAAACTGTAAAAAACTGGCTGCAAATCCCCCCATGTGTGGTAGCCCCTCCCTCAAAACCTGCTGTTAAAGCCAAGTCTGTAGATAGCACAGGTCATGCAACTAGTTGGGTGTAACTAATCCTGAAAGCCAGACCATTGCTGATAACTGCCAAGTGCTCCTGGTGTTTTTAATTCCCTTTGCCTCTCACTCGTAGAGGGGTGCTACCTCTCTGATCCCCCTCTGCCTTCCAGCCTCCCCCAAAGCTCACCTCTGCTGCTGGCAAATGAGGGGGAGCTGGGAAAACAGACAGGTTTGGGGAGATGGACAACACAATGGCCATCAAACCCTGTCCACTCCTCCCCACTGAGGATCTGCAGGATCCTTGTCTTCCCCCCCGCCTTTGCCTTCCTCAGTCACGTGGGACCCTGAAATCCTCTGTCGGGTTTGATCCAAAGTCCATAGTCCTCCAAAACTTGTTTTGTAATATATTTATGACATTTCTGGAATGGGAGAAATTATGCAGCAATAAGTTGTATAATTCAAGGTTGGGTTTTGTGGTTGGATTTTTGGGGTATTTTTTTGTGTGTGTGTGTTAGAAATTAAAAGAGGTTAAAAGCTTCTTTCAATGAGACCAAGGCAGTATTTTGATTTTCTTTTTTCATTTCTAAGTTCACACTCACCCACTATTTTGGAATTACTGTTATTAGAAGAGTAAGAGCCTGGCAGCCCTCGCTGAGCTCAGAGCCTCCTGTACTGCTGTTAGTCCAGCAACGGGGCATTGACAGTGTTGCACCTGGGGCATTCATCAAATGCAATTTGCCCATCTTAGGGCTTTATTCTTTCCCTACTAATGCTCTGAGTAACTCTGATTTTTCCCACAGTTTTATCTGAATCGCTAATTATTACATTTGATATTCATTAATATAAAGAGCTAATAGTCTTTGAAAGAGTCTGTCAAGAGGGCAGATCGTCTAATTTTGTATGGCTTATATTTGTATGTGTTTCCCAAATACAGGTGTAAGTAATTGTAGTTAATTAGTGTTTAGTGCTGAGTAGAAACCAGACTAAGCATCCAGTTCTAAATATCTATCTATATAAAATCCATCCATACATATACACATGGGTTTCCCTGCAAGGACCCCGTTCTGCAAAGCATTTAAGCAATTGCCTAGGAGCTTGGTGCTTTCCTAGCTAAAGCTTAATTCTGAGTATTTTTCCAGATGTGGTTTCTAGACACTAACAAAAGTGAATAATGTCAAAGCAGGATGCTGAGAAACTGGTGGCAAAAATGCAACCTGAGGCCTGTGGAAACCCTCCTGCAAGAAATTTTCCTCTGTGCCCACACCTCAGATCCCACCGCACCAACATGGCACCAAAGCTCTGCTTTCCCACTCAGGAAACATCCCTCAGGAACGAGACTAGCAAACAAAGAAGCTGTTTCCATCACTGACTCTAGTAGCAAGACAGGACCTAAATGACATAAAAAATAACAGAATTTCCAAGTGAGAATTTCTCAAGTGAGACCAGCGGCACGTGGTATGAGCTGGGCTGGCCGAGGGTCCCACCTGCAGATAAAACCACAAGGTGGTATAGCTGAAAAACAGCTTGGTGGTCCTCAGGACACTTATTTCTACTCTGAGCAATCTCACATGATATTTTAAAGTTTGGGGATGAAAAGGTTGGGTGTTTTTTTTTCCTTTTTCCACCCAAAAGTCACCCTCTCCTGAGGAAAATTAATTCCAGTGACTGAGGGGGATAGCCATTAGCCTGGAGGTGATGCTTACCACACGAAATACCCTGATAATCAAAGACTCACATTTCCTATCCCTGCTTCTGCACGACTCTAAAAGCTGTATTAAACTGGAAACAAAAAAACACCCTCACATTTTATTCATTCTGTGTTCTCAGATAATTTTCCCTTACGGAAGCAGTGTTGTACGGTGGAAGGAGAGGCAGATGTCGGGGTAAAAATATTACTTTTCTCATCAATCCCATTACAACATCAGGAATTAAGAAATCGCCTTTTTGTCATTATATCATTAAATACTGACACTAATTATTTCCTTTGATCTCCTTGGGCAGGTGAGAGACACCATATCGTTTCCTAAATTAAAACAAGTTTCCCATTACAGACTATGTATAGAATGATATATTAAAAAACCACCTTCCTAGAAGTGTAAAGTGTGGAAAGAAAGTGTCCTGTTAGACCAAAAAGAAGAATGTAATTTATCTGGTGATCTGTTTCTCAAGTGAATTCTTCTTTTTAAGAATCTAGCACAATATCAGTGACTAAATTCAGGTTAACACAAGTATGTTTACTCATTCTTTGCTGACAAGGTTTGATTGATGTTCTGAGAGACACAATTCACCATCTGAATTTCCTGCCCAGGATTATATTGTCGATAGGTCCCTTTAGCAGGAGGCATAGTTTTTGTTTGTTTTCCTCCAAGCTGTTTAGAATTATAAACATATGGTGGAAACACATAACAATATTATGTCAACCCAAACTCGAATGTGAGTTTGTAACGGAATCTGCTCTAAAATAAACTAACCTATCTCTGCAACTTTGGTCTGTCGGCTGCCCTGACATTTTTAAGGAGATTTTGGATTGGTTTTTCCTTGTATAAATGAGACCCAGTGAACAGAGAGGTAGTGTGTGCCCATTTCCCCCCCCACACATTGACACTGCCAAATGCAGCCCAACGCAAAGGAAGCTGACTTCCATGGAAAGTCACCCCCACAAAACCAGAATGATGTTTGTTCTGCTGGTCTTTAAAAGGCCACACCATCCTTCTGTTTAATTCCAGAAGACAGGACTAACTTTGTAGTGTAATCCGTGGGATAAAGAAAGCAGCCCCAATTGGAGTTCCTGCTCCTGTGTCATCTATGGAATCAAGGGACCTGATTTACAAAAAAATAAAAGCAGGTTAAATCTGGCTGACGCAGCGGCTGGGCAGACAGGAGCACAGACTCCATTGAATTAGAAATGTCACCGCTGACTTCTCCAGCCCCTGCCCAGACCTGGGAAGCAAAGCAGAGCCAGAGCCAGCACCAGCAAAGCCACATTATCCACTGGCGCATCCCGCGCTACGGGAGAAATGTCCCCCGGTCACCCACCCACGCTCTGCCCTCAGTCACCCTGTGGCTCCGGAGCTGTGCCTCTGGCTCAGGCTTTGCAGAAAAGAGTGCAAAAAACCACATAATTTAACTTGCAGCAATTACAATACTGAATTTCACTGAATTTTCACTGAATTTCACTGAATTTTTTGGAGTTGGAAGGGACCATAGAGATCATCTAGTCCAACTCC
>JAOQGL010000012.1:21875557-21892810 GCA_027564165.1 Gallinago nigripennis | reverse complement strand
CCAACTCCCCTGCCAAAGCAGGACCACCCAGAGCATGTCAGAGCATGCCACTCAGGACTGCATCCAGACGGGTCTTTGCAATACATTGGAATTACAGTTGTGGGACGTTGTGTGTCACAACCAGCCTGAAGTTGAGGGTGGCTGCACGGGCTCAGACTGAAGGCTGCACAGGGATGCTCGTGGCTGGGGCCACCTCCTTCTTCAGCTCCACGTGACCCAGCCCATGTGATTGTGTGCCACAGACAGTGCCGAGGCACCAGTCAGTGTTTCTCCGGGCATTTCCCACCAGCTCCCTACTGCCTTTTGGAGTGAAGCAGACCAGACAGCTTCAGGGATTTAACTGGGAGCCAGGACACAAAGCTGGGCTGACAGCAGAACTGTCTGATGTGTGCTGGTGGCTTCTCACCTTTCCAGTGAATGACAGAAACGAGGCTCTTTTTCATTTCAAAAATAACCAAAAATGACATAAAACAAAACAGTGCTGGTTTAAAGCTTATTAGACTTTTCCTAATAGTATTGAAGATTGCACTTATGTTTCCTGGACTTTTATTAAAATGCCCCAAACTTAAACGAATTGTGTCAGGAGGAAAATACGTAACCTATTTTGCTCAACCCACAACAATGTCTTTCCCCTGAGCAGTCTGGAAGAGTCCGATGATGGATCATGCAGCCAGCTGATGTGCTGGGAACAGACTGGGCTCCAGCCACCACCACTGGGTCCTCTGCACGGCACTGCCTGCCACTACCTGCTTCCCCAGAGTGCTAATTAGGCTTTTCCTTATAGATTGGCACCAGACTATTAGGCCCTTAAAAAAAAATAAATCTTAGAGGAAAACAAATTTTGAATGCAAAAGTAGACTGAGAGGAGATAAATGCCACCATGGCCATGTTGGACGGTGTCACCATGTTCATGAGGGTGGCCTCTGAGCACGGCGGCTGCTGGGCACTGCAGAGCTGGGACACTGGGACCAGCTCCAGCTTCCAGACCCTTTGGGGTTTCTGGCAGAGGGAGAGGAATGTCTGCAGGGCTCACCCTCCTGCTCAGAGCCTGGGTGGGAGCGGAGGGAGTGTGGCTTGTGGCCAGGTGACAGCTCCATGTTGAGCCACTGCTGGCATATAACCTCACCCTGACACAGGCAAGTTCCCCCGAGGTGTCCCCAACCTCACTGTGTGCCCCTGCTGCTCCCAAAATACCGCTCCGGACCCTGGGAGAGGAGGAGAGGGGGAAGGGTCTGTGGCCGTGGTGCCTGATGGGGGACTGGGCACACACCGTGCACAAGCAAAAGGAAAAGAATAAAAGCACAGAACCCCCCTCTGTGCTCCTTCCTCCAGTTAATCTACAGACGGGGATGAAAAAATTTTTTTAGGATTTTTTTCTAAAAACAATTAGGATTTTTTCTAACATTTGGTTCTTCTTACAGAAGTTTTGCAAAATAAAATGCAGAGATTCTTTTTCTATCTTTGCAAATGAACAGCAAGGCCTCTAGAGTTTTCCTGATTTTTTTTTTTTCCTTAGTTTCCTTCCATTGCACCTGAACACGCAGTAACGCTGGAGGAGATGCTCTTGGTCCAACAGAAGAAATGTTGCTGCTTCACCCCTGCCCGCCCCGTCTCCGCACAGGGAGCGTGCTGGAGGGACCCAGAACTCAACCTGCTGCCTCTCGGCCTCCCCATCCTACAGCACCATGGAGACCAGGTGCAGGGAGGTTACTGAACAGTAGGAAAGATATTTTTGTCATCTAACTTGAAGCATTTTGTCACCTTCCTCTTCACACCAAAATAGCAGCAGGTAGAAGAAACACATTTGTCAAAACGAGGGTGGCTTGTTGAGGACTCAAGTGCCTTTTATGTAGAGGGTTCCCAATTTGACACTCTATGACAGTTGCCAACCACCACAGATTAGCATTTGGAATCTAGGAATCTCTTTCCCCACAACTGAAAAAACTTAGCTACACCATACAGTATCTGGGGAGCTCTCTGCTATTTCATTAGGTTCTACAGAAACTTGACACGTTAAAAATGGGGCACAGAAGGGCCACATTCTGCAGAAGGACTCAGATATTACAGTCTGATAACCTGCAAATGAGTCTCAATCTGTGAAAGAAAACCTTCAAGATATACCCTTTATTAATTCAACAGGAAGCAATTGCCTCTTTTCTGTGCCATTTTCTTGAACGACAGTCTGCCTAGTTTTACTCTGTGGGCAGAATTTCACCTACAGAATCACAGAAGGGTTTAGGTTGGAAGGGACCTTTAAGATCTTTCAATTCCAAAGGCCAAAGTATTTTTCCACTATTTTATTGTCACATTTTTTGATTTGGTATGTACCAAAGCTATGCTTCATCTGAGATCAGGGGAACAAATGTTTTTCCATTTTATTGCACGGATCTCAGACAGTATTCTTCAAACTCCATTGCCTAAAATTGGGGTTCTGCTTTTATGGACCTCTGCTTTCCAGGGATGCACAGCCCCCCAGATGAGTGCACAAAGCTATACTGGGCTCTCCTCAGCCTCCACAGGGAAAAGGGTCAGATGCCCAAAACCTGCAAGTCCTCAAAGTGCCGGGGGACCTTGGAGGGTAGAGATCTCTGAGGCTGGAGAGCCTTGCTGTGCCTCCCTGTCCCCACAACACCCCAGCTCTTCTATGGACCAGGGGGCAGGGGCAGGCTGGGGCTGGGTGAGGCATGGTTTAGGACTTACTGGTGAATTAGCAGGAAGTGAGAGACATCAGAACCAAAAAACCATGGCTTTTTGAGCCCAAAAGATCAAAATCCCTTTGAGCAGAAATGTGCGTTCAGCAACAACAAACAGCACGTTTACACTTAATGGGAAATCTACCCTACAAAGGTCAAAGGGTAAATCAGAAATCCACACGCTCCAAAATGCTTCACAAAACTGTTCTCCCACGTCATGAATCCGAGCTCTCAAATGTAACAAGAGCCAAGATGGACTCAACAGCTACTCATGACAAATCCAATCCTCCTCACAAAATTCAACAGGGAGAGGAAATTTAGCTCCTGGCAATAGATGCTATTTATTGTTTGTTTGCAGCTCCCCAGCTGTGCACCAAGCAAACACCAGGGGACTCACTCAGCTCTGACAGGGAGCAATCAGTCCATTTGGTCTTCCAGCTCTCTCTCACATCTTCACATTTCCTTGGAAAACACGTGATATTATTTCACTACTGCACCAATAAACTCTGAAAATGGGAGTTAAACCAAATATTGCATGTGAAAGAAGCCTCTTGAATAATGAACACATAAGCAGCATCTTCTCTACTTTGTAGTTAACTGACTAAAAGCTGTTTAATAACACCAGAGTGGAGACTAGAAGGATGCCTAGCATCACTACACGTATACTATATCTTAATGTGCTGTTCACAACCCAAAGAAATTTCCTAGACTTGAATTGTCATAGTCTGTCGTAGTTGATATCGCCAGGAGCCGGTTGTATGATGAGGAAATAGCCTAGCCAGGGAGGAAATATCCTCTTTATTTCCTGCTGTTACTCTGCTTTCACTAACATACCAATATTTTGGCTGGTTTTCCAGAAAGTCAAATGCCTTACCCAGAGTAGCAGTTTATATCCATTTCCTAATGTGGCAATATAACATACTCACGGGGATTTAGAGGGACTGCAAGCACAGAACTCCAGTTCTTCTCCATCTTCAGGAGACCTTGTTCCGTGTGGGAATACCAGCCAGGTCTCAGGGCAGAACCCTGGTTTGCTGCGGGCAGGCTCCCTGGGGCTGCACACACAGAAAGCATAACCCCCCCAGGCAGGGGCCAAGCCAGGGCTCCTCAATTTGCTGTCCCCCCATGACCTGTCCCGTCGGGGTTTCTCCCACGTGTACGTACCACCACACCGTGGCACGGGGGCAGCGGGCTACTTCTGCGGGAAAATTGCTGCCAAAACGTCTCTTGCTTCCCATCCTGGCACTGTGCTTGTAAATACAAGTTGAGGGCGGTATTTGTTTGTTTGCTTTTCTCATACATGCTGCCAACTGCCTCATGAACTGACTGTCTTAATCCAAAAATTAGTTAAATGTTCAATATACATTAGAGCTTCCTTCCATTAGTATTCTTTCTGAGAAGCCTGGGACACCTGACCCGTTACCTTCAGATACATGTAATTTGTTCTTAATGTATGCTCATTATTTGCTATGAAAATGTGAAAGAGCTTTCTACAGAAGCCTTTTGTTCAATATCATTTATTGCGTAGCCAAATAGGTGGTATAAATAGGACGGGTTCTATTTTTGAATCTTTGCACCGCGAGGGCTAGGGTTGCAGTCACTTGCACGGTTACAGTGCAATCTGCACATCCTGCCACCAGCAGCTGGTTCAGAAGCTGCATTTAATGGTGAACTGTCAAATAGGTGCCAAGTATTGCTTTAAAAAGAATTCTTCAGCCAAGATTCAAATCTATTAATCTCTCATCTTTGAACTTCCCACTTCCAACCCAAAATGTCAGTAATACTTTGCTAAGCAATGATAGATACTTTATTAAATATGATAATTAATATTTTTGCTATAAAATTGCAGGCAGTTATTTAAAGATTACAATAATTTTAAAACAGAAGTTATATATAATTCCTATTTTGGGAATCAGACAGAAACATCATGCCAGGGAAGAAAAATATTTCTTTTCACCTATCTTATGCTCTATCTGAATTCAATAATTCCCTAGCAGTGAACATTGGCTAACAGTCCTTTGCTAGGAATAAATCCATCAATCTCCTTAGTTAACTAGCAATGCTCACTCTAAGTTAAGGCTTCTACATCCACATATTTTACAAAGCAGCAGCCAAAAAATTAATGTTCTTGTCCCTACCAGCAGCCTCATTCAGAAAAAGAGCAAGGTGCATGCCAAACTGAATTTCTCCATATCTTCATTAGCTTCACCACCATCTGGTGGTCAAGGCAGTCCTGCCATCATCCTTCAGACCAGCGTTGTTCATGACCCTCTGCTCTTATCGAATGAACATCAAGCACACAGTAAAAACGATGGACCCAGAATCAATTTCCTTGTTATATGAATCCAAAGTTTCCATCCTCACCAAGTAAGTTCAGGACAATCCATACACAAAGCTTAGCCTAATTCTAATTATTTCTGTGGGCTGACGAGATACAAGAAAGAAGAGCACGCTAGGCAGCATAGTTTTTCCAACTTTTTTTTTTACAAAAGGGAAGGGGCTGTTGATTTTTAATTTATGATAAGAACATTTTCATGGTCTGAACATACCAATCCCTCCATTTACACCTGTCTGAGGTGTTATTACTCAAAGAAAATCACTTAGGCGCAGAAATAACTAATGTTTCAAACTGTCAATTAAAAGGGTCATAAAAAAAGCTAGAAGTTAAGCAGATATTGGTACAAATACTTCTTGGAATTTCTTTTCACCTGTGAGTTTCCAGTAAGTTCAGTGGTCCTAGAGGTACCACAAGGAAAGTCTTGAATTTGAGAGCCCTCTGTGTCTGAAGATGCGTACGTGGTGTGTAATGCAGGAACCCAACACAGAAATAGAGGGAATGATCACCAGGAGAACATCCCACCCTGAGGAAGACGGAGCTATCACCTGCTGACACTTCAGAAACTGTAATTGCAAGGATGGTTTTTGAGACACAGACAGCTGAAGTATTTGGAAGAGTGGGAAACTACCAATTTCTTTTCAAGGAATGAGCAATACTAAGGCTACTCATGAAATAAGATGGTACTTGAAAATTCAAGAAGTAATGAGAGTGACAGGTATGGGCCACACTGCATTGCTCCAGAAATCCCTTTTAAATTCTTCCCTGCTAGCATGAATGAAATAGCCTGATCCAGTACCAAAACTTGAGTTTTCTGACCAGAAGAAACCCTCATCAGCTTTTCTAACGGTTGTTTCTGACCTTTGTGCGTTTCCTTTATGCATTTTTTTTATGCCTGATGGTATAAAATTGGTTAGGAAAAATGAAATCAGAAGAAGATAGGTTTCAATTCTAAGCATTAAGAAGTCACCAGACAGACCAATATCTTCTTAAGGAGCAATGTTCCTGGGTTTCCATCCACTGTATGAGTGTAGAACAGGACCCACAACCATGAATGAATTCCCAGCAGCTCCCCCAGAGATACTTCAGTCTAAACTGGCTAAACTTGGACATGGTCATGTTTTGACCAGGTGACTGGGAGATGATGGCTTGTTTCAGGCTACACTGGGCACAGCACATAGGCAAGATATGGGAAGGTATTTTTGAGGGAAAGGAGAGTTTCTGGAGAGGAGCAGGAGTCTCCTCTGGCTGCGCTCTAACAACCTTGCTTCCTTCAGCAGGAGCTTTTTTCCAGCTGCTTTGTTTGCTCTGATTACGTGTGTGAGGAACCAGAATGGATGAGTTCACACAGGCCAAACAAAAGGCTAAAAATTTTTCATACCAAGAAAATGACAGGAGACAGGGTCAAGTCAAAGGCTGTAAGAAGTTAAATACCAATGAGCCCACAGCCCACATGCAGACACATCCCAACAACAGAACGCTTCTGCACTGTGATATCCTCACTAAATATTTCAGTTCCCTGACTGAAACATTTAGGGCCCATTAACACGATTCCTCTAATGGCACAGACATGCTTTTTATGCAGGGATGCCCCTGGAGACATGATAACTGGTGGAATATTCCGATCTATCAGGAGAACTGTCGGAGGGAATTACTCTAATACTCGTGCACAGAGCTCCTCCAGAAGAGGAAAGCTGCTCCCTTACGATGAGGTGAGTGGAAGCTCAAGGATAACGTAGGCTTTGCTTATTCCCTTTTGTTTCTTGCTTGAAGCGCTTTTAGATTATGTTAGGAGATCTTAAGCACCACAAGTAAATGCGAATTTCCATTTACTTTTCTAGTAATTTAATGTTTGACAAACTGGAAAGTATACAGATTAATAGATCTGCCAGGCTCAGAAACATCTGGTTTAGCAAATTAATGAGTCTGCATGAAAAAGAGGGAAAACCATGATGCCTTGACAAGCTCCTCTTCCCTGAGAGGCTACAGGCCCATCAGCTGTCCCCTGTCCCTCCCCTCCAGCAGGGCTCTAGGGGCTGAGCAACACCAGCAGGAGGCTTCCTACCGACCTCAGGGATTCCTGTGCTCTTTGAATAGATGCTAAGGATGTGCCCTGCTCTCATAAACTGCTGAGGGAACTTCCCATTGATTTTAACATAAGTACAGTCGGCCAACAGCTAAAAAAAAAAAGCTTTAAAAAAAATATGGGAAGCAGAAATTCTCTGAGAGAAGGTTTGATACTTAACTTCCTATGAAGAAATTGTCCTGAAGCTGTCCCAAGGAGACCAAAACAAGTTTTACAAAATTCTGATTCTTTTTAAGTTAAGACAGAAACCAAAGTCCACCAATACATCCTTTTATATTGCCAATTTCCAACAGCCACCTGGAATAGTGGGGAGCAAGACCCAGAAAGGCTGTAAGGAGTTGTTATCCTGCTGAAGATTCAAAGGTAGGCTGGAAGGCAGTGCACAGAGGAGGCTCGGAGGCCCCTGGACAATATCATCAGCGCTGTGATAAACTGCAGACCTGCTGTCTCTTACACAAATGCATTTTCCTCGTGTCGATGGAGCACCCATTTTCCTCCCACCTCAGGCTCCCTAGCTCCTCTGTCTCTAGTTTTCAGGGCAACCTCCTCTCAGTCCGAGACACTGGACCAGCAGGGCTGTCCCTGGCTCCACCAGGGGTGCGGGGCAGGAGCTGCCCACCAAGGGGTGCCCAGCACAGAGGTGGGATCCCACCAGAGCACCCCCCATGGTCCATCTGTAGAGGTGTCTCTGCTGTCACTTAACCCATTGCACACAGGCGTGCACCGAAGAGAAGAAAGGTGAGAAGTCAGAGACTGGATCAAAGCCAAGACCTTCTTTTTCAAAGCCCCAGGGTGACAGGACCAAGCATCCCTGCAAAGACCGAGTTCATAATCGCAGAGGAGGTGCAGCAGGAGCATCACACAGGCCTCAGATGGGCAGAGGGGATGATTTGCAAACCACTGGCCTATTCCAAAACAGTTAATAAAACGCTTTGGTGCACAGTACAAATGTTTTCTACATCACGGTAGTACATCTCTCCAGCCTGCTCTTTGGAGCTGTTGGCACGTGTAAGTATTTATTATAAACTAATATGACATTTCGATGAGCTAAACGCAGCATTTATCTCATCTAACAGGCAGGAAGACAGTTGCTCAGGTGCCTCCCAGAACTATTAACAGTAGAAGGGATGGAAGGGGGTGCCCCTTGCTGCTCGGCAGCGCGCGGGCTGCGCAGGGGCATCGGCAGCAGAGCAGCTCTGGTCTGCCCCTTCAGCCCCCCACCTCCAGCCGAAGGCACAAACTGCCAGAAACATTGGGAAAGATTACTCTGCTTATCACTGGTGACCAAAAAATTACTTTTAGAAACACAGAATGTCTTTAGTGACCTCATAAAAAAAAATAATAAAAAAAAAAAAGGGAGAAAAAGGAGATAAAGCGGGTGTGTAGGTTAAGTCTGCACTGTGCAGAGATGGCCTAAGGCACTGACTGCACTTTATCAGCTTCCACTGACTCACTATGCTTATTCTTTTTATCTGTTTGTTTTATAGTGGCTGAGGTGTTTGGTTTTTTTTATAACAGCAGCATTTTTATAACAAAATGTTAATTTCTCTATATATAGCAACTGAGCTTTCAATGGTCTAAATACAAAGAAGGGAAAAGTATCCTAAGAAAGACAAAGGCAAGGACCAGAGGAGGACAGCAGATCACTTCTGTACAAAGATTAACTCTTTCAGCAGCGCCTGGGAAAACAGAGCCAGAGCTGGGTCCTTGCCCAGCCAAGAGCTCAGCAGGGCGAGGGGAGGGTGGGCTGCCCACACATTATGGTCCAGATGGCCACCAAGCCAGGCTGAAGTTAAGAGATATAAAGGGAGATGAAACAACATAATTTAAAACCCAAGAAAAATATACTTTACTGGGTCACATAAATATCAAAGCAGAGCGATTGGTAGGGAGCTAGAATATTAACAAGCCAAGCAAGTTCACTGTCTGCTCTGAACAGACATAACTGCAGGTCAGCATGAAAATGCCTTCCATTATTTATACAGTCCAGGACAGTTATAAGATATTGCATACTGCATAGAATATTAGCTAAGTCATGGTCATGCAGAAGAAATGAACAAAAAATAGCCTCTAGATTTTAACTCTGGCTGCAACCCTCAGAATATGCCTAGGAAATGACAACAGACCATTATTAATTGGACTCAATGAGACCACAAACGCTCCAGACCCCCACCCAAGTTAGTTTGTGTCCAAAGTCTCTACACTGGCTAATTATCCCATTAGGAGTCAATGGAGGAGTGAATGACTGAGTAATGACTCCAAGATTTGGGCCACGCAGAGGGAGAATGGGGAAATGAAAAACAGCAATCAAAACCTCCAACAAATGAACAGAACCATAAGGGGGTTGGTTGGCTTTTTTTCTTCTGTTATTGGTTATTTCTGGTACCTTGCAATTTTCCCAAAAATAGTGGGAAGGAGAAAATTGTAGCAGCATTCCTAGAAAGCTCAAAGAATCAGTGTTAGCAGTAATTTCATGCAAGACCTTGTTTCAGTCTTGGACTGAATTAATGAATGGATAACAATCCCATAGGTTTTTTCTTGTCTCTTAACAAGAAAACTCCATATATCTTAAGAGTCTGAGACCTTCCAGTGATTAAAAGTCGTTAAAAAAGGGAGAGTGGCATAGGATTTTTTTGTGCTTATCAAAGTTTCTACTAGCATTTCCATTCTGCCAGGTGAGAAAATGTTGAAAGATAAATAATTAAATTAGTCCATTAATTTATGTATTATGTGCTGAAGGTAGCATTGCAACTGCATTCACATTTCCCAGCGGGACATCAGGATCACAGTTTACATTGCAAGTACACATTTTTTCCTTGCAGTCATAATTCACCTCAAGACTTCTGCCTTCTGATTAATGGGGACAGGATCCCTATTCCCTTCCCTGCTGGCACCGCTCAGCCTCGGAAGGACTGGAGGTGCTCTGCAATCCTCCCTGCTCCGTCAATCCAGCTGCTACCCAGACCGCATGTCCTTGTATTACTCATGGAAAAGCTCCTTACGTGAGACTCCAAGAGCTTTAAATCCTGCTCAGCTTGTACACTATTGCTGTACCTCAGGCCAGATCACGGGAACTTTGAAGCAAAACCAAAACCAAATTCAATAAAAGCCTGAAAACGAGGAAAAAATGCTTTTAAAATTTTTTGTGAAATAAATCTCAAATATTTTTTTTCATGGAAAAAATGCATGGATTCATGGAAATCCTGATCCTTTCTTATATTTGGCTGTGAGAGGGGCTGAGGTGTGAGGGAAGAGGCTGCCCGTTGGCTCACAGAGGGCTTTGGGCGTAAAAGCTACTTGGTATAAACTGCTGGTGAGAGCTCACTGGTAAATATAACACCTCTGCACTCTAAAGAATAAAACGCTAGAGCTATAATGGTCCTAGCTCCCGTGTCAGAGGAATGAGCTGTGCCTCCACCTGCCCGTGGGCACATCTCTGCTGGGAACACACACACCAACCAGCAGCTTTTCACATGGTCATTGTGCTTCTTCTTTCTTCAGCTCGAAAACCCAACACACACCCAGTGCAAATTGCAAACAAAACGTACCATTAGGAGTCACAGATTTCCAAATCACTTTGGCAAAGAAAACAGTTTTCTAAATTATAGAGATAAGCAGTGATCTGTATTTGCATAAAGCCATGAAAACGTCTACTATGTGATTCAAATACTACTGGCACTTTAGCATAATTACCCTGCCTGCTTAAACATTGCCCATGGAGAAACGGATGAGGTCTTAAAATACAGCACAATACCAAATACATCATGTGAACTGTACAGCTTTTAAAGTGCTCTTGAAACCCAAGAGGTGGCATGAGTTAAGGTATATTCTCAATTTCTTCTATATTATAGACTACACCTTCAACCCCAAATCCTGGGATGTCATTATGCCTCAGGCTTTACGAGGCTCACGACCTGGTAGAAGATTTCATACTGTGCATCTGCATTACTGCTTTTGCTCAGCTCAGGAGTACCCTTCTGAAACAAATCTCCTGGTCACCTAATGAGCTTTGGTTCCCATTATAGTCTTAAAACACGTGGACCTGAAGTGCTCTTCAGGAGTGCCAGCATTGTACTCCAACCTGTAGTGGGTGAACACCAGTGAACTGGACCAGACTAGGGCTTTTATTCAGTAAAATACCTGAAATATATGTATTGCGGACATTGTGTCGTTAGGACCAATGGTTTTACTCTATTAATCCACTTGTATTGGTTTCACTACTTGCTAAAATAGACGTGGTGTAGAGCTGTGCAAAGGTTAGGTTAGACCTTTAAACCCCAAGGGAAACTAGTGATCTGTTGGAAAACAGGATTCTTCTTCACAGACAGACTGGACGGGAGCCTTAACCAAGATCTACCCTTGCCCAGTTTGACTTGGCTTGCCAACCTCCAGGATGTAACATTCCCATTTTCTGGGCTTTTTCTCCAACAGTGGCTGGCTTCTACCAAGAGAATAAACAGCCAGAAGAAGAGGTGTTTCTGGAAACCAGGATGCACTTGTGAAATGAGAGACTCACAGCGGGGTTAAGTTATAACGTTACATATTTCCAGCTTCTTTCCCAATATATGGGAACCACGAGAACATTGCAGTTCTCATGAATAGATAAAAGAGTTGGTTTTACCTCATTTTGGTAGTTTGGACTACATTCATCATTTTAACATTCTTCTCCCTTACCCAAAAGCAGGATGCTTGCAAGGAACCTTAACTGTTAAGCCTTTCTCACAAGGGCTTTCCAAGCAGATGTTATCAAATTGATTGCATTAATCTAAGTAATAATCTCATTTATGTCCTTATTTATCTTGTTACAATGGATTTTGTTGCTTTTCTCCTGTATCTGCAAAATTAAATATTAGCTTAATAAATATTTTAATATTTAATATAATTAATGATTTGATTTGCCTTGATAATGCTGAAATGATAATTTTCTCACAAAATAATGTCATCCATAGCAGATGGATGTGAACAGAAAATGTGAAGCTCATTTACAACTACCAGGTAAAAATAAATAGATTTACAAAGTTCAATCTATTTACAAGGTCTTAGCATTCCCAGACTTTCCAATAAATGCATTTGAGTTAAGGTGAATTCAACTTCCAAGAAGTATTTAAAATGCAGATTTTACGACATAAAAATTCCCTTATTTTCTTTGCTACTTAGGCAGTCAGTGAGAAATTGAACATAAATCAATAATACAATCCTAAGCACAAAGTGAAAACATAAATTGTTCCTTTGGTACGTGGCAGCTGGGTACGCGAGCATTATCCATCTTGGGACACGGGGTATTTAAGTGCTGCTCAAATATTTGGTCTGTCAATCAAGCTCCTTTGACAAGTGACAACTTCTCAAAGTGGTAATCAACCAATATCCCAGGAAGCAATTGTTTACTTAGCACTTCATCTAGCGAGCAACAAAAGGCCTGAACTTTCTTGAATGACGCCAGCACAGTTGTCAGAATATTAAGCATTTACCCTTAAAAAGATTTCCTTGTTTGGGGAAGACTTCATCGACAAAGGACAAAAAATTATAAGAGCTGTATGAACCACTCTATCAAATACTTGTTTAAAGATACTGCTGTACACAATGATATAGGAAATGTTTCTTATTTAAGATAGATCAGAAAGAAGCCAGAGGCTCCAGGCAAGAGAACGTAGGCCTGGAAGTTCTAGAAAAATAACTAAAAAGACAATTAAGATAATACTATGTGAAACTTTAGTCCCTTTTCAATCCTGAAATGCAGTTTAAACAACCTTAAACTAGCTAATGCATAGACAAATTTTTATAATTTAATATAATTTCATAAGTCGTTTCCAGAGGGCTAAATCTCAAGGGTATTGCAGACAGAAGGATCAGCTTTCAACAATGAGCAGTTTCTTCATAAAACATAAAATAATGTTAAAAATCGATGAAAATGCATTGAAAACTTGCACAGAGTACCAGAAATGATCTTTAAATAAAAACATTAAATAATTATTTATATATTTGTGATATTGATTATAGGGCCATGTTTTAATGGAACGTGAGCAGGCTTTTAGTTTTTAATACATTAAAAAAAATATATTCTCCTCATATATATTCTCGGCCAAGAGCCAAATACCTTTTCAACTCCGAGTCACACCTGGGCTACAGGGTCCATATTTGTTGTGTTACAGGAACGTGAGTGACATTTTCTCCCGTACCACAGGGCTATCGTGCCTATAGCTTTGTCTTAAACGCACAGATTAGGTTTTTCTCTTATCTCAGTGGGTTCAGTTCAGACCTGCAGGAACTGTTTGTCCCCCTCATCGCCACAGAACAGCTCTTTACTGTATGTGCTGAGAGCATCCTTCACACACACACCCCTGGGATCTGCCAACGTGTGAAGGTACAGAGGGTTTAATTACAGCTGACTTCTTCAATGTCACTCCCCAACTCAGGCTTTTAGCTGTCTGGTCTTGGGATACAGCAGAAACAATCCTTTCAACGAAAATCAAACACTGTAACATAGGCATGTAAATTGGATCTTAAGGAGGGCAATGTCATGAAAGAGGCTCCTTAAGGGGAAAAAGTACAAAATTATATCACCGTATATCCAGTGATTGTAATGAAGGAGAATACAAAATGTAAGCCAACATTGCAGTGCTGCATTATTGAATATTTAACTATAGAATGCTGCATAAAAATGAACAATAAAGAGAGACTTATGACAAGAACCTTTGATGCTTGACCTTGCCATATGTTTGTCTAGGTAAAAGTGTCTGTTGATAAGGATTAAAACTACCCTTTAATTGACTGATGTGTATTATTAGGGACGGCGGATAATTTATGAGAAAAAAATGGCAGACTGACTTAATGTAAAAAATAGATGGGGAACCAGAGGAACAGCTGTCCTGGTCCTAAAGCGTACTCCCTAAAGGGGCTTAATCCCTAAAGGGAGTAGGAGTGGGGGGCATAATCTCCAGGAATTACACGGGCAGGTAACAGACACCTTACTGGAAGGTGCGAGGCACTGACCTGTGCCTCAGTCCTGTGGAAAGCTGCTCTGTATCCCTGGACTTCCTCAGAAATATAACATAATATATCAAAAAACCAGATTATTGTTTTCTATTTGCTTTAGTTGCCCCAAAGCATGTTGTGAGCCCTGGACTAGCCTCAGCCTGTGCAGGTGAACAAGCAGAATCACACATCTGGGCATCTGCTCCTCTAATCCCAAGGGTTGCAGGGTTTGGTGGTGAAACTTCCTGGAGCTTTTTCACTGGATCCCGTGAAGGAGGCTCAGAAGTGCCAGAGTAATTACTCAGTTAGTCATTAATTAGTTCTTCCTTACTAACCTGCCCTCCACTGCCTCTGCTCGGATGGAGCCACGCTGAGAGATGCTGCCCTGGATGTTCCACGTGACGTTACATCTCCGGCCGGTACCAGCATGTTCTCCTGCCATTTCGGGGGGGATGTGGTGAATATCTGTTTAATGCTAAATTAAGCACCAGTCCTTCTGTGATGTGAGTGCATTCTGCACTTTGCTTGAGCTGCATTAATAATTACTCTTCAATTGTGGTTAGTCAGCCATCTGTCTAACAGTCCCAAAAGCATTAACCACACCACTTTCTTTTTTCTGATGTGGAGTAATGTCAAATGCTTTGCTGAAGTCAAGAGATATGTCCCCTTTATTCCTCTTTTCTATGAAGCTTATTATCTCAAAGGCAGAAACCAAGTTAGCTTGACATGATTCATTTTTAAGAATCCATACTGCCTTTCTGCATTAATCTCCTTTAAAAACTTGCAGACTGTCCACCTCGTTGTTTGTGCTAGTACTTTAACTACTTCTTTTGGCCTGTGCCTAACAAGATTTAATTCTTTTATTCCTCTTTGCTAAAGATAAAAACCCGTAATTGTTGCTCCGTTCCACTTTATCTCTAGACATTAGTTTGCCCCCCAGTGCTACAGAGAGGTCTGGTCTCTGTGATTCCCACACCTCGCTCGGGAGGGTGTGCTGCCACCTGACCATCAGTTTCTGGCTGTTAAAGGACATCTTCTTCTCAGTGCTCTCACCATTTAACATTGGTGAGTGAAATTCATTATGAATAGAGAAATATAATCCAGATAAGGATGGCCAGCAAAGCTCTGTTTGCCCCTAGAAGGTGGAGGGCAGCTGTAGCCAGACCTCAGCATCTCTTTCACGGGGAGCAGTACTATCTCACTCCAGTTTTCATGCACGAGGTGGTTATCATCCCACCCGTAGGAGCTCAGGTCTTCATTTCCCATGTCTTGGGTAAAGCCAGTTGCAATTTTACTATGAACTTCAGGGTTTAGCTTAAGGTGCCAGTAATTCTTGACTCTGGGACTTCAGGGACTGAAGCCAGGCAGCTGCAGATGCCGAGAGAGTAAAACATGATTTGAATACAGGATAAAGCTACCCGAGATAAGATACAACTACATCATCAAAATCTAATGGGATTCCACATTATCCATCATCTCTGTCATATTATTTCTCAACACGGACAAGAGAATGGAAGGTATTTCTGGCAAGATTTATTTTTACTTGAATGGCAGCTAATTTGTCACATAAACTGATCTCCAGAGCTCTATGATGTCCAGTGCATAAAAGAAAAGTCAGTGACTCATTTTAATCAGCTGAAAGGGATGGCGCTTTTAGTGATGCCAGTATATTAATATCAATATTGATATTATTCAAGGGACATAAGGCAGAAGAAAACCACATCTAAGCTGACATTTCTACATTAAAGAGACATGAATGTGGCATTTTGGCTGCCTGAGAGACAGGCTGGAGCAAATAAGGGCAGAATGCTACAGATTATATGATATTCTCTTCTCGCTGGTGGCAGACTCAAGGCTTCCAAAATGAAATGATTGTAAGCTAAAGCCAGATAAAAATCTGTCATCATTTTTGTGCTGGTTTAATTGTGAGATTCACCGTATCATTCTTTAGTCTTCAGCATTGAATAAAGCAAATGAAATAACATGAATTCGATCAATCACAATTAAATTTCTTCATTTTTTCTAACCATTGTGCTACTGCATTTATTTAATAAATAAACCAGTACTAATTACTAGTACAATTAGGGCAGTATCTTTATAACATTTATTATCCAAACCCATTCATTCTATCTACCTCATATGACAAGGTTAGATATGGCAAATTTGGCTAACAACTTCCAGACAAGAATTATCTGTCTTTTCCAGCATTTGTGATGATCCTTTTGACCAAAATCCCACCTGATCCTGATTTCTTAAAAGCTGGGCACTGACAAAGCCTACATCTAATACATTATATTCACGTTAGAGAGACATAATAATCATCAATACAGTGTGACCAACACAGTAAGTTTTCAAGAAGCGAGGATCTTCAGCAAGCCTAGTTCTCTATGTGTGTGTGAGCCATATCTGCAAATACATAAAGGTGAAACCTGCCTTGACCCTTTTTGCTTCTCACAAGCAGGTACCCAGCAGCACGACACGGCCAGCAGAGCAGTGTGAAGCCACCGAGGGCTTCTGTGGGGCATCCCCAGCCCGGCCGTCAGCTCCCTCCTGCACAGGGTAGGTACCTCTCCTCCCAAGCTGCTCCTCAGTGCTGGAGTAGCACACTCTCAAGGCTTAATCAGAGGCTGGCTTAATTTCACTCCCCATATCTCCTTTCTCCCCTGTAGGGACATGCCCTCTTACGTTTTTACATGTTCACCATATAATATTTATTTTAGCATTACAGAATCACAGAATCAACTAGGTTGGAAGGGACCTTTTAAGATCATCTAGTCCAACCAATGAAAAAAAAAAAAAGTCAAAACCAACCCAAAACCACAAACGAACAAAAAAACCCCAAACACACCACACCCCAAACAACACCACCCAACACTAATCCATATGCCGAGCACCATGTCAACTCGTCTCTTGAACACCTCCAGGGATGGTGCCTCAACCCCCTCCCTGGACAGCCCATTCCAATGCCTGACAACCCTTTCGGTGAAGAAATATTTCCTAATATCCAACCTGAACCTCCCCTGGCACAACTTGAAGCCATTGCCCCTTGTCCTATCTCCTGTGACCTGGGAGAAAAGACTCCTTTCAGGGAGTTGTAGAGAGCGATGAGGTCTCCCCTCAGTCTCCTCTTCCCCAGACTGAACACCCCCAGCTCCCTCAGCCTCTCC
>JAOQGL010000012.1:21856659-21873800 GCA_027564165.1 Gallinago nigripennis | reverse complement strand
CCTCTCCTCATGAGACTTGTTCTCCAGACCCCTCACCAGCTCCATTGCCCTTCTCTGGACCCGCTCCAGCCCCTCAATGGCTTTTTTGTGGTGAGGGGCCCAAAACTGGACCCAGCACTCGAGGTGAGGCCTCACCAGTGCCCAGTCCATGGGGACGATCACCTCTGGACTCCTACTCCCCACACTGTTCCTGACACAGGCCAGGAAGCAGGGTCATGTTGGAGCTGACAGCAATGTGATGCTGTAGAGATGCCCGCTGGCTCTGCAGGTTCTAGCTGGGCTACCAAGGCAGAAGATCCACCTGACTGCTGTGCTCAGCAAGTCCTCACCAGCCTCGCAGAGCGGCTCATCCCAGCGCTCGGCCTCATTCATTGAGAGCTGCTTCCCAGGCCCCACAGGGCGTCACACTGTGGCGTGGACACCTACCATGGACCATTTAATGCCAGTCAAACCATTTGAGGAAAAAACTGACCATCATTTATTCAGTACTGTGTCACATCAAAGTTTTTGAGAAATCTGACTAACGTTACGCAGAAGGAAGGAAGAAAGGAGGTGCTTGCTTTTCTTTTCATGCATTCCCCGTGAAATGAAGTGCATGAGTTGATTTGTTGGTGGACAATTCACAGAGCCAGCAGTCTGTATTCTATACAGACAGGGCTGCATCTCTCCGAGGCAGAGCCTCTCTCCTATCTCCCTCTGCCTGGCTCACAATTAAAACTTGCAAGGCTGGAGCTGACTTCTTACTGTTCCCTCCCATCCTCACGTGACTCTTTTCTCCATCATTTTGGAAAAACACAAGACCTGTCTATGGCTCCACAACCTCCTCTGTCTCCACCACAACAAAGCCCAGCTGCCATGTGCTGCATGAGCCTGATGCACCACATGCTTTCCCAACAGAATGACCAAATGCCAAGGGTGGCAGGGCCATCGTAGCACCAAGGCTGCTGATTCTCATGCTGCTCAACATCATCTCTTTCCTCCTGGGACTTCCCATCTCTCCTCATTACCAGTGTCTCCACACGTGGTCAGTCAGCCAGGCAGGGCTTGCTCTGGGCTTGTGCTGTGCCTCACGCTACTGTGATCTCTTAACTGTGTTCCAACTAAGTAAAACGTGTCATAGACAATTTGATCCAACTGATCAAAAGTCCTTTAGATGCTCATACCAACGTCCTGTAACACTAGACAGGTTGCATTTTTCATGAGAAATCCTGAAATATTTAAATGATATTTAATAATACTTAATGATCTTGCAGCATACAGAACATCTGCCCAGAGGTCCCCAGGCCCACAGTTCCCAGTACTACCAGTGTAGCCTAATAATGCTCGGCTCCTTTGCAGAATTTGTAAGAGGCTTACCAAAAAGGACAGCTAGGTCAGTGAAATCTGCACACCCATCTGCAGTCAGACCTTAACTTCTTGAAAGTAAAAATAAGAAAGATTCAGAACCTTTTCCACTGTTTAAAGACGCCTAACAATCTTTGTCCATTTTTAACAGATAATATAAGTAGCGCTGTTAATGGTGAATTAGAAGACATAAGAAAATAACTTTTTGAATCAATTGTTCTAGTTCCATTTCTTGCCTTCCTAATAGATTTTATGCTCTTTATAACATCCTTTATAAGTGTCTTAAATTGCAAGGGAGAAACTGCTTCAAGACCAGAAATAGAAATCTGAATATGAGAGAAATACAATCGTCTGGTTTCTATGAGGTTTGGCAGAAAATGCATGGGCAGAAAACGTATGCATATTTGCACATTTACTTTGCATACACCATAACCATGATTGCAGTTACCAACCATTAATTTATCAAATTGATCATTTGTGCAGCAGATCCTTAGCAAAATATCGAGTTATACAAGCAAATTCACACACATCTCCGCATGCACACCTGCAGGTCTGACCTTTTAAACAGCAGCCCCTGTTTTTACTGCGACTGACATGTCGTGTAGATGATCACCAGCTACTGGGGTAGGATCTCAACGACCGAAGCTTCCTCAAGACCAGTTTAATACAGTCAGCGTTCCCCTGGGCAGGGCTTGGCCCCCACCATGATTTTGCTGGTTCACAAAAGAACAAGGGACAAAGGGATTCAAGAAGCTACAGAAGTGCACATGAACCACACACATTAAAATAACCAGTGGACCAGATGATAAAAATATCAACTTAGAATAATTCTGAAAACATACAGCTGGCTTGCATGAGTTAATACCTACCTGAGCAGGACAATTAATACACTAATACCTGGCAGTACTATAAGAATTACGCAGAGCCAGGCTCAATACAATTTTTGTTCCACTCCTGCTCTTAAGAAAGGTGTGCAAACCTTGAAAAATCAATATTTTAGGGATTGTACAACCAGGCCAAGAAAGCAGCAGCACAGAAATTGGGCAGAGCCTATGGAAGTCAGTCACTGAGTTTGCAGAAATACAAATCCCTCCTCGGCAGCAGCAGAGCGAAAGGAGATTAGGGAATTCTATTAGTCTTTACAAGAGGTCTATAGCCCAGAGTGAGGAGAACAACAACCTCGTCACAAGAGCCCCATAAGCCACCCCACGGCTGCTGTTTAGGATACAAACAGCGCTGTCGAGAGAGAACTAGTTTCTCTGCCTCGCCAGGATCTAACCACGATGCTGGTACAAATCCCTCACAAGAGCAAGTGGGGGGTCAAGGGAGCAAGGAAAGAAAAATGAAGTGCTGTAAAATTTTCAGCTCACGAATGGAAAGCTGGCAGTGAGGGCTGGGTTAGGACAGGCAGGCAATTTCAGCCTACAGAGGATGGGGGAGAGAGGAGGCGATGCTGGAAACTCTTCCTAAAGGCTCCAGACAAAACTCCTCACCTCCTCCAGGAAAATTAATTCCTTTCCATCTTGGGAGAAATAACATAGGATTCCCAAATAAAGTAATGAGAATGTATCCAGATTTTCTCATTTAGTAAGTTGACTCAGAGTGGGCTATTGTAATAGAAGATGACACCAAGAGAAGCAGTACACACCACCTCTGACCACCCCGGGACCCCTCACAGAAAGAGCCCTATTTCGTTATAATGCAAACACGAGAGGGCCTCAGAAGCTGCTAGGGACACAGCAGACTATTTGGTGAGGCTGATCCATAGTGTTAGCTTTAGGCTGGTTAAAGGCTCTATTATTTTAAGTTGAAACATTCTGTTCCAGTGGGAACTTCTGCTCCACAGCCTCCTTCCTCCCCATCCGACCCCCAACTCCTCCTTCTCTGGCTAACCAGAGTAAATTCTGGATTTGTTATCACAGCTAAGAAATTACTGAAAAGAAAATGAGTTCTATTCTACCTCAAACCAGGACAGAAGTTAGCAATTATACCCAGTTACTAGCTAATTTACACCGAATTTGCCCGTAACATTATCACTGGTGTTGGCAATTTCATCATAAAGCATGATGCTGCTCAGAGTTTCATCTCTTTCTAAGGTGAACATAAGTTGACTCCAACAGCTATTTTTATCTCAGAGCATAAAGGCATGAAGTGTACATTTGTCAATCACTGTTCAACTATTACACACAGTGAAGCAGACTCCTCTGTGACATCTGAACTGTAAAACTAGTCAGGCCATTTATTCCAGTGCATTATCCCTTTGGTAGAAAGTATTTTTTCTTTTACCAGTGCAACCAGAAAATAATATAAAGGATTACAAGTAGTGAAAAGGAAGAACACCAAACTTTTTTTCTTATTTCTATACAGCTGATGGAACAATAATCTCAGTGAAAATTTTTATTGTTAAAAGCACAACTGACAAAAATACAGCTTTCTTGAAAAAATGTTATTTTAGAAAGTACTGTTATTCATTTCTGCTGTATTATTAGTAGGTGATTAATAAAACCCTTAATAGCCCATAATACCAAATACTCCCAGATCACCTGCATACAAGTTCACTTGTGCCATTTGAAGTAACTGTATTCTGTACCATATATTAGACAAGGCTAAAGTGGGCTTCACATAATAGTACTGATAAATCCTGTACACAATATTGATCACTATCTATCAGATCTCAACATGGAGGATGATGCAGAGCTTAAAAACCCATGTAGCTCTGCAGAAGTAATACAATGTTATCTCTCTACAGACCTCAAGAGATCCTCAAGAATCAAGGGATTACAATATTGACAGTCCCCTGTGTTCAAAAATATCAAGTCCCCACAGCTTCTAAAAAATAAACCCAAGCCCCATGAGATTTAGAGATAATAATCAACTCTGTCCTTTATCTTCTCAAGAAAGAGCTTACAATTCTTCCTGCCAAGCTTTTTCCACAATAGGAAGGGTTATTTATTTTCTAGGGAATTTTGGCTTCTAGAAAATAACCTGATATCATAGCTAGGGCTCTAGGAGAAACGCTGAATATTGATACACAGTATTGTGAGAACTGGTAACACAGATTTTGGTACACAGCTAGATATTGTACCCACTACCCACCTACTGCACATCCTCAGAGATCTAAGAAGAACAGATGCTTTCAAGGAAAAATGCTGCATCTTCCCCAAAAACATTTCATTGCTTCCCCTATATTTAATATTTTAAAATATACATCAGTATTTTAAAATATATTCTGACTCTGAAAGCAAAAGAAAATTGCTGTGTGGAGTTTCATGGGGATGCAATTTTTTTTAAAGTTTATCAGCATTACAAAGCAGACGCTGTCTAATGAATGGAAAAACATGCAAATTATAATTGTTAATTCAAAAGCAAGACACCCTTCCAGGGAAAACATTGAAAAATCACTATATGACTACATGCCTTTATGTTGTATGGAAATAATTATATATAAAACAACTGACCTATAAGAAAATTTCTAGACAAGACTAGAAATTAAAATTCTATGTACAGTAATGCTCAGTAATGTATTTTCTTATTACAAAATGATAGAAAAGTGTGACTTTGTTCCCTTTCATTTCATTAAGTTAATTCTCAAAGGAAGGTTCTTCTGAGGTTGTCAGGCAGCTATGTTCCCCTCCTTAGAATAAATTACATTAACAGAAAAGCAGTTGTGAAAAAACAAATTAATAGAGAACTCAAAAGTAATGCAAAAAAGAAAAAAACCAACAAGCCAAGATTGCTTGGCTAAGTGTGGGGACACACGTCCTGAGCTATCCAGAAGGTTTGAACTCAAACAGCAGATTATCTGCTTGTGGGGAAAAATATCCTACAAACAGAGATACTAGATACAAAGCTCAAATAATATCTTACAGCTCTTTAAATCAGCTTTCAGAGATCCCCAGACAAATCAAATTTAGACAGTAAGATTGTGCCAAAGTATGAACAGTAGCTGCACTTTATTTTGGCTTTGAACAAATTCTACAAATAATATCTAAAGTGCAGGGGGTCAGTGAAGAACCAGGTTCCCTGTAGCCTTGGCTCACAGAACTGTGACAGGGAATGGACAGATTGGAGAAGGATTAAAAAAAAAAAAAAAAAAGACTGAAAAGACTGGGTGAAATCCATCAATCCAAGAGTAGGTTTGTACAACCCAGATATCTATCTTACCCTGTCATTCCAAGGGAGCCTTTGTAGTCAGTGAAGACCCAGTAAATACAATCATGTTATCTAAAATGATATTAATTTCATGTTGGAGTTAAAGAAATTAGGTGGATTTAGGGCACTGAGGTTGTTCTTCCTTTCCACCAACCAAAAAGGCAACCCAAGACCACGAGCTCAGCTCGTAGGTACCTACACGGTCGATGCCTTGCAATGAACCCTATACCACTTCTGGGAATACACTTTAGCCTTTCACTTCTCATTTGAAGAATCTTTTGGACTGCTTATTTCTGAAATATATGATGAAGTAAAAAGTTTACATTATACACAATCAATTCAATTATACTTGAGTTGTTTGTGATTGTAATTTCTATGTGCTTTCATGTACATTCCAAAGACCCAACAGCAGAGCCTTTCTGTGGCATTGCCAGAGAACAGCTGTTGTCATCTCCCTTCCAATTTGTGCTTTAGTTCACGTTCTGCATTTTCTATCTGTGGTAAAATATGGGCAAAGCAGTTAAGCTCGGTTTTTCAGAACTAATCACGGGCCCAGCTTTGCTAAAAAAGAGCTGAAGCTCTATCAGCAAACCCCTGCAATTATAAACTCTTTGTACACAACACACAGCTGACAGCTCTTTGAAAAACAGCCAAGAATCACCGAGTGGTAGACTGTACGAGAAATAACATTTTAGGAAATAATCTCTTACTGCATTCAAGCTTGTAAAACTTTAAACTGCTTAGGAAAGGGCAGCTCTCTGGAAATCCTCTCTTCCCTCGGTATTCTGTTCTCCAGCTCTCTGAAGTTCAGTGTTTCCAGTCTCACTCCTTTTGGATGGACAAAAGGAAAGGAATAGCACCTATACTTGGATCAAATCTTGTCCACATCCTGGGCTACAGCTGTTGTGTTTATCAATAAATATCCCAGGGATTTTTAATCCAATTTCTATTTCACAAGTCCTCAGACAAGAATAAGTAACAGATACCTGTTTCATATTCATATGACTATAAAAATTCTCTCTGAAATGGCCTCTCTCTACTTTCTGACACTTGTCAACCGCAGGCTAGACCACAATACAGAGAAAAGGAGCTTGGCTTTTTATTCAGCTGCATATGTCACCTCTGCTTTGAAACTCTGAATTTATCATTTACCTCACCTGACCTCAGATTTTGTGGGGAAGGCCTGGGATACTTTACATAAAACTTGAACAGGACTTGAAGTATGTTTCACCTACTTTGACCTCTTCCTTGGTAATAACACCAATTGTCTCAGGCTTAAATGTGAGATAGTAGCAAATAAAGCTGGAAAATAGAAAGTGATTATTGGTGTAACTCCTAGCAGCATTTACAGTACTAGCCACCAGACGTCCATATCCAACCAGCATCCCTTTTCTAAGACCTAGTTTCCTCTTCTGATCCCTCATTTCCCTGTTTAAAAGCTATAGATCCGGCTCTAAGAGCAATTCCTGCACACTGGACACTCAGCAGCTGGCAGCAATCGGGCTGCAAACCATCCCCCAGGGGCTCGATGGATTGCTAACCTGGTATAAGCACTGGGAGTTGGGCTGTGATTGTTGGGGACTGTGACAGTTGGGGACTGTGATTTTCCCAGGGTGATCTGCCACGCATGGAGCATCTTCCACAGTGTGTTTACTGTTCCATTAGGCTGCAGCCCATTTACACACACTGGGCTCAGAAGAGCTCCTTTCTACTCTCACTAGCAGAGAGCCTAACCTAGGATGGGCTCTGGAAAGGACCACCAGCATCCTCCTTCCACCACTCTCTGCCGAGCATCCTGGTCCTCCTTCCCAGGGCTTGAGCCGCCTCTGACCTGCTCCAAAGCCTGTCCTCAGGGTGATGCCTGCAGCCTCTCGCTCCCCTCCGTGCCCAGCGTGGCTCTGCCATCGCCTGAAGCTCTGCTTCCCTTCCTTCTCCCATCCTGGTCCATCCCGGGGCTGCCTGGATGCAGCAGGGGACGCGCTCCCTTCTCCGGCTGGGGAGGGGGGACAGCTGTCCCGCTGGGAGCGCTGCCCCCCAGGAGGATGGCTGCTCCCTCTCCCTCTCCCCACAGAGTCCATACAGAGAGCAGGGGAAATAAACCCCCCCCAGAGCCCCGTGGCACTCGGCTGGACACCCCCCTTCAGCTCATTGACAACCGACCCAGCATTTCCATGCTCCTAACTCGAAATGCAGGAGGCAGCAATGAAGGGAGCCCTTTTGGAATGAGCTTTTGAGAAAGACAGCATTAAACCTTCTATCAAAATGTAAATATATCGCCTCTGTTATACTCCTTTCCTCCATTAATTTTATAATTTGATCATGGTTTGTTTGTTCTGCTTTCTTTCTTTCTTTCTTAAAAACCCATTACCAGTCCTGGCTCAGCTATCCTCTAAGTATTTATGTAAATGGCAGTGCCCTAAAAGACATAAGGAGCCGTTTTGATGGTTTATTGGGACTGAATTAACAATTCCCTGAGAACAGCACGGGAAAACGTGTGCGGTAGCCACGCACCTTGCACTCAAAAAGCTGACAATCATTGCAACAAACAACAATTGATTCAAATTATTTTACATGCCTCTGAAAGCCTTAGTTTTGAAAGGGCTTATTTTCTAAAGCAAATGGATTCAAAAGGATTAAAAAAAATGGAGTTTACTAAAATTTTTGCTAGCACAACACACTCAGACTTGTGAAGTCAATAGACCTCTCCAACCTTGAGAACGCTGGGACAAGTTTTACACCCAACGTTAGTGCTGCTCAGTTGCAGTGGTGATATCCTAAAGATTTTTTTTAGAAAAACAACAATATAAGAAAAAAAAATATCCCTCAAGCAACAAAAAAGCACCTTATTATTAAATTTGGATAGGCTTAAATTTCATAAATAGATTAAAACAGTGAAAAATTACAATGTACTGAATGTTTTATCTTTAAAAAACCTTTTCCATTGTATTACTGAAAAATAATAAAATTACATAGCTTAAAATACATGCAACAGTTCTGACCGTGAAGCTGCAAAGGTTTTTCTACGTAAGAGAGAAAAAACCCATGAGTTTTATGACAGAATTTCTGCTCTTCAGCCCTCGCTCTCCTTTGAAAAAAAACCCACAGAAACAGGAAAGTAGAAAAATGTTCAGCGGTACTTCCCATTTTGTACTTTTTTTTTTTTTAGAGGTGTCATACAAAACCCGCCTGCTGGACGGCGGGGTACAGACAAGATCTTCGCTGGAATAACCGACTGGAGCTTTGTTCATTTAGTTATCAATAAATCCCTCCAACAGACTCTGTCTTAAGACACGCTTCAGATTTCACGGACAGAAGAAAAGGAGAACAAAAGGTCATCTCTGTGGGTAAGTAAATCCTTGGCTTTTAAAAATAGATAAAATTGTGAGTTAACAAAATACCCTCAGACACAGCTTTAGTAAAAGCTTATAAAGCCTGCAAACCCAGGGAATTTCCACGAGTTGGAAATCTGTTCGTATCTAATTAGAGTATCAATATTTGCTGAGCTTTAATTAAGGGTCATAAAGTTTCAACTTCTTTCTTCAATTTGTGCTTCTAATTTGATCAATAATTTGTTATCAACTGAAAACCAAGCACACCTCATTAATACTAGATAAATCACATTCTGCTTTAATAGTGTAAAAGTTAAACAAAATGGCTGCCAATCCGGAAATCCTGATTTTCTCAAACATCCTATTCCAGGACGGAATTAAATCTTTAGACCAAGGAGACCAGCATATTAGCCATTCTACGGAAAATATCTGCATTGAACTTCAGAAACATCAAAATAAAAAAATATTTCATTACTGAAAACCGAAATAAATTCAGATCCAAACCAATCTACAAGGCACCCACAGCAGAGAGCTTAACGAAGACAGAACACAAAAGCTAAGTCAAAGAAATGAAACACAGAAAACATACACTAGGAAATTATATATCCTAAGTCCAGGAAAACACACACAAACAGAGCTAGAAGAAAATGTTAAGACCTTTAGATGAGCAGAGAAAATTAAAAAAATAAGTTAAGAATTGGATTCTACAAGCAGGAGTGAATCAGGAGATATGGTAGCGTTACGGTACAAAACACTAACATAGTATGTGACATACTCGATGCCTTTGACTCCCTGATCATCCTGAGATTATTGCAACATTAGAAATCACGCTGCACAGACCAGGCAGAACAGTGTCACGACTCAAGGTGAAGACTCAAAAATTACAGATAGGTTCTCCTGCTGCGCTTTAGCTAGCAGCAAGCGAGATGAAGTCTATGCCAGAAGAAAGACTGTGAAAGCTAGGAAATAAAGTAAACAAAGGATTTAAATCAATCCTTTCTGGGGGTGGGGGAAATGGGAAGAAATAAAAAAAAAAAGAAAGAAGCAGCAAATTCAAGATTATTTAACAAAGGCAGAAAGTGAAACGTATAAACTGAGTTTCATCAATCTGTATTTTTCTGAACTGTGTTTTACAATCAGTATACAAACTGGTGAGCCCCTTCCAAAGCTCTTCAGAGCTTTAATGAAAGTTACCATATTAAAATCTAATCTTCCTAAGAGTTTTTGAAAAAGTATAGTGATTCACTACTGCATAAAGAATTCTTGCGGTATTCTGATTTAAGAATCAAAGAAGAAATGGCATTATGTGTTTTTGGAAAGGAGAACAGAACTGTTTCAACAGGCTGGAGGGATGGATGGAGAGACTAGCCAGGGACTAAACAGAAGGAAGAGGGACAGAGGGAGAGTTTACTGTGAGAAACGCCTGGCCAAGAAGGAGTAGAGGCTGGAAGGAAAAGCCACCAAGGAGAGGATGGCTGGGAGCGCGGCTGGAGAGAGGGCAGAGGGATGAGGGAGGAGACCCGAGGGGCTGCGGCAGGACACCCCTCATGCTCAGGTGGTGGAGCTGCTCCCGGCTGGATGCAGCGCTTCTTTTCTAAGATGGAATGGACCAACCGGAGTTTAAACCAGGTTTGGGAGATTTCAGTGTTTACGGAAGTCATAAAACTACCACTTTTTCATTTTTCTTAAAAACACCCTTTGATGAAGCAGCAGTTTGAGTCGTGTGCATCTATTGTTAATCCGAGGGGGAATCTCCCCAGAAACTTCACATCCCCCTCCCAAGCCCCCTCCTCACGCTGCCGTTGACTGCCCCATCACTCCTCTGACATTCAAGTTCTGCTAACGACTGCTTCTGATTCCCTTATCTTTCATGTTATCTGGAGATGAGAACTACCTGGGGATTTATTTTCAATTGTCAGTATCTTCAAAGCAAGGCAAGTTGGCTGAGGTGGATGAAAACACAGTAATACCAGATTCATTCATTATTTATTCGTTTCCTTGAACCTGGCGGAAATCAACAGAAGTGGTACCTCCTCACTCTTCTCCGTAACTCAGAACGCTTCAGTTCTTCCTAAAATAGGACTATTGCAAACGATTGCCTTTCAGTAAGTGGTAGCTCACTCTGACATTTCAAATTTACTAACGAACCCCTACATCAAAAAAAAAAAAAAAAAAACCCAAAAAAAAACCAACAAAGGAAGATGACTTTTTGACACTTCTAATAAGTACAAGACTGCCATGCCTACAAAAATGAATCTGACAAAAAATAAAAACAACTCATACATGGAAAATTCTATTAAAAAATACATTGATATAAAATTATGAAAACATACTGCTGTAGTTCCCAAGATAGGATTCGCTTAAGGAGTGTTTATCCAGATGGAGAAAACCCATTATCAATGGCCCACATCAGAAAAGTACTCAAGCCACTCAAAGGACTGAAAATATCACAAAATCATATGAATTACAGATAAAAGTCCCATTAGTCCATCTTGAAGCACCCAAGTACTGCAGCAATACTTGTGAGTGCTTTAGAAAAGAAAGTGAGAGAGGAGACATTTCCTGTCAAAATAGATATTTTTTTGATGCTTCCTACTCTAATTTTAAATGTCTTAAAGGATGGAGCTTTTAAAATTTCTTTAAGAAATCCCTTTCACAATTGTATAGATCTCAGTGTCAGGTAGTTATCTTGTTATTGATCTAAACTGTCTCTTTACTAAATTATATCCCATTACATCCAGTCACATTCCCTTTGGCACATTCTCCATGTCGCAGCAAGACAGCCTTCCCCTCCTCAACACAAAGAATTCAACCACATCTTTGCTACCTTCCAGGTACTCACATCATTCCCGTTTCTCCAAGTGGCTGTCACGTTGCCATTACTCATTAATTAGTCAAACTATACACCCATAGCTTTGGTTTTTCCCCTTTCAGGTCTATCCTCCACCCTCTTACCGACACCAGTTGGTGGACCAGGAGCACACAGACATCCCAGCAGTTTTCTTACCAGCATTTTACAGAAGATCCCAGCGTCGTGATCTGGTGGCACCTTCTCTGAGCAGATGGTATTCGCTCCTTACGGGGAGTCCTGCCAATCCTTAGATTTCTTGGTTTGATGATAATGTGGAGGAGGTAAATAAATATAAATAAATAACAAAACAACAGAGTCCTTGCTGTGTGCTTGCTTAATGTTCAGTTAAAAAAAAAAAAAAGCCTCATCTGGATGTATATACTGGGACATTTCTTTGGCTCCTTCTCCTTGGAAAGCTTGTACTAAGCTGAATGCATCCTCAGCTCAGAGTTCTGACAAATTTGCAGCAAAATCTCAACACCTGAAGTCATTTACAAATCACACAGCAGAAAACACAGCACTATCCCACCCCAGAGCAGCCAGGGGGGGTTGGGGGCAATCACTTCATTAGGCACCAATCTGGGATTGGTCTCCCTCAAGTGCAGAAGGTTAAGTTTAAGTTTAGAAGGTTAAGCCTTGTTGCCAGGAGAGAGGCACATCGGAGGAGGCAGCCTTTTCCCCCATCCCCAACGACACCCCTCTCCACAGACTAAAGACAAATCCTGAATAAGAACAGGACCCTAAAAAAGGAGAAGAAACACACCTATGTCACTTTGTCTCCCGAAGGATACAAATGAAAAACTTAGTCCTTACTCCTCAGATGATGCAGGTGCAACTTTCCACTTGCACAGCATTATGCTCAGCCATTGAAAATTGGATTTTTGCGCTTTCTGCCTAGCCAACCAGATAAAAATAAAAAAAAAAATCCCTACACTTCAGAAAACAAGCCTAAAGCAATATTCCAAGCATGAAATGGCAGAAATTCTCTGTACCTTAAAGGAATAAAGTTTTCCTGACAATTGGGAATCAGGGCACACTATTCCTGCAGTTTGCTCCACTTAACTTGGCCAGCCACCTTGAAATCTCCCTCTGCAATCTGCTCCCACACTCATGTACATCAGCTGTGGCTCCCCCTCTAAATCAGCACCTTAAATGGGTCGTTAAATGCTAGATTTTTTTCAGGTGTGAAGTTTGGAAACTCTTCAGCCAGCACCATTATTAAGGATGCCACAGACTGCCCGTGCTGTATGGTGTGCTTCTGGCTCCTCAAATTGCTTGGGGCTGGAGCTCTCAGTAACAACCCCAAGTTGTGGCAGTTCTGTGCAAGTTCCATAAAACAACGAAGTTAAAAGAATAGAAAAAAAAAACCTGAAAAAGCAGTGACTCCTTTTTGTCAAAACTGAAAAAAACACCAGCCACTGAACAATTTTTGTATAAACATTCACCTAAACACAATCTGTAACAAAAAGCATCAGAGAAGAAATTTCACCTTCCAAAATGTCACCTTCCAAACTCTCACCAATGCTGGAGCATAATTACTAATCTTGCTTCGCATTTTTCTCCTGTCTGCCTCACTCAACTTGGTATGATTTGTATGTTTGGAAAATGGCAAAAGAAAGGTCTTGGTTGTCTGCAGTTTCCCATACTGGAGAATTAGCTACAGAAGAAAACATGTTTTCTGTTTGTTCGTCTATTGAATGTGGGAGAAATAAAAATGAAACAAAATAAATTACCAAATCAAAATAAAAAATAAAATAAGAAGGTCTGTAAATGGAAAAAATATTTTTTTAACTTCATATAAGGTCATTTTAATCAATCAGCTGCTACTACAGTTGCAGTGGCATACAAAGAATTTTATAAAGCTGGTAAAGATGTGGATTTTACATATTTTTTAACTTTTCAGTTATTCTTTTGGAAAACAACCCATTTCCTACAAAGCATTTCTGTGGCTCCCAATGAAGAATGTGGCATGGGGCTCAGGAGCATATCGGGTCTACAGAATGACCAGGATTGATAAAAACACCTCTGTTAGGAACTATATCCCCCCTTTCCTTTTCTTCTCTTGAAGAACAACTAAAAACATTTAATTTCTAAGATTTACCAAAGAGACAGTACTTTAATATATTCCTACTTAAATCCCTGCCTTGGAAATTGAACTGGAAAGGATAAGAATGAGCCCCTGAGTTTTAGGAAGTGGAGAAGAATAATATTATGAAAAGATGAGGGGGTTTGTTAAAAAAATAAGGGAAAAGATTGTGATCTGCCTACTTTAATTTCCCTTGCTCTTACCAGGAGGAATAATTGGGTCCATCACTATAGCTCATCTAGAAAAAAGCGTGTTGTCTGACACAAACAAGGCTGTGAGAGGAGGATGGGAGACTGAAAAACACCCTCACAGGAGTCAGGAAGAGCCCAGTGACCACCCGTCGTATCAGCAGAGACAACATAAAGCTCACATTAGAGGGACTGTGGATGATGCCTCCGAAGACCTCAGAGAAAAGGAATCTTGGTCAATTTTCATTGAAATAATCATCATTTTTCTCAGAGGAAGGAAACGGCACAGCAAAATAATGAAGACCAAGAATTAGCGCTGTAGGAAATCTATAGTAGAAAACATTAGGAGAAAAACTATAGTTTATATATATTGTAGTATAGAGAAACTATAGTAGAAAATATTAGCACGGCTAAAAGTGATCCAGTGGGCATCTGCTCTATGGACAGGCCCCAGAGAAATGTGAATCAAGCTGGTTGATGAGTTGGGTTTAAAACTAATAAATACAGGTGGAAATCATAAGTTTTGCTACATTTGCAAAGAAAAAAAAAAGAAAAAAAAAAGAAAAAAAAAGAAAAAAAGAAAAAAAGAAAAAAAGAAAAAAAGAAAAAAGAAAAAAGAAAAAAAAGAAAAAAGGAAAAAAAAGAAAAAGAAAAAAGAAGAAAAAAAAAGAAAAAGAAAAAAAGACCCATCTACAACCAGCTTGTTCTTGAATACATAATCCAGCATTTAAAACTTTAAATGGACAATTCTACGGATGATTGTCAAAATTTAGAGTCGGGACACCTCATTCAGACAGCCAAAACCCAGGGTGACCCCTTAAAAAACAAAACCAAAAAGTGAAATGCATTTTATCAGAACGTAGTGAGGATCAACAACACTGAGACACATTTGGTCATTGCTTTTCAACACTTCTTCACCCCAAACCCAATCTATTTTCTGTCAATCAGCGGTTACTTAAGTTTTGAGCTTACTGCACCATTTCCTTGCCACCCTCTCTGGAGCTCAACCAGGGAAACAGCGGGTGCAGGGCTGCTCAGCAGAGAACTGCAGAACAGCTCCTACCGAACTGGATTCAACTTCCTAGGCTTTGAAATCAAGACATAAATAAGGGAAATTATGCCATATTTAGCAGTAATTAGCTAAGGAAAGTTTACAGACAGTGCAAAGTTCACTAAATAATCCCTTTTCAAAGGGATTGGCACAAGAGCTGAAATATTAAATTTCCAGAATTACTACTTTTTCCTATTTGGCATAATGTTACTTTTTTATTCTAAGACTAATTACACTCTGGGAAAACCTATGCTGAAGAAATTAACTTTAAAAAGTGAACTTAAATGAAACAGAAACTGTTATTAGAAAGAATATTTTTTTAATACACTTTCTGAGCTGCAGAGCAATATAAGGGTTTTCTGGAGACCTTTGTAAATCATATCAAAGGAAGGAGAAAGAAGATATCCTTGTTTATTTCTTAAGGTGTCATTCACGGTAAATGGGTTTTGAAATGATCCTGCACTTGCTTTTTCAGAGATAATTCAGCTTTACAGCCTCTAATCCTAAATGTAAAGATTTCTTGACCAACAATAGAAAGAAGTAATCAAGAATAAACATCATTTTTAAGGGAAAAGTTATTTTGAAGCAGAAAACAAGGTTCCATGTCTTTTCTTGTTATACAATTCTTTGCCAGGGGGGAAAAAAAATGGACAAATTATTATCTTGGTGATGCTGCTGCTCTACTTTTGACCACTTCACCTTTTGCAATAGTTTAGATCAAACCTAAGACAAGGTAGATTCAGAATAATGTTTACACCTTGGACATATTCTCCTTTGCCAAAAAAACAACATCAGCAAAGAACGAGTCACATTCAGAAAGATATTTTTGCAAAATCACTCTACAGAAAAACATTTTAAAATACTTAATTCTTTTTTAGCATCAGTTCAGAACCACAGGTGCTAAACAGCATTCTAGAAAGAGAAAAGGAAGAAGCAAAGCCAGACCCGTCACGCAAAAAACCTTCCTGACAACATACATCTGGCAATTACCCAGTAGTCAGTTTAAATTTCCTGAAAAATTAACAGTTCCAGCTTCAGTCCAGACTTCCAGGGCCTGGAAACCTTTGTGTGCCAGTGATTTGTCCCAGCTGGGGCTGGCCAGGCGTCAGGCACAGGAGGAGGGCTGGAAGGGGCAGGAGTTATTAATGTCTCCCGTGCAAACTACCAAACTACCACAACAGTAGGCTCCTTTTAATTTTTAAAAACATGAAGTAAACTGAACAAATCCATTGAAAACGTTGTGGAAAATTACAGAAAAAAATATAAAAAGGCAATTGTATTTTTTTCTGTGTATTACCTTCTCTATAATTCAGTATTCCAATGTATAGATTAAATGGAGGCAACCAAACCGGAGTCTGCAATCTGTTACTGCTAACGGTACAGAACGACTGATGGCACCTGCAACAGCTGCATCCACCCTCTCTAACCTACCAGCTTGGATTTTGCATGAACAAATCAATGTTCTTTTATATATATCCAGAGTCACAGATACTCCAAAATGACTCAATGCCACATACATATTCACCTACACAAACACACGTGATGAGAAAGGAGCAGTTATTATTTGTTGGAGAGCTTACCTAGGCAGTAAGTCTCTGGTGAGTTCACTCAACTGGCCAGATAAAGAAGGGTTTGGGTTTTCTAGTTGCCCCATTGGCTAAATCTGCTGTAGGTTTGTCGACAAAAGACAATCCAGACAGACCTCTTCCCCAAAACCCTAGACAGCAACATTGCCTTCTTTTTCCCACCACATAAACTCATTAGCACTATCTTTACACTGTTTCTTTAATTCTCTTAAGCTGATGTGAACTGTAATCATGGTTTTGTTATTTTTCAAGCTGAACCTTACTCCTCTTTACAAGAGCAATACCCTGTGTATTCACCTCTCCAGAGAAGCTCACAAAGGGGCGAACTCTCTCCCTCCCTCCCTCACCCTGCTCGTTTTGCCCTTGCACAGACACTGATTTACCAAATAATTCTTTCTGGCCGCCTGACTGAGGTGTCAGCACAGCGACTCCCCCTGTTGTGCAGGAGCTGTACCATTGCACTGTTGTTGTGCAGGAGCTGTACCATTGCACTGTTGTTGTGCAGGAGCTGTACCATTGTACTGTTGTTGTGCAGGAGCTGTACCATTGCACTG
>JAOQGL010000012.1:21817783-21829217 GCA_027564165.1 Gallinago nigripennis | reverse complement strand
TCTCCCCTCAGCCTCCTCTTCTCCAAACTCAACCTGCCCAGTTCCCTCAGCCTCTCCTCGGGTGACTTGTTCTCCAGTCAGATCTATTATATATTTCATTAAAAAAAATACATACTGTTACAGAGAAAAAAATACATCTAAACTTGGAATAAAGTTGGAAAAATGTGTCTAAACTTGTTAAGAAAGCAACATGTGAAGAACACGCGTATGTTAACCTCAATACAGTGCTTTGCAGTGGAAAATACCGGGGAGTGGGGGTCAAATTAAGCTGGTAAAACCCAGGTGCAAAATAACTAACAGGCCTTGGGTGCCTGCGGGGGCTTGAGCTGGGGGGGTCCTTTCCAGAGGACGGTGAGGGAGGTAGATCAAACAGTCACCCGCAGCAGTTCGAGTCAGACCTGGGGGCTGGGAGCCATCCAGCACCCACGGCAGACTCTGGAGGAATGAATTCTCTGAAGGAAGACTCTACACGGGAAAGTGACCTTTGAGAAATGGCACTACCATACTGAAAGAAGTTATCCACTATTCATTTGGTGGCAAAAAAATAGCTTTTATGATGTTTTCCTCCTACAAGTCACAGTTGCGTGAGTGATTTGAAATTTATTCGAGTTGGCATATTATTTATGAATTTTGTTAGCTACAGGTTCTTTCTGAAATCACTCCTCTGCAATCCTGCTAATGATGAAAGTACTCAGTTGAGCTTGAATTTTGGTCTGAATCTTGACTTTCTGACTCTGCACTGAATCTGCACTTCTGAAAGTAAAGACAAGCATCTTTTATCCCTCACAATTAATTTTCTAAAACTTTGCTTCTCTAGGATAGAGCTGGTGTTTTTCAGAACAGAAGAGGAACGTGTGGCCCATCTCAATGACTTGCCTCGAGGTCCCGGTGCCTCTTCTGTAGTGGAGAGACATGGAAAGTCTTTTGCTCCGTGGTGTTGGTGATGATGAGGAGGTGAGGAAGAGGGTGTGAAGACGCACACCACGTGTGTGGTGGGGGAGGTTTGCGTGTCCCAGCCACCACAGCCAGACAGGCCAGGCCATGTCACCTGCAGAGGAGCTTCAGCAAAAGCCAAAACTTTTGTGCAAAAATGTGCAAAAAACTTCACTGCAGACTAAGGGGACGGTACTTTCCTCCTTAAACTTAGAGAGTCTTCCAGAGTTCATTTACTAAGATTGTCTGAAAGGGAAATTATGTGCCCCAGAGTAAACAGCACAGTTCTCATCTTATCCCGCTGAGAAAGATGCTGTGCTCCGTTGCCCCTGCTGTGAAAAGCAGAAGTCATTTCAGCTCACTTCACTCTGCAAGCGCAGGGGAATAGTCCCAGTGACCACCAATCAAATTTACAAACCATCTGTAGGATGCAAGCCTGACAAAAACGAGATTAAGAGCTGTCAAATGAAACGATTGGATATTAATTACAGCACTCCCTGAACATTCCCCCCATTCCCAGGAGATGCTGCACCTTCTTTTTCATCAGAGATCGTGTCGGAACAGGAGCCTGAACTATGAGCAGTCCCACCTGGGTCCAATCCTTCACTTCCTTGGGTCTCATAAAGCAATTTTCAGCTGAGCCCAGTGGATGTACGATACCCCCTCTCAGAACATTATGCTTTCTTTGCAGAAGCCTTAGTGACTTTTCAAGATGCAAGGAAGTAGAGAAGGAGGTCAGCTGTCACTAGGAGATGATGATTACCATAATGAAGTGTTCTCCAGTTCATCTATCCTCCCACTTTACACAGGTTTTTATCATTAATAAAGATTACTTACCATTTATTGCCCCTCTCCCTCCCCCCCAAAAAAATATCTGTAAGCATTTTCTAATTATTCTTTGTAGGGATTGCCCTTATTGCAAATACAGTATCAAATCCCAGCCTAGCTCTAAAGCTGCAAGTTCTGACATAAATATACTCTGAAAATCAGGCAGTGAAGAACCTGATTAATATCACTTTTAATGGCTGAGCTAATTCGTGGGCATCTTTGCTGCTTTAGCCAATGCAGCACAGGCATAAGGAGGGGGTGGGAAACTTGTGGGGTGAGATAAAGACAGTTTAACAGAACAGTAACAGGAGAGGACTAATAATAATGATTATTATTGTTGCTGTTGTAAAAGAACATACAAATTAAAGTGATGCAACACAAGTTGCTCTCCCCACGGAACGGTGTCGGTTGGTCAGCCTGTCTGGAGTGGCACTGACCCTGCTCTCCCAAAGGATCCCCCTGGGAGTTCTGTGTCTGCCCTATCGCCAGCATTTCATCGCCTCTCCCCACTAATACTTTGGCAGACAACACTTTAAAACACTCTTCCCAAGGGAAGCTGTGAGAGACATTCCAACCTGCCAGCAGCACTCGTGTCCTCGGGAATTAGGGGTTCACTGGACGTGGGGTCCTTTACGTTAGGAGGTGCCTATGAAACAATAGGACTTTTTAGGACTCACACCTACATACTTTCTCTAAAACAGAGAAGAGGTTTCGGAGTGTTTTATGGCCTGGTTTTGTTCCTTAATAGGTTAAAACATTCCAAGCGTTTTATAAACTTCATTCAAGTCACCGCAAAATTTCCCTGTACCTTGAAGAAAACTCAGAATGCTGTTATAATGGCTTCGGTCTCAGTGAAAACCACTAATAGAAATAGGGAAATAGAAATTCTAATAAATCCAAGCAGTGAAATTCACTTCCAAATAAAAAAAGCAAGCTCAAGAATTGCCCAGCCCCTCCCCGTGCCTTGGTGTCTCCTAAAACTGTGCTTCAGCAGATTTTGGGGTGTTGCTGACACCCGCACAGGCGGGGAGCCCCTCTCATCTCACACAGCAACCTGCCTGGGGCCAAACGGCACAGCTCTCTGTGCAGGGGCAAAATAGGAGTTTGTTTCAAATATAAATTCATTTTCTGGTTTTGCAGTCATTTTGTGTCCTAATTATAACAATCTAATTTGTAAACAACACATGCTGAGGGTTTGACAGTGGATTTCTGATGAAACACAGAGTGCAGATTTTAATTATATGCAGTTCTAATGCAGCGAGCACTGCAGCTTTTTTGTCATCTTTGAAATGGTAGGAAAATGTAAAAAAGAAAGGTTTTTGAAATATGAGCATGAAGGTAATGAGATCAATAAATGTCAGCTAGAATAAGTAACCACAACTCTAGAGACTCACTAACCTTTCTACAAATTCCAGAAATAATAGACTGGCTTGGATGAGGAATTCTTTAACAATGAGAAACAGATACAGTTATAAGGGGGAAGTGAGCCAACGACGGGTGAATAATACCAAAAGCATTGCCTTTTTAGGTAAATGACAGGAAACAATCAATAATTTTGCTTTTCCTTCTGCGATCCTCCCCAATGCACTTCCTTTTGCACCTTCTGATTTTGAGAGCAAAGTATAATAAAACCCCACATGTAAACCTGGAGTTGAACTATTAAATACGACGTGAAGTGCAGGAAGAGACAGCAGTTTCCAGACTGATGGCCTGATCCTCCTCTCAGACGGACAAACAGGGCAGAACATAATTGATCTCTGTATAAATTCCACACACTTAGCAATCCCAAGATTTGGTGGTGTACGGGTTATATATATAATTTATGCAGACCCAGAGGTTAAAAATGAATTAATTTGAGAAAAGAAACTGTGCTTCGTTTTAATGGTAGACTCTAACAGTTGAAAGAGAAAACATACATCATGCACAGAGTGTTGCATTAAGTAATATTTGAAATGGTAATGTTGGGGGGTGGTTTGGGGGTTTGGATTTGTATTATTTTGCTTTGGTTATATTGGGTTTGGTTTTGTTTGTTTGTTTTTTCAATTAAAAGTGCAAGAGGCATTGAACCTGAGGTGAAAATGGAAAGGAACAAAATAATATTTTTTTTAATTAATTGTACAGTTTTCCTGAAAACATATTAGCATTTTTGAAGGATATGCAAAATACACTAAGGATTTATGTGTATAACAAACCAATTTTAGGGAAATTGCCTTTAAAAGGGAGTGGTAGAGATAACACGGAAAATAATTTTTATTTTATCATCAAAGTTGGGGTTGGGTGGTTTTTTTGCCCCAGCATTGATTGAATATTTTTGGGAGTAGATAACAAAAATGGATGGGCAGAGACTGAGATCCAGTCATTGCAGTTCACTTAGTGTCTGCAAGCAAAGGTATGCAATTTTTAAAATTATGATTTTCAAATGGTAAGTCAGGCATAAAACCAGCTAGAGATATTAGCAGTTTACATTTCATGTTTAAAACACTAAAGTAATAAATCAAAAAGGCTCCGTAAAGAACATACCAAGTATTACAGTATCACCATTAACTTCCGTGATCAAGTTCCTGTTTTCTATCATTCCGTATGTCCTTTTGGAAATCAAAGGAGTTGAAGAACTCAGTCGCTATCTGTGAAATTCTCCCAGTGTCTAATTCCAATTCCACCCAGATCCCTTTGCTTTGCTTCAAACTACTTCTCTGAGAAGGGTTGTTCACGTATGTACGCGTATGTACACGTGTGTACACATGTATGTGTGTGTGCATTTTTATACAGAGCATTTTAAATACATCCTTGTATATAACATGTTGTGGGGCTGGAGTTCCTGAAGGGAACAAGATCAGCATCTAGTCTGCAACCCAACAGAAAGTCACAGGTTGCTGACACCCTGTGTTTTCAGCACAGAGCAAAGAAATTAATGTTCTGAAAGCTGAGTCAAACCATCCTGTAAAGGTTTGACCTTTACAGGAGGTAAGGTAAGCGTAAATTCCCAAAATAAACACACTGATTTTCTCCTCAACTTCCCTCCTTTTAACATGTCTCTAAGTGCTCATGGAGTGTCCCTACCCCAAGGGTCCTTCTGCTGCAGAGAGTTTTGATGGACAGAGAGACCCAATCCACCTACCGCTTTTAATCCATTTCCTCCAGAGTCTGACTTTCCAAATGATGCATCAAAAGCCATGGCTACGGCTGCAAAACCAGGAGACCCACTGATTCCGGAGGTACTTCAAGTCTAATATCAGCTGCTATTGCTCATCCATGAAAGCACTTGTGTCCTGTCTCGCTAGGAATTTGATTAAGTGGCTTGTGGAACATTCTTCTTTTCTGGATTTCACGTCACCTCGGACTTAGTAAATGTTCTCAACTTCCTTCTCGATACAACCTGGTGGTTGTTGAGGGTCACTCCAGGAGCTCAAACTGGGCTTCGAGTCAGTTCATTTGACCAGGACTTGGAGTACAAGAAGTGCTGTGGCAGCAGCAGAACTGCAGAAAGGGATGTGGAGAGGACCTCCTCTGCTCCAGCCCCCCCTGAGTGTGGGAGCAGCCCTGGAGATGGGGCTGTCCGTGAGATGGCTCACAACTCGGTGCAGCCGTGGAAGCTGGTGCTGTGTCCAGAGAGCACCCGTGTGTGTGGATGACCCAGGAGCAGTTCAAAGCCAGAAGCAGCTGCTGGAAACGTTCCAAATCAGGTAAGCAAAAAGCTTTCAGCTTTGGGAAATACATAGACAGGTTACGTGCCAGTTATAACGCCGTGTTTTGTGTTCTATTACCCCAAAACCCTGAGCTGTATAAATGGGGTGTGCGGCCATGGATAGGAAGCAATGTTTAAGTATAAAAACCTTTTCAGCCTATGATTTGGAATGAAGAGAGCTTCGGTGAAATCTTTTCTTGCCTGTAAAGGCTTGGCTGTGGCACAGCCTTCCCCCGTAGGGCTGCTCCGAGGGGTCTGAAGAGCAGCTGGCTGCAGAGACCTGCGGGGGTCTTGCAGGTGACAGGACAGTAAAATGGCAGATGAAACGCAGTGGCAATAAACACAAAATAACACCTGTGGGGAAAATAACTCAAATTACACATCCACGGTGCTGGTTAATTACCTACTGCCACTCACGGAAGAAATGTTAAAGTTCCTGGACAGGGTTATTCAAAAATGTCAGCTCATTGCCCAGCAACAGTCAAAAATGCCAGTCAAATGTTAGAAACTGCTAGGAAAGCATTGAAGAGCAAAGAAGAAAACATTTTAACAGACTCTGCTCTGAAAGCAAAGGTGGAATAGGCTGGGAGCAGAGAGGTAGGAATGGTCCACAAGCTGAGCTGCAAAATACTCTTTCCAATTTCTAAATATTCAAGAAGTAGAACAAAAACATTATGTGGAAGCAAGCTTAAACAAAGAGTTCTGTTGCATAATCCATCATCAGATTATGAATTAATTGCCTCAGGAGGTTTGTCAGCAGAGAACATAAGTGGACGAGATTCCCTGCCTGCTGTTGAAGAGAAAGGCCAAAATGCATGTTCAAAGTCAAGCAGCCCCTACACTGAGGATTTCCCAGAGTCAGTGCTCACAGAAAACAAGGGCGAGTTTAATTTCTCTTGCTTTGTGGTACTTGGGTGACCATTGTCAGAGAGAAGATAACGGACAGCTCAACACACAAACTTTATGTTCTTAAATTATGATGCAGTCATAATTTCTGTTCCAAATGATATCTTACTCCTCATCTAAAGAAGGGGGTAGAATTGCCATTCAAAGTGGCTTTGACAGACTGGAGAAATGAGCCAACAGAAACCCCCTTCAGTTCAAGAGTGACAAAAGCAGCCCCCTGCAGCCAGGACAGAGTGACCCCACGGAGCAGCACATGCTGGGGACCAACGAGCTGAAAAGGAGCTCTTTGAATGCTTCCAGCAAGATTGTAGGTCAATGGATGTGACTCATTCCTTCTACTCTGCCCTTGTGAGACCACACCTGAGTACTGTACCCAGCTCTGAGATCAACAGAATAAGCAGCAAGAATTTAATACACCAGAGTAAATAAATCCAAGGCAGTTTTGGAACTGCAGCACCCTGGACACCAGGAGGGGATGAGGGAGTTGGCCATGTTGATGTTTATTACCTAGACTTGTCCTGTGAAACAGAGCACTGCTGCAATATGGGGGTTGAAAGTGGTAGAACTTCATATTTGGCATCTAGCTGACATGCTTGCCTGCTGTCTCACTTTCTGCATTCACAGCTCACGGCATCTCAGTGACAGAGAACCAGAAAGACCCATGGAAACAAAGAAGAAAAAGTACTGCACTTTGAAATGAGACTTTCGTCTGACAGCCCAGTGTAAGTGTCTCTCAGTGGCTGCCAAGAGAGCAGAGAGGGACCAGCCATCAGCTGGGGTTTGGACCGGACCATAGAATCACAGAATTGTCTCGGTTGGAAGGGACCTTTCAGATCATCTAGTCCAACCATCAACCTCACTCTGATAAAAACCATCACTAACCCATGTCACTATATCAACCCATCTTTTAAATACCTCCAGGGATGGTGCCTCAACCCCTTCCCCGGGAAGCCCGTTCTAATGATTAATAACCCTTTCCCTGTAAACATTTTTCCTAATCTCCAATCTGAACCTCCCCTGGTGCAACTTGGGACCATTTCCTCTTGTCCCATCCCCTGGGACTTGGGAGAAGAGACCGACCCCCACCTCTCTACAACCTCCAGTCATGAAACTCTTGAAAACATTTCTTTTTTCAGATTAAAATTTTAAATTATAAGATTTAAATTTAAACCCAAAACACAGACACACACACATGCCTGCATTCATGCTCCTACTCAACCATGGTATTAGAAAACTTCTGCTTTGATGCTTTAGCTTCAAGAAAAAACCTTTACAATTGCAATGAAATGCTGATGACTGAAAGTTTCCTCCATGACAGGTATTTATAAACTTTGAAATTCTCAATGCCTAAATACTGCTACTCAGTGATAGCATTAGTTCTCACTTCACAGGAGCACAGTACTTCCCTGTGTCCTTGGGGGAAGACATTTCCTCCTGCTGTCAGCCTGCAAGAAATAAGGTTTCTGCGTGGAAGAAGAGGACTGTCCCAGCTGACAAGTGCAAAATGGAGTCAGAGAGGTCACACTAAAAAAACCTGCTGAAGGACTTGTAGCCAAGATCAAATCTGGATAGGTCTATATTACTGAAATTGTTTCAGAGATACTTTTGACAGGTGGCACTAAGGAAGATCTGTTTCTCAAGCTTACCACAAGATGGAGGTGCTGTAACTCAGAATCCCTCATTAAGGGAAATTAAGGAAAACGGTGGGTGTTGTACAACAGGTACTGTAAATTTTTATGGATGTATTTAAGAAAGCAATCCAAAATAATTGTATGCAACCGTGTCATATTATTTTATTAATTTATTTTGAGCAAACTGTGTAATGACATAGCTAATCATCTTTGGGCCAGCACTAGTTTGAAATGCAAGAGCACTGCATTGGGATTCCTGCATGCTGCAGACGCTCTTCTGCATCCCATACCCATTGCAGGTGGGGATGGCTGACAATGTAAGTTCTTCAAAAGCATCCAAAGTGATGGTTGCCAGAGTCAGGTGGGTGCCACCTTCTTGGACATATTATTCTGAGATGATCTTTCCCTAAATCGAGCCTTTTGGAGCTTGGCACCAGCAAAAAGAGATGAGAAAGGATGTTTTTGTCTGTAACAAATATAGGTCTGATTGTGCTCGCAAGCATTCACTCTGGCCTCCATCAGAAGACCCAGGATGGTGTTTGCCATCTAAAGGTTTTGAAACTGCTAAATAAGTCATGATTATAGTGTAGCTCACTTGCCTGTAATAGAAGTTGCTGAAGCAGAGACAAATAAGGGAGCCTTCATTTAGGCTTTCTGCAGACGCCCAGCAGATCTTCACAGATCTTCATCTTGGAGATGAGTTGTTCCTCTGCTCCAAAAGCTTTGTCTTATGAGCGTGCATGAAAAGGTTCTTGTCCTGTGTTTTCTTCTTCTTTTATTCAAAACTTCAAAGAGAAAAGGTTAAACGTTTTTCTCTGCTGCTCCGTATTTTCCTTCACATCTTTGCTACCGGTTATTTTGCTCTTTTCAGGAGAATTTGAAGCATACGTGAAATTGGTTGGTCCAGGTTACATCACAATAATACAGAATCGGGAACAATCAGAAAGGGGAGCGTTATGAAGACACAATTTTGATAGTTCTGTAACTAGTTGGATACTTTTGATGTTTCAGTGAAGCTAAGTTTACATCGGACAAGTACAACAACCCAGAGAAGTGAATCTCTTTAGGTGCTCCTAAGCCATGGACCAACAATCCATGTGCAAATACCACCTTCATCTCCACATTGCCCCATCCCTGCTGGGAGCAACCACACTCCATGACCTGCTGGTTGAACAGTTCATGCATGGTCTTAGTCAGATTAATTTAAAAATACTAAGATTCAAGATCTGAAAACACGTAGATATCCCCCGACCTAAAATAAATTATATTTCCATAGCAAGAAATGCCGAAGGAAGAGTAAGAGCATGAGGAGGAACTGTGTAACAGTTGTAGACAGTGTCCAAAGGCAGAACAATCACTGTGTGGCTTCATGAGGGAGGAGAAATGAAATTGAAGTTCTCAAAAGAGTTCTCAATGTACTTGAGAAAATTGTGAATGTTGAAGGTGTTTAGAAAACAAGTATACATAATAGATTGAAATCTTATTTGATATATTGTTGTAGAGCTGCTATAGGATCCACGTTATCATTCATTTTTAATTCATTCTTTAAAATTTAATGTAAATTGCCAGAGATATATAGCAGACAAAACTCACATAGTTGGGGAATAAAGAAGTAAAAATGTATCAGAGATTTCAGTTGTAAAATATCTGCTATTCACAATGACAGATTGCTGCTGAGCAAGCTTGTGATTTACCACATACGATAAATAATTTGCTTTAATTTCTCCTAATTCCAAAAAAATCCCAGAAAAGGCACTAAATCAGAAAAGATTTATTTTAAATGATTTTCTAAATTAAATTCTGTAGACTTCATTGCTATCACAACTAAACATTTCACATAAAAATATGTTCTGACACATTGAATAATTTTGCAATCTGCAAATATTTGTAAAATAACTCAGTGAGTCAGAATCTGCATTTATTTATGTAAAAAATGTTTCCAAAGAATAACCAGGCAAACTTTACATCCAAGTGCTTCTACTGTCTTTAAAATTAAAACCATAGTTAACAAGAAGACAATATATATTAAAATATAACAAGACAATGTATATTAAAATATATATTAAAAACAGATGAAAATTGTAGGCCATATCATTTTCTAATTACAAAACGTATTGCTTTCCATAGCTGATTTTCACAAACTGTATTTTCAACATTGCTGCTTGTTTTTCAGCAAGTAGTTGGAAGAAATCCTTTTATTTTGTTTAGAAGTCAGTTAAAAAACTATTAGCCCAAACCAACTGTTGTATCACCACAGTTTCTCTCTCGCCAAGAGCAGGATGTCACCGTGTCAGGCAGCTCAACAACCGTTTGATTGTGAGGATTAACCTTCTCCTTTACTCAGATTGAGAGTAAGAAATCATTCTGCAGTGGATACGGATTTATTTACACTTTATAATGAGCTTTACAAATGAAGTGGCTGTTCACAGTACGCAGAAGTATTTTGAGGACTGAATAAAGAGGAGAGGTGTGGAGGTGCTTCGGCAGAGGAAGCAGTTCTGCTGCAGAAATAGTTCCACCTCATTGAATTAGGAGCTACATTGGGGAACAAATCAGGGTCTCCTGCCTGAAGAAGTGGTGTGTGATATGAGCAATGCCACAGGAGGGGTTGGACCCTGTAATTGTGGTGGGACTGCAGATTGCTTTTTTTTTTCCCCATAGTACACCATTTGAGTTTCTGCACATAATCAGCTAGGCATTAGAAAGGAGACATTTTTATAAACTGAAGAAGTAGAATTTTCAAAGGTAACCAAGAAACTCTTTAGTCTGATTTTTTCGATTCTGTCAGGTAAAAAATAAGAATATTGCTACTAATGGGATTAAGGTGGCTTTTGTATGTGCTATGCAAAACTGGAAAATCAAGGAGAGAAGCATTATGTGTCATTCCTCCTGCAGAGAAAAGGAATGACATTAAAGAGAGAATCTCCAGAATAAAGAAATCAATTTAGCAGGGGAATAGCCTTCACTGAAAAAGGACTCAATCTTCTACTGAGAACTGTGTTGGATTTAACCGAAGTCCCTGATGAATTGTCCGGTGCTGTGTTGGCTAATTGTTGGCACCTTTTGTTAGCAACATGCAGATGGCTGGGACTGGAAGTAGCATTTTGCTGAGACTATGGGTTCAGAAACTGTTGACTTGTGGAGATTATGGGGCGAGATTCATTGCTAGGCATTTAACTAAGGCAAGAGATTTCTTGCTTTTACCTCAGAAGGATTTCTTTTGCATCCTAGTAAATATATATTTAGCAACAGCATCTGCCACATCAAGATACATTTTTAAGCGTTTACAATATTTTTACCATTGGAATTTGAATGCATTGCTTTGATTACATAGCACTGTACCATACTAAAAAAAAAAAAAAGAAAAAGAAAATAAATTCAGCCTAATTTTTTCATCCTTAACCAATATCATTTGTCAGCAAAAAGATTACTGGCCCCTTAATGATTCATC
>JAOQGL010000012.1:21805185-21817683 GCA_027564165.1 Gallinago nigripennis | reverse complement strand
AGCGTTTACAATATTTTTACCATTGGAATTTGAATGCATTGCTTTGATTACATAGCACTGTACCATACTAAAAAAAAGAAAAAAAAATTCAGCCTAATTTTTTCATCCTTAACCAATATCATTTGTCAGCAAAAAGATTACTGGCCCCTTAATGATTCATCCCGTGTCCCCCTTTTGTCACTAGTAGTCTATGGGAAGGGATCATTCTGCAATAAATATCAAAAACCATGTTTATCTAAATAGCTCAACATACTCTACTGACAGAATCTAGTTAGGGGTAATTTATACTCTTCAGTAGCCAAAGCAATCTATGGCTTCTTTTAAATTGCTGTTGTCTCCAAAATAAACTCAGTTGGCTGTGCAACATGACGCAGAATTTAAAGCAATATTTCGTAAATCTGTCGCTGGAGATGAAAGTAATCTTTAATTTACAAATGCTGTTACCAGCTCCGTATGTTTACTTTGCAGAGCTTTGAAAATCCCAGCTCCTGCCTGGACTAGATGATCTCCAGAGGTCCCCTCCAACCCCATAGGATTCTGTGATTCTACCTTGTTTATGTCTGGTAGGAATGAGACACTCCACGCTGATGTTGACTCCCAAGGAGAGCTACTTGTTGTGCTTTAGTGGGAGAGAAACACAGAAGGCAACTCATTTCGGCTTTCGGTTGATGCAAAGCAATTTAAAGAAAATGAAACACAACGGGCACATTTAAATGGAGCAAAATAATTTTGAATTGCAGAAAGCACGTTCCCAACTGGACGTTTCAATAAAGCAAAAGGTTAAGCTGACAAGGTGATTTAGAGGGTGTTTACAAACACAGCAGCGAGGGCTGGCTCTGCCCTTCGGCAGCTGCGGGTCTCCCCGGGGTATAAATACCGACCACAGACAGAAAATCACTCCCACTCTTCCCCATCCCCTGCTGAAACAAGCTTTAGCCATCAGTCGGTGTGATGGTGTGGGTGTGATGTCCTTCGGCTGACCAGTTACACTTTGACAGACAAGTTAAATACTCTTTTAGACAAAGGGAAAAAAGAAAAAAAAAATAAAAAAGAATTACTCCTTTAGCTTTTACCTTCTTGGTGAGTAAGACTCGGTCTGCACGAGGGTTGTATTGTCATAATTACTGGGCACAAAGACTTCTGTTTCCTGAATCTTAAATCTACTTCTAAATCTATCCTCAAAAGTCCAAATGAACGTTTTTAATATTTCTTTAGTTGTTCTCTCTTTTTCTTTTCTTCCCATAATATCTGCAGAAGTTTTGTGATTACCTTCATAGATCAATAAACTTTGCATCCGAAGAAAAATTGCTGTGCCCACCTGAATTTCCAATGAAGACTTTTGTGGATTTATTTATGTGACCATTCACGCCACCGTAGCAATTCCCAATCATTTCCAGAGCAATCTCTCACTGAATACATCCCGGCCTTTTGTTTAAACTTGGTGGCAGTGCACGGGAGAATGACTTTATTTGGGTTAAGGTGACAGTTTGCCAAGACCATTGCACCTCAGTAGATCTCATTGCTTCCTCACAGTTTCTCCCGTATGACTCCTGATACAGAAAGGAATGGAACTTCAGAGGGAGGAGTTTTATTTTATTTATTCCAGGAGTGCATAGCACCTCACACAATGAGGCACGTTGTCCTGGTTCTGGTGGGGACCAGGTTAATTCTCCCCAGGCTCTAGCAGGGACATCAAAATGTAGGTTGAGTGGATTAAATCACAGGTGAGGCAGACTCCGTGAAGGACTGTCTGATGCTCCAGTTGGGTGCCATGTGAAAAAGCATGTAGAGAATAGCACCTATAGCTTAGTTACAGCTTTCTAGCGACCCTCGGTCAATGCAAAAGTTTCCTGGAACGAAGATGCTCAGAGAAGGTAATTGTAATGACCTTTGTCTGGGGGGAAGAAAAAATCAACTATTTCCACAACAACCAACGAAGTCTTCTAAAAAACGCTGAAGGGTGATGTCACATTACAGAGTTACATGGCAAAAGTCAGTCTGAAGGTAGAACACAACAGCACCTGAAGGTGATTTCAGGAATGGTATCTACATTAAAACAAAAAACAAGCCAAAATAAAAAAAAAAAGAACAAACTTAAAGGAGCCAGCTTTTAGACATCAATTATGAGTGTTACGTTGTGCATTCTCGCACTCAAAGATATAGGAATCTTAATTTGCAACTTTCTGAAAATACCTTGTTATAACAGAACTGTTAGTACAACCTTCAATTTGATAAGAACGTATTGTAATACAAATAAGTGTCTTTTACGTAGTTAGTTTTCATAATATGAAAGTTACGTAGCCAACCTTTAAAGTCCCAAATTAAAATTTACATGACAGAAATTCACTGGAGCGGTTTGTTTATTTTTAATTTCAATTCAGACAGGCCTATTGTTTAAAAAGTAATAAATTCTAGGGCCTTTTCCATTGGTATAGGAGCTAGAAAGTAGCAATTTAATTTCGTACAAGTGAAAAAACCCTCATTCTGCTAGTTTTAGGTAGAATAATGGTCCTGTCAGAGAAAGGATTTTCAAGCATGGACAATACACAGTATATTAAAAATACACCTCATCGTTATTTTAAGTATCAGAAAACAGATTGTTTTAAAAATGAGCATAATTTAAACATTTTCTACTTCATTGCATTACGCATTTTATTCAGTACCTTCACAGATTAAATTCTATGAGATAATTACAGGGCACAAAAAGACCTTTTCTTAAATTCACTTTTTTTTTTTTTTAAAAAGTAATTTATTCATGAAAACTGCTGCAGATGAACCGACGATTGTCTCAAAGGCAACGCTGTTATAAAAGACAGCCTGTGACTCAGCACGCTGCGAGGAAGCTGCAAGTCCTGGCCACAAATTCTCTTTCCTGCTCAAAGCTGGTTGCACCCCAGGAATGACCAGAGCGAGCAAAGGAGAAGGAGGTCAGAAGGTTGCCTGACCACCAGGGAGATATTTCAGTGGATCACTGATTAACCCAATTCTAACCCCTTTTCCAAAACAATAAGGGCTGGGTTGTGTTAATTCTCAAGTATTAGAAAAACGCAAATGTCAGTGGTATTCAAAGCAGAGGTATGCCCTAAGACAACTTTTAACTGAACAGAGTTCAGTTTCTTTGTGGAGTTTGAGACCGAAAGCAGTGACAGCCAAAAGAAAGGCAATTGCCATAGTTTATGATACAGGGCAGCCTGAGGGTAAAATTTGCTCCACATCATTACAGGTATGACACAAAGTTCATATCTTATGCCTCTCTGCAATTTGGTACATCTAGAGATGGTCATCAATCCCTTCCAAAGTTATGGGATCCATAGCATCCTACGGGATGCTGTGAGTTGGTGGCTTCTGGGCACTGGATCCTGGGAGCCAGCGCAGGGCACAGGAGCATTTCTGAGGCCCAACAGCTCTTTGGAAATCCTGGAGCTCAGAGTTACCTCCTTGGCGATTAGCAACTGCCTGCTATTTACTGAGTGGGCAGATGAATGGGATAAAGCACAAAAACTAAATAAAATAAAAATGCTCTGAATGAGTAAAAATGAAATACTCCGAATTAATGGATAAATTTCAAAATGCAAAGAACATTCAAACTATTATTTCATAAATGGCCTTTGAAGACTGCTAAAGGTTGTGTATTATTTGGTGAAACGGTTCAGGCTGAAGTAAATGGCGCAGCACAATTATTAAAAATTCTAAAATGATCATTTATGTGTCAAAAGGATGACTAGCAAAGGGAAAGGCAATTTCACAAGAAAAAGATTGTTGCATGCTGATGCTTTTAGACTTATGCAAAGCAATGTTTTTTTTCAAAAAAACAAAAAAAAACACCTGTGAGGACACAAATGTACACAGACTATTTTAGAAGCATTATGCAGTGTTTGTAATAAAGATGACCTTGGCACGCTACAGTATGGGGTGAAAGAAAGCACAGACTAAAAATACCACTCCTACCTGGAACAGCCCCAGCCTTATGCAGAAGAAGACAAAGATACACCCAGCGATAGGATGAGCCTTCCCAGGTACTCCAGCAATGCAGACAAACTGTCCTAAAAAGGTAAGTTTATGACAATACAGGGAACGACAAAACAAGGTTACGGGATCAAAATCTACTCCGCTGTGTCAGCGGGCACTGGGATTAGAGCAACGCCCAGCATTTGCTTACCCAGTGCCACTGAACAAAGCTGGCAATGCCTGGTCAGATCCAAGGTCCATCCCATCACATCCTGTCTCTGATAATGGCCAACAACGGGTGACCGGGGAATAAAAAGAGAGGCAGGCTATAAAAACATTTCCCCCCGTAATCTCCCAGCCCCAGACATCTGTGGTTTAGGGGTTTATTAAGGCAAGAGTAGCATCTTTGCACTTCACAGCTCCGGAGGTTTCGCAGTCTCACTGTATTTTTTTTTCACCCTGGTTAGTGAAACAATATACACTCAGAAAACAGAAGAGTGAATAACAACCAATTAAGAAGCAGTTTCTCCTCTGAGTTTTCTGTAGGATCATGATCTTGTGAAATGTATTATAAAGTGGGATTTGTGAGCTTAGTGTGAGCAGGATTCCCGCACCAGAGGCTCCAGGTACGGCGAGATGCAGGTCAGGTCTGGTATTCCCGTCTGGTGAGCTCCGACCTGGGCTGCCCAAAGGTCCCTCAGGACATCGCCACCCAAGTGGAGGGGTACCAGCCTCTTAGAGCATCTATGGGGTTTCTTATTTACTCTAGAAAGTTCATATAATGAGCTTTAAAAAAAAAAAAAAATAATTAACATTGTTAGACTGAGAATGTGCAGTGCTCTATTTAAATTCGAAGAAATGTGAGGTCTGGGCCAAGGACAACCTATGAGAACTGATAATACAATACAGGGAAAAACAGCAGGGCATTAATTAAAACCAGAAAAAATATTACCCAAGTGTTTTTATATTAATGGGTATTAGCTGTTCATGTAAGGAGTAAGTTCTTTCCTTTTTTAATAAGTCTGAAATATTGATTTCTCATTCTTAATTTTTCTCATTTTAACGTTGTACTGTTTTCATTCACCTGAATTGCAAATAGTGTCTTGAAAGTCTTAGCTTCAGATTTTAAGTTTTCCTGTTTCCTCAACAGTTTAGTAAACAACAAAGTTCTTTGTGTTCTTTTGTTCAAACTTTCAAGTTTGCAAAAGAGCCAGGTTTCCTGGGGCACGTCAAAAAGGAAACTGAATTAATCCTGTAATTTCTTCTATTTAGTACAAAATAACATTAAAGTAATAGATGATACAGTATTTATCTTCACTCAGATTCAGCAAAACACTCGAGCTAATCCCATCCACTTTGCTTTAAAAAAAAAATTAAAAAACCTACTTAAAAACTAGAAGATGCCTATCTCAGATCTCAGGTGCTCCAACCCAATTAGCAGCGAAATCAAATCTCAGCAGAATGAAGTGTTCAATTCCGCAGGAATCCAGCCAGCCACATCCAGAAAGGTCTGGTCAGTGCTCTCACCCTTAACATCCTCAGGCAGCCTTTGCAAAGTGCTCAGAAGGTCTCTGAATTCAGGGGAAGCTTTGGAAGAGCTTGTTCCAGAGTCTGGAGCCGTCTGAGACGGAGCCCTGCCACTCGCCTTCCAAAAAAATAACTCAAGGGATCCAGCTACAGCAGCTGAAGCAGCTGCTGCCTGGGCTGGAGAAAGAGGGGATTCCTCACTCACTCCCACTAATCTCTGGAAACCACAGGGTCACACAGTTCTGTTCAACGACACTCACATTTCTAAAGGTAACTTAAAAGCACTGACGAATATCAGCTGCAGAAGAGAGTCAGCAAAATTACTTTTAATGGTTTAAAAGATACCTCCCTTTTTGATGACTGTTTTCATTAACACCATTCAATCTACCTGAACGCGTTACAGCAGGCAACCTCATCCTGCTCATGCAGGAGTGTGATTGGGTGACCTAAATTTTCTTTTGTCTATTTATAAATTTAAAAGCCCTGATAGCTTAATTACATAAAGTGTGTCGTTCTTTATGTTTTTTCTGAAGGCTTATGTTTAAGTATCAAAGTGTTCTCCAAGCTAAAATAAGAACTTGCGGCTACAAATATCTTCAAATTTAATTATGAATGCAAGCCTTGGCTCACAAAAGCATTTAAGCACTTGCCCAAGTCCCATTGATGTTGAGATAAACCATCTGTTAATGAAGAACAAGCTTTCACCTTTTAGTACCTAGGAGCAGCTTTTACACAGCTGGAGCAGGTTTTATCTGGTGTTTTTTTAAGCTTTGACCTTTTCATGTGATGGTGAAAAGGGGACACTGTAATTGTGCTGGTGGCGGGGAGACTGATATGCAAACCACAAATGTCCCCCCTCTTCCTCCTCCTTTCCTTGAGCTTTTGTTGCTCAGCATGACACCACGTGGTGGGGTCAGGTCAGGTCCCTCTGCTCAGTTGGGGCCAGCTGTCCTGGCTGTGTCCCCTCACAACTTCTTGCCCATCCCCAGGATACCTGCTGGTGGGGGGAGAAGGACAGGAAGCCCTGATGCTCTGCAGGCTCTGTTCACCAAAGGATGGGTGTGCTATCAACAGTTCCTTAGGCACAAATCCAAACCACACCACCACACAGGCTGCAATGGAGAAAATCAACTCCATCCCAGCCAGACCCGGTACAGGGACAAAAAGACAAAGGGAAAGACTTCTGTGGAGAACAGGTGCTGTGGGGTAGAAGAGAAATCAAGGCAACAGTATGATGTGCTGCAGGTGTAAGCAATGAAAAATCCCCCCCAGCTACTAACTGGTATGTATAAGTAGTGGAAGCAAGATCAGCTGTGATCCACTACATCATAAATTATTGCATTTCCCAAACTGAAGATAAGGTTAACCTCCTTCATTGCTCTGCACAGTCCCCTTATCTCTTCTCGCCAGTGGAAAATAAAGACTGAAGTACAGCACTTTTATCTTTAATTAATGCATTTGTCTTGATGAGCAATAAAAACATTGTTTTTCCAAAGGTAGCCTTATAATGAAGAGTCTGTTCAACAGCAGTTCAGGAACAACCAATATAACCAGTAGAATCTTGCTACATTTTCACACAATAATATCCAAAAGTTAATTGTTTTCTGGGGGAAAAGAGCTGTGAAGTAACTAGTGGTAGATGTTTCCACCAGCACCAATTGCAAAAGTTGTGTGTGCTGCAGTGCCCATGGCCACGTGAAGAATTTCCAGAGGAGCACTGCAGTTTCCCAGTGCAAATTCTGCTAAACAAATATCAACTCCAACATTATCTTAGCTGTCAAGAAAGCTATCTCACAATTGCAGAATTTCAGGGGACTAAAAATTATTTGTAGGAAAGTAAGACTTTTCAATCTGTTCTTCTGTCTGTATCCTCTCTGAGATTTTTTTTCTCTAATCTATTACATATACCAGTGTCTTGGGTTTACCTGATAGCAGAGGGAGTTGCAGGAGTGGCTTCTGTTAGACGCTCACCAGGAACTACAGCTCCAGGTTGTCATCCGGACACCAGGAGACACTAATGGTAGGTAGTTAGAGACCATAAGGAAATAAATGAATTGAAAATATGAAAAAAATATATTTTTTTTACACTGAGTGCTTTTGAAACAAATCACTACTTCTTTTTCAAAGCCCTACTATTGTATTAAAGATGAAAAAATCCATCGGGAACTACAGTAATCTTTATTATAAATGATAGTAGATAATTTAAGAAATACAAGTTTTGTATGTGAAAGTTTCTTTCAATATGTCTTCAGAAGAGTTGTGGCTCCACTTTTTCTTTTGGAAAATTTATAGGACTTCTGAGTGTGTACTGTTGACTTTTTATCTAAAATAGTAAAGACTGAAAAAACCCAAATCATTCCAGGGCCCACCCAAGGTTCATACAGTCTCGTGGAAGGATGTACTCAACGTTAGAAGAATAGTTCTAAAAGTACAATAAAAACGATTGATCATCTTGGAATTAACAATAGGGATGATTTTCTGGCACTATAGATTTATAGAGAGTTTGTTGGTTTCCATCATTTTTTTTAAGAATTTATGGGGATTTTCTGATGATGAAAGAAGCCTCATTCCTGCAAACACCCTATGAGCAATGGTAAGCAAAAAGCAAAGCTTTACACCTGAACTTCACATTCCTGTGTGAAAGAAATGTCTTGTGTTTTCACATGTTTTCAGAGCTCCTTTTTAATCTTCTTTATCCCCTTTCCCCCCATACTTCAAACGCCCACCTGCTCTCTCCCAACCCCTTCTAAAAATGGAGGCCTTTTTTCCCCTCAGACTGAAGCTGTAACTTTTCATGAAGTTTCTCTCTCGGTCCTACTGGGAGTCCTGATGACTTAAATTAATATTTGAATGTAATGTTTAGACACACTATTTTTATTTACATTTAATTATTCATCGATAATACACAATAAACACAATCTGATATCTCTCTTTCATTCTGCTGTTCCTGAAATGAAGGAGACTGGAAATAAACAGCAGAAAAGGCTTAAATCACAAAGTTGGAGATGTATATGTGTGTCAGCACGAATCAATTATTTATATTTCACTTAAGAAACATTTAACCATTCGTTCAACCTGAGACTACAGGCTGAATGTAGCTTAAATGCAGCTTAAAGCACTTAGCTATCTTAGAGGAAAAGGTAGTTTGGATCCCCTCAGGCAGAGCCAACTGAACCACTCCATGCTCTCCCATCACCGGAGATGCTCGGGGCTCTCCCACGGGGGAAAGCACGAAGCCTCTCGGAGGAGAGCCGAATCCCAACCTTATTTTTTTTACTAGTTCTTTACTTCCAGAGCTTTGGCTTTTTAGATAAAAATGAATTCCAAAGTTAATTTGGCATTCAGCTGTTTGATTCAAACCAAAACAGTTCTGACTTTGTATTTTTTGGGGACAAAGAAGTGCTAAATTTTATCCATTCATGGATTTTTTGAATACCAAACCCCAGCCAAGGCAGCCAAAAGTGGGAGGGTGGTGTTTCTGAGTTTCGCTCTTAATAATAAATGATAATAATAATGATGATGATAATAACAAAAAACAACAAACCCACAATGTCCCCATAATGGCCACCTCTACTAAAAGGTTACCAGATTGACTTGGCCAGGACAGCTCTCCCAAAACTGTAGCAGCCCTGGTGGTCCTGGCACAAGCCTGCGAAGAGCTGGCTTTGACTCCACCATGTGGCCCCACGCTGACACGTTCCTACCAGCAGCAGATTAAACTCGCAACCACTGAACACTCCTCCCTCCTTTAAGGTAAGGGAAAAAGAGTCATTTACTGTAAAACCTGCTTTACAGTTTGTATGTGAACCAGAGCTGCAGAGGATGAAGGATATTTTATCAACAGCAAAGACAGCAAAATTTTTTGCTGAAGATAAGGTAATAGCAGACTAAAAATTTCTGTTTCTGTTCCGGTCTCTGTGGAAAAATTTGTGCTGTGATAAATGATTTTGCCATCTTTTGATCAGGTCTTCCCTATTTCTTGACCTTCACATTTTATTATCTCTTTGTTCCCCCCAGGTTTCAGTTCGATACTTCACAACGATGTGCTGGTCCCCCATGTAAAACTACCTGATATTTCAAATGTAACTAACAACCAACCAATTGGACCAGTTCTGCCCTAAACAACAGCTTCTTCTGGCTTCACTGGGAGATGGACATTAAAACTTAATGGAGGAAAAGATGACAAGGTGGAAGAGCACATGGGGTGAGATGGTGGGGGATACACTCACAAGGAGAACGCAGGATGATCAGGGGCCCATCTCATAAACACAAATACTTACAACGCACACAGTGTAGAAAACAAGTATTTGTGTGAAAATGCAGAGCAGTGATATAAATGGAAATTCAGAGCTAACAGTGTGAGGTGGCACAAGAGCCAAGCGCTGTGATGGATGGACAGAGGCTCCTCAGGAAAGGCCAGTCAGGAAGAGGATGGGACAGGTATGCTCTGAGCACAGGAGTAACTCAGGTGCTGAACTCTCACTCAGGGGGGACATGACTGTCAATAGTCAACGAGTAAACATCACCTGAGCCAGGAGGTCAGTGCAGTAATGGATATGTAAGAGACCTCTTAAATGAAAGAACATCTTTTTCTCTTTTACCCTCATAACCACTGACAATAACACTTGAAGATTAGGGAAGTTATCTGGCTTGTGAAAAGCTAAAATGTCCCTCTGGTGTGTTCATGTAAATAGTATTTCTTTCTATCAGGGTGATATCAGCTTGCAAAGGTCCCTTCCAGCCTAGACGATTCTACAATTCTACGATTCCAATCTCCTTGAGTTTCTGCAAAAGTTACTTCTCTGTGTTCCCGTCAGGTACCAAGTTCCCCATGCTCTTTGGTTGCTCTTCGTGCTGCAGGTGAGCCCAGCCAGAGATGCCAGAGCATTTCTGGTGCCCAGTGCTCACCACAGACTGCACCAGGCTGTTGGAAGCCATGCCAAGCAGAGCCACCAGAAGATGTCAGGTCCAGGAGAGGGCAAGGCAGCAGCAGGTCCCCCAGCACGGCTGAGGTGAACACACAGGGAGAACAGCCAAGACAAGGGAGAAACCACCCCTCAGTCTGGCTGGCCAACAAGCTGGGCTTTTCCCACAGCTCCTCAGGAGCCCGAGTGAGTGACCGCAGCCCGGGCTGTGGGCTCTTAAGCCTCGGTCGCCCCCAGCAGCTGAGGAGCACGAGCTCAAAGGAGAACCTCCAATCTCTCTCTGCTGCTGCAGGTATTCCTTTGGCATGGTGAGGCCTGGCCCCACGTGTGCACGTGTGAAGAAGCAATCCTTCTTCACCCTGGCCCCATGTGTGCACCTGCTGGGGAATCTCATCTCTCCTGTTACATTTTTCCAGAAAGAAATAAAACTTGGAAGCCTGGATTCAAATTTCCTTATATGGAAGAATAAGTCTGTCATGGCCAGATATAAAGGGCAAGACTAATTCTCTCCTGCACAGAAACAAATAAAAGTGGGCCAGAGCCTCTTCTTGGGCTTCTATGCTTCTGAGCCCCAGCCAAGAGTCTGAGCCAGACTTTAAGATACAGTGAATTGCAATTATGTTTAGCTAATAAAGCCTTGTTCTTTTTTTGCAACTCTTACACAGAAGGATGTGCCAACGATATAGCTCATGAAGTAGGAGGCGCTGCCAATTCCCTAAAAGTTCTGCACCCAGAAGATCACCACACATAAATACCTCACTTGGCTACAGTTGTACTGAAATCATCACAAAAAGGAAAGGTTTAGCCCTTAAACTCTGCTGAAGAAAATCAAGTTGTCAGTATGACTGCCAGCAATTAGCTTGGCTTTAGATCAATAGAAAACCTCAGTACTTATTTAATCAGCAGCAATGTTTTGTGAAGCAAACCAAATTCAGGCACAAAGATCCAATATCCAGGAATTTAATTGTGTTCCCACTAGACCGGTGGCGTTTGCTACCAAATTCAGTGGAAGCAGGAAGAAATTTGCCAGGTCCCATGGTTACAATCTTTGCCTTTTGTTTCTCTGCGGCCAAAAGTAGCTTGAAAATACATTATCCTGCCTTGGATTTTATTTTTCCCCTGCACTTTTTCAATCATTTTTCAATCGGTGGTGCTACTACATTTTTCCTGATGAAATCCTATTTGGTTTCCGTTACAGAATAAGCCTGTGACCATTGAGAGCAGTACTTTGGCAGGTTTACCTACCACAGACACGTTTAAATGTGCTCTAACCTTTCTCCAACCCAGTTATACAGTTACCCTTTTCTGTATCAGAGATGGTGAGTTCACTGTGGCAGAAACTTTAGGAAGGGCCTTTCAGAGAAGACCTCCAGAGTGTGCAGCCCTTCTCTGCCCAGCCTGGATTTGTGCCTGGGGTTGCCATGACCCAGGTGCAGGACCCTGCACTTGCCTTGGTTCAGCTTCATGAGGTTCCCACAAGCCCACCTCTCCAGCCTGGCCAGGTCCCTCTGGATGGCATCCCTTCCCTCCAGAGTGTTGACCATGCCACGCAGCTTGATGGCAACAGCAAACATTTTTAAAAAATAAAAGACTGTAAAACAAGGTTGCATCATATAGGGGGCTAAGGATTAAAAGCTTTAAGCCTCAGACTTTCTACTAAAAAACCCAAACATTTCCAGGCAACATGATCTCTCATGTCTGCACAAGTGCAGGAATTACTTTAATGTGTTTAACAGAAGGGCAATTTAAGGGGAATTGGGTTTGAGTACTCCTCCTCTGTTAGAGCCCAGCATGAAGTTTAACTTTTACCCAATGCCTGATTTGTTTCATGATTCATGATACAGTATAATTTTACATCAGGAAAGCAGGATCCTTTTTTATTACCGTGACTTAACAACGTAGCCAAAATATATTTTGGATAGGTTTGTCGCTTGGGGTTTTTTTTCCCCTGGTGTCTTAAATGAAAATCTGATACTAATAGTTTGAATCTAGGAAGTATTTAATTTTAAATACTGAGAATTAATGCATAGTTTTTAAACTAGTTATCTTTTGCATTACAATGTGACCATGCATTTCTTTGAGATTATGAATGCTTAAA
>JAOQGL010000012.1:21780505-21800716 GCA_027564165.1 Gallinago nigripennis | reverse complement strand
ATTCTATGATTCTATGCATGGCTACAGTTAAAGCATCTGTTCTGCCTTCTCTCCCAGTACAGATTTCCTCTCTTTCCTCTCCAGAGCCTTTTACAACACTCAGTGGAGTCATTTCACGAGGCAGTCCCTGCTCTTCCTCCCACCCGAGCTCTCCTGTGCCCTGCCCGTGCCCGGGGGTCCCTGCCCTGGCTGAGGAGGGTACCTCACAATAGGATACACACTGGAGAGATGCGCAGAAGACTGTGAGATCATTTCAACACTGCTACTCACCAAAGTATGGAGGATGAGAAGCAGTATGAGTTTTGCTGATTCCTCTAAAAACTGTAAAATACTATCAGTTGTAAAAGCTATGCTTTATCACGTTCCCCACATAACATAATTATATGGATGGACATGACTGTGTTTGATACAGAAGATTAAGTTTAATTACTGCTTTGTGCTATGAAAAACATTCTTTTGGGGGGCCAATATATGCAAGTATGGTGCTAAAATTCAGCCTTCTGAAAGCATAACTTTAGTCCCCTGCAGTTGCCAGATAACATTTCTGAAGTTGTAGAGATATTAAAAGGGTGGCAGTTTATTATGGAGCCATTTATATTTTGTCAGACTATTAACAAGATTTGTGTTATCTGCACCACGCAACAGGAAGGCAGCTGCAGAATCCATAATAACTTCTTACTCTGCGTGCCAAAGTGCTGGTGCGATTGGCAAAGAGAGGAAAGGAATCAGAAGATATTAGCAACAGCCTACATGAGCTGAGAGCCAAGTTACCCAACCCTCTTTATGCTGTTGCTTGATTAAATTCATACTACATCATCAGCCCAACAAACATTCAAATTATCGCAGACTTTGATATTGTACTAAATTCTTGGAGTTGAACAGAATACAAGGTACATGCACTGCCGATTGCAAACCAAGAAAGTTTTATATTTTTTTTACATATTTAACATGCTTTGATCTACATACATTTAACCAATGATTCCTTGCATTAAAATAAAAATATATTAAAAAGTATATATTACATGTCTGTGCATCTATCTGTCTATAGCCTGGTATATATAGTATCATCCTGAGGTTATCTGTTTCAAGCAATTCTTCTCTTGCTCCTTTCAGTCCAATATAGATCCTGAAAGATGTCATTTGTCACCAAATTCCACTGTCTTCAGTCATCATTTGAAGTGTTAAGTACATCACAGTGAGCCCCTTCTTAAGGTGATAATATATCAAGAGGGAGGTAATATCTGATAGACAGAGAAATTGAAACTCTTAAGGCTAAATAGAGCTGACGAGCCACTGCAAAAATTATTTAACTATTTTTGAAACAGGGACCTTGGAAGTTGAAATGCTGACACTGAGTACTATCACCAGACTACCCGGACTGAAACATAACAATGTTAGAACCATAGAATCATAAAATTGTCTAGGTTGGAAGGGAACTTTAAGGTCATCTAGTCCAACCATCTACTTAACTCTGATAAAAAACAAACACTAAACTATGTCAACCCATCTTTTGAACACCTCCAGGGATGGTGCCAAGTGTTTCATTGTCAGGTCAGATCCTTTTGTATTTATATCCATGAACACAAAGCTGACCAGGCTCCAGGTTAGTCTTGTGAAGGTCACCCCTAAGCCAGAAGCCAGGTGTTGTGGTTTCAGCCGAAATCATAGCAACCAGACTGACAAATGGCCCTTCCCCCCCTGCAAAAGAGGAGAGGAAGAGAAAAGGAGATTTAGAAGTTTAGAAGGAACTAAACTACTTTAATGAAGAATTAATATTAAAATAAAAAAGAAGAAACTAATGAAAATAGGTACAATATACACAAAACCGTATCAGGCTCCCAGGAGGACAGTCCCGTCACCAGCAGGCACTGGGGCAGTCCCAGACTGGACTCAGCAACGATGGGAACTGGGTTCCAGCTCTGGAGTCAGGAACACACGGATGGGGACCAAAGGCAGATGGACAGACAGGGTCCTCTTCGGACGTTGGCCCTCGCAGGAAGAGAGTTGACCCTTTGGTCCCTCAGCTTTTCTACTGAGCATGGGGCAGGTGGGATGGAATTAGAAAAGGCCTAACTAAAATGTAAAATTACAGAACACAAAATCGGTTCAGTTTTACTTTAAACCTGGACACCAGGTCAACGTGATATCAGTGGGTTTATTAGCTCCAAGCTCAAGTAGCTAAATTGCTTTTGGAAGAGGAGCTCAGGATGCGTATGTCTCTGCAGAAGTCACGTAGAAATAAGATGAATCTGGAGGTCTTTTTTGTCTTCAGTGAAGGCTTTGGATTAAGTTCATAAGGTAGCTCACGGTGTATTTGGTGAGGATTGGGGTTTGGCTTTCTGTTCTGTTCTGTTTTCCTCCCATGAGAGCTAAGAAAGCCTGATTTGATTAGTGAGAATCCTGTATCATCTCAACTGGCTTTTAACGGCGTGCTTTCCAAAGACACCTTTCAAGGCCACTGTTCAAACCTACAGATTCTTCAGGACGGGTGACAATGGAGTGCAAAGAAAGTATTCTTAGGGATTCGATTTATATACAGTGCTTACCATGAAAAGAAACAGAGGAGGAAAGCTATCACAAATCCCTGCAGTCCCATCTATTCCCATGCCTTCAGAAGTCATTTGTAGCATGTTCTGTGCTGTATCGGGTGCACTTTGGTAGATGATGCAGTGCCTTGAACACAATACCATGTACCTCTTGTATGTACATTTTGGTGCTCATTCGCTAAAGAGGAAGATGGATGAGAGCAACTCCATAGGCTGTGCTCCTCTCTACTCTCAGCATTCTCATCCTGACAGATGAATGAGGTGTAAAGGCTGCGTAGGGAAGGGGCACTCTTTAGTAATTCATTAACAAACACGGATTATGCCTTCCCCCAGCAAGTGAAGTGACAAGTGTGTACTTGTTTTACTCTCTGACAAATGACAGGACTGACATCAGACATGTTCCTTTCTTCGTGCTTTTCCTGCACAAATAAAGATTGAGTGGACTTGTTATATTAACTAAAAATCAGGTTCAATTGCTTTGGGTAGCTAAAGTGTATGTAATATTAATGTTTTTCCACATCAACAACCTGACATCTGTGATCATTCTTGATCACTGTAATACCAGCTTGAATGACATTCACTGCCAAATTCATATTAACAAAACAATCCTTTGTTGTCTGAAAAAAGTCAAGAAGAAAGTGTTGAGCGTGTCAGGGCTAACTTTCCTCTATTGTGAAAAACCTAGAAAATAGATTGACCCTGTTTTGCAGCTGCTTTGTAAATGCGTAATTTGAAAACATAGGTGGGAAATGAAGGTGGGAAATCTATGGATATGTATTGAAATAGAAAACATTATTTCATCTCAGATTTGGAACTATTACTCAGGTTATGGTTTCAGTATTTTCCAGTACCATTTTAACTATGGAATACAAATACTTAAATCATAATCACGCTTGAAGTTCATGAAAACAAAAAAGGGGCTGGACAAGGGGCTAGAAAGACAAAATGATGCTTTATTTCTCCCTAAGTATAACTGAAGAGTCAACTGAAGACTCTGTTGCTCAAACCCAAATGAGCAGTCTTTGTCTGGAAGAGGACTTTTGACAAGTAGCTCTGGCAAGAGATCTTTGCGGAAAAATGAAGATGAAATTGGGTGTAAACCTCCTCCATGGCCCTTCCAGGTTTGACCAGGAACTTTTGCCATGTGTGAAGAGACTCCACTGTTCTTTATTTCCTAATAAATAGCTAGGACTGATGTGGACTACTAAGCTAGACATTAATGGGCTCACCACACCCAATGAGTCTTTGCTGGACCAGCAAAGGTGGGTCTCCATTGCTTATTGCAGTAGGCTGACCTTTGAGGTTGCTGAGCTGGCAGCTTCCTATTCTTTGTTTTCTCTCTTAGGATTTTATACTTTTTCATGTCAACTATTTCCCTCTTGAATCTTTGAACTGCTGCCCATCCTCATCTCAACCTCCGTCTGCAGTTTTACTTTTCTTATCTCTCACGGCTCCAGGCTACGTGCTTTCTCTCAGCTCCCTCCCGACCCAGCGGTTCCTTAGGAACAGAAGCTAAGGTTGTGAAGCCCTGCTCGATCAGAGTTGGCAGCGGGTCCCAGGCAGCTCAGGCCCAGGAAGGAAAGTGACAAGGGCTAGAGAATTACAGGGGTTTCTCCCCACTTAACTAGGAATAGGAACTTTTCGGTTTGAGGCAAACAGGTTGTTGGGAAAAGGTGATAGAAGAGGAAGAGAAAATCACAGCGGATCTCAGCACAAGGGCTGGAATTTCAGGTGTCTCCCCCCTGCTCTCTAATGCTTGGTTTCTGTCCCCATGCTAAACCCATTGAGCAGTGAAGTGGGAATGTGAAGAAATGTTTTGAAATAATATAGGATGCATCATTTTGTGTTGAATATGAAACACTACTACATCTGCAGTTTAGTGTATTTTATTCTATGGTTTGAATTTTGCCTTCCAGATATAGATTAAATTGGATAAAAAACTTAATATAAAGATAGCTTGTCAAGCCTACCTGAGCTATGGTACTAGGTTTTGGTTCACTCTGCCAGTGGAGAAAAGAAAGTAAGTTTAATTCACCATGTCCGTTCTGAGGAAAGAGTCAAGTTTGTGGGTTTTTTAGGTTTTTGAGGTCAGGGAGATACAGTAGTCATGTATGGAAAGACAGAGACTGAGACCTAAAGATCTCCCAATCAAATAATATTTGCATTAATCACTTTGATGCCTTTTAATTTTTCTTGCTCTGAAAATACACGCAGATATAAAAATGTAAATGTGTAGATTCCTGACAAACACAATACTACACAATGCCAATCAGAAGGAAAATTAAATTGCATATGAAGCAGAAGAAAATTCCTTGTGACGTTATACTGGAGGGAATGATAAGAGAGCTATAATTACATTATAGATAGAGATGTAAGTTTTCTGTTTTAAAGGTGATGAGAATAAGACATTAAAACCTCACAGGTGGATGACAGATGACAGAAAATAAAATTAGGTGTACTCTAATCTAACATAATGTTAGGTTGCTGTTATTGTACTATGACCTGAGGACTGCATACAAAAAAGCTGAAGTGACCAAAATGAAAACGGCAGTAAATTATGATTTACATGATTCACTGATTCATTCTGTGTCCTTGGGCAAATTTTTTAAGAACTAGTTTTCCAAAGGTCATACGTGCAACCAGACATGTGAACATGTACTCTTCTTGGCATGCGTAAGGCATGATGGAGGGCAAACTGACATAGGAAAATGGCCAGTTATTTGCCTGAGCTCAATGTGAGTTCACTTGAATCAAAAATGCATAAAACCTCAGGATTTGGCACCCTACATAGACTGCAGAAAAATCCAATCATGGAGACAGACTGTGATATTAAATACCTGTTGTCAACTTTCTTTTGAAAGGTTTCCATTTTTTCATGGAACACCCCTGCTTAGGTACTCTGCACTTCCTCCTTTGATTGCAAAATAGCTGAGTATCTGATTATTCTCTTAGTAGTTTTTCATGTGATCTAGGTTTGTTTTTTATTTAAAGACAGAAAGAAATTCCTAGGTACTTGGAATACTACCTGTATTCAGCAGAACTCGATGACAAAATTAATGAAGTTGATGATATCATCTCTACAGAAAGAAAAAAAGTTTGATGATACAGAAGAGTTTTCCCTGTCTCTTAAAAGTGTAAATAGTATATATTACTGCAGCTTCAGTTGTGGCAGGCTATACTCTGTCTCTACTACAGGACTTTGAGTCAAGGTAAAAACAAAAATGTCTCATTATTCAGGGGATAACTGAAGCTGATCATATGCAAACCACTGTAAAATTGCTCCAGCTAAGAATATGGCAACAGTAGAAGTTTTCTTCTCATTGGTCTTAAGCTAATGATGTCCCCTAATCACAGCAGACGAACTGAGCCCTGCTGTCTTTCTAATAGTTAAAGCAGTTAGTGTAACCCATATGGTGCCCAGATACTTGAAAATTATCTATTCCAGTAAGATTTTGGAGGTCACACTTAGAAACTCTCTACTTTTGCAGAACGTATGTGTATTTTTTTTCCCATACTGTTAATTTTATTCTTAAATGCTGTAGTCCATTTTCTTTAACAAGTTCTACCTCTGGGAGCAAGTTGACATTAACTGTTAATTCTAAACCCATGAGTGTCTTTCTCTTGAGTGTTTACTGGAGATTTCAGATGTAAATGCTTTTAAAGCCATACGATGATATAGCCCAACAATGTTAATTTGGGGCTGGATAGTTGGCAAGTTGTATCAAACTCCAGGTTTTGGTGTACCAGAATATGACTTTGAGCACTGGAACTGTTCTGGACACACTGGAATTCAGTCTCATGTACTAATTCTGATATGGGGGTATGTGAACCTGATTTTGGCCACATATTTAGTGTATTAATACATTCTGCCCAAGCTAGTTAGGTTTATTTTTTCTGTGATTAAAACACTGAACTGAGAAACAAGGAATCCAGGTAAAGGTGCAGACTGAGATGTAAGGCTTTTTAATAAAAGGAACTGAAAGGTGAAAGCTTCTTAAGAATTCAATGTTAAACTGAACCCAGGGAGAATCATCAGGGGTTGTTCCTCTTTGCTCAACCTGCTAGAACCACTGGTTCCCAAATACAAATCCAGTATAAGGAAGAAAGTTCACTGGTGACAGAGGAAGAAAACATGAGCAAAGTCATCAACCTAAAATTTTGCATTTGATACAAACAACAATAAGAACCACTAGAGTGAGATGGGGTTTTGATTGGTGAGTAGAAAAACATTTGTTGCAATCATTAATATAGTTGTCATGTCTTGATGGGGTTGATGAGTAGAATTTATGTCAAGACTAGGAATATCTCCATCTTTTTACATAGATTCATAAAAATTGATGGCATTTTATATGTGGTACCATCTGCTTTTTATAGGTTTTGTCTTCTCTGGATGTTTCAGTTTTAATTTATTCTCTCTGGGGAACTAATTTCTTTAATGTTGAGCTTGTTAATAGGAAAAAAATATATTGCTGTATATATAATACAGATAAACTATAAAGTCAATTTATAATGTGGCTGTTTGAGTGGATTTTCTTTCTGTTGAGAAGGTAGATAAAAATAAGAATTTAAAAAAAAAAAAACTGAAATGGTCTGATTTTCAGGATCATCTAACACCCCAAATCCCACTATCTACTGAAGAAATTTTGGGCAGTTCCAGGAATCAGTTCCCTCGTTGCTACTTTATGGGGAGATTATTGATGTTATTGACATCATTCCCCTTCTCTTTCAGCTCAGAGCACACAGCCCACCTCACAATCCATTTCTCTCTCCTATTTCTGCCCACAGCAGCAGGCATTATTTCCTGATGGGAACATAGTCATCAGACTACACCACTGTCCTCCAAACCTTGAACCTGTGCCCAGGATGTGAGTCTGCTGCCTCCACTAATTAACTATTCTAAATTTAGCTGTCAAGATTAATTAGGAAATCCATTGTCTCCAAATATGTGACCTGATAAAAGGGGACAGGAAAAGCAGCTAGGACTAAAAGGTGTGAAGTACCAGCTTTGGGTTTTTCATGAGCTTCAACTTCATACCAGTGGAAGTTAAAGATGCCCAGTCCCTGGTGGGACGGGGTGCAGCAGTGCCTTCCCACTTCTCCAGTGCTGAAACCCTGACTTCTGTCAAGGCCCTTCTATTGTCTCATCCTGTGAGTAAACAGGAGGGGAAGTAGAGAGGAAGAGTGTGCACAGTCATCTCTGCATTTTCTACTAACCCACGGGAGACCCTGACTGACACTGGGCCCCAAGAGACCCACCATGCTCATTAACATAAACTAATTTGGGCACTATAGCAGGGCCAGCATACAGGTCATAGAGGGATGGAAACTATGTCTAGGATTCCAGAGTATGCCTTGGGCTGCCTCCTGCCCCAGCTGCACCACCATCAGTTCATGAACAAGCCAGCTCAAAGCTGTGCTGACCACAGATGCTGCTCTCTGTTTTCCTCTAGGACTATTTGCTCTACTACATTAATTCAAAATGTGGCGGTAACATTATATACTAATTATACACTAATGTTGAAAACAGAGTTTTCGGCAGGAAACCATATTGCTATCCCGGGTATTTCATAACCACATTGCAAGATTTTGTACGTGGTTACTGTTGGTGAGATGATACACTGAAATGGTTACACTGGAACACCACAGTTAAAACGAAATTTATAAGAGGTATGAGGTAATTCTGCAGTGTCACAAAATTAAGAAATGATTGATTGTGAAGATCTCAGTGACACTGAAAGATCTCTCAACTGATTAAACAGTCATTTATCTATCTAAACGTGAGCTTTCTGGATAGAATAATTAGATGTTTTCTATATAACAGGAAGAGAAAAAAAAAAAAAAAGGTACCAAATTCTGTTTCTTATCTGGGTAAGCTAACTTTGCCATGGAGCTGTGTCATTATTAGGCTTATACTACTCGCTGACACATAATCTTAACTAAATTACTTGTGGCAGTCAAAACAATGGAAGACAGCGAGGAACTTAAAGATTGAGTCTAAAAATTGTGAAATGAGAACTGAAGTAATACTAAACTAATTTAACATAAATAAGCATAAAATAATACATATACAGAGAAATGATCTGTGTTTGATATGTCAGTATACGTCAGGATAAAACGTGATCTCTTCCCTTCCAAGAGGAAGCTCTAAGTGAGAGCTCATCATGTATGATGTTTAACACTCTTGTAAGACAGATACAGATGTGAAGAACTCCCAGCCTAAGCAGCTGTTATGCTCACAAACTAGCTTTATCAAGGCAACCTCTCTTTGAACTCCATCTCCTCTTTATTCACTCCCTGAAGCTCCTTCCATTCATTTGTGTTGCCCCCTACTCATCAAGCGCTTTCAGCAGAAGCAGCTACTAAAGCTTAGGCACATTTTCCCGTGTCATAAGACGCTCCACTTGTCCTGCTCTTACTACAGAGGAGCTTACACACATTTGAGACAAAGGACAGGGGTAGAAAGTCGTTTGTGTATTTACTGATTCCGTGTGCAAGGTCAGTTTTCTGGCATGATCTTCTTCACGTTACCTTGCCTTTGCCGTGTGGTGAGAGTTTGCTGGTGGTCAGTAGTTTCCATCAGCTACTACATAGTAATCACCCTTATATATGTTCTTCCCTGGGGTAACCCTATATGAATTGACCCATATATTCATATCTGCTTATGTATATAACAGGTTTCAGAATATTTTTCTGACTGCCACAACTTAGATTCAGGCTGTGTTGGAGTCCAAAAGACGCAATATATTTTTTCATGTATATGCATTTCTTTTTATCAACACATTCACAACATTTACAAGACTTTCCACTGTATTTGCAAAAGCTTGTCTCTCTTCCTCATCTCTTTATGAAGCATGAAACCATTATCTCATCTTGTTTACACATAGAAATAAATAAATAAATAAACCTATAGCTTTGACTTAAATCTGTTTTTCTCATGCTTTTGTGGGGAATTTCCTTCCTCGTTCACCACCAAAGTCCCCACTCGGGTACCCCAGAAGCAGAGCTGTCGCTCTCTGAGTTCACAGGTGCAAAGAGCAATTAAAGTGTAATTGTTTGCTCACCCTGTTGCTGAGTGATTCTCTTTATGCTGGGCAATGGCTATTACGACGACAGTTCCTTGTGTTCAGCCAGCCTCTGGGCGTTTTGCCTAGGTGGAAACAGAGTGAAAGGAAAAATAATAATGCTGTAATCAATGTCCCACCTTAACAACTTCCCCCTCATCCAGAATTTACACAAGTATTCCTGTAATTTATCTTCATTACTCTAACCTACTGTTATTACACTTCATATATTTTGACTTTAGTGCAGGTAATATTATTTTATGATTTGCTCATCAAGTCTGTATTGAGGTTTAACAGCTGAGCACTCAAAAAATTCTAAAATGTGTGTTGTGTACAAACCACAAAGACAAGAGAAAGGAAACTATTGAAAGTGCCTGTGTGTGCCTGCACGTAGGTACTACTTACAATAGAAAGAGCTTACAGCATAGGGGGAAAACAAACAAGCTAATATATGTTTGCTCAATATATAGGGATAGGAACTGAATTTTATTCTTTTGTTGAAGGGCATTTTAACAGCCAAAATGATATTTAACTTCCAGAATGAGACTTGGATATGATATGTATTTTATTTATTGGGTCTCTGCACACCAAATATCAATCATTCTGTCCGTATTTGAGAGAAGATGAAAGAGCAAACAGTAGAGCAGAAGGATACTGAGGGTGAAACCTTTCAGATGATTGTGAAAAAACTCTCTAAATATTGATCATTCTTGGAAATAAAAAACATTCCTATCGATGTGACTCCAGAGAGCAGGGAAATTAAACCAGATTTCACAAGCCTTCCAGCGTTAAGTGAATAATGAGATCAATTAGCACTTCCACTAAATTATTCAGTGAGTCTCATCTATACAACCACATTACCTCACACCTTCCTCCTTGCAGGCAATGAAACTTGCCAAGTCAATCAAGCCCACAGTACTAGCAGAGATAGAAGTGACCATTCTTAACATGTAAGAAACCACAGAAATTGGATTTCAAGGGTAGGAAATTCATGAAACCCAAATGAGTTTCTTCCAGTAAAAGTTCATGTTTTGCCTGACAAGTCCTAGAGTTGCTCAAAGAGTGGAAGCTTTGATGTGCTCTCTGCGTGACTGTCTATATTGGTCCAAATAACAACAGCTTTACTCATTTGACGTTCCTGTTAGCAAGACTGATGCTTCTGTCTGGGTATGTTTTATGGATACAGACACTGAATTTGGATTTATATCACCTTTGTGATGCACCGTCATTAAAGAAAAGCAACTGCTGCGCTGAGATATGTGTGTCTTTCAAAAGATGTCAGCTCACCCCTCAGTTTCAGGAGTGGATTTTACTGAGATGAGCGGGAGGTAGGGGCTGCCCCAACTGTTGGGCTCCCACTTTGGCTGGAGGCTTTCAGGTCTCTCCACAAAACGGGCCAATCTCTGTTGCTTCTCACCTTTCTCTTCTTCCTGTGAATCACAATCGGGCAGATTTTTTTCATACAAAAGTACCTCTTTTCTCACTGTCTGGCATGGACCCTGTTTTTCTCTGCAGTCTTTCCTCCTCCTCAGGCAATGAGTTCTTCTGTCTTGAACTTAGAGTTGCAGATTTTATGCTTTTTTTTTTTTTTTTTTTTTTTTTTTTTGCCAGCAATGAGGAAAGGAGAAAATGAAAAGAGAACATCTTGCTTGCTTGGACTCAGGAATCCAGTTGGTAGCACACAAAGGGAGGGAAAAAGAACTGGAGACTGCTTAAAAAAGGAAAAAAAAAGCTAAGACAGATGGAAATAGCACCAGAACAATCTTTGTGATGGTTTAAGATCACAACATCCTAATTCAGGCTAGAAAATAGCAGGGGATTTTAAGCTAAGGGAGATCTCGGGGAGTACAGGACAAAGAGCATGCTATGCAGGGGCAAGAGACCTTTGAGGGAATTTGGGATTAAATCCCATGGAAGAGCTTCCAAGCACATGCAGAAGTTTTAGCCTGGCCAGCAGGTGCTCTACTAAGGTCTTGTCTCAGCTGGAGTTTGGGCCGGGCTGCAGCTTGGAACCAACGTAGATGCTCCTGTGCACAGTGCTCTCTGCAGCGTGTGCTCTAGGTTGCACCAGGTTTCTGTGAAATGAGAGCCAGTGTCCAACCTGGGAGAGGATCAGATTTGTGCAAATTAGAAAGCATATGCTTTTGTCTGAAGATGATGCTAGATGGGCAATCACAACTAAGTGCGGAGAGCAGAATTAGCCTCCAGAAACAGAATTAATGAAATGCCTCTGCAAATAAATTTGCTGGACTTCTATGATTGTAGACAATATAGCAAGAGCTCTTTGAATTTACATTAAAACTACACTAATTCTTTAAACCAGTCAAATTTAATTGCATATTGTACTTTATCATGCAAATAACTGTGTTTTCTTAATATGTACTGGGGATAGAGGGAGAAAATTACTGCAGAACTTCCAATTAAGCATAACAGATGAGAATCAATGACATCTTGGAAATAATTTCAGTGCAGATAAGACTGGGAACTTGATGTGTTCAGTAACTCTTAACTTTCCAAAACAAGCTATTAGAAGTGCAAGCCACATCATGCATCCCAAGAATCTGTGAGAAATCCGTTGATAGAAAAATATTTTCACTGAAGTTCGTGTTATTGATTTCCATTTTTCATTAAGTGCACTAAAATTCTGCCGGCAGTGAGTACTTCGTTATTGCAGAAACGGGCACTCTATCAATGTGATAGGAGACCACAAATTTGGAGTCACTCCCCACCTGTGCTAGCGTAGCACGGTGAAGCTGGCCCTGCACCTCGGCTGCATGGGCTGGAATCTCGTAGCAGTGGAGTAGCTCAGAGCTAGTCGTAGCAGCTCAAAACGTGTTCAGTCTACCCATGTATCAGCCCACAGCCCTGCTTTTCCACTTTTATCTCCCATATGTGCTGGACAGAAAGAATTTGTCATTGATACATTCATTGGAGAGGAAAAATGCTGTAATTATGACCTCTTTTGATTCAATTCACTGACGGTATTGATTTTCTAATGGAATCTGAAGTGAATTTTGTTTGATCGACATCAAGGGGGGAAAATGTTGTCAAAGTGCTGAAGAAGAGAACAAAGAAAATCCTAACCTTATTCTGAAAGAAGTGGTGATATGTTATAGCAGAGTTGAGACTTCTGGTGTACACATTCCAAAGGAGTTATTTATTCAGATTGCTGAAGAAATCACCATACTTCATTTTTTTTCTAAATTTATGGAACATCCTTTCTCACTTGGTGCTTGTTATCTCGAAGAGAGCAGCAGAGCTCCAGTTATCTAGAAGGTGCTCTGCTGACAGCAGCAGAATGAATTTCCTTCAATTTCTTTACCTGAAAATATAACTATTTACCTTTTCTGTAGCTAATATATAAATTACTTTATGCGATAATGATTATAATAAGTAAAATGTACTGGTTTTTATACATCACTGGAAAGGACTTGTGGAAAGAGGGGATGTTTTAAGATCTACAATTAATAAAAAGAGCAGAAAATTGATTGTGAGATGGTATTTTCACATTAAGGCTACTAAAATACCATAAAACGGGCTTAAATAAAAATCTTCCTTCATTCTTCATAGCAATTTAAAAAAAAAAAAGGTTTCTTTGTTCTTTCTGTTTCCATTTCTTGGAAACATTCTCCGAATTCAAAAGATACTGTGTTTGAAAAACCATTTGCAGTAAAAAAATATATATCAAGAAATATGGGAAGTTATGTGTCAAATAAAAATAATCTTAAGAGTCAAAGGGAAATATTTTCTCCTCCAAATTTTCAAGAATCTACTCAAAAACAATAAATTGAGGGCCACCATACGAAAGTCCATCAGAAAGCAATTTGATGAGTATTTAATGGGTCTAACAAAGCATTTGCAGTGAAAAATATTTCAGTGACAATATTATATTAGCTCTAGTCAGTGCAGCACGACTCGGGCAGCTACAGGCCTGGGACTGTGTGTAGAGGAAAGAGAAATTAAATATACTAATGACCTGCACACTGAGCAGGTCACTGAACAAGATTAAGAAATCATGGCTTTTGCTTCTGAATAACACCTTTCAGGGCTTTCACTTTTGGCAACAGCAAACATTTTGATTTAAAATACGTATTGCAAATGTTGGCCACTGAAAGTCTCTTCCCTGCTCACAAGAACCTCCAGGGCCCATCCCGGTTCAGAACTGGAGTCTGCTCTGGCAGGGGCTCTGGGGAGCTGGATGTGCTGCGTGCACATTTGTGCAGTGCAGATATAGCTGTAATTACAGGCATTCATCAGTAATGAGTTTCAGTGCTTTGATTTAAAAAATTTGTGCTGACAAGGGACAATGAAATTATTGTCCGATGAAAAGAAGACAAAGGGAAGCGTGAAGAGTAGGATTTATCTTTCCTAACTTCCACCATTTATGGTAGTCTAAGCTATTTCTTCAACATTCACATCTTACTATAAGTTATTCGTGTAGCTTCCCTCTACAGTCAATGAGATAGAGACATCTCCAGAGGATATTCATCCTATCTCTTTTCCTACCAAGTGTCTCGGAACGGGATGACTCACAGGCTGGATGTGCCTTTCTCTCTCTGCTTCATGAAGGAGTCAGTGAACGTCTTGTTAGGTTTATCACAATAATCGTTACTAAAGTATTGTACTCTGCTCTGGCTTACATCTAAATTATTAACAGAAGTAGGTCTAAATCATTGAGGAAAACACAGCAGAAGTCTCAGACTAAGGAAATTAAACTTTTCCTTATGCTAATCGTTTACTTACAGGTTTGTGAATCTACAGATCTATTTATCTATATTCTCTGTTCCGTGTAACCAAAAAGCCCTGAAGTAGCAGGGGTAGGTGTGCTGCCTTTGTGTACACTAAAACAATGTAATTGGGTCATCAGAATCTGTGATTCTGGCTATTCACCTACCAATTTTTTGCAACATCTTAAAAACAGCATGGCAATTTTTAAAGGGCTCTGAGACAAAGCAAGGTTGGTTGCACTTGATTGCCTGAGGGAATAATTCAAAAATATGTTTTATTTAGTGGCAAAACTAGTCTAAGACATTTTCACTCTCACCTGGCTTGGCCATCAATCCCGGTTCTCATGCAGAATTTGCTGCCTCCTTTAGATGATGATGCTGTTGTTTGTGCTGCGTCAGGGGGTAAATAGAGGTTTTTTCTATAATTCAGTAAAAACAGATATGATGTTACATTCAGGTGGCTGCGCTGGCAGAATTGAGAGAGTGGAATGGTGTGGAAGCAGCGTTCAGAAATCAGGGAGCAGAAGGAAGACTTGTTTTCACTGGCTGCCACTGGTGGAAAATTAATTTTATTGTGTGTTCTCACATGCATGTATGATCCTTATGGCCCATTACCCTGCACAAAAGGCCTTTCTAGGTAGGAAGGGACCTTTTATTTAGGATGCCATCAGTCAGCTCTCATTATACTTTGCCTGTGGATCCACACAGAAATAGTATGTCTAGTCTTAGGTTGCCCACACACAGACTAAACACAGTCATCCGAGTGAAAGGGATGAGATCACCTTCTGCCACTTAAAATGGATTAAAAAATTTTTGAAGGATAGCTTGAACCCAGAGATTTGTGGTGGACTGTGGAGGAATGGCTGTCTGCAAAAGGACATGACTTAATTGGGATGAACAATCCAGTTTTAGACACAGGATCAGGGGAGAGGCCTCAGCCATAGGCCCAAAGCCTGGGCCTCAGGCCTGCAGCCTTAGTCGTAGGCCCAAAGCCTGGGCCTCAGGCCTGCAGCCTTAGCAGCAGGCCTGAGGATGGCATTGTCTTCTCCTTGACTTCACTTATTTTATGGTAAACATGTTTATCTAGCCTTTGTGTAAGCATAATAAAACAGAACTGCGCTTGAGAACTAAGGGAGCAGTGTTGCCTGTGGGCAGCCATCTTGTACCGATCATATGAAAGCTTAAGGCGGGTGAATGAGAGCCGGCAGCCAATCATGTAACACCTGCTGGCGGGTGTATCTGCTGCTTGCCTATATAAACTCTGCTAAAACTTGCAATAAAGGAAAACGATCATACTCATATTGAGGCTCCATCGTTACTCTGGGCCCGTCTTCCCACTCCGACAGTGGACAAGTATCTTTTATCCAAATATATCACGTTTCATGCCATATCAGGCATCATCCATCTTTATGCAATCAGTTGACATCAACACCATGATGTGGTAGGATTAATTCGACAGAAATATAACCAGACTCTCACTTGATCTGAATTCAGTCTCTTTTGCCAGGAGACCTGAGAGTGTTAATAAACCAAAGCCTTTAGCGCAGCTGTTTGACCTCGGTGTGCTTTCAGAGGAATGAAGAATGAACTCCCAATTGACTCTACACAGAGCAAAATGAGCCAGCCCACCCTGACCCCCAGCACCGGGCCAGCTGCAGCCGAGCTCACTTTGCTAGAAATCTCTGGTTCTGCTAGCAGTAGACTCATTAATTTGCCTGAATGATTGGCTGGATAACAGCCATAGCAGAAACAAAATTAGCCTGGTTTTTATATAGTGAAAAATCTCCACAAGTTACAAGGTGTTTTTTTTAAATGGCTATAATATTCTGTTATTTAATCTTTGAGATTTTCAGTGATAGTCTTCTCCTGGTGCAAACCCACAAACTAGTTCTCCCCAGCAAGAGCCAGGGACCAGTTTGAAAGCTGAGGTGTTTCTTAAAGGGGAGAAATATGGGGAAGGAGAGAAATTCCATCATAACACCTGTCTGTGCTTCTTTAGTGCCTGGTATCCAAAATTCCCATTATGCTGGCAAGGCTCTGCAGTGCACGATATATTCTGGCTGCTCTCCCTTTTGTCCTTGACATGCCTCTTATACGTTGTGGGCCAGAGGGACTGATGAAGAGATAGCAGCAACAGTTTTATGCCAGCTGCAGATTTCTCCATTCTAAGGCATTCCCCTGCTGCACATTAAAGGCTGCTTCAAGGTCCCTTTATGTTCCTCATGTGGGTGGACCTCAGCGCAGGCTTGAATCTGCCCCTCAGAGATTTTTGCATGATTTAAGTTCTGTGATTCATGTAGGCGTTAAAGGATGTTGTTTGGCTAAAATCCTGTGTGCGGTTTGAAAGTTCAGTCTGAATTTTGCCTTCATCTCCCTTTTCGGTCGTGACTGTGTCCAAAGTCTAATTGAAAAAATCTTACTTTGTTCTCTTTCTCTGACACTTGTTTAACTCCAGTGGTTTAACGGTGAAGCCTAAACCATAGTGATCTAAGGAGGGTGCAAGGTCCTGGTCCGATTGGTCTGGGAGGGGATTGCAATGATTTCAGGGGTGCGAGTAAGACACAAACAAGGTCAGATGCTGTTGGTTCTCACATCCACCTTCTCACACAGGGAAAGACGATGATGTTACCTGCGGCAGTACCTTGTGTATTAAGTGATTATACAACAAACTGCCTCTGAAACATTTTAGGTGGTGGTGCTGCAACTAGTAAAGATGACTAACATTATTAGGCACTACTTAGGGGATCTGTTCTTCTAACTAGAAATAGCCTGATACTTCAATTTATTAAAACCTATTCCATAAATCTCATTATTTGCAGTAGTTGATGATTCTCTCCTGTCTCACTCATCTGATGTGCAGTCTGCAATATACCCAAGGAAAATATGAAAAGGCTTTTATGTGTCAGCAAAAGGAATGTATATCCTTGCAGCACAGTGCAATGAAAAGACTGAATATAATTTTTAAGTGGTAGAGGAAATTCTAGTATTTTCATAGGTTTTCAGTTATATTGTCATCCTTCTTTTTCATTTTAACAATGACTGCAGTATATTGCATCAGAAATGTGTTTGCTGCTTCCTAAAGTAGCTGGGCATGTTTCATAGATTAAGAACGTCCAGGTTGAAGAAGCTAATCCTGAAAAATTGTTTTTATACAGCATTTTTCCTAATTTTTAAGTGGAGTTACGTAAAAATGATTTCAATGGTTAAAATTAACCAAAAGTAGAGGCAGAAGTAGACCCTTGAATTGTATTATTAGTATTTTGTGTGTGGTTCTTGAAGAACTAGTTGCCAAATGTCAGCTCTGGCTTTGATAAGTTGTCCATATAGTGAATTCCCCTTATGTAGCACGTATCCTGTTACAACAGCCTGGAAGAAACTGTCATGTTCCCCTACTGATCAACCTTGAATGATTGAAGTACAAATAAGGATTTGTACTTCATCACTTCTACAGTCTGTCAGTAGAGGCTTCGTTTGCATAAAAAGAGGGCTGGAGAAAGAAATCCCACTCCAAAGAGTAAACGAATGAAAGGACTTGTAAGCTATTCTAGCCATATGTGATGAAGAATTGTAAGAAAACAAAGCTTTATCAGAGATAAATGCTTAGTGAATAAAGTAATTATGAAAAAATAAGTTAGAAGATAAAGCCAGGAATGCTTAAGAGACCCTTTTTTTGAGGTTTTAGTTTCAGAAAGCTGAGGAGAAGGGTAAGCCACCGTGTTAGGGGAGGGAAAAGGGGAATACATTGCAGCTGTCTGGTCACAAGTGCTCCAGAGCAGACAAAAAAGAAATGTATCTATCTACGGTTTAGAATTGCTTATGGTTATTGTTTGGGGTTTGTTGTGTTTTTTCCTACTTTATGTTTATTAGGGACTTTTTGGAGGGGACGGACTTCTAGGACTATAGAACTAAAGCCTTAGCTTTTTATCTTTAATTGAGGGAACTGGTTGTACTTCTAACTCACAAGCTTTTATGTTGTTTGACTGAGAAAAGCTATATAATCTCTAATGTTGGTTTTCTAAAAATGAAAGATCAAAAGACAGCAGGGTGTACAAGCCACTCTTTGCAGAACCTGCTAGCTGGGATGGATACCAGTATCTTCAGGAAAAATGTATCTCCCATGTAGCTGCAAGAGTCAGTACGAAGGTTTGCACTGCCTGGCCTGGATCCACGGAGAAGTTCTGCTTGTTGGCCTGAACTATCACCCTTCTGGGAAACACAGGGCTTTGAAGGACATATTCGACAGACAGGTAGATAGATCTGTCCCAATTGACAATGGCCAGTGGCAGTGTAAGACCAGAAGAAGTGCCCTGATAAGTTTCCAGGTTCCAGTGACTTATAAGGGGCTGCCGAGTCAGACGTGGTATCTTTGTTCTTAATATCTGTTGACGGATGCTTCTTCCCTGAATTTGCCACATCAACTCTGTGTTACCACATCTTGGGGCAGGGAGATACACGGTTTAAATAGCAGCAGGGTAGAAAAAGCCGTCTCCTGTTGATGATTTTGAACATATCATCTCTCAATTTAAATTGATTCAGCCATTTTTTTGAGATAACAAGAAACAATGAGAAACTGCACCTTCTCCACTTACCCATGTTATCTGTTAGGAATCCATGTTGTGGATTCATAACACAGCTCCCTGATTAGTTTCAGTTCTCATAAAGAAATACTCCAAACCTTTGACCTTCCTTCTTTCTGAACTTTTTCTAGTAGAGTACTGCTACGTCCTGAGATGAAGAGAACCAGTTCTGTGCCATATTTCAAAATGTATTCACAACAGGGATTAATGGCACAAGACTTTTTTTTTCTGCTTTGTTTTCTATTTGTTTCCCAGTCACCGCTGCAATACACATTGGTTTTTTGTCCTCTATTGAGAATTGTCCTGATGTTTTATTATTATAACCTAAAGTTCTCTTTCCTGAATGGAAATAGTTAGTTTAGAACCCTTTGTCTTGGACTGTTTTTCCCCTTGTGCATCACTCCACATTTATTACGTAAAATTTCATCTGTCAACCTAACGCCTGTGTGATACTGTGATGTTTGTCCCCAGCTCTTTGCAATCAACTTGCATTTTTATTACCCTGAATAATTTGGCATCATCATTAGTCTCCTTGTTCTCCATTCTTTTTCATTTCTGTATGCTCTTGAGTATAACAGACACAGCAAAGATCCCTGTGATCTACATCTTTCCACTATTGTAAAGCCCAACCATTAATTCCTTCTTTTTGTTTCTTACCTGTTAATCTTTTAATCTATAATATGATTTACCTGCCTCCCACAAGCAGCTTAATTTCTTTAAGAGCTCATGGTACTGGTTGCCTCCAGATTTATCACAGAGTAAATGAGGATGATACTTTATGAATTGCTTTCACATCTTGAGATGAGAAAATCTAGATATTAATATTTGCTAGAAAATCTGAATTGTTTTGCTTTACATAATATATATTACGAGAGATAGAACTAAAGGAACAGGAGCTCGAGGACTGAGTGTTATCATGAGACAAAGGTTGGCTGTTACACAAAAATTAGAGTTGTACCCATCTGAGCCTGAGGCTTTTTGGGTTTCAGCAGTTATTGTTTGACTAATTTCTCTATGTGTAAAATGGGCTTCCATCTGCGACTGTGTCAGGGTTAAATAAATGTAGGTCTGGTAGCTTATAGAAAAAGGTGCCAAAGGAAGATGAATCTTTGCTAGGCTCTAAGTACAGGTCTTGACAGATTTGTGTATTAAGTCCCCAGAATCTTCAGTGATTCAGTCAGATGACTTTTCACTGAGGGATTTGATGCCTGCTACTTTTTTGTTTTGCTAGGAACTGACCTACTAACAACCTGGAGCTAGAACAGCCTGGGGAAAAAAAAAAAAAAAAAAAAAAGAGCGA
>JAOQGL010000012.1:21739229-21780405 GCA_027564165.1 Gallinago nigripennis | reverse complement strand
AACAGGCTGCTCAGAGAGGTGGTGGAGTCTCCTTCTCTGGAGACATTCAAAACCCGCCTGGACAAGTTCCTGTGCAACATGTTCTAAGTAGACCTGCTGTGGCAGGGAGGTTGGACTAGATGTTCTCCAGAGGTCCCTTCCAACCCCATATGATTCTATGATTCTATGAAACTGTGAATGGGCTATTGAAACACACACTATGACACTGGAGTAATTTTTTTGCAGCAGTTATGAAATTTTCTAATGGAGTTAAGATGACCATATCTTCCTTAAATTAATTGGAAATTAAATTTAATGGAAAGAAAAGTAGTGCTGTTAGTTTTCGAAGTTTGTGTCTGTACAAGAAAGCTGCTGTCATGACCATATAATCATGCCTGCCTTCTGCTTATGTGTGTGCTTAGCAAAGAGACAAACCTGCCTGTGGTGTCCCTCTGCAATTCTTCTCAAACTGGCTTTAAACTCTTTTGGGTAACCATGTAACTCATACGAATGCCATCTGCCATCTCTGTTAGTCCTGGCAGCTGCAGCAAGGGGGTTGGTAACAAGGTAAGAGAGTACGACTTTTGGCCAGTCTGAATCAGAGCCTCACCGAAAGCACGGAGAAGTTTTCAGCCTGGAATGGGATGGAATTAAATAGAAGGAGCAACCAGAATCCCCCCAAAAATATAATTTATTGCAAATTTCCATTTGGGAAGTGACTAAAGGTCACTTTAAATAAATGATCTCAATATTCCTGAATTTCAACTTTAAGTAATTTTAAGGTACTATGTCTAGTAGTGACTGTTAAGTGAAGCCCTCAGAAGTGGTGGTTAATGGTCTCACCTGCTAATAAGGGAAAATAATAAGAAACTGTCCTAGCCATGAGAGTTGTAAAACATATGGATCTTGACTGTTCAGTTATTAACTTGAATCCCTAAAACTGTAACACATCAAATGAAAGTTTCTTAGTTTAAAAAAAAAAAAAAGAAATTAAATTGTCAGGTGACTTTTTAAGTCTGCTCTTTGCAAGATTTTTTTGGGCAGATCTGCAAGACGAGTGCCGGTGTTAAGATAAAGCTAGATTCAAAGATGTAGCTCATGATTAATAATAATAAGAAAAAAAGATTAGAGGGAAAGGTCACAGTTATTCACATAGCCAAATCCATCTGATGTTTGCCAAACCGTTGCACATAGCTGTACCAGGCTGAAATCACCTGATCCTGTCAGAGCTACTGAAGCAAGCTCTTATATGGCGAGACAGTGTGAAGCTCTAATTGTCTGGGACTGGACATAATCTCTTCCTCACCCACCTGATTTACAAGGATATTTGCCAAGGAGTGGCTCACTACATTAGAGTTATCTTTCAGCATGCCTTTGTGCCCTGCAAACACTGAAACTTTAAATCATTTGTGCACAATCAATCCTTTCCAGAGCCTTCAGCGAGGGCAAACAGTCTCATGTGAGGCTTGAAGTAGTCCTTCAAAGCAGCTGTTTAGAAACGCATGAAGCATGAGGCACATTATATCCTCTTCCCACGGGCTGAGGGCCAGATGTTCAGTGGGTGTAAAGCTGCAGAGCCTCAGTGTGACTTTTTCAGGGACCACGAAGATTGATACCAGCCAAGAATCTGGCCCTAAGCGTTTCAGCCAAGTGACTTTCCCGACCTCTGCTGCTGAAGGACCCGGTTTTGTAATCTCGGGTCTAACCTCTGTCCCATGCCAATGTCCTCTGTGAGGTGAGAAGGGATGGAAAGTGTTCAGGATCTCTGGCTCAAGGTGCTGAAAATAGAAATATCTCTGAAGATTCCTGATGCCGCTTCTCCAGGCCAGTTTGCTGAAGGATTTGGGTTTTGGTACATTTACATATTTTCCTTCCCATGTTTCTGCTGCTAGCAACATTTATATCTGTTTCCTCCCAAAGCAAATTCCTTTTTGCACCATCTCCAAATCAGGAAATGAGAATATTTCTATGCAGAGGTGATTTCTTGTATTTATTTTTTTTCCTTCATAACTTGCGTCTTCCTGAAGCACAAATGAGGATTACTCATGGGAGTATAGATTTCAGAATCAGGCCCTTTGGCCATTTTGATAGTGTCATGGGAGGAAAAACTGTTTCCCAGAACCAAACAATTTTATTGCATTCCAGAATCATGTGCAAAACAGGGATCCCATCTGTTCGACAGCATTCCCACTAAGTACAGTTCTGCCTGTAGCTCACCAGCGTAAGCAGTTCAACAAAGAAGCCTCAGTTTTCAATGATAAGGTTTTCTTCAAAATACAAGACACCAGTAAAAAGGGCTTAATAATTTGCATATTTGTCAGGGTTTATTTTCTTGGATCCTGCTTTGACTGGTAAGGCCACCGCAGAGTAGTGTAGTGCTAGATGAATAAATAATAAAAACACTAACCTCAAAACTAAGGGGTTAAAATTTGGCTGAAATAAGACTTCCTTATTTTTTCCCCTCACAGCTTGAAGAGTTTTGAACAGAAGGTGCTTGAATGCAGCACTCTAGGCTTAGGCCATTTTACCAGAGTGATTCATAGTAAAAAGATTATGAAATAAATGAGAGAGAATTTATTTTATGAGATTTATCTAACTGAGTGATGGTGCTTGGGATTTTTATCATCACCATGAACACTGGCAAGTTGTGCTTAGCAAGTACAATGAAGAACCTCAAGAAACTCTAGATAAGGGGTTTGTAGTTGCTTAATCCTGCCTCTCTAAATTTCTAAATGTCTTCTTTGAGTCACCTTGACCCGAAGATCTCTCCATCTGACTGCTCAAGATTCCCCTGACAGCTCGCTTGTGCTTTTCCTTTCAGAAACTAATCTGAGAAATAGAAATAAAATGCAACTTCAGGGGATGCTTGCCCTTCGAAAGAGGAAGTCAGCCTTGCTGGTGCACATGCTTTGCCATCAGGCATGGAGCAATGCCCACCAAGCCCATTTTGCCCCAGTCTCCATGTAACCAGCCTCTTCCCTATGGCCAGAGGAGCCAGGAATATTTGTCTGACTCTTGTCTGGCTCAACTCAAGAGAACTAGAAGGGGAGATGTCTTCCAAGTCAGGGGCTGAAGTTGTTTTCTCCTTTCCCGTGAAAGTTTGGAGGGAGGGCAGGATATCCATCAAGACTTATTCTACCTTTTCCTGCCCAAAGTGCACCTGAGCAAACCTGGTGCACCAGCACAGCTCTGTAGCTGTGCTAGCTCTTTCCTGTAGTCCTCCTGTACACATAGTTCTGTGATGCATTGCTGGAGGGTGTCGGCAGCTTCCCTGGTCTCCCAGGATATTTCTCACAAGGCGTAGGTATTACAGCTGCCATTCATTGCCTAGATTTTTGTGCTGGCTGGCATGTACCAGGATGGAGGCGGTTTGGTGTGGGTGGCCTGTAGGACACAAGGGAGTCAGGTCTGATGTTCACTGCCTGGGTTCATCCATAGCTGCCAGCATCACGAGGGCCAAGTGCTGAGCAATGACATAGAGATACAACTCATGGACAGTTAAGAGCCATCCCTCACCTGACTAATGACTCAAATAGGTATGGGTGCCTTTGAGAGTGCATCTGTGCCGAGGCCGTGGCTGGCCCTTGGGTTTTTGAAAGGGGGCAGCCCGTCCTGGAGGTGCATCCAGGGCTCCAAGGTAGGGAGAAATAGTGAACGTTGAAACTCCTCATGATTTTCACCTCTATAAGAAAACTTTCTTGGGATTTTGCAGGGGCACAGTATGTGGTCTGTTAATTTTACCAACAATAGGCCAAAATGTGTTGATCTTCTGGCAGCTAATGGCTAAGGTGGGGAAGCCAGGGGAAGGCTTGGGCTTCAGGAGACCAAGTACCAAGTATAAGCTGGTCCCTCAGCTTCTTCATTTGTAGATCAGAATGAAAAAAAAAATAAAATAGCTGTACCTCCACATCATGGTGTTAGCATGAGGCTTAATTAACTTGTGTTTATGACACGCTGCCGGAAAGGTGTAAGGATAATTAGATACTTAATTCTTACATCTGTTCATGCCTATTCCGCTGGGGCCACAGCCCATGATTAAGATTTCTAACAGATGTCACAACGCGAATGGTGATGCCTGGTAAGTGGAAGTGCAGTAATGAGGAGCACGAGCGGCTCTCCCCCCCCAGAGAACAGGCACGCTCAAGCCACGGCTGCTGCCCACACGTCAGGTGAGATCCCCTTGAGGGACACGGCCCTACATGGTGCCTCTTGGCTTGGTGTTCCAGCGGGAAGGGAATCTATCCTGAAACATGGTGTTTTATGGTAAACATCTGAGAAGCAGACTAATCCATTCCCTCCCCTCTACCCTTACTGCAGGCAACTACAGAGAGAGGCACTTGCCATTGGAAAGGATTTTTTATTGATGCCGTTAAGGAGGAGAGTGACATCATTTAAATTTTTTGGAACAATGGCCCTTTCCCCACAATTGCCTTGGCTTTTCTTCCCTTTGCTCTGGCGCCACGCGACTGGCTGCGATCTGACATTATTCGTGGTGCTGGGTGCCAGGAGAAAGCAGTATCTGGAGAGTGGGTGATTGGGAGGAGTCAGCAAAATGCTGACGGGTCCTGGTTGGTTCTTTGTCTGTCAAGGGGAGTGGTGGTATCTGGTTTTGGCCTGATTTATAACTTCTTAGGAAAAGGCCAACTTGCAGAGCAGGGATCCAGCTTGTTGGTGTTTGAGGTGCTGGAGATAGTAACACACATGGATGGGAAGGAGCAAAGTTGTGTACTCTAGGTAAGGGCTGGAAGCTCAGTGGACTGGACTCAGGCTGAAGGACAGAAATAAACCAGGATTCTAAAAATAACAACATCCCTTATTACTATCTTTCTTCCCCAAAGCAAGTCAGTCCTTTGCAGCAAGGTGAATCTTGGTTTTCCCACTCTTCCCCTGCTGCTTGCCTTGAGTTCCTTGGCCTCCGTTGCTTCACTGCATTCCTCCTCCTCAGCCCAATGCTTGTTTCTTATGGTACAAGCTGGAGCTGTTTCACATCAAGCCTGGGGTTCCCTTACCCCATTTGGGTATCTGGGCCCAGCATGACCTGCAGGAGCAATGCACATCTAACCCAGGGAGGATTTTCTGAAAATTTAACTGTTCAAATCAAATATGATTGTACAAACGAGGACTCCTCACAGTATAAAGGTTTGGAAAAAATTACATGCATGTCTGTGGGGATGTAGGAAGTCTCCTATTCAGCAAAACACTGTGCAAATATCATCTGCACAGATACATTTTTTTTCTCAATTCCTGCTAACATGAGTGATTTCCAAATGAAAGATCACACAATTTATTTCTTTTAAATATGGATGAGGTACATTCCCTAGCCTCTTCCTTGGCAATGGTGGAGCTGTTTTGCCTGAGAGAAACAATACAAAATAATCCAAAACAACCCCCTCCAAACCACAAAAATCCCAAACTGAAGTCAACTCCCAACAAGACTAAACTAGCCTGAGGTAGGCATCCAGGGAAGATTTCAGCTTGTTCACCTTTAGTAGTGCCGTAAGAAAATGAAGGCAAGGTCTTGTGCCAAAAAATACCGGGAAACCTGAACTCAAGGCATCCTGCCCATCTCACCCGCTGCAGCTGGCTGGGACACTCAGCACCCCATTTCGGGTGTGTTGGCTGCATATGGCAAGCAGTCTTGATTAGGAATTCCTGCTGGCAAGCTTGCACCTGAAAAGCAGCTCTAACAACTTTTTATTTATTTTTTTTTTAAATGTAAAGCAGCCTGGAATATGTGAGGCGGGAAGGAGTACGTGAGGCCATTTGGGTAATCACCGAGCAGAGACTGAGTACCAGTTTCTAAACCAACAGTCTCCTGGGGCATTGGTTGGGTGCTCAGTAGTAGTTGAAAAGACAAACCAGCTCTCGGGTTTATTAGGAAGGGAGTGGCAAAGCTTTACCAACACCCTTATAAAGCCACAGTGAGCATCACTCTTGAAAACCTGGTATGTGGTTCTAGTCCCATCTCTCAAAACTGGCATAGCAGAATTAGAAAATGTGCAGAAAGGGGCAACAAAGGTGGCTGAAGGTGTGATACAGCTTCTCTACTGCAGAAGATGAAGTAAAGCTCCAGAATCTGGAAAAAAAAAAGAGGACTGAGAGGAGAAACTGGATAAAATCATTAAGTGAATGAAGAAGGTCAATATAGAGTAATTATTAAGACTCTATCATAACAGGAGAATTAAGAAGCTTCAGGTGGAGTTATGAGATAGTGTGTTTAAAGCAAAGAAGAGAAAGTATTTTTCTCCCATAGCACATCATTAAACAGTGGGATGTCGTAGGATGCTGTGAAGGCTAGAAGATTAAATTAGTTCAAAAGTGCTTAGAGTCATGGAAGAAAGGCTACCAGGGCTAATAAACACAGAGCTGCAGATACGTCCTTTGAGTCTAAGAACTTCTGTGCTGCCAGCTGCTAGAAACCAGAAGAACACACCAGCAGGAACAACACTGTACACTGGTCATAGTCTTTGATGTTATTTTTTTTTTATTCCTTTTGTATTCATTCCCAACCTTTTTCAGAGACTACAGGCTGAGTGGCATTACATGTGTGGTTGTTCTTCTAGTTACAGCCTAACAACTCTGGAAATACCCCACCTGTCATTCTAGGCAACCGGGAAGCAACGTGGCCGAGATGAAGTTCTCTGTTCATTAACACAGCACCAGCAGAGCTACATCGGGGATCAATTTTTACTGTTCATTTTCAACTACAAATAACTGCTTGGAACACAAGTCCTTTCCAGCTAGTTTTGGTGGATCATGATTCCTTAGAAAGATTACAGCCTATAAAATAGCCATAAGTAAGACAAGTACAAAGTATGCTTTGGCTGGATACTAGTCTTCTCATAAAAAGTATGAGGTTGGAGTAACGTGCAGCATGTTTTAAGTTATGTTGTAAAGTTGCCTCAAAACTGCTTCTTGGGGGAAAAATAATTCTTGGGAAAGAGTGCCAGCTAAGAATTAATACTGATAAAAACCTACATTTTTCTTCCTGGGGATTCTCATGGGAAATGTCTAGTTTTGCTCTTTTATTTTTGGAAAATGTGCTACCAGTTGTAGGTGGTTTCAAACAGATTAAGTGAAGGAGTAGGTGACAAGAATATAAATATAAAACAAGAATAGTGAAGCCTGTGTCACTGAGCTTGTCACATGTGATTTCAATACTCCCGAGAAGATAAGCAGAACCTTTTTTAAGCCAGCCACCAGATTGCAGGAGCTGGTCTCCCAGCTTAAGTCAGCTTCAAGGTGGATGAGTGCAGAATGTTCCTGGGAAAAAAAAAAAAAAAAAAAAAAAAGAGCGAGCGAAACTATACATCTGCAATGCAGGAAAAAACCATAAATTTATCTGCTTTTTATTCCCTAATAGATTTGATCCTTGCCTTCTCAAAGTCTTCCCATCTTGTTCTGTTTTTAATAATGGTCCCACAGCTTTACTCAAAGTAAATTTTTTAGCTATGCAGCATAACGCTATATTAAAAATAAAAATTGGGTCAAAATGTAACTATTTAAATTTTTGTCTAAGCCCATAATTAAGGTTTTGGCTTGACCGAAGTTAGGATCTGTACCAGCTGCTCCTGAGGTAAGCTGGTATCATTCCACTGATTTTAAGAGGAGTCTTTTCAGCACCTTAATGAGCAGAAATACATTTTATAGTTTACCTCTGAAATCTTGCACAAATGACACTGAGTCAGGATGGAGTGACAGAATAAACAAAAGATAATCTGTACTGCAGTAGCTGGCGGGACAAATCAAATGTGAGGAATAATTGAGCAGTGTATAGGAGATTTGGGAAAATCAGATTTTGCAGTTCTTTTAATTATCCTTTTATTGTATTAGCTATTCTCAGGGAGATTGTTTAAAATGTGAATTCTATTTGGAGAACGCCTATGTGAAGAGAAGCAGAATAAGCATTAAGAATGAGTTTTACTACCTTGCTATTGGAATGTAAGCCATACAAAGAACTGTTGCATATTTTGAAGCTCCCTGGGTTTGGTTCTTTTTGGCGTTATGCACAGCTTAGGGTAGGGACACCCCGTTGCTCTTACTGCCAATTTGAAGCCCCCTCTCAAAAGCTCCTGTCCTCTTTTTTTTGTGCTGTGGTTTCAGCAAACAAGGGGTATGAAAACCACTGGCCAGGACCATGTATCAGGTTGAAAACAAAGCCTCTGAGTGAAAAGAAGCCAAAAACTCCTGTGTTTCAAACAAAACTCAAAAGACCTTCAAAAATAGAATGGGTGAGAACAAAATTGATGTTCAAAGCTGTAAGGGCCAGTCTCTGGCTCCTGGCTGCTGTAATAAATCTCCCTCTGAAGTGCAGGAACATTGGAACCAAGCAAGGAGGGGAAGGTGTTAATATCCAAGTACAACTCTGACTTTGTTTACATTCCTTTGCAATTTAAAAGAGATTTGTCATTAATACGTAATGTCAACCTTTGTAAATGCATAGAGATACTGTCATCTTTGCCTCTCCTGACTGCGTGGTCATCATTCACAGTCACCACACAGGTCTCCATAGACCTTTGCTTGGTCTAAGTTGTTGACGAATAAAGTAGTGATTGTAATAGTGATTTATACCATTTTTTTTTCTACTTGGTAACTTGGATTATTTATAAGTACAAATGTTTACAGCTGTATGAAATGCCTCTAAAAGCTGAGCATGTTTTGTCTCTTCTTTTGTCACTGCTTTAAAAATGCATGTTTTCAGGTTGAATCCTGGTAAACAGTATCTTGAAAAAAAGATATTTTAAGGTCGTTACGTTTATCTGAATACCATCCTGCTGCCCAGATTGGCTCACCTTGTCTGGAATGAGGCGTAATTAAGCACAGCGAATTGAATGTTAAAATAAATAAAGAGCTCTCAGAAAGTTAATGAAAAATCATTTTTACCAAGCAGGACAGAAATCTGTAGATTCAAAATACATACATTGCTTTCCCATAAACTTGTTCTACAAAGAAAATCCTCTCTTCATTTATTGAAAAAGAATGAAATCAGATAAACTGGTTAATAAAAATTGGAAAACCCTGTGAAATGATCTTTGAGGTCCCTTCCAACCCAAACCATTCTATGATTCTATGATTTTATGAAATTACACTATATATTTTCCTAATCTAAATAATAGATTTGTCAACTCAAATATTTGATATCTTTTTATGATTAGAAACTTCTTTGTAAGTAACTAGTAAGTAAGGAAAGCTGTTTCCATGGATAAGTCACAGGAGAGGCCTGCGATAACAAAACTAGATCATTCATTGGATCTTCACATTCATTTAATGAGAAAAAAAAATTACAATAACAGCTTTGCAAGTGGTTACATTTCTGAGATAGAAATTTGTGCATTCAAATTATCATAAAGCATGAATCATAAAAATCTTGTTGTGTGATTATGCAAATACACATTAATTACACAATTATAAGCTTCTATGGTGATGAAATATGATTAATTATATGACTCGATTCACTTGCTGAATGCAATACCGTTACTAGAGGTCCATAGATGTGTTTCTTTTCTTGATTCGCTGACATTTTAATATTATGAGGGAATTATAAATTATTGTAGCAACAGATGATAAAAGCAGATGGAATAAACTTAACTGAAGCCAAGATGATTTACACAGCTTTAAACTGAGCAGTTTGTGTATTTATCCAGCTATAAATGTTTTGCTCCATGATCATGAGTTCTGTTTGGAAAGACAGTTTCCAAAAAACAGTGACATGGAAAGACTCCACATTGGAAGGGCTGTCTTTCATTGCCCATCGAAAGACTCCACAACCTCCGTGGGCATCCTGTGCCAGTGTTCCTTCACCCTCGCAGTAAAAAAGTGTTTCCTGATGTTCAGACAGAACCTCCTGTTTTTCAGTTTGTGCCCATTACCTCTGGTCCTGTCACTGGGCACCACTGAAAAGATCCTGGCTCCATCCTCTTTGCATCCTCCCTTCAGGTGTTTATATACATTAATAATATCACTCTGGGGCTAACCAGTCCCAGCTCTCTCCCAGCTTTTCCTCATAGAAGAGATGCCCCAGTTCCTTAATCATCTTTGTGGCCCTTCCTTGGACTCTCTCCAGTATGTCCATGTCTCTTGTACTAAGGATTCCAGAGCTGGACCCAGCACTGCAGGTGTGGCCTCACCAGTGCTAAGTGGAGAGGAAGGGTCCCCTCCCTTGATCTGCTGCCAATACTTTGTCTGATGCACCTCAGGGTACCAATTGCCTTCTTACCTGCAAGGACGCACTGGCCAGCAAGATCCTGAGGTCCTTTTACTCCGTGCTGCTTCCCTGCTGCGTGGCCCCCAGCATATATTGGTGCCTGGGGTTTTTCCTCCCCAGGTGCAGGACGTTGGCTGTTGATGTCCCTCTGGATGGCAGCACAACCCTCTGGTGAAGCAGCCACTCCTCCCATACAGTCTCAATACCATACTTTGCTTTTCACCAATACACACCTCTTCTGGCTGACGCTGACAATTCTTCTGACTGCTGAGGAGAACAGAGTATGTCATGACTCAAACTGCAGCATTCTCAGGCTCATTCTTCCCCCATGCAGACCAGCAAAGTCTAATGAAGTCTGATGATCTACCTCCAGCCTTTGCATTTGTAATGAAACGACTGCTGCAGAGAGCAGTCTTTCAATATCCAACTTCTGAGGAAACCTCCTCCTCTGAACTGTAAAGAATCCCTTCATAAAGATCAATTGTAAGTCTTACTTCTAAATATAACTGAAGGTTATCTGCAGTTTTGAAATTAGCAACTAGTTATAAAATGCAGGAAAGTTCACTACTACATCTAGCAAACTTCAGATGAAAGCGGATGGAGAAAAGGTTGCCATAACCTAATCTGTCTGTTGGATTTTTTTTGCTTCAAATTGAATATCTTATTATATTTTCATTGATATAAAAATAAGTTACTTTCTAAGCACTAAGCTGGAGCACCTCAAATACTGATTACAGTTGTGGATATTCCAAGAAGTGCTAAATTTGAGATGTATTTTTATACCAACAATGAGAACATCTCAGCCCTAAAATTAATTTGTTTTGCTTGTTCAGAATACAGATAATTGGAGACATTTGAGAAAATGCAGGTGTTAAAGATGAGTGGCTCCATATGATTGAGTGGATTGTTTTTAAAAAGGAAATATCCTTCTAAAAGAACACACTGATTAGAAAAGCCAGCTTGTTCAGATGTGCTTGAAGTCATCCTCATTTCTTATTTAGAAATAATGTCCTTCAGAAAACTCTTCTAAGTGTATTCTTTTAGGACTTGCTTTTGGCCCTAACGTTCTTCCACTGAAATAATTGATAAAACTCCAATAAACTAGTGTTAAAGCAATATTAAGTGCTTTTGAGTATGTCAATTAACAATGTTTATCTTTCCTGGTGGCAAACTTCTGGAGCTTTCCTCTGAGATCACTACTAGTTTGAAGCTGATATTGCTCTGAAAATTCATGGAAGGTCTCCTCTACCCTGCTGACAACACTAAATTAGTTATTAAATTAATTATTGTACATTATTTTACATTAACCCAATCCTTTCTCATTAACAGAGCTCTGTGGCAACCACTCAACAAAAATACACGTCCTCTTCTTAGTGACATCCCTCCTGTGGCAGGAGATGTGACTTTTCACCAGCTGCTTTCTTGCTTTAGAGAGACTGACAAATGCAGGTTTTCCACTGAAACGGACACTGAGCCTCTTAGGGAAGTCTCCTCTTTGTGCCAAAACAATGGATGCGTTTTCATGGAGACGCCATAGCTTATTAAATGTACTTACTGCAAAGATCAAAGGCTTTCACTTGGAGAAAGAAGTCAAACCACATGCGGAGGCTCTGGGCTAATACCAGGGACTGCCCAACTCCACGGCTCAGCTGCCAGCCGCTTCCCGAAATGTCACACAGCAGATCAGCCTTGCCTCTGTGGTGTTTTCAGGGCCGGGATCCAGGAAAACAACAAGGGGGATGTTTTTCACCCAGCTGTAATCTGTAGTTAAATCTTTTATAGCCGTTGATTTGCACAGCCAGACACGAGAAGTAGAGTAACTCAAGTTTCTACCTATTAACTAATCCCAGAGATGTAGAGAGGTAACCTAGACATACCCAGAGTCATTATTACACAATGGCCACTGCCAACAGCTTCACTGAGTTGTTTACTAATATATTTCTAGAACATAGTGACAAGTAAATACTTACAGAGGCATCACATCAGTGTTTGATGAACCTTAACAATGCATTGGTGCTGTATCACGCAAAATAATGGTTTCTGCCTCAGATGAATTTCAGGATAAAAGGAAGATGAGGTTTGGTTTCTTGCCAAAACCAAAGCCAAAGCCAGCCATCAAAGATCTGCTGGATGCCAGCTAGTCTCAGGCTGCAGCTGGGACCAGCCTGTGTGTTAAAGACCTGGCTATCCATCCCTATCACAGCTGTGCAGAGCCTTCTGCCTCACCTGCTCTAAGTCCCCATGGAGACACATGAAGACATGGGTTTCTAGGACTCGTCTGCCCAATGTCCACCAAGCACCACAGCCCCAGGGTGGGTTGTGTGGGGCACAGAGGCACCAGGGAGAGGTGCTCATAGGGCTGGGTTGGACCTGTGCCCCTGAGCAGAGGTGTGATGCTCCTGCTGCCATCGGCCTGGACCTTGCATGGGGTTTGCAGTTAGCACTGGGCAAGGATCCACCACACCTCAAAAGGTGTTTTAAGCAATACCTCACTCTCTTCCAGCTATTCTGGATGAGCTACAGGAGGAATGGTGCTGTAGAAGGAGCAGCCATAGGATCTGCTAACATCTGGGGCACAATCCAGCATGCTGGTTTAAGATTTTTTTTCTAGAAAGCGTAGAGGAGATTAGAAGCTCATGTCATCAGCAAACTTCTAGATCTGTGGTGCCACTGAACTTGTAAACAGCAGATAAGAGTAGAAAATCAGCTCAGAGCAAGTTAAAACTGTCATTTCTACCTGATTTTCTCAGAGAAGAGATGAGCACTGCACTTCCAGTTCTCATGCCTGCCATCCTCTGACCCAGAAGAATTGGTTGGCTTCACACAGCCCAGTTGTAAACCTCCAGTTTGCCAAGTGGAAGACTGAAGTGTTGTTTTCTGACATACATGAATTTGAAAGCCAGATGTGCCAGTTGCTGTTTTCATCATAAAGTGTTTTCCCCATTAATAAAAACAAAAAAATATAAACTCTGAGGAAGAAACAAACATTTATAACATGATCATGGAAAAAAAAATATATGTGTTTGTGTATTCATAAATACATGAATAAATATATATTTATATACAAGTTAAACAGAATTCTACATTTCTCATGAAAACTAATCTGTCAGTTCAAAAAGTAAATGAAAGTTCAAGTCTCCTCTTGATTTGAAGCAAGTGCTGTGAGCCAGGTTTGGTTCACATTTTCAAAATTTATAACACTGTGATGCTTGCCAAAAATCCTTAATTAGATGAGAGGAGCAGCAAAACTGTCAGATGCAATAGCAGAGTACAACGAAGAAATAAAATATTCTGGGGTAAATTGGATAAGCTCATTCAGCCAGTTTTGCCAGGCTACTTTTCTGCAGTGATTTGCAGACTGATAATGAGGATAGGGTTTTTCTCAGTAATAACAAAACCGATTCCTCAAACACATTTCATTTACAAGACTCCAGAAATTGCTTATAACTAACATAAACCAACAATCAACATCCTCCTTCCCACAGCACACATAAATTGTGAACTTTTCACGAACTCAGTGGCGTAGATGGTAATTTGGGTATCTGTCTCGTATGAGGATTCCATGGCCCGTGCTGCTGCGGGGGGCTGCAGGGAGGCTGGCACCTAGCAGAGGTGAAATTGGACAGTGTGCAACATCAGGTCAGGCACCAAGACCTAAGAATTTCAGAAATAAAGGAGACCCTTATCCTCTTGCCATAACGGAGGAGGTGAAAGACCAGCACTGGGAAGAGCCAGGGTCCCAGTGAGCCCTCACTAGTGGGGCTGTGAAATAAACTAGAAGCATGAAGTGAGGTCTTTCTACCCGGAGAGAGACTTATTGCTGCCGTTGCACAAGAACCAGCGCAGTCTCATCAGGACTGTGGAATGCAGCTCCCAGTGCCTGTACCCAAGGGAAATGTGATGGGTTGCAATACCCACAAAGGAGGGCTGCCAGGGTGACCAGCTGAACAGGCAGATCAGCTTGCAAGACAAAGCTGAAAGACCTCAGTAAAAGTGGAGTGTAGAACCAGGGCATAGGCCTTTTTCTGTACTTACGTGTGGGAGATAAACAGGAGGGGATTTGGAAGTGATGGAGGAAGGAGAATAGAGGGAAGGAAAAAGATTTAAAATACGGATTAACGCTGGCAGGAGAACAAATGGATATCAACTATCCAGGAGTGGAAATTTTTTTAAGTTTTTTGTTTCAAAAATGATGAAGCAGCTTTTCAGTAGGAGTAAAAGGTGCAAAAAACATATGTGTTTTTAAAATGGTTCTTGATAAATTTATGAATGGGATTACCCATCCCACAGAAAACTGCAGAATTGTCGGGTTCACTGCTTCCCAGGAGTCTCTCCAGTCCTATGCACTGAGCTGCTTTTATTGAATATACAATATATCCAGGCAAAATGATTCATGATGTGTTATTGAATTCTACTCTACTACGGTCTCCACAGGAGCTCTTCTTCAGGTTTATTTTAGTAAAAAAAAAGCCTCCCCCAGAAAGGGAGGGATTAAAAGAGTATACAAATGTATAGGAGAAAAGACAGACAAACAGACATGAGAAAGATTAAAAGAAATGGGTATAGAAAATTAAAGACAAGTAAGTTGAAGAGAGGCAAAGGATGTGCAAGTACTTAACAGAGCACTATAAAGTGTATAGGGATCAATTAGTCTCATTTGTCAATGGGGTTGATGAAGAAATACTAATTGCTAGATTAAAACGCAGCAGGGAAAATATATAACTAGAGGAGCAGTTACATAATGGAAGAACCTGCTAGTGAAGGTTACAGCACTTCTGTCACTGAAGATATTCAAAGCTATTTTCAGAATAATGAAATGCATCCACAAACGATTCGGGCTGATGGACTGAGGTGACCCAAGAGGCATCTCTTCGACCGCAAATGATTCTATTCTTCTGCAAGCACACGGGTGCTTAGGGGGAGCTGCACTTCAATGAAATGTTCCAGCTCACTTCCAAGAAGAAACCATGTTGTAATAAATATTAAGTGGAAAGATAGCTAATTGTTTTTCTCAATTAGTAGAAAATGAATGGTGTTTCAGTTATCTACAGTCTGGAATGTTTCTATTCATTTCCAGCTAAATCTATTTGTGCTGCAGTTCCTCCAAGAAACAACTATTTTCAAAAGCAAATCCAGACTTCTCTCATGTCTATCATTAGAACAACTTATTATACATATCTATCTCATATATTATACATGTATTTAAGAAACAGTATGTAAGAGTACATCCGTATATTCCATTAGTTGTTTGCATGTTAAGCGTGTTAAAATGCATTTCTGCCCCCACTACTTCTGAATATCTAGGCAATACTTCATTCCTAGTGACACAGAGTCCAATTAAGATTATTCTAACTTGGGGTTTTTCCTTGTTGCTCCTCTGTAACAGTCGTGGTTCACCAATACCTCAGCAGTATGTCTATGTGAACTACGCACTTGGAACTCATGTCATTATTTGAGGAAGTGTTGGAAAGAGAATATAGCCACTGAAGATATCAATCAAGTGCCAAACTTCATAGGGAATATCTAAGAAATTACTGGAAGAATTAGGTTGGTTTTTTCCTGCCCATTTAAAGAAAATTACACTACTACTGCTAAAAAAAAAAAATATTAAAAAAAGTAATTCATTAAGCTTCTATGGACACAAAGTTTTGTAGAATTGACATCAAAGTGGTACAGAGAAACCTTCTCAAGATGGTGTCCTAAAAAAGAGATCCGATCTTTTAGTCCCAGCCCTGTGCTGGGAAATTTGAAGAAAGAGAAACCACTTCTGGAGGCAAACATGCTGGTTAAAAAGAACATCTCTGCTGAAAGGAAAAGCTTAGGAGAGGAGTTAAGATGCTAAAAGCTGAAGTCACCCACTGGGGTCTGCTGAGGTAGCTGCTCTAAAGGATCAGGCTGTTACCAGTTACTAAATGTGCTGCATCATATTTATTCCCTGTTATTGATGGGATATTCCTGGCGCCGATGGAGCGGCTCAGAGGGCATGGTAAACTTGCCTACTGAAAATGGGATGATGTCTCTCCACTGCAAGTCCACCTCCCCTGCTCTCTGTAGGTCAGGAATTTATAACAATAAAGTTTAAGAAAAGATTAGTTATATTTCTTCTTAGTGAGGGATACTGTGTACTGAACAGTCAGTTCCTTGTGTGTTAGTGCTTTAGCAATCCCAAAATAAAAAAACAAGATGAGGATCTGTTCTGCTTTCAAATCCTGGACATCTTGATTTCTTAAAACTTGCAAAACACATTATGACTATTCCTATGCTAAATGTAGCAATGGAAAGAGTGTTTTTTCTGTGTAAACAGACTGGCAGACTGAAAAAATTTAGAGCTTCAAAATAGTTGTCTTGAATTATGCATGCAAAAAGTTTTATAAATTATTTTTAAAGATGTATTTGTATTTAGCAAAGCTGTTTACCATCTGAAATAGTTCATTTAAGTGAACAATAATTTAACTGCATATTTGAGGGCAGTTGCAACATCCACCTAAGGAGAAATACATGTATTTAAAATAAGCGTGTTCTCCTCCAGTATATCTTAATATATATTATATTTGTCATTTGTCTGTCCCTTTTTTCCATCCAAGAAGTACTGTCACCCTACTCCAGGGGAAATTTTGAAGCAGACGTGTAACTTGATTTTCTGTCTCTTTCTTGCCAATACAAGGAGGGGAGCCAGCAGGACTGCCACCATGGACTTCCAGAGGGCAAACTTTGGACTTTTCAAGAGCCTGGCACATCTATATATTCTGTTCTGTCTTTCCCTTTCTTATACACACAGCACTTCTTATATTGCATCTTAAGAGCCTTCTACATGGACAGCATCCACTGGGCTAGTGTCAACAGTTGAGTTGGAGGGAGGAATGGTCATTATGGCATAGAGTTGCATATCCAGTATGCGTTCAGGCTGCAGTTGGCTCGTGACCTTATGGAGTAGAGATGTAACCCTTTAGTTAGGTTTGATGAGGTCTGTATCAAAATTACAGAGAGGGGCTTGGCAGAGGAACAGCAAGACCCCTTGAGACCACTGATAAAATGGTCAAGTGCTCTCTCTTCTTCATCTGCTTCATTAAAGCAGTCACTTCAACAGGAGTCTCAGAAGTTTTTTTTGTTAAGACACAAGTTTTCCTGACCTAAGGGAAGAATAACCTATTATATGATTCAGAAATAAGTTTAAAGATTTTTTTTCCCTTCATGTCTCAGTCAAAAACCAAGAACATGATGACACTTTCAGCCTAATTATGAAATGTTTCTTTTTTTTTTTGTATGCAACCTTGCAGAATCCTTAACGAGAATTCCCTGTAATATTTTCCTGCTCATCTTCTAAGCCTTCAAATTAGGCATTTGTCCTTTAACTTTTCGAACTTCTTGTCACTTTCAGCTTGTTAGGAAAGGAATCTAATTGTTCTCCTACACTTTTAATGACTAAAAGAAAGATTATCCACGAGGTAATTTTGATACATAAAGCGATGTTGCTTTGCCCCTCTGCAGTCAGAGCATTTACAAGGATTACACCCTGAAGACTGGCACTGCACACTGAAAGCTTTTTGGAGTGAGGGTTGTTAATGGTGTCTAGTTATAGCACACAAACGATGGGGGCTCTTCGCTGGCAACACTTAGTGGCACCAGTGTGCACCGACTGGAATCTATCTCATTGTGCCAAGCAGCCTCATAACCCACCAGGGATGAAGATGATTGCGGCGGAGACTGAGTTACTTAAGTGATTATACCAACTGTAAATAATAACAGTAATAATGCTTTCTCCTTGGGTGTAGTTTCCTTTTCAAACACAGAGAAAAAATGTATCCATAAGTGCTTAAAAATATATGGAATGCTTTCAATGTAAGTTCCTTTGGGTTTTTGTTAATGGTCCCTGTTGCCCCATTGAGAAATGCTCCATCTATCAGAGACCACACAGCTCAGAAAGACAGAACCTGGAGCTACGTTCCCAGGGTGGGCTGCAGCAGTCCCTGCCTCCTACAGAGAGGGGAAGGATGTCCAACCCCATCTCAGAACCATAGAATTGTCTCGGTTGGAAGGGACCTTTAAGATCCTCTAGCCCAACCATCAACCTAACTCATAAAAAACCACCACCGAACATTGTCTCTAAGCACTATGTCAACCCGTCTTTTGAATACCCAAATGCTGAGAAAATGAAATCTCTGACAGTGTAATTTTTCAGAACACCTGCATACACTGCGGGTCATTTTCTGATCAGTGAGGTGAATTTGGAGCTAAACTCAATTCACTGACTTCACTGGCTCAACTACCCAAAGGTAATACAGCTGCAGAGATGATAAGAATGTGACCAGTTTGTCAGCAACAGCCTCTAAAATGTGAACCACACACAAATAAACCCGTGTTTATAACAGTCTGCTCTGCATCAGCTTCACTCCTCAAAGGCAGTGGTGCTGGACTGGCTTCTTCTGGCCCAGGGAGGTCCATGGGTGCTCGGTGCTGCAGCACACAAGCCCCAAAAAGGTGACATCAAACACTCAAAATTAGAGATCACCTTGGAACTGTGATTCTTCTGGTAGTTTATTTCACTTTGTTTTATTCAAAGCTTTATTCTTACTCTTACTCTCACACATCTTATTCTTAAATCAACACTTACGAGTGAGGACCATCTTCTGTACTTGCCAGGTAGGATCATGAACAAGCACAAGGAAAAGTTGAAGAAGCCTTTATATGTGTTTTTATGGGCTTAAATGTGAGTGTGGTTGCAGGTGTGTGTGTACATACTCTCTCAGCCTTGCCTGTATGGCCTAGTCGCTGGGACAGAGGAGATCCCTTAGGTCCCAAGGCCCACCAAATTTGGCTGCCCCTTAAAAGTCTGCCCATGAAGACCAGCATAGATGTGCCATACATGCTTTTCAGCCCCCAGATTTACACATATCTACAAAAAAAGCCATGCATATTAGGCTATCCGTTGTCTGGATACATAAAATAAAAACATCTTTCATTATTTTTCAGCAGTTTTAGCCCGCATGAAAATACTGAGAACCAGGAAATACATAGAAACTTTAACACTAAACCAAAAGCTGATGTAATAGCTGTGTGTCCCTGTGTATAACTCCAGGAGATGGAATCAGCCGGGGACAGACAGATATCCAAAAGCATATGCAGTTATCCTCCAGATGGCTGTCATTCTCTAAGTCCCAGTTTTATTTATTCTTATTAGTTGTTTCCCTAAATTTGTCATTGATGGATGCCATGCACTTGTCATTTGAAAGAGCTGATAGCCTTGACAATGTGTACATTGAGCATTTCCAAAGCAGAGGAATAGCTAAATTGCTCTAAGGGATAAAAATCTAAGGAGAAAATGATTCTATGATTCTATGATTCTAAGATTCTATGATTCTATGATCCTATGACCAGCTAATTAACACCTGACCCAGTATCCCTATGAATTAGCAGTGAGCTGCACCCCCAGCCCAGGGGTGGGGATCTGAAGGTGATGTCCTTTAGTGCTGAGCATTGGCCAGAGCAGCCTGGCACAGAAGTGGGAGTGGGAGAAATTATCTGCATCTTGAAGGTTTCCTACAAGTTTGTAATGTTCTGGTGCGATAGGAAAGTCTGTAGCTTATGTAAAAGTATGAAGAGTTGCTGAAGCAAAAGCCTTTCAGCTGCGGGCAGTCTGTTAAACTCCTACACCCACCCTGCGGCGTATTAGGGGGCTCCTGTAGCTCTTGATTGAAGAGAAAAATGTGGAGCAATTTTTTCTTTGACAGAAAGCTTTCAACATGAGTAATTCTGAAATGTTGCTGTCCAAATTTGTAACAACCTGGCTTAGCTGGGGCTGCCAAGTGCTGCAAATATCTACCTGTCTAAGAAGTAAAGGGGCAGAAATAGAAGAAGTAGACCTTCAAGGTCTTCATCCTCCCTGAGTCACGTTGTCACTCAGCCTGCCCGATACAATGTGATGCTCAGTTTAAAAGCACGTTAAAGGCAAGTCCTAATTTAATTCAGAGCCCGAGACCCCTCTAGGTATCATCCTTGAATTGACTGATGTGTCTTTCTGTCATTCCTGAGATTGTTTCTAACGTAAACCTCCTGCTGCAGTCCCCCACTATAAGAGCTGACCGATTAATTTTTGCCTGATTCCTCAGAAGAATAAGTGGGTCAGGCAGTGGGAAGGCTGCTAGATGAGGGGATAAATGTTTTCTGGATATTAAGCAAAAGTATCTACACAAATATTTGCTCTAATGCACTTTTTGTTACTGTCAACATAATAGCAGAAGTCAGGGAATTTACTAATTCTTAAGTAGAAATTCTGCTCTGTCCTAATATTTAGCTTTTTAATATAAAATTATAAATACAACTTACATTAAACCCAGCGAGGCAAAAGTAAATTAAGTAAAAACACATGAAAATGAGAGCACCCAATGTGTAGTGGAGACTCCCAACATACTAAGAAGCATGGGAGTTCCTACTCCTGCAAAAAGCAGATCAAAAAACAGAAGAGACCAACAGTTTGTCAAAACATCGGTGAGTTGCTCTGTGGACCATTCACTTGTGTGAGGTAGAAAAGAAGAAAAATTAATGTTTCGCCACCAAAAACACTGGGGTTCACCAAGGGTAAACTTACCTCCTTCCGTTAGCCCAGTTCAATTTGTTTACCACTTTTGTTGTATTCAAACCCAAAAGTCCTGCTCATGACTGAGATGGCAAGGATTTGGTTCTAAAAGATACATTTGAGAAATCTGACAGCACGTTCACTGACCTTGTACTTAAAACACACACCAAATCCGTGCTGACTGTTTTCTGAGGCTCTGGGATTTTATTTTACAGGTAGACCAGCCATATTCTTTTCAGGTAAAAAATAAAATTGTTTCAGTTGGGGGATCCCAGACAAAAATAACACAAATTTCTGAAACACCTGCAAGTCCTAAACTTCTGCACACGAAGGGATTAGCTGTCATCTTTGGGAGCTACGGTCCTGATTCTGGCCATCTCCATCCAGCTGAGCTCCAGCATGTTGCCGTGTGGGGGGACCTGCCAAACTCCACTTAACTTGCAGGTATGGAAATAAGAGCTGGGCTCAGCATCCCTGCTCGGTAAAATAGTGAGGAATACACAAATGACCTTGCACACAGGTCCTACTAGCACAGACAAGTCAAGACAGCCAGGCCATATTGCATTTTTTTGCTGAAAAGAAACATGTATTTCTCTCTCCCTAAAGCAACCCACCTTCCAAACAGACATTTAAGCCGCTGGATGTTGTCTTAGCACAAGTCAAATCTAGTTTAGCAGAACAGCACAAGTATTCATACCACAACCTGTCACTGTGTTACTTTTTACTAATGAATTGGCTTAGTTCTCTTTTCAACAGGGACAATATAAGACCTGTAATTGGTAACCATGGGCTTGACAGTCCTTCAGCAACTTGTTGCAGCAAGTGTGCTGCAGCTGACAGATTCCACGTGTAACGGAGCATGTGTACTCCCAAGTACAATGATGGGCATTAAAAGCACGCTCCACAACATAGCTACTCCATCCGTTAGACAAACTGCCGTGATAAAGCACCGCATGGGCTCACTTTCAGCTCTTTGAAAAGCATTAAACATTTATCTTATAGGAACAGGAACATCCAATACTCGACTTCCATAACTGAATATATACAATGCACCGTGAATTACAGGGCCAACGAGCAGGGTTTTAAAGCACTTTGGGTGTTAGTAAAATCACTCTGCTATAATGGACACCCAAAGTAAGTCATAGCTCAGGCTACTGATGCTCACTATTATAATATTTCTGTAACACTCGGGACTCCTGGGGGGTGATGGGTTCCAGTCTCATCACAAGGGTTATGCAAATATCAGTCTTTTGTGTGGAAGGGTCAATTTATATTGGTTTCATATTGGATGTTACAGGCACCATGGCATTCTTTCTATCTTTGTATTTCCCCTGTGCCCTTTTTTTTCTCATTTTCCTTCAGGTCTCACAATATTTGTCTCCAGAAGAAACTCTTCACAGTTTCCAAAACGTACAATCAATGACCTTTTGTGTACAAGAGTGACAAACTCCGAGATGTCCCGGAGAACAGAGAAAGAACATTAATATGGGTACCGAAGGGCAGAGATCTGGGTGGCTGTGCAGAGTTAACTCACTGTCTCAGCTCTGCTTTAGCATCAGTCTCCACAGATACGAGTTGTCTCTCCATCAATACACACTCACTATCCTACAGGCTTCTACTTTAAAAAATAATCACTCAATGAAAACAAAACCCAACCCCTGTGCAGCTATTCTTCTGTCCCAAAATTCCCATTACTTTATTTGCATGAATATCTACAGAACCCTTTTTTTTTTGTTGTTTTCAAACCTGTGCTGCTAAGGCTTGCTGAACTTCTGGTGTAGTTCTCCCCCATCCCCCCCGTAGTGCTGAGCTGAACTTTGGAGCCAAGAACGAGTTACACGCCTGCAAAGCACCGTGTGTGCCAATCAGGCTTTATATATTATTAATATGCAATTGCAACCAAGCTCCCAGATATTCAGAGAAGAGAGAAGATCCCACTTCTCCTTGGCATTTTCCACCTCCTTGTGTCAACTTTGGGTTAACATTCCCTGGTGAAGGGAACTGGAGGGCAGCAGGGCTTCGTAGGGCAGCCATCCTCCTCCTCGCTCACGGAGCTCTGCTGCTGGAAGTAACGTGCACGTGTGTGTTGCACCCTTATCTCACGTGGATTTTGGCATGCAGGGTCATCCTCTTTATGCTTTGCTGACAGAGATGCTTTCCACACTGCTTTCTCTAGGAAGACCCTTTCCAAGAAAACCTTGTTAAGCACCCGACAGAACCAATCTTCTTTTAATTTTGAGGCACTTGGACATTTAGGTGTAATTAACGTGTATAAATAGAATGACTCGCACAATTTTTCTCCTGTTTGTAACTTACATTTCATTATTTTCGTTTAGCTGACAAAGAGCTGACAATCGTAGTCTTTCCTGAGGATAATGCAGTGACTCTAATTTCCAGACAATCCTGGTGGCTGTTTAGTAACAGCCTGGGCACAGAGCTCAACTTACATATATTAGGATGAACCCAGATCCAAGTACCAGATCTGATATTATTATTTTTAATTGAAAGAGCAGAAATTTAAGAGAGTGTGACAAGCTATATAGGCATGAGAGCCCGTCTGGATGTGTTTGACAGGGCTCCTGTGGTGCCGACAACTTTCTACACCCCAGTGGTGTCTGATGCGTTTGAAAACCATTTTCTGGGCATTTTGAAAGAAAATGGCAAGGGTCTGCCCATGAAGCAGTCCCTGAGCGCTGCTTGGCTCTGCATCCCCTCTGCTGCTGGTCCCTGGGCTGCTCTGCTGCTGCTGCTGCGTGGGGACTGCCCCAAAAATGGTCCACCATCCCCTTGTTAGGGCAGAGAGGGAGACCAGAGCAGCTGCTGGCTTCCTGGTGAATACATTTAGCAGCTCACTCTGCTTTCCTTACATTTATTACATCCCTTACACATGTTCCTTCCTTGTACTTCATTATACAAATTAAAAGCTTTGAAAGGACTAACACATTTCTATCAAATGGAAGCTTCGCGTTTGTGCTTTTCCGTGCCTTCCTTGAAGTGAGCCCAAGTGAATTCTCCCGGCTCAGATGTAGAGCCCCAAATCTCACACGGGGAGTCACGTGCCTTTGGTACCCGCTATGGCTCAGAAAACTGCACGGCAAAGATAATACAGAAAATACCATCAAAAACTGCAGCTTTGGAGTTCTGAAAGGGAAAAGCATGGAAGTACAAACAGCTCATCGGGTAACAGCCTCACACCGCGTTCCCTCGGGAAAGTAAATCCAGCCTATGGGGGATTTTCCAGTAGATCCAAATAACTGCCTGGTTCAAACAAACTACAGGGGAAGGAAGAGAGAGAGAAAGATAGCGGGGGAGAAGTCCTGGAGACCTAGAAAAATTACAGAAATTACAGTCTCAAAGCACCCAGTTCATTTTGAAGTCAGCCCGATCCACTTTGATTAAGATGACTGGTGATCAGAAGACATTTGAGACCATTTTGTTTATTTTCCGGACCTTTTGCTTTTAAGAACTATGATTTTTTAAGAGCTGCAGAAGATGTTTTGAGCAGAGGTTGTAAAAGTACCAATGTGCAGTTCTTGAAAGTAAAAGAAAACCTTACTAAAGATGACAGGATTCTTAAAAAATACAGGTGGATATTTCCCTGCTGCATTCAGTATTATGCAATTAATACTCTACTAGAAATTAATAGTGTTTAAAATTGATTAAAAATAATAATAAAAAAGACCTGAGATCAAAAGTGATAAAATGGCAGAGGGTTTGCAGTAAAATCACTTTTTAAAATAACAGTATCTAAAAAAGAAAGGAGCTAAAAACAGAATGAAGGGAAGAAATCCTGAAAAGAAATGAAACAGCAGAATGAAGCTACAGAAAAGGAAGCCAAGGGGAGCTTAATGCTAGAAGAGGAAAACAGAAGCATGTGTGAGAGAAGAGAAAGATATAGAAGATACAGAAAAAAAAAAAAGAGGGAAGAAAGACAGAGGACATAACATAACATTAATGCATTTGGCTTAAGTCACCCTTGGTAGAAAGGCTGCACTTGGCTCATTGTTATTCTATAAAAAGTGTTTGCCAAAGTCCATAATGAAATCTGGAAACACAGAAAATGTGTTTTGAATTCTCTGCATATCTTTAAATCATTCTAGATATCACAGGAAAAAAAATATAGAGTAACACTTCTGTGTCTAATTACAATGGAGTGAGAATTTATAACATCAATGGAAAAAAAAAAAAAGCTTATTTTTTCCACATTGCAGTCATCATATGTAGTAGTAATTTTAAAATTGTGCACTGTAATCACAGGAGATCATCACCACCATCATCAGTTACCTAAAGACTAAGAGACCCAAAGCAGTCTTTAACAAAAAAAAAAGAAAATAAAATAAAGCCATTTTATATAGATTTCAACCCTTTGGATTTCCAGTAAGTAAAAAAAAGTTGAAATTTTCAGATCATATAGGAAAACCAGCTTGTGTCACCGTCATACTTCTGCATGATTCAGGACACCAAGTGTTATTATTAGTAAAATAGCACCACTTGCACATTACGTTTAACTAAAAATAATTCCTCATTAACAGCCCTATAATCCTAAACTGATGCGTGGAGGCGGCTGAGAGGTTCAAGCCAGGGATTAAAATAACCCAGAAATTCTCCTAAAAACTCTTAGTCACCGATTTTGCCTAAAACACTTACACATATTTATACGGCAAAAGGAAATTAAAACAAAATCAAAATATTTCATTTAAATTAATTATTAATAACAAACCATTATTTTTAGGAACTGGACCGCAAAGAGGTCTGGATGCCACTGGAGCTGAAGGATGTGCTGACACCAACCTGCCGTGTCTGCTCTTCCCAGGTTTTTGTTCTCACCTGGCTTCGGTGCTCCTGTTACAAAACGCCAAAGCAGCTGTTGAAGTCATGGATCTTAGGGGTTTTTTTTTTACTTTTCTCTAGTTAGTCATAGGGTCACTCTGTTCCAACTGAAACCTCATCTCCTGAAACTTATTGGAACCTAATCTCGCAATCTCTCCCGTTCAGTCTCAAAGCAGAGCAACCCTACTTACAGCAATAGCCCTGGGAGCTATGGGAACAGAGAGGTGGCAACGTTATTTTTGAGGAACTGTTTTTCCAAATAGGAAAGGCTGTTTATAGACTGCAGGAGCACACCAGCCCATCAGCCCGGGAGACTCCTCTCTGCCTCCTTTCTTCTTGCTTGATAAGAGGAGAGTGACAGATTTTGCCAGAGATCAGAAGCAACTGCCTGAACCCAGTGGGCTTTGAGGACCTGAGAGGTCCTGCTGAGGGACCTACCACTAGTTAAAAGCAAACAGCTCATCAGACAGCGGGAAGAGATCTGAAAAGATGGAAATGAGGCACATAAACGGGAAGGAGGGATTTGGATGAGAGCAAAAGTGATGAAGAAAGAAAAAAAGAGAGAAAAAAAAAAGAAAAGAAAAAAGAAAAGGAGGAAAAAGCAATAAAATACAGATGGAGGGATGAAATAACCACAACCCCAATCTGTGCAGGAAAGCATCATAAACTTCCCGGGCTGCAGTCCCCTTTTAAACTTCCCCAAGGATCAGCAGGCAGTTTGAGCTGACAGCAAGATGTAGAGCCCCCCCCGACGTTTATGGGGAGGGTCCTGGGGTGAGGGGCAGTTTTGCCTGTGGCTACATCAACACCATCCATCTGCTGGCCCTCGTACTTCAGCACGCTGAGGCCAGATCCTCCTCTTCCCCCTGCTGATAGGGATGCTTTCTCCTGGATCTTGTGTTCGGGTGACGGCTCTGCCGCTGCTGACATTTAACATTGTCCAAGGCAAAGAGGCTTGTCACCAGGGCTCTTTATCAGCAAAAAAAGTAAACACATTTGTAGTGTTACTGAATTTTGTTCAGCCGCCTGAAACGAAAAGCAGACTGAGTGATAACAGCTGAAACACCCCAAGACTCAAACAAATCAAAGACTACTTTAATGGGGACCATGAAAAGTCTTTTGAAGGAATTCCAGAGGCAAAATACTACACAGGAGCAAACAGACTCTCTTGAGGGAGTTACTTAGTGGCTTTTCCCCTTCAAACAGGAAAAACTTCACTCAATCCCACCAGTTGGTACAATATTTTTCTGAATCTCATCAGATGATGAGAGCCAATCAGGAAGAGCTCTAATGAAGACAATATAAACTGTAGCATTTCCTCTGGAATCTGTCTGGGGAGCTCCCTACCTCCAGGGTGAATGGAAGGACACGTCCAGGAAGCAAAGTTCCTTCTCGGGTAATGAGATCCACATCAGACAGCTTCTGCCTCTGAATTGCATGCACTCCACAAGATTTTTCAAGGGAACTTTTAGAAAAGTTGAGTGAATAGATACTTTCTCAGAGAAAACACTACAAGGTAAGAAGACTAGCTCTGTGCATGAAGCCATCTGCCAGTCCCTTTCTTTTGGTGACACACCTACACCCACAGATGTCCCCCTTTGCAGTGAGCTCCCTCATAAGGGCCTCTTTCTTCAATACTTTTACCAAAAAAATAGCATCTGAGGGATGCTCTGTGCTACATTAAACACCACCTGTACAAAGAACTGTGGATGCCCACCCTTCTGCCTTGCATTGTGCAATAGCTGCTTTTACATGAAGGCAGAGATGGAGCATCCTCCGCCCTCACCACCCGCCACCACCTCTCTGGGAGCTTCTTCTCAGATCCCTCCTAAAGCCTCTGCTGGTTCTGCTCGTAATGGCTAATGCAGCAGCTGTCCCTGGATGGCCTGCCTCCTGTTGTTTCTGTTGCTGAGGGGAATATGTGATTTCTGCTTCTGGACAGAGCTCAGATTCAGTGGTGGGAACTAATTCTGGTCCTCCTGCACCATCACTGGAGCCTTGTGTTATTTGGAAGCTAGTTGGAGCAGCAGCCAAATGGCCTGGTGCTGCCCATGCAGAGTCCCCACCACCAAGAGCTTGGTCCGATCCATCTGGTGTGTGGGACTGTCGTTCCTTACGTCTGATATACATCCCACACGTCCCTGGGCACGTGCAGGTATTGAGGGAGGCAAAGGTCTGGATCTGGCAGATCAAACACACGGGATCCACCAGCACGGATGCGGTTGCAGGGCAGTGCCTACCATCTCCTTGCTCCAAGGCTGGTGTCTCTGCAATGGAGATGTCACTGACTTCATGTGATTCGGTGTCTCCACACCAAGTTAGGAAGATGTAACAGATTTGCATGAACCCAATATGAATGATGAATGCAGCCCATTAGTAGCAAAGGGTGGCAAATTCTACTTGGAGTATTTTGACATCTTACAGATGAGTCATGGGAATTCCTTATTTTGCAATATCAAGAGTCCGTTCCAAATAGAGAAAATAACTAACATAAGAATAGCTATTTTCAGCTCCAAAGCTACCATCTGCTGAAATCTTGTTTGCACCCAGAGGAGCTGGGAAGCCTTTAACACCGTTGTGTTGCAGGAGAGTAAAGCAGAAAAACATCAATTTGCCTGAGTGTCAAAGTTGGACCTAAAACTCAGCTCCCAGCCCCCAATCAGTTCCTATCACAATTCTGCCCTGAGAGAGAAAAACTTAAGGTGGTCAAATATGAAGTTCAGGTCATTGTCCAAACAGAACCTGATCCAGTCAGAAGATCAACAGTCACTTCTGGGGACAGTTCTTTGTGCCATCAACGAAGCTGCTCAGAGGATGTGGGTGTCCACAGCTTCTCCACGGGAATAGATGGAAGGCTAGAGAAAATTATGTTTTCTTTAAAACAGGAAAGAGAAACTGTCAGATGATTTTCCATCTCCAGTATTGTGAGCTGTTGCTAAATTAACAAAACATCTAGTACGTGACAAAATTATCAAATGGCTTAAATACAATTATAGTGCATTTTAAATATCAGTTCTAATTATATTTTCCTTTGACAAAGTAATTACATTTCAAGAAACCTCAATCAGAACCATTTTTCATTGCCAAATCTGAGAACAGAAGGTGAAAAAGGTGCATTTAGATTATTTTATAAATGACTAGCTTAACTTTTATATAATAAAAAAACATAATAGTAGAACAGCTTAAAAATGGACTAGCAAACTCACATTTTAATCTTATTTCAAGTCATTCAATGATTTGTAATTTAATGAGGCTTAATACAAAGCTTATATTTAGTTTTCTTTCCCTCCATTAACTTGATTTCTTGATATTTGAAGTTGCTGGGCTGCCATAGAGACACTCTATATTTTTAGTCTAAAATTCACACAAGAGTAAAATTAAACACAGTTGTTTCCTGTCCCACCCCAGCTCCAGCAAGATCCTCGGAATGTCTGTTCGAGGGGAATGCAAAACAACCTTGTGAGGACTGAGAGGCTGTTTGGTTTGTGAAAGTGTCAGGTGAAGGTCTGTTGGGCATAAAAGACTGGGACAAGGGACTGGAAGAGAAGCAATAAATTAAAAACCCAGACACAGAACCGGGTCCAAAGAAGCAGGATTAAGCAGAGACCATACCAAAGACCAGAGCTCTCGTGTGGTTTATTGATGGGACACTGGGGGAACCAGTCAAAGCTTTGAGGAGCTTCAAGCAGAACTTTGTAACTGAGAAGAACATGGGAACAGATTACCATGGGTGCTAATGGCAAGAGTAAATTTATTATGGGATATTTGTGGGAATATGATAAGCTTACTATGGGATGTTTAAGGGAAGGGGAAAGGCAGGCATCAGGAGAGATTGGGGAGGACCAATAATGGGAAAAAGGACAGGAGGGCAGATAAAAGTGGCCAAGTCCTGTGCGTGACCATTGTAGTCTGTCCTTGTTACACCGTTCCTAAATATTTACCCCGTCTGAGAGCGCTCTACAGTCCGTGGAGATCTACACTAGAGAACTATAGGATGGAGTAGCTGATGAGTAGAAGAGGTCTGGGGCACAGATATCAGGGGTCTGAGAGTTGGCTAATGGAGGGACTGAGCCAGCTACCAGGCAACCCAAGGGCCTGAGAGGGGACTACTGGGGACTCCATAGGGCTACCCGAAAGATCCATATGTGTCTGTTCATGTTTGTGCACGTGTGGGTGTGAGATCTGCCAACAACATTTGATCCCGGTTAAACAGCAAGTAAGGACCCTTTGCATTTCTCATGTTTATGCCAGGTGGCTACTGCAGCCTGGAGAACAACGCTGAGCCCCAAAGCCTTTCCTCCAGCAATGCTCCCTCTGCGGTCCTGGTGTCTTCTCATTCTAACACACACCGCCCTGTGTGTGCTGTGGATGAGCAGAACTGCTCCCTCAAGGCAATGCTGAAAGAGAGACCATCTGCTGTGTCCCTGCCACGTGGACCCAGTGCCCTTCTAGTCAAAGTCAGAAAGAGATGCCCAGGAGAACTCCAACTTTTCCACCAGGCTGGCTTTGATGAATTGCTCCTTCTGGACTGAGAGTAGGATATCATCAGCACAACTAGAGCAAGAAATGCGCTACCTGCAAGAAATGCTCCAACTGTTTCTGCTCTCCTCCTCACAATGAAAAGCATGGGAGAAGTTATAGATTTAATGACACTTATAAAGTCTTCTGTGAGAGGTGTCCTCTGAAGGCAATGCTGCATGGCCTGTTTCTCCAGGCCAGCATCGTGACCTGGATGCAGTACCTGCTTAAGCCCCACCTCACTCTCAAAAAGCACCACTAAGGTTTGAAAATGTTTCACGTAGAGCTTGACACACCACCTTTGAGAAACCCACAGGCCCAAGACAGCTCCCAGGAAAGCCTGGTGAAGATACAAGTAAATAGTGGGTTTGGTACAAGTTCATCTGCACAGCCAGACTAGTAGCAGATTGAGAGGGGGAAGATAGTTTGCAATTTTGGGATGTTGACAATATTCAGTTTGAGACAAAAATATTTGCTTTAAGGCTCTGACACAGTTTTGGCACCATTTCTATTCTAATCTCCCTTTCAGATGCCAGAGATTCAAGTTGTGGCTGACCGCTGGTTTATCTCCTTTTCTTTCCCTACTGTAATTGAAGTACACTAATGCTTTTGGAATCAGATAATTTTGTTTAAGGTCTTCTCTTTTTTCTTTTTTTTTTTTCTGTGTTTGACTAATGAGCATCACAGCCGTTAAATTTGAAATCAGTTTGGTGGTTTTCAAATCCCACCCACCCCCAACTGGAAGGTTCAGGGCCATTGCAAGCTCTTCGCAACTTCTTGCATGCATCCCAGCAGCTCATGCTTATTTTCGTAAAAAGGGAAATACCCCTAGAGCAACACTGTGTAGCAATTATAATTGCTATCCCTGCTCTTTTTGCTGTATTGGAGACCATTTTGTGAGGGGAATCACTTTCCCATCCTTTTTCATTATGACGCATCTTTTTGGTGTCGTCCCACGGTGACGCCAGAAGTCGGGTCCGTTGTTCCTGTGCGTAGAGGTGTTTTGGAGCTCAGTGCTGGGACTGAGAGGCTGGGAAAGCCACATAGTGGAGTCCCAGTCGCACAGCCCCCATGTGCTCCTGGCTCGTGGTACTGGGAGCACCAATCTGCCTCTTACACGGAGGTGATGGGGAAGTAGCAGCAGAAACAGCCTCTACCATCCTTGCTGTTGCACGTGTCTGGATCAGAAATTAAGGTCTGCCTCATAACAGCATCCCAGAGAAGAGTAATTCTGCCTGAGACCATGCAGCATGGAGGTTAACTAGACCAATCGGGCCATGTTTTGACTTATTCCTCACTCCTCACATGAATACTGGAATACACCAGAGTCCTCCGCTGATCCAGTGTCTGGTTTTAATTCATAGCCAGGTTCTGAATATAAACAATGCCTAGAAATCATTTCTTAAAGGACTTTTTCCAGAAGTGATTGTGATTAGAACAGATAAAAAAACAAATTCAGGCACATTGGTATTCAGATCCAAGCAAAAAGGATTAGTGTAGTCTTTAAAGTCATTGGCCTGATTTATGGCCTGAATTACTATATTCCTCCAGGGTTTCAGTGTTGACAGACTTGCTGCATGCTGTCTGTTTCACACAGTTCTGGGTCTCTCTCAGTATTACTCTGTCCAAGTCAGCATTTATGGAATAGAAAACTGAGGGGAGATCAGAAAGGCCACAATGGTGCTAGGCCCAGAATACAAACCATGCAGTAGAAATATCTTGTGTTGTCACCAGCGGCACAGCTGACCCTTCTGCTCTCCAACCCCGCTCATGAAACATCTTCCTTTTCCCCTTGAATATCACGGCGCTTCACAAAAAAGTACATGAGCGTAGGGTTGAGCCTGGGGTTTGTAGCAGCAGGGCTTTGGTGTTGATTATGAGCCATTCTGATGTTTTCCACTGATTACCATTCGAGTTTCCCTCCTACACAACATCTAAACCAATCCCTCGTGTTTCTGTTGTCCTTTCTCTGAATGTAAGAGAAAAGGGCATTCCTTAATACTGAAAGGCAGGTAAGGAACACTGTCCCCAGGACGAGCAGGACTAGCCAGTGGCCAACTTCTTTCACAGTATTCTGCTATGTCAACATCTTTCCTAGATTCCCCAAATAATTATGCATTCATACTTACAAGGAAAATACCCAGAGGTACCATAATGCCGAGAGCTTTATTAGGAATGTATTTCCTCACTCTTCCTTCAAGGTACAAAACAGCTTCTCGCTCAAGGAGATAAAAAAAAGAAACTTTCATTATACTCAAATTATTAAATAACTTCCAAATTTGTATTTTTGTAATACATCTGGTACCGCCTGTTACTGAAGGCAAAATACTGGGCTAGAGTCAAGTTTGAATAACAAGGTTCTTGTTTCTTTATTAATATCATAGAAGATGCCCACTGGTGACTAAGATGGAGCTGTCCTTGACAGTAGACCACCCAGCCTTCTCATAAATGCTTGCCAGCTCCTACGGCAGTCATAAAAAACATACAGGGGTGACAGTAGCAATTTTTATCTCATTTTCCCTGTTTTTATTTGTTTCCCAGTGTTTTTCTGTAAGTCCCATTAACAGTAAACAACAATTTCATGTTACCTTATTCAAAGAACTTTAAACTTGACTTACCTATTCCTTCACAAACCACCTACTGGAAACAGAAATTTTACAGCTTTAAAAATACATTAAAATGAAGCTGGAGGCAAAAGTTAGTTTCCTTTCCCCGAGTATTGACTGTACACGCAGGGACGAGAAACAATTCTTGTTTGTAACAGTCTGCATCCTTCATTACAAGATGAGGAATGAGGCAAGTTCCCTTCCTTTTCCATGCTTGCCTTTACCATGTCAGGCCGGGTTGCAGGCACACCAAACACACAGCTGCATTGTCACAAGGTCACTCAAAAAGAAATACAGGAGACATTGAGGACCTTCAACCATTGCTGTCACACACCTTGTGGATCAATGCCAGGCTGACTCAATGCACGGCTCCAACCTCAGCATTTTCCCCGTGAAAAGCCCCAGATATTAACTCTTGAACGCTTCTGGAGTCTTGAGCATAAACATACTTTTTTATAGCTAAGTTATTCGTTATGAGTCACTGAAAGCATTAACGATACTTTTATTCTATTTTATTTACTTATTGTTAAATTCACAGACATTAACAAAAGCTATTTTACTCTCCTAATTTAACATGTGACAAATGAAGAGACATGTACTACACTTCAATGGCTTTTCCTCTTTAAGGCTTTGTAAAAAAAATAAATATTTATCCTGTCTTTAAGGTCTGACTGGCACTTCCAAAGCTGCAGGTTTCCTGATGAAACAGTGAAGTTCACAGAAATGGATGGCAACTCCCCCTACACCACACATTTAAATAATGTAAGTATTTAAATGAGCTGTCATTTAACTCTGGTCCTTTGAGTATGTATAAGTCGTAAGCTACCCCGCACAGTGGCGAAACTAAAGGTTGGTTCCTGCGTGCAGCTGAAGGGGAAAGAAGGAAGGGTGATAAATCCCCACCATGGTAAGGACAGCAACCCTTCCAGCTGAAGTCACCAACTGGCCAAGCCTTCTGCGTCAGGAGCCCCCAGACTAATGTTCCTCAGTGTTCTGTCGTGCCTGTGCTGTGAAACTCCAATTCCCTTAAGATAAGCCTTGACAAAGAACTGAGCTGGGCAGCACTGTGCCAGGCAGGCACTGGTGCTGTCAGAAAATACATTTTAGACACTGTAAGAGTGTTTAGTGCCTACATCTCATTCTTCTGGGCCAGCTCTGAATCCTTTGCACTGTGGAGCTCAAGAATACCCCGTAAACGTAACTGAGTCTTACCTCATGCTGTGCCTTCCCCACAAGACTAACTCCAGGGAAGTTAACAGCAGGAATAGCTCATGGTTTAGTGAGAATTACTTCGAGACATTTCGTTTCTTGCTCTACATATTTCTTGCATGTTTGTTCCAAAGACTAGTCACTGCCCAGGACTGAGTGGTTTGATAGATGTGCTGAGGTTTTTGTGGTCTCAGCCTTCTTGTCTTTGATCTTTTTTAAGATTTTGGTTATCATACATGCAACAGTGAAAGAGTCTGTAACAACCCTAAGGCTCAAACTGTGGTGGGTTACTCACCTTTCTGGGTACTTTGTTTTGCTTTTTCACATTTATATTTTTTAAGATATGGAGTTTGGATCAAAATATACTAATCTTAACATTTATGAGTTGATTTATTGGCAAAAGTTTGCAGAAGAAGGAACCTTCTCATCATCCAACACAAACCCATGCTCTAGCATGATCTTGCAGCTCTTGCTGATGAAAGTGTAGTGACCCTCCACCCGAGGGGGTATCCAAAAGCCATTTGTACAGGTCCATCAGCAGCCTGATTAACTGGAAAGGTGGCCCTGCATTGAGCAGGAGCTTTGACTAGATGGCCACCAGAGGTCCCTTTCAACTTAATTATTCTATGAATTTTATTTTATTTTGCTCTCTCTGAGAAAGTTTAGCTGTGAATCTTGTGCTTATGAAATTACCAGATGAATAGGGATTACCTAACCTTCATAGCAAAGGAAGAAATTGTGCAAGCTTCCCAGCAGTTTTTACAACTTCCCTTTGTAAACATCTTATTATTGTTTTTTTCTATCAAGGGAAGGCCTGCTGTACTGACTACATGGTAGATCAGTGCTCTGAACAGATGATAGCCTAAGCCCTGCGTGTTGCTTGTAATCCTTGCTCTTTAGGTGGCAAGATTTAGGTTTTCGAGATGCTACAGCAGAATGTTGAAAAGGTAAAACTCATAAAGTTATAAAAGATAAGCTTTCCAATGGAGACAGGGAGCCAAAACTAATTCTCAAAGACCAAAGCACAAAGACAGTTGCCATTTATTTAAATTCAAATGCATAAAGAGAGGTACCTGCATTGTACTTTTTCCTGAAGACCCGTGCATTTCTCTGTGGCTGCCCCTGAGGTGCAGAAGCTCCCAACCTACTCACTTCTGCTGTCCATAGAGTCCTGCCCAGCCAAACCAGCCAGCATCTTTCCTTCAGCAGTGTTCTCCTCCCAGCCCCTTCCCAAAGAGGCTTTCTGACTCTGCTTGCTGGTCTTTCGGGAAGGTCCCAATTCCTAGCAGAAAACTTTTTCAAAAGGGCAGGAAGTAGTGAGCTCCTTCTCTGATTGACACAGGCCAAGATGCAGCTGGTGACAACAAACCCATTGCTCACCCATTGATGGGAAGGACTACAGCAAAATCTAGTTAGAAAACAATCACTGAATGCAACCACTGAGGCTTCTGTTATATACCAATACATCACAGGACCTAACACTCTTCACCACCACCTTCTAGTCCATCTTTTTTCAGCATGATTTTATCCTCTTCCATGGAGAATTAAGGGTTGTGAGTGTTTCTGCTGCAGGTGGATGGATGAGCACTAGGACCTGGCTACTGCTTGAGGGATAAAGCAGATGCTAAGGATAAAACCCAGACTGCTGGCAGCATTTCTACTGTCCCTGATAACCCCAGTGGACAAAGTCAGTAAATATGATTTCCTGGGGTGATGAGTTTGATCCTATCAATAGATTTCAGCCATTGGAAATGTAATTTGTTTAACTGTCTAACTTTGGAAAGAGTGATGTTAGGCAACTTCACTTCACATACATGTCAGGGAAAAGACAATAGAAGTGTGAATAAATGATTTCAGGGGAGTGTTTATGCAACAAGGAAATCATCTACATAAAATACGAGACAAAGCCTGAAGAAGCAAAGAAGTAAAATTGAGAACACTTTGCATAATGTTGCAGTCCTAAGGCTCAGTAAGTGGAAATCTCCTACTGAAACCTATATAAAAAGAGCGTTGGTTGAAGTCAGAAACCAGAACCCAAGCGGCTGTTACTGCTCAGAACAGGCCATTTCCTACAGCCAGTTGGCACAGGAGAAAGGATGTAGAGTTATTTAAATGAGGATCAAAATTCAATCTGTAAGGCACCATGACTCTGTGTCTTTATGGTTTTAAAGTTTTTGGATCACAAAAAATCATAACATTCATAAATTTTACTGTATTCAAAGATGTCTGTGATCTTTATGCAATATTTAATCACCTACTGGAGCTCACTAAAAATTTTTAAATTAAAACATCTAATTGCAGAAAAAATAGTCAGATCTATTTTTGCAGGTGACTTAGGTGAGCAAATAGATCCTATGATTAGCAAAAAGAAAATAGCCAAAAGAAGCAATTCCCAAGAAGCTTATGAACTGAAACACTCTCTTCAGACTACCTGGTAATTAGTGACAGATGTAGCTGGAGAAATCAAGGTTGATATGAGAAGCACCTGTAAACAATTACAGGGCTAAATCTGCAGTGACCTGATGAACTTCCCAACCTTGATACGTCCTACAATGCTGGCAAAGATGGCTGTACAACATTTCTAGGTGATGGGTACCAGACATGATCAAACCATTTCATTTCTTGTGATCTACAATGGTGAAGTGACACACCGTAATGAGCTACTGCAGGATTTACCACAAGCTTGTAATTCCATCTTTGTGAGGAATCAAAGGGTACAGCAGACATTACAGGACCCTGCTGTAAATCTCTTGCAAAACTGGAGTGCGTGTTCAGTACATTAAGCAAGATCTGAAGTAACATTTTTTGAAACTTTTAAAATGGCCCATCAGCTTCCTCCTTTTCTTTGCTATTCCTGGTGCTGCACGTAACAAGTTTTGACTCTGATATAGTTTAGAAAGCACCAGGCAAGTCAGTGCATTTATGAAGGTGAGTTGATGAGCACATTGCTTGCATGACACCCACCAACTGAAACTTGTTTTCATGCTACATTAACTTTCTATCTCTAATTGTTTTGCATCATCTGTTTTTTTAACATGCAGCTGTATGCAAATGCCAAATTGCTTAAATGTGTGGTTACTTGTTTTGTGGAAAATTAAGGATAAGTAGTACTTTGGGTTGTGGGGTAGTTGAGTTAAATTGTCTTACTGAAACCACCCACTGAAAATGTAACCAGCAGTGGAATCTGTTGCTAATTCTACTTTCTCTCCCTCTCTTTCAGGTTCCTTGTATCCTACTCTCACCACATACTTCATGTTTGGCTTTGCTTCCTGAATATACTGAAAACATTCTCATTTTAAAGAGGGATGGAAGGAGTAGCACAAGAAGAACTGCAGAAATATATTATGTAAAATCCCTAGGGATTACTTCAATCACAAATAATTTCTTCAATCATTTTAATCAAGCTACACAAACTCACGTTGTGACAACTCTCCACATTTTTTAATAGTTGCCCTTCCTGAACTGATGTTGGTCCCCAGATCAGTTCTATTTTAGGAAAGAACCTCATGACCTCTTAATTCTCCTTGGCAAAGAGTGTGAAATGTGTTAATTCCCGTTGTTGAGTCTTTTCAATAAGTGTAAAACCAATGACATCACAGTGTGCGTGTTCTCACTGCAGGAAATTCCAGCCTCTCGGAGAACAGAAAGTCCAGCTAGACCCTGCAGTATACACCTTGTCCTATAGCATGATACTTTTTCTCCAATTCAAAATTCATGAGAACCTCAGGTTTCTTTTCACTTACTCTTGCTCTTACTAGCTTTCCCTTCAAGCGATGTTCTATATTTTTCAGCTCTCCAATTTTCAGTTCATTATTTGAAGTCCTTTACTGTCCTGCCATCCATGGGCTCATTGACAGAGAATCCTGTAATTAACAGGCAAGGACAGAATTTAAAAAAAAAATATGAAAACTTTAAGGCCTGCTATGCTGTGACAAAGATGCAGTTTTGTCCCAACTAATTAACACTGACACCGAGTAGCTAAATTGCAAGCTGTTCTGTTTGCATTAATTGCTCTGTTGGCATTATTTATCTATCCTGCATTAATTTAAGCAGGAACATTTTTTGTTCTTTGGATTTCAATGAAAACCGTATTAAATATAGCTACTTTCATTTCCTTTGCCATTTTTCCTTGATGTTGCAAAAAGACCAATTTGAAAAGAAAGAAGAACACAGTAAATTTTGGCTCAGTGGGAGATGCACTCACAGTTGGATCCCTTCTTTTTATATTTCTCATAAATGCACAAGTATGTTGCCTCCTGCATTTTCCTAATGACAGAAATTTAAAGTCCTAGACAACAATCAACACTACAGGGGCAAAACTAGTGCAGTTTTATTACCACAGAAATAAAATCAAAAGCTGGATCTGAAGCTGTACGTTTTTTAACTTTTTCTTATTTTCAGTTTTGACCACTTTTGCTTACAATTCATCAAAAAAAAATAGAGCTCTTAAGTTATTACTGAGCATATCGGATCATTTTAATTAAGAATGAATAATAAATAGTGAGAGCGGTGCATTTCTTAGTGAACACAGTATTTATTTGAGAAGTATGTTGACAGAGGACACTGAACCTCAGGCAGGTAAAAGGATTTGCTCAAACCCCCACATGGAATAAGTGGCAAAAAGGGCATGGGTGACATCAGCAGGCTGGTCTGCAGGGCAGGAGGTGATTTGGAGAATGATTGTGAGAAATCTGCACAAACAGAATGCAAATGCACTTCATGAATCCCGCTGGCTTCAGTAGATTTTCTAACCTTTTATGAGATGACATCATTGAGTGTCCGGTTGATGTCTTGACTTATGGTGGGGCAAAATTAAGGTAGACATAAAATCCACATCCAAATTAACAAACCCCTGTTCTGTTCAGCCGATTATAAATGAAGGAGAGAAAGAGACAGCACTAAGATTATGATTTTGGAGCAGGTTTCTTTGAAGGATCAGGACAAGGTGGTGCCCCCAAGTGTGTTGAAATAGCTGCCTTAGGGATTTAGTAAGCAAACCAGTGAAGAAAATGATCAAGTGTCCCTTTTTCTTCCTCTATTTTAATGAAAATAATGTGAGACAGAAATTTGAAGAAGAGTTTTATGTTTGCTGTATTAAAGACCTTAATAGTAAATAAGGATGAGAATATGTGCAGCTATGTAACAGAAACAGGGTCTTTTTTAAGGAATTAAGAGATGGTGCATGCACTCAAAACAACATTCCCCACTCAAACTCCCCTTGGTTTAAATATTCCTACAAGAATCACTAATGCACTGGGGAGATACCAGATGTCCCTCAACTAAAGAAAATTACAGAGAAATCATCACAGAAATACAGCCTCAGCACAGAGAGATATCATCATTTTCAGACTCTAGCAACTTCTGCTCATAAGAAATATAGCCAGAATCAGACCTCATTTACACCAGTGAAAATCCATGTTGAAGCCAGTAATTTATTTTAACTAATTATTCTGAATGGGGCTTAGAATCCATTCCAGCGCCTATAATTTTTCCTGCTTGGAAAAAAAAAAAAAAAAAAAGTAGTATAATGGAATTAGATATCACAAGACTGGGACCCTATAATTCTTTGAGAGAGCAGATAATGAAGAAATGTCTGTAAGAAAAGAAATTCCCAACTTCTAGTCTGGACTGTGATCAGCATCTGGACATGCTCTCGCTGATGCGCAAAGGCTCTCCACTGGAAGGTGTACAAATCCATGCATTCATAAGACAACAGTATTTGCAAACCTTTCTTATTAAGTATGAAAGACATCAAAACATCTGAGACATCTGGAAAAAAAAAAGGTTTTAATATAAATTAGGAAAAAAATATGTACAGCAATGTTGTTCAAGCATCAGATTGCAGTTATTCTAGAAAGCTAAGCCAATATTCACATGCTCAGGTATGTAAAGGGAATCCCATTATGTTCCCTTATAAATGAGGGGGAAGGAAACAAAAAAGTTAAATTGTTCTTTCATGCACGTTTCTGCCCTCCCTAATACTAATGCTGAATCTGCTCAGAGTACTACACAGACAAATGTATTACTATTGACAACATGTTACAGTTTGAATTCCTGAATAAGAAAATCACTACTTGAATCTATGCTATTTAGAGTGAGAAACGCTGTAGTGTTATTGCTTTGGCTGCTTTTGTAATTTTTTTCCATTCCCAGGGGCAGCAGAACAGGATGCATTAGCTAGGCAGTGTGAATGATTTTTAGTTGTTATTACAAAACCTGAATTTTGACATCCTTTACTGGCAAGTTTTATTATTATTCTTCATGTTTCTAGAGCTTCAGAGATTTTATTGTAATAAGAATGAAGGAGAAACATTAGTACTTTTTTTAAATTTACATTGCTGCACATGCAGCTTTTTGAAATCATTTTAAATAATGTAGCAGAGACACACAACAGGTTCTGATAAAGTCTCACAATCATACCTTTAGCTCTGTCCAGGCTCAGGGACCTAAAGTGCTTTCAAATTGCAACAAGCTCTTTATTTGCACCCACCCACACCTTCACACAGAGCACTACAGAAATCCCTGCAGCCTTTACAGCCCAGAGGAGCAAGTTTTCACAGCTCCCGGCCGCACTACATGGTAGTTACAAGCACTGAAGAATATATACAGGGGGATTTAGGGATGCAAAATGTAAAGTAATATATTACAAGCTAAACTGTTGGCAATTCCTGCAGTTCAGGTGATCTGACCCTTTCTTTTATCAGGCTTTGGATTCAGTTGTTTATAATCTTAATTTACCTATTGAGATGGAGGTTTTTGGTCCCAGATGCCTGTTTCTAGTTAAAGTTTTAACTCAATGCTTTTTCCATTGCTCGCTGACGGAGGGCACTGCCAGCGGGGAGAGTGCAATGGGCTCCAGGGGGTTTGAGGAGTCACCACCCCAGGGGGTCTCAGTCACCACTGCGTCAGCCAGAGAGCGCTGGGAAGGCTCATGCGGACAACAAAAGGCAACAAAACCCTCAGCTTCACTGACACGACCACGAGGCTGTTTCCACCAGTGCCATGAGCATAAAGAAAAAATATCATTCTTGGGCCATACATTATCCTCAGGTGTTCAGTTAATAATGCCCCTAAGCTCTGAATGAAGCGTCTGGAAATTAGCTGTGGGGGTGGAAGGGAGTAAGTAGGACCTGAGGTGTTACAAATATAATCATAGAATCATAGAATGGTCTGGGCCGGCAGGGACCTCCAAAGGCCATCTAGTCTGACTCCCCCCCGCAGTCACAGGGACACCCCCAACTAGACCAGGTTGCCCAG
>JAOQGL010000012.1:21686295-21704976 GCA_027564165.1 Gallinago nigripennis | reverse complement strand
TGGAGATGAGGAAGAAGTTCTTTACTGTGAGGGTGGTGGAGCACTGGCAGAGGTTGCCCAGGGAGGTGGTTGAGGCCTCTTCCCTGGAGACATTCAAGGGGAGGCTGGAGGAGGCCCTGGGCAACCTGGTCTAGTAGGGGGTGTCCCTGTGACTGCGGGGGGGGGTGGACTAGATGGCCTTTGGAGGTCCCTTCCAGCTCAGACCATTCTATGATTAAACAAGTTCTTGTAGGGAACTGCAGGTTTTCAGGTGCTTCCTGACCAGAGAGATAGAGTTTGGGCTGAAAAAGACCCTTAGCAGAGGCTCAGGGACTTACAGGGGTGGATGCTGTGTGAAAAAGTTCAGCTGATCCTTGCTGTAAGGATGAGAGATTTGGGAAAAAAAAACAAAACAAAACAACAAAACCAAACCAGAAACGGACAAATCCTCTGTGCTGAAAGAGCAGTGAGTTAAGGGGAGATGTGAGAAGTCACGTCAGCAGCTTAAAATCAGATCTACAGGAGGGCACAGCCTGAACCCAAATTGCTGATCCCAGGTGTCCCCGTGTCACCGCTGTGCAGCAGCGTGGAACACTGAAGGTGGGTGAGCCCGAGGGAAGAATTAACCTTCATGCAGCAGGACACCCTCAGAGTTCAGCCATGCAAGGGGCTCCATTTAATAACCTCCAGCATGTCAGACCCAGGGTCTCTCTGTCATTACAGGAAAATAATCTTTTTGAAATCTGGAGAAACAAGCTTTTTCTGGAAAGGTCCACACTGATATTTTAGTACGTGAATCCCCAGAATAACAGCCAGTGCTGCTGTCATGGCTCATGTATAACAGTGTGGGAATTGGCCAGATGGGTGATGCCAGGACCTTTATTTGCCTCCAGAATGTTGTAGGAGACCAACGGCAAGCTGCTCCAGAAAGGCCATTCTCAGGCCTAGCATTATTGCCTCTTTATTGTTTGCACAGCATCACAGAGTCCCTGCTGATATTTACAAGGAAAGAGCAGTCACAATATTGAGTTCATATAGAAAGAGGGCCTTTGATACTTCACTTTTTAAAGTTACGCTCCCATAATATTTGTTCTGTGTCTAAATTTTATGATTACAATTTGGGCTTACAGTTTTCAAAATGAGGTCAAAAAGAAAAGAAAAAAAGATAAATCAGTGTTGGAAATATTGAGGCTAGTTCCTCAGTACACAACAGCATTGTCTTGGGTCACAGCTGGGCTGGCCATTAATTCCCTTCCTTATTCTACCTATAAACTTTTATTTTACACGGCGATGGATCAAACTCCTGGCAGTGCTTGGCCGTTTATCTTCTCACAGTACTTATATCCTGCTTCATCTTCTAAACTTTTGCCCTGAATCAAAAGATAAAAGAATATAGATTTAGTCAAAGGTTTAGGAAAATGACAGAGGGGAAGACACAGAGGTTCTGTCACGGCTGGGAGCCACCACAGGCCATCAGACCAGACCAAGTGCTCAAAAATTGACTTGTCCATATAGCAGAATAAGATTATACAAAATTCTTAAGGTGGAAAGATGACGTTCCATGAGAAGTACAATTTGAGAGGAAAAGGAGGTCAGAAGATTTGACAACTCATCAAAGAATCTATGTTGAAAGCGAAGACATAAAGTTTGCGAGGCAGAGGCAGGACTGCAGTACGAGACCATGTGAGTTCTTCAGAAACTTCAAAAACCCAAAAAGCATACGTAAATCAAAAGATATGGACAAGCACAGGAGAATAATACTAATATGTTGATAAGATTTGAAAAGCCACAGCCCAAAAAGAAATGCCATCAGTAAGGTACATTCACAAGACCAAGTTTCCTGTATAAACATAAAACGTTACGGGGAAATCAAGCAGGGAGTTGATCCACCATTCAAGGGAGAGAAAGCTGTTGATTAGTGACTCCAAGAAAGCCAACTCTGTAATGCCTATTTTGCTCTTTTTTCACTAGAAGGGTCAACAGTAATAAAAATGTTTACACCAGCAGCAAAGAGCTGAAAATTCCAGGTAGAGGACCAAAGAGAGAGATTAGGCTGTGCTCAGGTGAGTTAAATGACCTGGGAGCAGGAAGGCTGATGGAATTCCCCTCGCATTGCACAGGGGGTACCCGAGGCATTTCCACAGCCATTAATAACTACATTTAAGAACTGTGTGGAAGAGGTAAAGTCTTGAATGACTGGAAAGGCAAGAACAACAGCTATCTTTAAAAGTAAGGAGACAGAGGAGGTGCAGAGTTATGGCCCAATCCATTTAAGTACAATTTTCAAAAAGATAGAGGGAGCAAATAAAAGATAAGAAATGGTTTATAGGCACATGGATTAGTCGAGAACAAATCATTCCACACCAACCTCATTTCATGTTTTGGCAGGATAACAGGCCTTGGGAATCACGGAGGCTGCACAGCTTGACATGAGTGAAGCTTTTACTATGGGAAAAGTTAGAGAAGATTTTCCAAAGGGTACCAGGAAAACTGGTGGCTTAGCTTAAACTAATATAAAGTAAGATTCTGCAGAACTAGCATTTTCAGTCTCTCCGTTGATCATTGTCAAAATGGAAGAGTACATTTTCTGTAGACATACCCGGGGTCTCTCCTGGCAAAAGTTCTGTTCCAGAATTCCATTAAGCGGCCAAGTGCCCTAACACACACTGGCTTATTGGAGCTGACAACGTGGAAAAGGGCTGCGAGTGCATGAGAGGACAGGCTTAGAAATCCAAATGATCTTGACAAACTGAACTACAGTTTGAAAAAATACGGTGCTTTTCAATGGGGACAAGTGCACAATAGAGCTCTCAGTCAGAAAAAAACCACCCAGAAGTTGAGGGTGGAGCAATTGGGGTGGGAGCAGTCCAGTTAGAGGACTGGGGGTAACAGGATGCAGCTACATTAGGGTTTCAGTTCTGATCAGATGTAGAAGCAGATCACCACTTATGAGAGCTCTTAGACCATACAGAACTCAATTCCTTTCCACAAAAGCTGAGCCAGAAGGTGTGCTTCTGGTGCACCCCAACACACGGCAGCTGCTAACGGGCAACCAGGCTTTGGCACTACTCCAAGGTGAGTCCAAGGTGGAAATCCCTGAGACACGGAGAGTGTGAACACCGTGTGCTCAGCACGGGCTCGTTCACACCACGTCTTGGTTGCTGTTGCCACACACTACCTGTTAAAGCACTCACAGCATCACGAGCAGAACCAGCTGCGTTGGGAATAAGACAAGATGATGTGTTGTCCGTGAGGCAAGAGAAGCAATCCTTCTCAATCCTTCTCCACCTGGTGAGATCTCAGGAGGAGTACTGCATTCAGTTCTAGCACCATGTTTAATTAACAATCGGAGCAGCTTAGCTCCAAGATCAGAAAGAAAAGCTGGAAAGATTAGCTAGAAAGATGAGAAAAAAGCCATGACGAAGATCACCGCTCTCAGAAGCACGAGTTGCCGGGAAAGATCTGGGGTTGTGTTATCTAGAGAAGAAAAGGGTAAAATGGTAACAGCTTTCATGTCCAACAAGGGCTGCTGCAAAGAGAAGGGGGACAAATTGACGTCTGTGTCTGCTGTGGAGGAGGAGATAAGAGATTAGAGGAGGGAAAATCTGGCCAATAGTATGGGATAAAGCAGAAAGCGAGGAAGATTCCAGGATCCCTAGCCCAGGAAGGTTCACAAACAGGTTAGACAAGCATCTTGGCCTTGGTTCATTCTGCCTTAGGGATAGAGATGGACTAGATAATTTCTTGAGATTACTACCAGAGTTATTTGTTTTGCTTCCCTTTAAAATGTGAATAGTAAAATTACTCTTTCCTGCTCCTTTCATCTTCTCTTTCTCCCTTTTGAATCGTTCCACTGATCTCCCACCTGCCATTTCATGCTTCATCCTTCTGATCTTTCCATTACCCCTCCCCTCTGTGTCCCGTCTCTGCCGCTCCGCTTTCGGCACTGCCCTGCATCTGGGAAATCCTTCCCTTTTCCCATGTGAAAGGCAACGTGCCTCTCTTCATTCCAATTCCTACATCACCCCAGCATTTCCATGTAGTTGCTGAACTAAACGTTGTACCTTGGTTCCCTCCCCCCAGTGTTTATGTGCTGGGTGGAAATGATGGTCTTGCACAGTTAGCTTCTTTTTTTTTTTTTCCTTTCTGCACCTCCTTTTATCATTACTGACCAAGTGGTAATCAGCTCAGAGATTACCAGCATTTTCCTTAAAATAGGATAATTTGTTGTATAAGTGTATAGCAACAATGCAGAAGAGAAAGGACACAGCTAATCATTACGGAGGCTTACGTGGATAATCTTTCGAATAACAAAAGGCATCTCTAATGCTCTAATGTTAGAGGGATGGATGTAAGCAAAAGTGTTACTTCTGGATACAAATATCTAGGGCTTTTTCTCAGATAGTATGGGGGATATGGGGACATGGTCCAGAAGGCCTGGGTTTTAAAAGAAAACTTGCCTTGTCTTACATGTGATTCTCAGAAGTAAATTGACATCAGTTTTACAATAATCTTAATTTGTTAAGAAATTCACTGGTGAGCAGTTTATTTCTGATATATAACGTGTACCATTATAACAGCTACGGGCATCACTATTAAGTAATTCATAAAAAGAAGAAGTAAATTCTGCATAGCTTGTTCAAGCAAATTCTTTCTTGTTAAAAACAGCATTAAGATAAATGAGATCACCAGGATTAAAGGCAGCATTAACACTCTTCAGCTTTCTATGCAATAATATTCACTGTCATGTACAAGTCTCTTTACATCTTAGATAGTCCTACAAGAAACTGTAATTCGAAAAAAAAAAAAAAAGAATGTTCCTTACATTAATTTTTCTTTTCATCTCCCTCTTTATCTCTTTTCTGGCAAGGTGAGGTCAGTGTGCACTAGTGAATGAGACGTTCAGTATTAGTGAACAACAGAAGCCCTTTATAGCGTTCTCTCTTGTTGATGAATCCATTTCCTTTGTAAGCTCCAACAAAACATTCCTGTAACTGATCTGCAAAAGACATCACCTGATAACATCCATTTGAGGTTTGCTTTTTTCCAGTCTTACTTTGGAGAGGAGAATGATTTGTGTAGTTCACTCAGCAACAACTTAATGATTTCTTGAGGGCAAATACAGACGTTTTCAGTGGGACGATCCTACCTTACAAAGAAGTTTTGCTTTTCATTTTAGATACAAGCCTACTCTGTTAAAAGGAAAAATTAAGAAAGGAAAGTTGAGTCTAGGTACTGAGTCGGACCATTTATTAATATTACATATGTAACTCTTCTGTTCCTTCTGAAATACAGACTATCCCCAAAAAGGAATTTTATAGCTTTAGTCATGTTAGAGCCTTATGGGACGTTAATAAAGCCTCAGAGAATGATTTTTAAATATGTCAGATGACTTTACATTTGTATGCATGAGACAAATATGCAAGAGATATTCAGATGGATCCCTCTGAGGATCTATTTCCGTGCTCGGTGTTACTTGCCGGAGTAGAGAGACCAGCTGGGTAGCTGGGCTGGGATGAAGACTCTGCTGTGAACACCCCAAAGCCTCCCGTGGGACCCGCACAGGCCACATGGGCCATGAGCACATGGATCCTCGAATCCTTCTCTGCCTGGACCGATGCCTTCCCCTAATGACCAGCAGCAAAATCCCTTGGCAGCGCTCCCAGTCCCAGGTCTCACAGCTCCTTGCAGGAACAGCACGGAGCAGGCACTGATGCCGACTGGGGGCTAGCTACACACAGAGCTGTTTCAAGCCAAAATCTTTACCTAAAATTCTCAGAATAAGCATTTCTCTGCTATCTTGCTAGTAAAGCTGGTACCTTGCAGCACAGGCCAACAAGATTTTTGCTTCCCTGAGTCACAGCCCTTAACTCCAGGTCACAGCAGGGCAGGGGGAAGTACAGCCTTGATTTTTCCATTCACCAAACAAATGCAAGTTTTGAGTCAAATAATTTAAAACCATGCCAGATTTTTAAAAAGCAATAACTATTCTGGCTAGAGAAAAATACAAAATAAAGTGAAGAATATAATCTCAGTATTTTTAAATGGCAGAGTTTCCTTCTAAGTGATGCTTCACAGAAGAATGTAAGCAAAGGTTAATAAACAGCAGTAGCAAAGCAATTGGTTTGGGTCTAGCTAACCATTCCAGGCATTTCTTTCCTGCAAACTGGAAAAGTGGTTATTCCCACAGCTTTAATTAAGCCAGCTACTTCTAATGCAGTGAAAGATTTGACTCGGGGCTCCTGCAGACTGAATGGTTCCTCGAAGCGCTCCGGCACCGGCCCGTCCGACAGAGGGGTCTGTCAAAGTTCCCTGGCGGGGTCTTCCTTCCAGCCTTTGGTTTGCTGGTCCAAGTTCAGCTTTTGTAGAGCAAGGACAACAGCACATGGACCTGCTGGAGGACCTCTGGAGCTGACCCTTTTTATTCTGTGTTTGTATCATGGGTCTCACCCTGCAAGTCCAGAGCATCACACTCCCAGGGCATGGATAATACATGAATACATGGATAATACATGGATAATACATGAAAGGCTTTGAAGATTCCAAGTACAGTGATAAAGGAGGACAGACGAAAACCTCAAAGAGAATTTTATTATGAGTATTATATAAATATCAGAAATAAATGTTCAACATGAAGTATTTCAATTCCACTGTCCCAATGCTTCACAGGACATTCTTTGGGAAATTGAAGAACAATAATAAAACAAACTGGCACTGATTAGTCATATGAAGGCAACACTGAGGATAACAGGTAGATTTCTAGCTATCTTTTATGATAGCTCTTCTTCAAGTCCCTTACAAAAGACCTTCCAGATTCCAACCTGACTAGAAACACAAGCCTCTTCGATGGTTTTCTGTAGCAAAAATAAGCAGAAATTACTGTGAGATGCCTGTGAGCCTTGCTCTCTGTGCTCCCTGTCCCTTTCTCCTGCTTGCCCTTTAGAGGGGAAAATGGCAGCAGTTGGGCTGCATGTTAAAACCCATAAAATGAATGGAAAAAAGGCTGCTGTAAGAGATGGAGAGGTGAATACCCAGAACTGGATTTTAAAAATTGTACAGAAATCTCCTGAGGATGCATTCAGAAGAGTGTGCAGGAAATGTATTAAGTGGCAAGAAATCTCTCAGATATTTATTTTGTACAGCCCAAGTGACAACCTTTCATTGTCAAAAGGTACGTGTTTTGCTTAGTTTGTTCCTATTACTTTTTCATTTTTTTTTTTCAACAGATGAATAAAAATTCTTCCAACATAATGGCTCTGGCCTCTAACGTTTCTAACAGCAAAAGAGAGGCGGTGTGCATATTTGGAACCGGAGATTTTGGAAGAGCTCTGGGGCACAAATTGATCCAGTGCGGCTACCCCGTGGTGTTTGGGAGCCGGAGCCCACGGAGCTCCAGCCCCATCCCGAAGGAGGCGGAGGTGATGAGCCACGCGGAGGCAGCACAGAGGGCCGCCATCATCATCCTCGCCATCCAGAGGCAACATTACGACTTCCTCGCACCGCTGGCAGAAATTCTCCGTGGAAAAGTCCTGGTGGACATAAGCAACAACTTGAAAATAAACCAGTATCCCCAGTCCAACGCCGAGTACCTGGCTCAGCTGGTGCCCGGGGCCAAGGTGGTGAAAGCCTTCAACACCGTGTCGGCCTGGGCCCTGCACTCGGGCACGATGGACGCCAGCCGGCAAGTAAGAGCTGTGTCACCAGCTTCTAGCTCCTCTGGCTGCTTAACTGTGAGACAAAACACACGGGGAACACAGGGACCAGACAGGGTTGAGGTGGAATTTTCACGATAGTTGTCCCTTTTGAATTAAACATGAGCTAGAGCTCGCTGGTGGTTGGCAGTATGGTGTGATGAGGAACACCAGGGGCTTGCTCTGAGCTGGGGAAGGTGCTCAGAGACAGCAGGGAAGGAAGGCAAGAAGGAGAGCAGAGCTTGGGAGAGGGAGACAGCAGCTCAGGAGGAAATGGGGGCTCCATCACTTGTTCACCAGGACTGGAGAGTTAAACAGAAAGCAGACAGGAAGAATAGAGCAAAGCATGAGTTAAATGAAGGGAGAAAAAAAGAAAGAAAAAAGGACAATAGAATGAGTGAGCTGGAAGGTGAACAGATGAATAGTTTTCTAAATCAGAATCCCAACCACAGTGTGCCAGCCATTCCCACCAGCTGCCCCAGCACAGGGCAGTGAGGCAGGCCTGGCCGTGGGGAGCACCACAGCAGCCACCCAAAGACAAACCATCTCTGAGGGACAGTGCTCTTGTGAAGCACACAGTGTCAGCCACCTACTCAAACCATTGCTAGCTGTGCTTTCTGCTGCCAAATAAAGGGTTTTGGCCAAATTAAAGACCCAAGCGCTTCCAAGTCTAGGTTCTACAAGGCTTCATCATATATCCAAGAGCAGAAATTGCCCCCTTTCTCCCAGTTCCAAAAGGAGTATTGTCTCACAGAAAAGATGTTTTTTTCACTGTTTTACTAGACTTGGAAAGAAATGATATTTACTTTTGTGATAGGGCAATCAAGTTTTAAAAATCTCTGTCCCCAGTTCCCTGGAGTCCTTATGGACCACTGTAGCAGCAATTGAAAAAGCTTTCTCTTATTTAGTCCTACAAAATCTTGTGCTTACAAACTGCTTGCAGGTCTTCCAAAGAGTATGCCAACACTTCTAGGCAAGGACTTGTACTCAGTGTGTTATACGTTGCTCTTTTCACATATAAAATTTTGCCACTTGAAATGATCTCCTTCTCCAAAGGAAAGACTCATATTCTTAGTTCTTGGACCTGCTGGCCAAGAAAGTAAAGAATAGATAGGCTACTTTTTGCCTAGGTAAATTTAGGCCAGCAGGGAGGCCAACAGGTAGCCTGGGAAGCTTGTGCTCATCCTCCACGTGCAGGCAGGACGGCAGCAGAGATGTCACCAACGTCTGTCCGAATAAAGCTTCTCTCTGGTTTTGGTTGCAGGTGTTTGTCTGTGGCGATGACGTGGAAGCTAAACAAATGGTGATGGATATTGGTCGTGCCCTGGGTCTCACTCCTTTAGATCAGGGATCCCTTTTGGCTGCTCAGGAAATAGAAAATTACCCTCTGCAGCTCTTCCCAATGTGGAGGTTTCCCATCTTTTTGTCCCTTGGCCTAATCGCATTCTTCTTCTTCTACTGTTTGATTCGTGATGTAATTTACCCTTACGTTTACGAAAACAAAGACTTTTCATTTTTTCTTGCAATTTCCATTCCAAATCGGATCTGCCCTATACTGGCACTCATCCTTCTTGCCTTGGTTTATCTGCCCGGTGTATTTGCTGCAATTATTCAGTTATACAGAGGTACCAAGTACTGCCGTTTCCCAGACTGGCTGGACAAATGGATGCTGTGTAGGAAACAACTTGGACTAGTAGCCTTGGCATTTGCATCTCTGCACGTTTTGTACACTCTTGTCATCCCAATTCGATCCTTCGTGAGATGGAGAATCAGCAGCCAAATCGTCTCCCAGGTAAGTTTTGTTCCCTGCTCTGTCTCTTCCGTTCTTCTGGCTCTGTTACAAATACTACCTTCTATCTTGAGCTTCAGAAATTCACGTGGGCAGTCCAAAGTTCTTTACAGTGTGGTTATTTTTCTCGTTTCTATGATCCTTTTAACCATTGCTGTATCCAAATTTTGTTGATATTATGTTGAGTTAATGGGATTTCTAGCCTCAGTCTTCCTGTTAGATAGTTTACATACTAATAAAACAAGCAGGAAAAATGTAAATATTAAGAGTAATTTAAAGAAACATTTTAAGGATGGCCCCTATTTTGACTTTCTGACCATATTTAACAACAAAGTTAAATGTTGTTGTTAAATCACATACCTGTCCTCAACAGCAGGTCTACAGCAATATAAAACAGGCACCACAATTACAGGTACCTGGAACCTATATGTAATAGAACTCATTCTTTTTGAGTAAGCATTCAAGGTAAATCTCCTATAATTTTCAGAAAGTGAATGTATAACATTTATCTCCTAGTTACCTTAAAGCATATTTTTTCTGCATATCGATCCTAAATCTGTTATCACTAAAATCTACCTGGTCTTCTTTTCTTCAGGCACTGAACAACAAAACAGAACCACTCAACACCACTAACGCCTGGCTTAGTGACTCTTATGTGGCTTTGGGAATTTTAGGATTTTTCTTCTTTGTTCTTTTGGGAATAACTTCCTTGCCTTCAGTCAGCAACAACGTCAACTGGAGAGAATTTCGATTTGTACAGGTAAGAAAAAAAAATTATCCTGAAAAACCGTCTTCTCTTATAAACTATGACCACAGGCAGGTTTACTAGAGACCTGGGGCTTTCCTCCAGTAACAGCTCCAGATGGGATGTGTGCACCACCCACAATCACACGGTGGGGAAAAAAATAATCTACACTGCTATCAGTGAAGGTTTTATCAAGGCAAAAGCCTGGCACAGCGTGGTAGTTCTGGATGGATTAGCGCTACAGCATATAAAAAGCTTAGATGTCTCCACTGAGTTTTCTGCATTTTCTCTGCATTTTCACAAATACGACAAGCACCAGGCAGTACGTGAGAACTAGCAAAAATTATCAGGATTGTTGGTGGAGAAAAAAAAAAACAAAGTAGTGTGTTTCACGTAGGCCCACTTGAATTAATCTTTATTCAAAAACAATAAGAGCCTTTATATTACACAAAACAGTTTCATTTCAGCAGTCCCCAATTAGTCCCAAAGTTCCAAGAAGCTTACTGTGTCCTGTAAATTGCATTTGTTTTTTTCTTTCTTTCCTTTGTTCTCCCCCAGTCCAAACTGGGGTACCTGACACTGGTTTTGTGCACTGCCCACACGCTGGTTTATGGTGGAAAGTGGTTCCTGAGCCCGTCATCGTACAGGTGGTACCTTCCAAATGCCTACATGCTCTCCCTCGTCGTTCCGTGCATCGTGCTGGTGCTCAAATTCGTGCTGGTATTCCCTTGCCTGGACAAACCCCTCACACGGATTCGCCAGGGCTGGGAGAGAAACCCCCGGTACTCGGATCAGTCAAACTACATCATCAACAAGTCTGCTGTTTAATTAGACTAACCTGTACTATCAAAAATAAGAAAAAAAGAAAAAAAAAACATTATGAAGGCATACCAAAATGAAGTCCTGAGGCTCCTTTACCTACAGAGTGAGAGAAAAAGTGACAAGCTTGGCCAAGCCCTGAGTGAAATAAAGCCACCCCAATGACAGGCTTAAAATGCAACTGGGGTGAGGGCAGTGCGTCCTCGGCACGCTGCCTGCAGCTGTAGGGCCTCTCCCTTTCTGTAATTCCCCCCTTTCCTATTCACCCTCCATTTCTAAGAAGGGTCTGAGAGAAGTAAGCAGTGCTCCACGTCCCTCCCCTGTCTTTCCAAACCTCCTCCAGGGCTGGACAGGACCAGCGGAACCGTTGGCGTCAAGATGGCATCTGCTCCTCTTCCCTGTCCTGCCCGGGTCCACGTGCCCTCACACGCACCCTCACACGGCCACGGGCACAGGGCCACGAACACACCCCCTCTCCTACCCCTAGAAGCCTCCAGCCCCCACGGAACGGGGACAGGATGGATGCTGGGTGAGGAGGAGCATCAGTTCATCCTCCATTTGCACCTGACCCAAGAGAGAGCTGCCCGAGTTCACACCTTAGTGAGAGTCGAGCAAGATCTGTCTGGTTTCTCTACAAATGCCCAAAGCGTATGGGCCAAGGATCCCTGAATCCCTGCTTGTACTGCTCTGCCAGAAACCAAGCAGGTGGGGCAGAGACCAGAGGAGCTGTGCTGAGGAGGCCAAGCATCGCTACGGGCAGGGGCAACACATGGCCAGTGAGGTTTTGCGGAAGCGGTGAGTTGGAAGGGAAGAAACTGAAGGAAAGTCCTATTAGATCAGAGGGTCATACTATACATCATGGTTATATCTCATGAAGAGAATATTGTTGATTTTTAAAAAAATAAATATTTAGATGCAAGATTAAAGGTGTTCTATGAAAACACATATATTTTAACCACAATAAAGAATTTGCTTTTACACTGTTGAGCTTTGTTATCTTTTCTGGAACCTCTTGTGATAGGATGCAGCTGCTGGCGTGCTCAGTTGCACAGAAGTATTGGAAGGCCTTGGGACAAGGAATAAAATGGGATGTTGCCCTCAGCAGCTGCCTGGGCTCCCCTCCCCCCCTCTTTGCTCACTCCTTGGATGTTCACATAAGCAGACCTTTGCCTGGTCACCAAACTGAGCTGTGGAAAACCAGGATCCAACTGGGAAGGTGACCTCCTGTTAAACTGGAAACAGAGGCTCTGACAGCCTCCTACCCATCGGAGAACAAAGAAAGGGCAAAATGTGATTGGTTTTGTAGGAAGAGAATTGCTTTCTGTCTTTTGTCTCCCTGTTGTTCTCCTCCCTGTCCATACAGAGGACAAATACTCACAAATAAGAAAGGATGAGCATGGCACATAGTATAGCTAATTGTACTTTCTGACAAGCACTGTCAAGCAGACTTTTTAAAACATCAGCTATCTGAATGATACTTCTCAAAACATTTCTTGACAATGGAGTCTTTTTTAGCTCCAGAAATACATTCCCTCTCTCCATCACACTCTGGCCCTGAAAGAACCCGCTATTAATCCCCAAAAGAATGGTAACGGAGCCTGGTGTGGCAGGAACTGGTGGGGCCAGATTCCTTGGAAGTGACTCTGGCCCAAGTACTAACCAGCCCTGGTGCACACCTCTCACTTGGCATGTCATAACTGACCTGTGTGTGTTTATCTAGGTCTGAGAACTGGCCAGGGTGAGCAGGACCTGAGGAGGGGACACCCTTTGGAGGAAGGAGGGGATGGGGCAGCTCCCCCCTCTCTGCCTGCCGAGCTGTCAACCGGAGATTTGGGAGCCTCGGGACAGGACAGAGCAGTGTCCTAATCCCCCATAACCAGCCTGGGCAATCAGAGGGGCTGGGTGCAGAACTAATTGCAGGGAATTTTGTTAAATACATACAGGATTATGGTTTGTTTGTTTTGCTAGTAGCTTCTGTTTTCCAATCCCATAAGTGAAGACTGGAAACCAAATCCCATCTTTAATTGGATTGGTCTAAAGGTCAAACCTCAAGGTCAAACGCTGCAGAAACTGCAGTCTTGTTTTACCATGGAGCCTGACTGGGGCTGCTGAGATACACAGATCCAACCAGGTAAGACACTTGCCAGGGCCTGAGGGACACCTCCTGTCTGGTTACAGAAGTCAAAGAGGGATGGAGGGGCTCGTGCAGCTACACACTGCCTTTTGGGACAATACTGTACACCCAAGCATCCCCAAATACTCTGAAGGCATCACTGAATGCCTTCCAGGACATCTTCTTCAAACAAACAAATGCCCAAGGGACCTGGCCAAGCCAAGCCTTCCCTATGGTCCCTTCCAACTCCAAAAAAAATTCAGTGAAATTCAGTGAAATTCAGATTCCCACTAACCTGTCATTCCAGACACATCCCAAGTTCCTTTAACGCTCCCTGTGGCAGTGACTCATCCAATAATACCACGTAGAGGCAAGGAGAGGAATTGGACACAGGTTTCCCGAAGCTGAGGATAGTTCTCTAATTATGAGGAGCTCTACGGATTAGAAAGCCAGAAGGCAACCTTGTGATTAGCTATTCCCTCTTCCTGCGGAACACGGGCTGCAGACTCTGCCTGAATTAATTCCTTTCCGAATTACCAGGAGTTGTCAGCTTTTTCAGTTCACAGACCCCTACAAATTCTTCAACAGGAACGCAGACTGCTGTAAAGTTTAAGCTTCCTGACAACATGCAGTTTTATCCTAGTTACCATTTGTTATTGCTGGCAGGTAATCCATTAAAATGGGCTGAAAACTCCTGAATTAAAGATATTTTGAAAGAACTGCTGAGCTTGATTTAAACGTTAGAAAACTCACCTCAACTTTTGGCAAATGATTTTGACAGCTGATTACCCTCACTTCAATATATATAATAACATAGATATACATAGCCTGATTTTTTTTTTAACTGTGGTATTCAGACAACATAATTTATGATTTCCATGACTTATCTGAAGTGTCCAGAACGGTGGCTACATGGGAAACACATATATTACCCCAGAGAAGAAGCTCAGGTGTAAGAAGAATAAGTGTGATTTTATATATAGATTTATGGAGAAATATAAATCATACTGGTCCTACGGGGTATGTGAAAATGCAACCCTACGCTAAGGTCTCTTGACGATGACAATGAAAGATTCAAGGTATTTCCAACTACAAGTTTTCTATTTTAAAATAAAAAATTAAACAAAGTGAAAACCTAAAAATATTAACAAACTTGAACGTCATTTCACAAAAACAAATGCTCATAAAAATTAGTTACTAACCCTGTGCAAACAGCTAGTACGTTGGCTGTCAGGGTACAGGTTTTGTAGCCGACGCTGGTGAATTGATATGGAGAAAACTGCCAGAGCAGCGGGTTTGTGGCCAGTTTCTCGGGAATGAGTTGCAGTCCCAGCACCACACACAAAAACTCCCAACAAACACAGTGGTCGCTGAGGAAATGGGGACCCTGGAAACCCTCATGAGCGCTGGGGACAGACACACAGGGAAGGTTCTGACCCACGTTCAAGTACGCGAGGGGAGCACGAGAAGGAAGGACAGGAGAAAGACCTAACGTGGGCTTGTGGTCTCTGCTCCATGAGTGGAGAGAAAGGAACTGCTGCAGACTGGTTCACGGTGTGAAAAAGACAACAAAGACTCTGGAGAAAAGTTCCACCAAATGTAGAAATATTCCTGACATTTACAGACTATAGGAACTTCATTCATTCACTTCTGCAAAAAAAAAGTTAGAGATTAAAGTAATGATGAGATTTCATAATCCGGTAACTGGAGAAGTGCAGAAAAGTTGCTCTTTTATGAAGCAGCAGAAAAAAATGTAAGTTATACAAACATATGCAACTCTGGGATTGTTTAGAGAGCAGCAGGTGTGAGAGAAGCAGGGAGTATCACACCAGCTTCAAACAAAACCACAAGTGTAATAGGATTTAAATCACTGTGCCCAGAGGCTGAGAGGAAAGAAACTTGTTCAGTTCCTCCCAGGTTAAGCTATTTGACATTTGATGCTCTTGCACTGATTTTCAAAGAACACATACAAGGAAATATACGGCTCCTTTACAACTTCTTTTTCCAAAGAACATGAAGACTAATAAGCTGTAAAAGCTTAGGTTAGGAGAAGTATTAGAACCATTAGAGAGACAAAGTACCAGAATCAAATATCATTATCCCAGCATGAGAATAATACAACAGAAATGCTTGGAGTTAAAGCCATACAAATTTGGATTAAAAACTTTCTGATCATGCCTTGAAGACAAAACCAGTGAGAATAATTATCCCCATGTTACCAGGTAAGCATTCTCTAGGATGGGCAGATTCACTGTCTCTTGCAAACATGAGGTTACGTGTGGATGCTGGTGTGGGTACTTTATACAAGCCTAAATCCCTGAGATTAACCCAGGGATCCTGGCCTTAGATAAAATGTTCCTTGTCTGTGTAAGGCAGACGGTTACGCTGCATCTCAATAAACATGCTTGTTTATTCCTTGCAATGTGGGGATGAGTCTGTGAATGCTACCACTCCTGCATCTCTTGATGTTCTCCTGAGAGTTCCTGAAACAGACAAATGAAAAAATGATCATGCTGTTTCATCATCTCCTTCCTTCCCCACACTGTTATGAGGAAAAGAAGAAAAAGAAGAAAAAAAAAAAGTGAAGTTTCTTAAGTAGGTCACTCTAGCACAAGCACAGAGTGTGTGTAAACAGAAAGCCATGGATTTTCCCCTGAGCTATCTGGAGAGGTTTCAGTGATTAGTCCAAACACTGTTTCTGTCAGAGATGTGCCAGGAAAAACAGTAAAAATAAATTTAGTGGAAAATACAGTAACAACTTCCTTGTAGGGTCGTTAAGTTTTTACAAAATACATACCAATAAAGATACCTAATGAAATTCAACCTGTTACCTGTGGTGGAAGCAGCAACCTAACACGGGATCGCAGGGCAAGAACCAGGGGCAGAACTGGTGCATTCTGTGAAGGTGCCTTAAATCCCAATCTTGGATGTAATAAATGCTTAAATAAGATTGATTCTGCTGAATATTCATGCTGTAAGGAGTTGAATTATGGAAGTTCTACCTAAAGATTTTACAAACTAAATAAGAAGTGTTCAAAGGCAGACAGAATCAGAAGCATCTGATCACTGAAGACACCCTGAGCTGCATCCGGAGGAAAATAAACTCCTGCATCAGAAGAAAATAAAGTACTTTGGGTACAAAGTACTCGTACCTAATGTATATCAACCTTGAAGGCAACTTTTAAAAAATCAGATCTTTCAGCCAGGATAACGATACCCCTTAAGATGTCTCTGTGTTTCATTCCAGAGAGGACGAGGGCAGTATTTGCAGAAAATTGCTTACTGACTAGTTTTATTAACAGAATTGATGAGGGAAACAAAACAAATCACTTAATTCATACCCATTCTCCACTCCCCTCTCCCTCAACTCACTTCGTAAGGAAAGCAAATGTCCAGAGGAAGCAGACTTACTTCTCAAACAGAAAAAGGCTGGCCACTTCTACAAGCATGAAGATAAACAGCCGTGACCTTTCCCAAACAGGTTTTCAGCAGAAAGCTTCACAAGAGCCTTCGCTGATGTAATCATTGTAAGTTCCTGTGCAAAATAGGACTATGCAGGTATAACGCGCTGTTCTCACTGCCGGTGAAGAACTGGGGGCCCTTAAATCCAAGATAATGATGGTCATGAGCCATCACATCACCTTACACGTCAGAACTACTGTGGAGTTAGCTCTGCCCCGAGTATCTTTCCAGTTTTACTAGATCCTGCCTTTTAGGGTTTTTTTCCCCAGTCTTTAATATTTTCATTAGCCTCCACTCTTGAGCATGATGAGAATACTAGTTTTGATCAATTTTGTGAAGTATTTATGTGAAAGGCTGACAATGCTTTACGGTGTTAAGAGTTGGAGGTACCATGCTTAAGCTAAATCCTCGGAAAGCTATACTGGGGATTAGCTGATACGAAAGGTGGTGAAAAACACCAGAATGAAGGAAGACACAAAATCTGTGGGTGAAAGCAGAAAGGGAAGAGAATGGGAACACCTTAGAGAGTTATAGGAACACCTAAATCCAGAAAAGTGTGGAGATGACTCTGCTTACCCACAGCTTTGTTGTTTTCAGAGGGTCCACCTGGGAGCCCACCCACAGCCTGGACCTGCTCAGACTGGGGTCCCATGTCTGGGAGCACCTCCAAACTTCAAAGAGCTTTTGTGTGTGTGTGTGTGTGTGTGTGTGTGTGTGTCTGTGTCTGTGTGTGTGTGTGTGTGTGTGTGTGTGTTTGCTGCCACCAGCCGACGGCACTAACTTTTGCTTAAATAAAATCCAAAGGCAGGCAGAAAGCTTTGCTGTAAAATTGCTTAGGCAGCTCAAGGCCAATTAATTCCTGGATGCAACACGCCAAGCACGCACAGTGCAAACACAAAGCAGCAAGTGACTATGAGCATCTGTAAAGATTCCCGGAGTAAGGAGATTGGATAAAAATACTTATTGTTCTTAATGACAGTATACAGTTATCAGAGCAGGGAAAAAATATATTCTGTAGCTTTTTTTTAATTAGAGATCCCTAAACTTTTGAAGCACAGAGTACAGCAACTGACAGCCTATCTGGTCTCTGTACCATCTTGGTTTCTCATAAGTCCTCTCCATAGTTTCAAATGGTACATGTGGATGCTTTTACTAAGAGGTGATGTAGAACCCTTATTTTATTTCCTGAAAATTCTAGTCATTTTACTGAAAGAATAAGGAAGAATGACCTATAATGTACATATTATTAGCGAATTATGAAAGGTTTCAGCTACAAAGTACTAGACAAGAAAGAAGCATCAATACGATGGCAAATCTGAAATAAGAACAATCTGCATAGCATCAACTGTTGGCAGTTCTATGACTAGAATTTTCAGGGACCTATGCTAGGTTTTTTCCAACAGGCAAACCTATATACAAACTCCAAAACCATTGTGAGATATTTCTAAAGGGAGTTTGGTGCAAAGAATGGCTCAGGAATATTACAGCTCCTACAGGAGACCAGCCCTGAGACCCAAGGATGATGACTCTCGGTGCGTTCTGTTTCTACTTTAGGCTGAGCTTATGTTTATATACAGTAAAAAACAGGTCTAGGTTGGGAAACCATTAAGCATGGGTTGATAAACCCGTATTAGAGGTACCGGTGTGACATCTGGTGGGCACTTTTGGGGAAAGCAAAAATCCTCAGCCCAGCAACTCGGGTGGTAAGAAAGGAAACAAAAGGAGAAACGAATCTAATAGAAGGGACAAGGGAAACAGCGTGAACTGCACATGTAAGAAAAGCTATTTATTGGTCACAGCCAGAGGGAAAAATGTTGTGTTTATCGGTATTGCCTTAAGAGTGTACTTCTTGAGAAGAGAAGGCTGAGGGGGGATCTGATCAATGCTTATAAATACTTAAAGGGAGGGTGTCAAGAGGATGAGGCTGGTCTTTTTTCAGTGGTGCCCAGGGACAGGACAAGGAGAAATGGGCACAAACGTGAATAGAAGAAGTTCCACCCAAACATGAGGAGGAACTTCTTTACTGTGAGGGTGGCAGAGCCCTGGCAGAGGCTGCCCAGGGAGGTGGTGGAGTCTCCTTCTC
>JAOQGL010000012.1:21672966-21686231 GCA_027564165.1 Gallinago nigripennis | reverse complement strand
CTGTGGGACCTGCTCTGGGTGGCCCTGCTCTGGCAGGGGGTTGGACTGGATGATCTCCAGAGGTCCCTGCCAACCCCGTGTGATTCTATGACTCAAATATGATAACATTTTGTGACAGGAACTGCAAGTCCATCTTATGTTGGCTGCTTGAAGACGTGTGTTGCAATATTTGAGGAATTTTCAACACACATCCTGAGTAGTTACAGGAACAGTAACAAAGCAGGCACCAAGCAGGGGCTCATGATCAGAAAAGGGATTTTTCTCTGCAGGGTGGGGCACATCTTTTCCACCCCAGGCCATGCTGAAACCTGGGATTTCCCCCATGCAAGAAGCTCCATTGCAACATTGGTGGTAGCGGGGCACTTCAAAAGGCAAATAAAAAATAAACTTTCTTTTCCTGTAGTCATTTATTCACATGCTACTGGGTGAGTCACCGGCAAAGCAGTCCAAGACGTTTCCCCAGTCATTCTGCCAGTCTCATCCGTTATGGAAATTGCAGATTAGCAAACGAAGATGATCTCTGGCAGCGCTGCAGTGGTGTCAACTCAGTTCAAGCACTAAAGATGGAGAGAACACATGCCATCTGCCAAGAGTCTCGAGAGACCTAGGAGGTGAGAGCCCAAATTGGACACCAGGCACCTAATGGGTGACAATCACAAAATTTAGAGATCTGAACCCAATTTCTAGGTTCTACATACTGGTTTTCTGCCTGGAAGTACTGGCCCATGGCTGACAAACCAGCTAGGAGGTTATTTTCCTACCTAACATCATTTGGTACTCAAGCAGAGCATAATTCCTAAGTCCTCGGACAGAGCTGGGTTCCGTGCAAAAGACAGTGGAGAGAGAAGCAGACTGCCAATTTCTCCCATAATTAATGCACTCCTAAGCCCTAATGCTTAGGGGTTTCACACATAAAGTGGTGAAAATGAGTTTTATGCTGCCTGAGAACAAGTTAGTGCTCAAAATTCCTAGCTGAAAGGAACTTTGTAAAATAACATGCTTTAATTCTCACATTAAAACAAAGAAGCCACCGTGCAACCAAAAACTTAATTGAGAGAACAAACAAGGGGGATCTTTTTCTTTAGCCCACATTTCAGGTTTCAGTCCTTCTGGGCTATTTCTCCATTTTTCATTAGATAGCCACAGGTTTCTAAAGAAATCCTTCAGAAAACAAGCAGTGGCACCAGGAATGGCCTCCTGCAGCTGGATGCCCACCACGCTGCTTCAGAAGAACCAGGCTCCGCAGCATTTCCTACCGCCTGCCGCTGGGATTCTATCAGCCAAGGCTTATCTTCCAGCCAGCGCAGCTCACTCCCATCCTATCAGAAGGTAAAGTAGCACAATACACATTTTGATTTATATCACAACACATATGCCGACACCTGTGATTGTGAAAGGTGCTGTACAAGGGGCAATCAGGCACCTCAGTGCTGAACTGGTTTTGTGCTGCAGTCATTTATGTGCACTTCATTTTCCCAGTCAGGCTTCTGTCTGGTGAAACCAGAGCAGCCCTGGACCCTGAGCACATGTTACTCAGCCAAAGGATTAAAGGAGCTTGCATGACTCATTCTAGTTCTCATCCATCTGTTTTAAATTATACAAGTTTTCAGTACTGAAGGTTTTGAAATAAGGTCAAGGAATAAAGACCAGTTGTAAAGTGATGTGCAAAGTAAGCGGAACTGGAAATGTCTCCTCCAAGTCACAGGCCTGTATCACTGTTATTTTCAGGTATCTTTACAATGTAATTACAACTGTAGTTAAAGAAAGACCATCTTGGGACCCATCAGACTGCAAGCTCTTACATCTTAGAAATTAATGTTGTTATTGAAAAAAATATATTTTAGCTTTACTTCTGTAAAGATCTCATGCCTGAGGAATATATATATAAACCAGACTGCTATAAATACAGCACAAACTGCTATATTTGTAATGAAACAGAGGTGGTAGGTTCTGTTATTGCACTGTGTTGAATAAAAGCTGATTATTAGCCTCAAAAAGTTCATTATCAACACCTCACTAGCTGCACCATCCACAATTAAGGTTGTCTTAGCCCTTCGGTAATACTCTTGCCCAGTGAGTGATGAAAAATTTCCACTGTCCTGAAGGCAGAGGAAACAAAGAAAGGAAGGAATAGAGTAAGGAAATTGGTCACCACTGAACCATCTGCTAAAGAGGTTGGAGTGGAGAGGGAGAAGCAAGTCTGGAAGTCATATCGGGTTCAGGTAGCTCAAACTGTACCATAAAAATTTATAGAAACTTTTAATCTCCATACTCTCTTTACCTATAAAGTGACAGAAATGCCTTCCCCCGTCCCTTATCCTTATTATTTGACATAAAACTTGGCTATTACAGAAAATCCTTGTACAAAATAACAGGCTTGTACAAAATAACATAGCTATTAAAAGGGTAAGGAGATTATTTTTTTGTCCCTTCTTAAGTAATATACCTATTCTTAAGTATTTATCCCCTCAGTTGCTAGGTAAACAGTTCGGGAAATTTGAACTTTACACTTTTAATTCCCTGTCCCCTCCCTAGCTTCTTTTGTTGCAGTTCTGGAAAGGACAAATTCCACTCCCAGCTTGCCAGGAAAGCGTGATGCCTCAGCACAGCACCACGGAGCTCCCGGCCACCGCACCAGATGGATGGTGGCTCGGGGCACTCCGCTCAGGGTGGCCCCCTTTTCCTACCCTGGGTGAGCTCGTGTCAGCAGAACGTGTGACTTGCAGTGGGCTTATGCCAGCCTTTGTGCCCTGTGACAAAGCACGGAACATACACTGCATGTGACCTGTGATCAGATTTTAAGGTAGTAATGCTCTATTACTACATCTTTGTTTTGAATTACTTCTTAATACCATATTGCAAAGAATCCAGCAAAGGTTATGGAATGCAAACCACACACATAAACAAAATTATTTTACTTAGGTCTTTTCTTAGGAAAATATACTTAATCATCTCAAAAAAAAAAAGGCGTAACACTAGCATTCTCTGTTGCTTGACTTCAGTCTTCCCACTGGAGGGACTGCATATTCCTCTCAACAGAAGGAAGCTTAATACTTTGCAAATAAAGTATTTGCAAATGATCCCTCTGGGATCAATCCGTGTTCATTTCAGCTGTCCTGGCTTCCTGGGGCGCCGGAGAGAGGGAAGGGTCGGTAGGATTAAAGCACAGCTTGTACCAGGGAGTTCCTCCAGCCCCGAGGAGCTGTAGAGCCAAAGCCAAGGCTCCTCCAGCCGATCTCCACAGCCCCACTCTGAGCTCTGCTGGCAGCCCCAGCACCTAAGGGCTTCCCAGCTCCTGTGGGACACCGGCGTTCCCCCTCCTTCCCTCCTGCTCCAAAAGAATTTGGTCCTACAGACCGATTTTCTATTTTATCTGTTTGGTATTTGGGACCAGGGGTAGATGTTCAGACTTTCAAGCCTACAGTACCAAAAAAAGGAGGATGTGTTTACCCCAACAGCGTGTTCTGTGATACAAACGGTGTATTTGCACCAACTACTGGGCTTAGGGGCTTTATGGCCCCTTTTATAGAATCACAGTTTAGGCTGGAAGGGCCCTTAAAGATCCCCTAGTGCCATCCCTGCCCTGGCCAGGGACACCTCGCCGGGGCCAGGCTGCCCAAACCCCGCCAGCCCGGCCTTCAGGCGTTTTAGGGATTTTTGCAAATCGCGAGCGGGCGGTTTTAAAACCACTCGGCACCCGCACCGGTGGCGGCTCCCCGGGGGAACGTCTTCAGCGCTTCCGCGGCGGGTAACCCGGGCCCCCAGCACCGAGCCCCCGGGCTGCCCAGGGCCGCTCCCTCCCAGCCCTGCGCCGGGTACCGCGGCTCCCCTCCGCCTTCCTACGCCTGGCGCCGCAGCCTCCAGCCACCGGCGGCGGGGCAAGGGCAGGGGCAAGGGCAGGGGCAAGGGCGCGGCGGGGCGACCAACGCCCCGCTCCGCCACAGGCGGCCCCCGAGGCAGCGCCTTCCGCCCCGTTACCGAGGGGACGGGATGAAAGGCCTTCCCTGCGCCGGCGGCCGCTACCACCCCGATGGGGAGGGGGAGGAAGGTGTGTGGACGGCATAGAAAAAACGGTCCCTCAGCTCGCACGGCGCTGCCTTGTACTCGTCCGCTGCTCCCCTGAGCGGAGACCGCCGGTCGCTCCGCACGGGTGGCAGGGCTTCCAGCCCCGGCCTTTTCCAGAGCCCGCGGCCCATCCTGCCCCCCCCCCCCGTCCTGGCCGGGTGGTTGCGCCCCAGCGAGGCCGGACTAGCCGGGGGGCAGGTGCCAGCCGAAGATGGCGTTTCCCGGGCAGCCGGCGCCCGGCGGCGGGTTCTACCAGGGCGGGGTGAGCGGGGGCTGGAGGGGAGCGGCCGCGGCGGGGCGGGGGGCAGCCTGGCCGAGGCCGGGGCGATGGCGCCTGAGGTGCTTTTTCCCCTCCTCCCCGCGAACTGAGGCGCCCTCCGGGCCGTCCCGCCCGCCGTGAGGGGCGCCGGCCTGGGCCGCCCGGCCGAGGCGCTTCCGGGCGGGGTTGGGGAAGGTGGCGGCTCCCGGCCCCGCGGCACGGGCAGGGCTGCCTTGGTGGCTCTCCGGGGCGGGGAGGTGCGGCGCGGGGCGGCCCCGGGCTCCGCGGGTGTGAGGGGAAAGGCGGCAGAGGGGCGGGGGTCGCCCGTGGGGGTGCCGCTCCCCGGGCCGGCCCCACACCGTCACCCCGGCCCCTGCCAGCCCGTCGTGGGGCCCGTAAATAACTAAGTGGCTTGGAAGAGTAAATTACACCAAATCAGGCTGCGGCCATCTCCAGGAAAAAAAGAAAAAAAAAAAAAAGGAAAAAAGGCATGGTGTTGTCCTGTTAAAAGCGGGGCGCGCGCTGTGTTACACGGGTTGTTGGGTCGGTGCAGTCAAACAGGATTAACTGCCGTGGCCCCTTGATTTTCACTCAAGAATCGATTTTATTTAAAAGTTTCCGTGCCTAATGCATGTTCTTCCAAGTGTTTTCCAGAGGGGTCTGTTTTGCTCAACTTTTCTGAAGTGGAAAGAAAAATAGGCAGTGCCTTAGTGGTCTTACCCTCAGTACCCCCATTTTCTGCCTTAGTAGACTCAAATTCAACCTTGGTGAGATACACCGGGCTGTATCTATGACAGTGGACTGCTCCTGTGCAAGGTTTTACACTGATCTGCTTAAATTATAATGAATTAGTATACTGATACCAAGATTGTGTCCTAGGATGGGGTTTGTTTGGGGTTTTTTTGTTTGTTTTTTTAAGGAATTCCTTTTTGTTGTTGTTGTTTGATGTATTTGCATAGTGTGTATATAAAAGCACAAATTGATTTTTAAGTGGAAACACTGCCCTTTCTTAACAGTTAACTGATCATTGATTTGAATCATTTGAATCATTGATTAAAAATTAATTTTCTTGATTTGTGTAGTACGGAGGAGCTCCGGGAGGACCAGCATTCCCTGGACAAGCTCAGGATCCTTTGTATGGTTATTTTGCTGCAGTAGCAGGGCAGGTAAACTTGTAAAATGCTATTTATTTCTTGGATATTTTATTTTTCCTGAGGAATAATTTCTACATTTGCTTTTGAATGTAGAGGAATGCCTAATATTTGCAGGAAGGAAAACTGTTGTTTCAAGTTTAGAAGGGAACAGAATGGTTTTACTGATCCTGTCTGCTATATATAGCTGTATAGCTGTACCATACAGCTATATACACACAGTTACTATGCAGTTTGAGTAATATTGGTTTCTATATAGTGTGTGTATAAATGCATACAGATATATACACACATGTATGCACGTGCATGCTGGATTTCCTCTGTCAGTTTATGTAGGAACTATATAGTTACACGGAATATTGTAACGGAGTTGTGGGCTCAGCTCTGGGTTGAGGAATGCTGCCAGCTTCAGGAGAAAGAAGGCAGAAACAGTGAAAGCATGGGCTGTGGGGAAGGCCTGGCTAAAAGCACGAAATGCTAATTTGAAAGAGCATCATTATATGATCTTAATAGACTTACAGATGGAAAAGCAATCTTGAGTTGTGCCAATATATTTGGGTTTGCTGGTAAGATAGAATGATTGTTAGAGGAAAAGACATTCTCAACTTTGACTGAGACTTTTCCTTTTTCCTCCCTGTCATTCTGCATTGCATTTTTAATTTCTTTCCTGTAATTTTGTGGCATATAGTCTTTCTTTTTTTTTTTTTTTGCATGATTATGGATGTTACTAGAAATAAGTTCTTTAACTGCATTACCAAATTTAGGAGCAAGTAACTTAGGTTTATTGAACTAAAGTTCTGTCTTTGTTGGCCGTATGTATAGCTGTTTGTTGCACACTTCGAGGACAAGTGCAAACCTAATTTAGCTACTGCTGCACACATGGAAGTTTAAATTCAGCAACATTAGCTGATATTTAAATTCCCAGTTTAAGACTGTAATTCAGGTTATTTTTGTTGTCTACGTTATTCTTTTGAGTTAACGTTGCATCCTACAGTCTATATATTACTTGTTTGACATTTCTTGTGAAAATATGTAGACCATATGTTTTGTAGTAGTGGAGAACACTGGAACGACTTGTGTGTAGTGAGGGAGGTAAGGTGGAGCCCCAGCTAAATTCTGCTGAACGTGCTGACAATTTGCCTGCCGGCGGAGATGCCTCTGCATCCAAGTGCCTCCTGGAGGTGTGCCAGGAATCAGCAGCGGAGCCGGTAACTAGCCTTGGAAAACATGAGTAAAGTAGTGTAAAGAGAAAGGGAGAGAACAGCAAACAGGACGCAGCCCTGGGGAGAAGAAATAACAGAATCTGGACCTCAGCAAAGCATAGACAGACCATTCCCAAGCTTCTCAGGTGAGGCATGCTCACTGGAAGTTACCAGTGAGCTAATGGCTATGATGAAGTTAGCACTTGAGAGTACATAAGTTAGTACTCCTAAATATTTTTTATTTGCAGAAATCATTCCATATTGCAGAAATAAACTGGGTAGCTTTTGAGATGTTATCCTTGGAATTGGAAGAGTCATTTTCAGGGACAAGTGGCTGTGCAGAGTAAAAACCCTGTAAGGAGACAGTGAACCAGAGGAGATAAATTAGCAGTTGCTTTTAGAGCCATCCATGCAAGTCAGTAAAAAGCCACATCTCACAGTTTTCTATAAGTACTTATCGTAGAATTAGTAAAACTTTTGGCTATGGTTTGCTGCTCTCTGTATTGTTTTTTATGCCTGCATAATATACACTGTTATCTCTGGTCTTCCTTTGTAGTAGTTTGATTCCTCAAATCTAAGACAAGATCTCTGTTGCAGTTTTCTCTCTTTACAGAAGAAAGTCAAAAGTATTGTTTAGAATCTTTATTAAATTAATTGAGTCTGTCTTTGTAGGAAGTAATAATTTTCTTTTTATTAGTCTGCTCACAAAGTCCCTATGCCTTGTCTAGTTTAACTGCTGCTTAAATTCTACTTTAAAAAAAAAAATCCAAGCATCTTTTTGGTAATGTTCATTGTGATTACAAATCACGCTTTTCTGTCTTCTTGCCTATTTTAAAGTTAAGCAGATCCTGCCTTTGTTTCAGAAGGCACAAGGGCTTTGAAGAGATTTACTGCTTAATATGCATGGCTATTTCAAATGTCTCATTTTTTGTTCTTTTTTCCTGTTAATGTAGACTTTTAAATACATCCATATAGTTAGACTGATGGAATAGATTGGAAGCAATTTGGAGTTTAGCTGCCAGTATTTTTACAGAGAATCAAAAATTTGCCAATCTTTTTTTCAGACCTTGTAAAATACCATTTAACATACTATCATTTGTCTTATAAATAATGATACTTCGTTTCTGAAAGTTACTTGGCTGTATTAGTAGCATATCTCAAGAAACGAAGAAAAAAAAGGCTTACTGGATTTAAACACATTAGGAAGATGCTGAAGCAAGTAAATTTGTTTCAAATATAAAGCAACACTATTTTCCCTAGTCAATGCTTTACAAAATTTGCATAATTTTTTATATCTACAGATATAATATTCCATCCTTGAATGAGTTTAAATTATACTCAAACTCTCTGTGAACCAAACTTCATGTTGTGGGTGTGAGGAATGTGACCTAGAATTCCAGTTCTGCTTTTGACAGCCCATTGCTTTCCGTGAACTGGCAGTTTTCTCTGTTTGGCCCCAAGGAGGAAGCATTGGAAGCAAGTAATTTCTCAAAACATGCAGATAGGTATCTTTTCTGAGTTCGCTTTGGTTTTCTTTTTCTTTTAAAGTTCCTTTCTTTCTGTTTTTGTTTGATTCTGCTAGCAGCTTATTATTCCCCAAAACCAAGGGCTTTTTAGATTTGTAAGTCTTAAGTCTGTCTGGAGAAGTGGGTATGTACGGCCTGCGTTCTAGGTTTCCCATTGCAGTAGTGAGATCATAAACCTATAATGTAAAGTGACTACAATACCCACTAAGTTAAAATTAGTCCTTTAAGGGAACCTATCTTTCTGTTCAAAAATTCGTGCTTTGGTTTCTTTGCAGCTGGCTCGCAAGTATATGCTTCCAATATTTTATGTGAGTTTACATTTTCTTAAAGTTAAGTTTAGAGCAAACCTTCCAATCCTGTTCATTTTCTTAGTACTTCACTAGATGGGAAAGCTAGTATATATTGCAAAAATGTCAACTAAAGAAACATCATTACAGATATGGGCAGTTACAAAAGGCAGTTTCTGACATATAGCAGACGAGTCATCAGTTGCTTTTTTAAGGGGTAGCTAATTTAATGCCACTGAAAAGGGAGTGGGTACTGGGAATAACCAGCCTGGGAGAGGGAATTAAAACGAGAGCTGATACATGTTCTGTTATCGAAAGGATGGACAAATAGATGCTTATGAGCTACAGAGATGTCTCACCCAGTCAGGGATTGCAGGAGCGTATAAACGTAAGTTAATGATTTAAATGAACCCAAAAAACCCCCAACCCTAAAGCATACTAATTCTTACGCCATCTACTAGAAAATGCTTGTAGTTGTGCCTTTTGCAGAGGTTTGGGGTTTTTTATTTGCATGATGAAACGGCTTTCTTTCCATAAGGACTGCTTTGAAATATAAATTCTCTGTATTCAGTTCAGCGCATGTAAGACTTCCCTTCTCCTTAGTTCCCCACTGCTGAGCTGTGGAGTCAAAGTGTTTTGTTTTGTAACGGACAGCCAATTCTTCAAATGGTGTTTTGCTTTGTTTTTAAATTGAGCTTTGATACTGACCACAAAATCCTGTGGCAGGACTCCTCTGTCAGGATACCTCCTGTTCAGTTTACAAAGTCGAGCTTCTATCAGTAAAACCAGCTTCCTCAAGTGGTGCCTATAGTGAAATATAAATGACCACTTTGACTGAAACCCAAAACCTTTATGGATTGAGATATGAGCAAATCAATTTTAAATATAACTTGAATTGCCTCCAGATTGTCTGCTGTCAGTTTTTCTAATACGTAATGATTAAAAGCTCTTATTTGGATGAAAATATGGTGTGGCGGTATACAGTGGAAGCAATTATCTATAGATACTTTATACATTATAATATATTATCAGTATAAGATAAAAAGCAATTTAAAATGTTACATTTAGATAAACAAAACTGAAATTCATTCTTTTAATTTAACTTACTTTTCCTTTTTCTAATTTAAACAGCTTTCAATTTAGAGACTTGCAGACTCATGATCTCAATGCTGGATGTATCCTTTACTATGAAATGTAATTTTTGCATTACATTAGCAAAGATGAGAGGGTGCACAAAATTGGGGAAATGCTTTGGAATTCCCACTTTTGAAATAGACAGCATTGTAGATGTCCTTCCTAATGAATTAAGCATTTGTACTACACAGCCTGAATGCAGTGGAACTCCCCCTAAACCCTGTTCCTTGAATGAATCAGGTTCAGGTATCTAACGAGACAGTATTACGGCATTCCACAGTAGGACTCTTTAGTTAAGAGTTTTTTTAATAAAGCCTGAAAATTTCATGTTCAAATACTTTGCTGTTTAAAAAGAAAAAGACAGAAATGAAACTGAAAGGGTTGTTAGCTCGCCTTGAACAAACTGCTTAGAATGCAAGAGCACTGATATTATTCTAACTTAAAATAATTTTTCCTTTGGCGTCTATTTTTATTTTGGACATGTATCTTATTGGTAACAATTACACTGTGGCAGGTAAAAGAGAAGGGTGTAAACTAAGTTAAATTCACAAAGAGCAAATAGCTTTATCAGGTTTCACTGGGAGAAAGTGGGGAGAGCAAGTTTTCTGACCTTTGGTTTTGGTTGGTAGTATTATCTCTGTGATGTGATGTGCTGTACTTAGTGTTCTACCAGAAAAATTGCTAATAGTAAAATATTGTTAATATCAACCTTCAAGAAAGAGTTTTAACTTCATATGATAAAAATACAAATTTTCGTTGGAGAGAGGGCTTTTTAAAAAAAAAAATTAAGTTAAGAAAGCTTTTCTTAGCTTTGGAATCAGAGGGATATGTCTGGTACACTGGGATTTAATGAGTTTAAAGAACTCTGGGCTGTGGTCAACGGCTGGAAGCAACACTTCCTAAGTTTTGACAATGACAGAAGTGGGACAGTGGATCGTCAAGAACTGGAGAAAGCCTTGATGAATATGGGTAAGTTCTGAAAAGTTTTTGCTTCTGACACTGACTTACAACATTTCCCAGTACCAGTTACTGTCCCACAGTAACCGACACATACTTCCAATTAGAAATGTATTGGGATTCTGTTAACTTACCCATCTTCTCAGTACAGACTTTTTCTTTTCAAACAGGATTTAGACTGAGCCCCCAGGCAGTGACTGCAATCACAAAGCGATACAGCACTCAAGGAAAGATCACGTTTGATGATTATATTGCCTGCTGTGTGAAACTCAGAGCTCTCACTGGTAGGTTGGATTATATTCATGTTGCTATCATCCCACGTTGATATCATAATAGGTTTTTATTTAATAAAATGTGTTTACTCAGTTATCTCAAGTTCAACTTTAACTTTTAGGTAACACAAAATAGATTTCTTTCAATAGAGTTTACAGGCAGAACTGGAACAATTATAGATTATAATTTTTTAAATCCCCATTGAAAAATGGGACTTAAAACTAATGCAGCATTTATTCCAGAGTTATGTTATCAAAATTGGCAAACTGTATTTATTAACAGAACATGAAGGGCAGCATAGGATAATTATTAGAGTGAAGAACTGGAAATTGAGTCTTGGAATTAATTGCACTGTTCTTGATGAATTATTTGTGTAACTTGGATAATTTAATGAAAGCACAGTGCATTTTTTTTTAAAAAATATCAACTGTAATTTTTCTTAAGTGTTTTTTTTGTTTGTTTTCTTAATTTTTCCAGAATGTTTTAGAAGCAGGGATGCAACTCAGCAGGGTTTTGTGAACTTCCAGTATGATGATGTAAGTGAACTTTAAGGAATCAGTTAAAGTTACAGGGTAAACCTACAGAAAAACTTAAAACTGAAGACAAAGGGTAATGACAGCAGCTTGTGCCCCTCTTCCCCACATGGTTACCTTATGGTAACCCCTTATGGTTTTACCTGAGAGCACAAAGGTTCTGGGATTTGAGTATTGTCTCAAAAAGTTTTCAGGTAGAATTCTGTGAAATGTTGTGCATTTTTGTCTGGACTTTTTACTAACGTGGTTCAAAAGATCTCAGAGGCCCCATTGCTTGCTAACATCACTTGCTGGGACTTCTTTTCTTCTTTTGTTTTAGGGCTTGGTAGACAATTTTCCCAGGCAAGGCTGGGGTTGGGGCGGTGGGGACGGACACAAACTGCACTCAGTCAGGCTTGTAGGTCTTGGCTTCCTGGCCACATCTGCATGGGAAAAAGACAACACTAGATGCAAGAATTCTTAAGGGGTTTTGTTAATTAAATATTAGTTGGTTCTCATGTTTAGTTTCAAAGCTTTGTAGTTCACGGGCTGAATTTGTTTACAGAAAAGGGTACTGACAGTGGGAATTTTCAGGTAAAAAGTGAAGACTTATTTTCTACCATGTATCTAATAAGTGGTTATTCTTTTTTTCAGTTCATACAGTGCGTTATGAGCATCTAAATCAAAAGGGAGGAAGCTGTGGATGATCATGATTAACATTCCAGTTTGTGTTTTCCTTGCCAAATCTTAACGAAGATTGTGTATTTCAATATTGGAAATTACATATTTTATGAAGGTATCGCTTTTCACACTTGCTTTTTTTTTTTCATTTTGACAATGACTATGACTCACGTACTGTTGTCTTTCACTTTCAACCTGTGACTATTAAAGATGTTTTTATTTTCATAAACTTGCAATTCACTATGTATAACTCAAGTTATGCAATAAGTTTTTCTGGAGTGCAGCTTTCTTCTGTCTTAAACAGTATCATGTATAACATAAGAGGATGCATATTCTTTTGTCTTTGACAGCATAAGACACCTACAAGCTTAAAAAGCTTTCAAAATGATCATTTTACACTAATCTGTTAGAACATCAGCCAGTGTAAAGTTACTTACTGTGACAGCTAGCTGTTCTCAAGGTGAAGCCTGTGACACCACGCAGAGTGTAAGCCCGTCTGGTAGAACTTCAGGGACAACAGCCGAGAACTGTTCCAGCAGTGTGCTGTCCTACAGGGGCTCTCGGTCCAGTAAGATTCTTGCTCTGTTTGTCTCACTGTATAAAATGCTTTTAAGTATACGAAGTCTATGCTGTGTCAGTCTATACGTTAACTTTCCCTTTAACAATGAACTTCTAAGCTGACAGATTTCATTTATATGTAAATTAATGTTTCTGTCTCTTCCACTTTAAACCTAAACCACCCACTGTAGGAGAAGATCAGGTTCAAGACCATCTAAGGGACCTGAGGGTGCATAAGCCCGTGTGACCTGATAAAATCCAACCACAGGTCCTGAGGGAACTGGCAGATGGAGTTGCCAAGCCACTTCCCATTATATTTGAGAAGTCGTGGCAGTCTGGTGAGGTTCCCGCTGACTGGAAAAGAGGGCTGGAGCTGAGAGAGTTGGGGTTGTTCAGCCTGGGGAAAGAGAAGGCTCCAGGGAAATCTTATAGCAGCTTCCCAATATCTGAAGGGAGCTACAGGAGAGCTGGGGGGGGACTCTTTGTCAGGAATTGCAGAGACGGGACAAGGGGGAATGGTTTTAAATTGGAAGAGGGGAGATTTAGATTAGATACCAGAAAGAAATTCTTTGCTGGAAAGCACTGGTGGTGAGACACTGGAAGAGGTTGCCCAGAGAAGCTGTGGCTGCCCCATCCCTGGAGGGGTTCAAGGCCAGGCTG
>JAOQGL010000012.1:21632920-21660256 GCA_027564165.1 Gallinago nigripennis | reverse complement strand
GGCCCCTTATTTCTGCTGCAGAGGTGACGTGCTGGGCTTTGTCACCTCCCGTGCCACCTCCTGAGCCTGTGAGAGCATCCCACTGCTGAGCAGCTTCGGGTGCCTCCTGTGTGGTTTAAGGGTAGTTGTTTGAGGTGGCCTTGGCCCCTTCCCAGGTCCTGCCCTGCCGTGACGCATGTGCTGTGTATCCCACATTCACAGGTTCTTTAAATGAGAAAGAGCCAGACCCAACCCTTCTCATTTAGAGGCCGGCAGAGGGACAGCCTTGCGGGAGCTCGCGGGTAGCGCTGGGGTTGAAGGTTGAAGGCAACGCTCAGCAGCTTGGCCCAGGGGGGGTCCATTTAGCTTTCACTGCGCTCTCAGTCCTGCCATCACATCCATGAGCTTTTATGCCGAATCCTGTTTCCAGCTGAAACTTATTAAAAACCCCAAAGCAAGCCCAGGAGAGCAGGGTGGGCTGCAGCCTGCCTTCTGCCCTGTACACACCATGGTTTCAGAGCTCTCAGAGGTCTGACCACCAGCCCCAAAGCCAAGCACCTCAATGAACTGCAGGAATTCCCACTTCTGGCCACAAAACAAGATGCAGGGGCCACTCTGTGTCCGCCTGTCTGTCCTGGAAGCAACTAAGAGCGTGGGGAGACCATGCTGGGATTCACAGCAAACCTTGGTGGCAGTGGGAGGAAGGACATCTGCACCTACCCTCCTGCAGACAGGCACCTGCTGGCTCTGTCCTCCCCAACCCAAACGGGGAGCGTTGGCCCACAGGAGAAATGGGTCACCTGGTCACACAACTCGTCTGGAGACTTCGAGTGTCATTTCAGGTGACCTCAAGGCAGGTGGCCCTGACAGGTCTGACCTGTTCGCAAGCTGTGCTTGGCTCTGCTTTGTGGACTGAAATAATTTAATGACATTCAATTAACATTCAACCTGGGCTTCAAGCCCAAACGTGGGTGCTGTCACCCTAACCTGACCTTTGCTGCTGTAGGTTCAGCTCTTTGTAGGACATCATCAGCTTAAATTATCCTACGTTAGGCAGCTGGGACCTTCTACAAACACTGAGGTGGCCAAACATTTTAACCTTTTCAACACAGTTCCTTTTGAAGCCCACGGATGGGCAGAAGCTCCCTCAGGAGGTCCAGCAGCAGAGGGAGGCTGGGGCCGTGGAGGCTGCAGGAAAGGCAGGAGCTCCCCAGCAGCAGGCACCCCCACACCCCAATCAACTCCTTTCCCTGACCCTCGAAACAAAATCCTGATCTTACTGACACCAACAGGCATATTATTTTTTTTTAATTGGCTGCCAGCAAGGATAACCCCTTTGCTTTGGCTGCGATGAGGACAACTGGTTTTTATGCCGCTAAGCACAGCGTGAGGCTGTCCCGGGGGAGCAGGGAGCTGACGGCTGCTCACAGCTCTGGCCCCAGCTGGATGCTCAGAGAGGACCTCACCAAGCAGCAGAGCCATCTCTGGCTAACGACCAGCTGAGGAGGAGCTGAGAAGAAACCGAGGAAGAAAGCGAGAACACCAAAGCACAGGAAAAAACAAGAGGGAAACGGGTAGCCTGCTGTCTCCTGCCCTCCATGCTCCTTACAATGCCTCTCTGATACAGAATGGCCATTTCGCCTCTGGGGATGCATCCTGGATCTCCATTTAAAAAAACTGTTTGCTTTGGAAACTAATTTTATACTTAAACAACCCCCATAGACTCTAAGCTACCACAAATATTTGCATTAAGTCAAACGGAGGCAGCTCAGGGCTTCAGAAGGTGCCTTCTAGTCTTTTTAATCTAAAGCTATCTACAGAAATGTCACATTTTGGGATTCTGACAGTTCATTTTGTGACACTATCACAGTTCCTGAGTCTTTCAAGAAGCCCCTCCCCATATTTTATAAGGTGAGGCTGTGCAGTAGCCTCTGAAATGGGCAGTAACAAAAATAAGTAGTAGCATCACGCTGGTCAATCAGCGCGCCTCACAGCAAAGCTGCCACCAGGGAGAGGTTTCCTGCCTGGAGTTATGCAGCTGCCACCTGGCACATAAAGTTAAAATCTAGCCTAGACTTTGAGTAGTAAAATGAGATTTTTCTTTACAGATCTTATTTCCTTACAGAAGGGAATCCCACAGCTGGGAGTTTTCTGGCACCAGTGACACCAGCTACTAGTCTTATTATTATTAATAAAAAGTAATTATATAGAAATACCCAATAGACTTGTAGACCAGGAAAAAAATTAATAACTAGGACATGAGGTGTCAGAATGACAAATTTTGATTTATACAGGTGTTATTTTAAAGCTGACACTGAAAGTCCTTGTGATTACTAATATCTCTATTTTCTGAAAGGCTGCAGCGTTCCCAGGAACTGTAGGAAGTGAGTTTTCCTGATTCTGCTTCAACTCTCCCTGCAACAGCACCAGTCATCCTAAAACTATTCCTAAAACTAGAGGGAGACAAGCAAAACAGTGGTGTCACTTTCAGGACATCTTTAAAAGAAAAGAGAAATCAAAGACGATTAACAACAAAAATAACTACCCTGCTAATTACCTGGTGCAAATGTCTTATCCAAGGGCTGTGATTTGTAAGAGGCAGAATCAGCTGGAGAGCCTGGCTTCAGCCTGACCTTCTGGTTTAACAAACAGGATTTGCTTTGTTCTCTCTGTGAATCCCTTCACAGCTCAAACCCCAGCCGTGGGACGCTCAGACACACCATTCTTAGGAACGATGTTTTTCAGTCTGTCAGAGTGACCCAAACTGCATTGGAGTTTTAGGGAGAAACTGTTCAATTCAGCCTCTCCTAAGCCCACGGCAACTCATCCCAGTGTAAGATCTGATCCTTTGCCTTCCATAACATACCTGCAGAATTGTTCCCCACGGTTACCTCAATTAATTAGGACATAGAGGTTTCAAATTTGATTCTAATTTCTTTCTAATTTCTAAAGCTACTGCTGCAGTCAGTAGTAAGGTTCTACGGTGTAAAATTTTTAATTAGTTTCATCTCTGCTGACATGCAGCCCTCAAAACTCACATGGGTTGCCTTCATCCTCATCTACATGCAAAAACTGCTTGTTTTATCTCACACGCAATTAGAAACGTGACTCAGTGCAACAGCTGAAACCCCTCGGGAGCAGAGCACAGTCCCATCAATTTAATCTGGTTACCAAATCCCGATAAACCCATGTTAAAAGATGAAAACCAAATTAAGAGTACCCACACAGGAATTTAACCCTGTACTGAGGGGGGACTTCAACAGAGTATATTCTCATACATTTAATTTTCCAATTACAATATATTAATTATCTCATGGTATGCTGAGGGTAACATAACATACCACTACTTTTTAGCCCTTTTTCATTTATATTTTAGTATGCACTACATAAGACAGTGGGTAGAGTCAGTGTGTTATGAAACCACTCGCTTCAGTAAATTACATTCTATTTAAGTTAATACTACTTTATTAGTGATGTCTCATGCCCATGAAACACTACTTGGCATAAAATGATGAGAAAGCTACTAGAAGCTCTAGATGGTGGTGGGAACGCATGCACTACACACACCCTTTTCAATGGCTTCATTGAAACATTCAGAAAAAGAATTGTAAATTGCACATGAAGCCAAAAACAGACATCAAAATGCAGCAAAAGAAGAGGGGCCCTGTGCACCTACAGTAACTTGTATTGATTTATACAATCAATAGGAGTCCCAAGATATTGGTAAATGCTGGAACAGCTTTTAAAAATGATAGAGAATTAATTTACAAAATACCTAAAGTATGGTCCTTCAGTGTTTTTATTCACATCTTCTACCCACTTAGCTACATTATATTCTCTTTTGAACCATGGGTTTAAATACCTGCAGAAAGCAATGGAAGGAACAGAGAAAGCAGAAGAACAAGAATAGAAAATCTGAGAACACACAGCACAAGCTTAGCAAGGATGTCTTCATCCCCAAAATGCAAGTGAATATGGCAAATAAACCAGTATGAATGTTGGGTGAGGACTAGGCAATGGGTACAACTGCATGAGGAAACCTGTCCTACAGCAAGACTCATACGTTTGACTGATCTGGGAACTCTGGGACACGTTATCCATCGAACACCTGAAAGGCAAAATTCACTCCTGTGCGGAGGGCCAGCATTGAGCTCGTGGTCAAAACTCCTCTCAGGGTCTCACAGTAAGGATGAGGGGGCATTTGGGTTCCAATCCTGCAGTTTGCTTGTTTAAAGCACATGTTTGCACCCGTCTGGAATAAATTGCAAGGTAACAGCTTAATGAGGGCAGAAACCTGGGCTTGGCCCTTTCTACAGGAATGAATTTTGGCCTCAGGGTGTAAAAAGGCTTGAGTTGGTTTTGCCGCTGCAGTGGCAATTTTTACGCTTATGTACAAATAACCCTTTGATTTTTCAATGATCATTTAACCTGGTAGGACCAGAAGAAACCTTAAAGGAGGTGGGCTGCAGAGTTATCCCACATTTTACAGAAGCAATTTTGATACCAAACCCACATTTTTCAGGAAAAACATCTGAGCTGCGTATTAATATGAGTTACATGAAAATGATGAAATAAATACGGTGCTTAATTATCTGACAGTAATATTACCACGGAAGAAGCAATTATTGTTTTGTATCTAGTTTCTCTTCGCCCCCCAATAACGAGATTAGCAAATTCCTCCCCCTCTGTCATGTTAAGAAAAAAGGTAATTTAGAAACAGGAGGCTGCCTGGGCCACTTTAAAGTTTGTTCTTGTCGTATAAGAACAGCAACAGTTTAACGATTCTTTGTGGTCACCATGTTTATATAACAGAGACTAGGATGCTCTGAAATAGGAAACAAATTGTAACCGAGGAAAAAGGGAAAGAAAATTCTTCTTTGCATTATTTGTGATATTTCTGGGCCAGTTCTTGCCACCCTTGGTTACAGGGTGACCCCAATGACCTCACACATGGGAACGGGCCCCGCAAGGGCTTTCTCGGATGAGTGAACTTTAGGGCAGAGCACGTTGCTCCTCCGCCACCGATTCTGAAACCACACTGGCATCAAGAGCAACACCACTTTTTCAACTTCTTTTGCTCCTTTTTTGCTCCGGAACTTCTCCTCCCCACCCTGCCAAGCACAGCCACAGCTCTCAGGACGCACTCGCCCTCAGCCCCCAGTGCTCCTAAGTAGCTCCCTCAGCTGGCGCGCGCGTCGGGAATCGGGAGTGCTTTATGCTTCCCAGCTTGGGCTCTTGGAGAAAGAAAAGGTCAAAAGTGGTAGCACAGCAACAGATGAACTGCCAGTGAGGCAACGGGCTGAGACCAGCATCACCAGGAACTAATTAACTTCTCCTTTAGCTTTAATTGTAGATGCAAGTACACAGTTTTCTTGTACTTGCTGCAGTACTTTTGACTTGCTTTTTTTTTTTTTTCATTTGAAAGGGTCTTTTGGTAACCATGAAACACTCCCAATTGGGCTCCCTGCATTAAAAAAGAAGGTGTAAGGTGGCATCAAGGCATGCAGCTGTTGCAGCACCGCGCTGCAGGCTCTCCTGGGTCTGGTTGTGACCATCGCTCACCACCTCAATCCATCTGCTACAGAAAGGCTGAACTCGGGTTACTGCAGACCAGGAGGTGACACCGGTGGGAGGCTCTCAGGTTGACCTTCCCGGCCACACGGTTATTAGCGAGGGCCAGAATCCGCGTTTTCGTTGAGTGAGAAATCCCACCTTAGAACACAGGTGTCCTCAGACGTAAGCTTATCGCTCGACCGACTGCTCGATTTGGCTTGTAGCGCAACATGCAAGAAGGCAGAAGACCTGGGCTCAAGAGGACTCATCCTCCCCAGGCTGGCGAGGAGAAGGTTAGCCAGCGCCGCATCAGCAGGAGCACCTCCAAGCAGTCACCCTGGTTTTGCCACAGAGGAACTATCGTATAGGGAGGGAAGGGGCTTTGACGGGGTAGGACGGCAGCCCAGAAGGCAGGAGCAGGTGAGACTGACCTGTGATCCCGACTCCCTGTCTGGGGGTGGGCAGAACCCCCTGGGCTTATGCCTTGGGCCGGGATTTGGTGGGCGAGAGAAAGCCCAGGCTCAGATGCATGGGTTACCCTGCTGCAAAAAGACAATATATAACAGAAAGTCTAAGCCTGATGTTCACATCAGTTACAACAAGGAAGAAAAACTCTTACAGGAAAAGCAGTGCAAGTTAATTAAGGTCAGAATTGCTATTTGGCAAAACGCACGTTCCCCAAGACCTGCTTTAACACAAGCTCCCAACTAAACTGTCAGCTTGTTCAGCAAACTCTCACGATCATTCCTGGATAACTCTAACTGGCTTTAATAGAAAACTGGTTTTATCAGGCCATTTCATCAACCCTGCTTGTGAAAAAGCTGTAGAAACATTTGGCCCGTTGGCATTCCTCCTGCGTGAACTGAACCATCTGCCCTTAGTAAAGAACATACATTTTGGTTTAAATCATCTAGAGACAATTAAAAACATCCCAAACGAGCTTTAGCAGTCTCCATGGAGCTACACCTTTAGCTCAGGGACCCGTTAGGTCCAAGGGGTGGCAGGAAGGTGTGAGCGTTGGGTGTATTTCCAGGACCCCCCCGAGATGCCTGCAGCCCTCCCGCCGGTGCTGCTCGCCAGGGCTGCACAACCCAAACCCCGCTCAGCCTTCAAGAAATTCTGCTCAAATGATTGATGGCACGAGTCTCTCTCTGCTTGGCTGTTTCAAAACAAAATTGTGCATAATATCTGCAGTAAGGACTCGTGCATATATCAAATAGTAGCATGTATCTGCTTGAAAAAAACCCTGAATTCTGCACAAGGTATATGAACGAACCCGATTTTCCAGTGGTTAATTACCCCGTCCCTGCTGCTAATGGGAGATCCCTTTTCTTCCATTTAAACAAGTGTAATTCATTGGACTCTCAGCGGCCACAGGGATGGACTCCTAAAAGCCACCCACCATTTCAGAACAGTTTTCAACATTCTTCTAGTTTTCTGAGAAAAGGTAAATTTGCCTGGGAAAAGCCCCCGTGAATTCTGAGGCATCCTCAAAGCAGCTGCTACTGCCCTTTGCTTTTTCAAATGAGTAATGCTGGCCACGGTTAGATCACTCTCGGGCAATTTTCCCTGCTCCCAAAGGAATTTCTCTCTCCAGCCAGAGCCGCCGTGGGCCCTCGGCAATTCCCTCTGTTCCTGCCCAAACTGGCACAGCAGCGGGATCGTTCAGTGGGAGGTCTCTCTCCAAAGGGTGACAGGCTTGCCGAGGAGACTCGGAGGAGCCACGCGGTCCTGTGCAATCCAGGACAGACCCTACATCAGGAGAAAGAGCGTTTTCCTGGTCAGGTCTCTCCAGGAACACCCAGGCTGTGCTTCACCCCTACCTGGCTGCTGACGGCCCTTGGAAGGACAAGAGTCCTCCCTCTGGCCCCAGGGCTGCTGCTGGGCTGAGGCAGCGAGAAGGAAAGCAGAGAATTAGGTGGAAGCTCAGGAGCACCTTGAAAAGAGAAAAAAACTTCACAGGGAAAAAGTTGTCCAACTCACACTCTATCTATCTACCCACTTCTTTGGTGCTCCGGCGTTCTCCGAGCCAACGAGCACTATCCCAGCTAAGCAGCACAGAGGAAAAAATACATCCTTTAGGTGGGGTTTTTTTGCTTTTACTGAAAACAATACTCTTGCCATGCAGTTACATTGACTCGAGGCTAAAAAGAGCTGATGTGGTTTCATTCTTTATGGACCAACTCTGTCCCACTGTACACCTCTGCTGAATGACAAACTAATAGTATCAATAATTAAAGGTGTTTTTTTTTTCTAACAAATTTTGTTTAAGAAATACAATTGGAAAGTGAAGAAAAGCACAGGACAATTTTCTAAAGAAGAATGTGCGATCTCATTTGTATTCTTGGGAGCTTGGTCAGACTAATTTTGCTTTTATCAAACTGTCTCATGCACAGAGAAAAGAAAACAAGCAGAATAATGTCCCAGGAAGAGTTTATCAGCACGAAGACCAAGAGCCTGGGAGCACTTGACCGATAAACTCCTCCAGGGGACCTGGGGCTAACATTTCTGGTCCGATGTTGCGTTTTGACCATGCAATGCTGTAACTGCAATGAGCATCAAACCACTGTCTGTGTCCCTTGTAACAGAGGGTCTGCTCTCGGAACCTCTCTGAGCCTACTCACCTCAAGGCAGTGCACTGCAGGTGGGAGAAAAGTTTCAGAACCAACTCAAAAATCCTCAAACCAAAGAAAAGAGGGCCCAGAGAGGAGTTTGCATCATTAGTTTCCAGCAGGGTTGGTATCAAGCCCATGTGCCCACACGGGTGCTAGGTTAGTACTAATGGCAGAGGGGACAGGGAGCTGTCATGGCCACTGTGGTCAAAGAAGGGTCATTCCTGGGTGGTGTAAGAGCTGTAAGAGCAGCCAGCGCTCGGCAAGCCCAGAGATTATCTTTCCAGCCATTCACCATTCATTCATGAATGAAAGGAGCCCAAACCAGCAGGTTTAAGGACGTAAGAAAGGCTGCCCGTGGTTCTACCTGTGCATCCAGAGCACTGCACACGTGGGCTCTCCAGGGTGTGCAACCAACAAATCGACAGAGAAAGCAACTCTGAGTCCCACTGAGAAGCTCTGGGGATCGGTCTCTTGGTAAGGACTCTCCTTACCCATTTACTGCGGGGCTTACTCGAGGCTGGCTCTTTCAGGCTTACACCACTGAACCTCAGGGTACTCTCAAAGCAGACAGAGACCACTCCTAAAGCCCCCAGAGGCACACGAAGATACAGATCTCTAACTCTGCAATGGCCCAACCCAAGGTGAAGGCAAGGGTAGGAAAGGGGTTATCAGAAATTCAGCATTGAACCAGGATACACTCAGCAATGGCAGTTTACTGTAGACAAAAGCCTGCGGTGATGGTGCAGGCTGCCACCATCACGGGGAATTGCTATGGGAACCACTGTGAGGAGGCCTACATAAAAAAGAAAATTGATAGTTAATTTTTAAAGAATACATAAAAGAGGTTGAAACACATTAGCCAAATCATTTACCAGATTGTCAGTCAGCAATGAGAATGGGCCACAGAACAAAAATGCAGCTGTCTACTTTTCAGTACTCTTAATCTCCATCTACAAAACACAAATATGAAAACTGTACTTCTCGGCTTTGCTTTTATAACTTCAGACTTACTCAGTGGAATTAGACCGTGGCCTAAATCTTTTGCCTCTGACTTTCTTTCTGTTTCCTCCTATATTACCTGAAAGAAATCAAAGGATAAAGACAGACAGTAAAACAACTTGAAATTCACCTGTGCCCCATGCCAAACTGTATACTTTTATTAACGACTCTTTTTGCATCCCCAGCAAAAGAGTCGTTACCTCATTAACTTTAACCATTTAAAAGTCACAGGTCAGTCCCTCTTGATTTACCTCAGACCAGGTAAACTTGACCTGGTTGATCTACTTTTTGCTGCAACTCTGCAGAGCAAAAAACAAAGCCTTAATTTCAGCTTTCATTTGAGAAAATCACTACACTTCCAGAAAAACACTAACTACTGCCTGATAACATCACAGAAGCTGGCATGAGCAAATAGACCTCGTCCTCTTTTCATGTTAGCTCTCACTGGAGGAATAGAAGAAATTAAATGTCGTTTCTATGTGCCAAAGCATTGTGCAAAGAAGCTACCTGTGCAGAGTGCTTCCGAATCCCAATCCCAGGTTAGTAACTTTTAGCACAATTTAAGGCATCATGCTGCAGTCCTAAGACCAACCAAAGTTCCAGCAACGGCCCCAAGGCTGGTTTCCACCACAGCCAGCACACAGCTTTACACTTACCTTGCCAAGAATTACTCCTAGGCCTCCCGTTTTCACAAATGTCTGAAATGTGTTTTGTGTCTGGGATCCTTTCACTCCAGGAATGAGATAATCCGTTTGACCTGGAAGGGGAGGGCTGAGATGCAGTTACTGTTGAGTTCTGTCACATCAGGCTGTCCCAGCGGGTGGGAGGCCAGTGACACAGCACAGCCTAAGGTCTGTCTGCACTAGCAGAGCACCCAGGATTTCTGCTCAAACCCCGCCGTTTGCCAGGTGCTTTGCAGAGCTTTGGGGTGTCCTCGCTCGGGAGCCAGGCTTCAGCGACTGCCCCCTCCCCTGGGCTGCTGTGGAATCCACCAACACCAAGGCACACACCAGATCTCCAGCTCTGCCCCAGTTCTTGGCTGGAAGATGCTCTTCCAACTGTGCTCTTCCAACTCAAGGTGGTTTTTCCTGACGTCCCCCCTGCCGGCTGCCCGCTCCCTCCCCATGCTGCTGCAGTAGAGCTGGGACTGCTCCCCCTGCCCACTGCCACAAGCCCAGGGACCCCCCCAGCAGTCTGCGATGAACACCCTCCCACCCACAGCTGGTCCTTCCAGTGGAGGGCTAACTGTCTTAATTTTGCTCATTTTGAATTTTTATTGTCTTTTGTCAGCTAGTCACTACAGAATATAATTTTAATGCCAAACTCAAAGCCAAAACCAGTCTTTATATCCGGGTGCTTAGTGCAAACTAGTTTGTTTTAATTCTTGTATTCCCTCTGAGATCGGAGAGGTGTGTGGCACTGTCCGACACATGGGGTTTTTAAACAAGCCCCCTCCTGTTGAGCTCCAGCTGCTGCTCAGCTCTTTGCCATGGGATCTACCAACTCCTACCAAAAGAAATGAAAACAAGAGGAAGTTGAGAACTGGTCGGAATAGATGGATTATTTACTACAAAGAAGTTTTGCTCAAAGGATCTATTTATGTTGGTTTTAAGTCTGAATACTCTTGCATTTTTCAGTCTCTCTTTTCCTTGGGGGACAGGCATCTCACAGATGCTCTTCAGTTTGCAGAAGACCCAGCTAACACGGCCACACTGAACAAAGTCCAGTGTTTCACTAATTCAAACTTAGTTACAGCATGAAATGTCTGAGAATCAACAGATCCATTAACAGCTTTTTAAATAATTTTCTCCTCCTGATGGTCTATTTTCAGGTTTGGGAGTGTCTTGCTATATACTGGGGTTGATGTTTGCTGTTCCATAATAGCAAGAGTTAGCATAAAGCCATCTCTTAATCCTTGACCATCCTAATACCGACACTTCCTAGTGCTTTCCAGGATGGAGAAGGAGAGGCAGCTACTGGCCCGGTCAATCTAATGTCTCCCAGGAGATGTCACCCATATCTGCACACAAAGCAAACCAGAACCAGCTTGAAAGGCAGGGAATAGCACTTTGGGCACTGAAATGGAGCATTTGTCAGACTTACGTTTCCAGACGTTACAGTGGCACAACACACCTCAACTGGTGGTGGGGAACAACAAAACTCTCTAGTACAGACAGACCTTAGGAGCCATTAGCTTATTGGGACAAATAATAGAGACACATGAAAAAAATGAAGAGAAACATAGATACTGCATGAAAGAAACACATTAAATGATATTAATTTAAAACCAAACTTTTTTTTTCTTAACTGACATTTGAACCTGCTTACACAAGCTATGAAAACTTCCTTCCCCAAGACTTTTTTAAAAATTTTATCCAAATGAGAAAAGATTCTCCGACACAAACAGGGCATCATTAAAGATTAATGCTTGCTCCTGGAAAAAAAATAATTTATCCACTCACAAATCTAAAATGCTAAATTTAACAATTAGAAATCAATTAATTATACACTACTACAGTTTTCTTAATAACATATTCACTAGAACAGACTGAAGAAGTTGCACATGGGATCAAGCTGCTACACCCAAATAGTAAATGTCACTGCACACGTGTCCCTTCCACACATTTCCTTTCATTGAAATAATGACAAAGAAATGGGCTTGATCATCTGCACAGTTACAGACCAGTGAGACAAGAATTGAGAATTACGAAGCAGTTCAGGATTCTCCATCCCTTCTGTGACATAGTGCTTCTCACAAATTGTTTTTAGGTGTTAGCTGGAGATTTTCATAGTTAAAGGATCTCTAACTCCAGAGGGATGGTGAGCATCATGACAATTCCAAATGACTCTCAATGCTAACTGGACTAAACTAACTAGGGCAATAATAGAATTAGTGAAATCAGATCAAGGGCAAAATCTAATGCCCTCCTTGGTTACTCATAATAGCAAGCACAAAACAACAGAAAGTCTTTGTAGAATTACTTCTAAGATAACCCTGAGCATACTGGTCTAGTAAGTGGCATAAAATGCAAGCACCATCATCTTTAATGTGAGACAACAAGAATATTATCCAGAACTCCAGGTCAACTCAATGAATTAATGACATGACAAAGATATAAAAACAACATTTATATTGAACAGTTTATGTTTATAACTATTATTGAAACAAGACAGTGTTCCTTTTCTTTGATTACATGACCATGATTTTAAAAACTGTGGTTCTTTGATTGATTTTATTTTTTTTTAGCCAGTAATCATTATCAATTATTATTACAGTCTACTTGAAAAGAATTCTCAAGCAGGGAGATGATGAAAATTTGATTAACCAAAAATTGGTTTACAACGGAAATCTTGTTTACTCTGGCCTAATTGTAATAATTAGCAGCTCAGGGCATGTGAGAAAAATCAGTAATCAGAGCACAAAGGATGCTATTTCAAACATTCCCCAAAGAAAGAAGAAAGAATCAAACCTGCTGCAAAACAATGAAATGTTCTGACTAATGGAATAATGGGTGATGGAACAGGTAGAAATCTGAAAATGCGACAGAAAAGCAGACCTCTTCTTAGAACTAGACGCAGAGTTTGTGCTGACTCCAGGAGGCATGTCGCTATAAAAAGAGTCGGCCTCTCCAGGCTTTTTTACATAATCTCCCTGGGGGATTTGTCTGAAGTGTAATAAACATGGTAGAGTCAGAAAACGTGAGAGGCACCAGCAGGCACACAAACATGCACAAGCATCGGTTCCAAAGGCAGAGGGAAGGGCAGCTGTCCCGAGGAACGCTGTGAACCACACACCACGAGCCCCTCAATAAACATTCAGCTGAGAGCAACCACCCACACCCTTCTGACAGACGCAGAAAAGTGGGGTATGGGGGTTTGGTGGGGAAAACAGGCACATTTCACTGATAAACTCTGACCCAACTTTCAAAGCGAATAGTTGATGGTTGTTGAGACACTGGATGAGCACGTTCAGACCTTCCAAAGGGTGGTGACCACCAGGCCCTGGGGCGGCAGGAGCACCGCGGCCTGAGAGGACGCACCAAGGGCAGCTAAGGGAAAGTGAATTCTTCTTTCCTTCTGGGGTAGATGCTTTATACTTAACTTTTGTGATCATTATTGGATTCAAGAGCAGCAACCTGCTCAGTCGTTTAAACCTCACAAAGGGAAAACCCTCCAGTTTTACCGTTTCCTCATGCAGGGGAACTACCAGCAGAGTCAGAGGTTCTCAGCGACCACGGGACACTCAGTCTGCCCAGACAGACAGACAGACAGAGATGATGCCACACAGCTCTGACAACAGTTTATCCTTTTCCGATACCAGAAGCCTGGTTATCGTGCACAAAACTATCTATGCATTAGAAAGTCCTAATCAAGTTATGCAGCTTTTTTTTTTTTTGCAGTCGGCGAGTTGACAGTCAGCGGAAAAGCTGCCATGCAAATATTCCAGACACAGCTGAAAAATCCTCCCTAGTGCAAGTAGCTACTTTGAAAGTTGGCTATATGTCGTAAAACCAGCAACTCTATTATCCATTGTCTTGCACTTTCCAAGGCCATTTTGCTTCAGTCTGCCCCTACTAAGATGTGGTGGCATCAGAAGGTTGATTCACATTCAGATTGTGTCCATCTACAGACCCAAACTGGGCTCTCTTCATTCCATATCTGAATTTTTAATGCTTCTGAAGTATTTAAAAATATATAAGGCACATAAATCATGAGTGTAACACAGTGCTTCCACCATGTTTCTTCTAACCCCTCTCCAGTCCCAGTCCTTCTCCCATCCCTGGGCCTGCAGGTGGGGGGACCAGGGTTGCCCCAGCGTGGGCAGCTCTGCTCCCCAGGGTTCCTCCAGCAAACTGCCCTCTCCCTGCTCTGGCAGAAGTTACTTCTCCCATGTAACTGTGTCCTTGAAGCCACACTATGCCCCCTGACAGAATCCTTACTACTAAGCTCTTTTATTTTTTACTTTGTTTACCCAATTCAGTTGCTTGGTACTACCAAGTACCATTCCTTATGTAATGCTCAAAAATACCTCAATGGCTTGTTTTCATCTTTATTTAAGGAATAATCATAATTATTTTTTTTTAGAAAAAGGACACCAGACACTGGTGGATGTCTGATTTTTGCATTTAGGGAGCACTCCTTGTACATATGCAAAACCACTCTATTTAGAAGTCAGCCGAGAGAACTTCATTTTCTGCATGAAGGAGATTCAGTTACTAAATATCTCCATCATTTTTAAAATGGCAGAGTCCTCCATCTCCTTTGAAAGCCACAGCTTATGCTGGTTTCACAGAATCACAGAAAGATACGGGGTTGGAAGGAACCTCTGGAGACCATCTAGTCCAACCCCCCCATCTCTGCCCATTCCCACTGACTGCATACTCACAGCTCTCTGTCCAGATACTGATTTCTAGAGACAAGGGGATCTGAAAAAGTTTGATTCTCTAATATTCGACTGTGAACATGCATGGGCTGGTCTTTTTCCATAATTTGAGGTTTTGGCTGCTCTGTCCTCAGCCAACACCGAAACATCCACAGTGGAGCAACTCCATGGGCACGTTAGTCCCTACTTATAGATACTGCGTCCCACTAAGCAGCACCCAACCCTGAAATTCTGGATTCCTTGTGCTGAGTGATGTTTCCTCCCCACCAACCTCTCCTTAATGCTTGACTTCAATTATTTTGCCTTTTCCTGTTACTGTTCCTGCCACCTGTATGACCTTGTAGCACCCAACCAGCACCTGGCAGTGCTTTTCTGCTTTCTCCAAGTATTTTGAGCCTGGCAGAGAAAGCACTACGGAGGCTGTGGACATGGAGAACAAGCAGGAGAAGTAGCAACAAGCAAAGCAGCAGCTTGACCAGGAGGCAGTGACACAGGCAGAAAACAGGGGAATTTTGAGAAACCCTCTTATCTGGGGGGGACTGGGAGAGGAAGGAGCTAACTCCTTCCCAGACTGATCAAAGGGAGGTGGTCTTCCAGGAGCCAAGCCCAACTCACTAGGGACTGCTTGGGTTTTGGGCACCAGCTTGAAGTGGTGAAAGCTCAGCCCCGTGCTGGAGAGTTTTGCTTCAAAACCAATCGAGCAGGAGGGTGGGAAAGAACGGGCTCTTCATTCACGCAGCAATTTAACTGCAGTGTATCTTTAACTGCAAAGAAATTCCAGGAATGAATTTGTCCCAAAAGGCTCCTGAACATCATGTTAATATTAATTGAGCTCTCAGCCTCCCAACAACACTTTCAGCTCTAATAGCAGATTTTCAGTCTCTCATATTGGAAATATTCTCCTGTTTTCCAAACAAAATAGGCTATCTCAGAAGGAAATATTATTTTTGCTGGAGTCCAGTGAAATCAGGATTGCAAGCAAAGCTTTTATAGAATAAAGACCAATTTCAAATATTCTTTAAAATATGATATTTCATCACTGTCTTTTTTATAGCATGTAAATAAACGAGCAAGAGAGAAGAAAAGCTATTTTCAGAGCTTTCTAAGATACATTCCATTCCTTTTATCACATACCTCTGTCTTCTGTAGTTTCTTTCCATACAAAGGGAAGAGAAAGAAAGAAAAAGGAATGTTATCAGTATGCAGGTATACATGGCCAAATAAGAGAAAAAAAATGTAGGGAGAAAAGCAATGTATGCAGAATTAAATTTTTGCTCAAAATATTTCTACAGAAAACACTTCTGAAATAAACATGCTTATAAACATCCTAAATCAGAATAAACAAAGAAAATATATTCATGTTGATGGCTAAAGTACAAATTCCTTGAAAAATGCTAATACTATAAAAACATCACTGTATAAGTATAATCCAATTTGGATTTTTTAGATTATGTTTGAACTGTTCTTTTCATAATGTAATCTGTCAGCAGAGGAAATAAACATATTTTTAAACTGTATTAAGAAAACACAATTTACTTACTTGTAACCCCAACCAGTTATTCCTAAAACGAGAGCCAACACTAAAATGGTGCCAGCAATAGCCCCTATTATTATATTTGTGCTAACAACACCTGGAAACACAAGAAAGGGGAAAAATATACAGGGTTTTAGGAGAAAAAAATATACAAAAGCAGTAAATGTACTCTCTTTCAGAAACCTGCTTGGACAACTTGCACTAGGCTGATTAATTGTAACCAGAGATACGATCTTGAAGTACAGCACGGACATAAACAGACCCCCCAATAACGTTATCCATTCTGAAGCACTGCAGCTTACACCCTCCCAACCTGCCTGGCAAACGCCTGCTTGCATTGGAATAAAAGTGACTATTTGTTTGGTTTTGCTCAAATCCCTCCCAAAGCTGAATAAACTAATCAAAAGAGACCAAAAGAGGCAAAACTGTCCTCCCACAAGAATTTGTAGCGACAAACCTCAACACCCTGATTTTTCCACACTGTATCTTTCTCTTGTATGCAAGCATAAAGATGAATAAAAACTTTCGCTCAAAAAATGTAAAAGCCTAAAATTTGCATGCCAACATCCTGCATGCTGGCCATGTAATAAGAAATCGATTCAATAAATAGAACCCAATCACGTTAGCAACATGACCTTTCCGTCGAGTCATGAAAAGCCCCAGTAACCCTTTGCTTAATAGAATTAACTATTCTACCTATTAATAAGGGCAATCAGGTGACACCAGTCCCGTGTGAGACCTCCCCCACGGACAACAAATCCTTCTGCTCCCAACAGGGCATCGTGTTGTACATCAACTGAAAGAGCAGGAGATCTGCTTTTGCTTAATGAACCTTCCTCAAACCCAAGCTTTCCCAGCTACTGGTAAAAATGGTAACAACTTACCTTTGTTGATGGCATCTTTATCAAAAAACATATCATCTTTGATGCGAGAACTGCAGTCCTCTCCTCCCCAGAATCGGTCACAGACACACTTTATTTCATTGCTACAGACCTGCAGCCAAAAGTGTAGCTCAGAATAAAATTGTGAAACTGATCTATCCCCCTAATTAATACCTACAGTATAGGTACAGTCATATATCACTGATTTTGACTGCCTGTAAAATTTTGTAAAACATACTTAATATAATTTTAAATTGATATATTAGGTATAAATGTATTAAATCTATTACTGTGCTTTATATATGTGTCATATGTATTAGGTATAATAATATATTTTAAGATAACATATATTTAATAGAGCCATTTATAATTGCTTTGGGAGACTGAACCTCAGTGATTTTATTTTTTCAAAATATGAAATCCGGTTAATTTCGGATTTAAAAAGGAGTTTTAACGCAGCGTAAAAGACAAAAGACGTTGAGAGAGAACAACTCCTCTGATGTCAGCTCAGCCAGAGGGACCTGGACACACATTCAAACTGCGTGAAGGCCAAGGGGACTCCGCCGGGGCCACCAAGCGGAGGAGGTGCCACCAGGCAGGAGCCAGCTCACCGCCCTCCTCCCTGCAGCAAAGGGACTCTCAGCAAACAAAATCCAAGAACCTCATGAACCTTCTTGGCTGTTGACACAATCAAGAGGGAACCAAAGAGAGCATCTGGAAGAACAGATCCCTAAGTTTCTCAGCTCATAAAACCTTTATATTCTCCAGTGCGTTGCTTGAGGAAATATCAGTCAAGTTAGCAGCAGTGACAGCAAAAGAAGTGAATGATTGAATGAAAAATTTTGTAGAAGTAATACATACTTACTATGACTCATTTTTTAAGATGCCTTGACTGCTATAGGTTATGTTTACTTATGTGCCTCTCCTCCCTTTCCTTTTCAAAAGCTTCTCTGGTATAAAGACTTCTGGAGTCATGCTGCTGGCTTTCTGAAAGGTCTCGCTGCTACACTACACACCACCAGGGACCCAGCAACAACAGAAAGAAGGATTAAAGAGTACAAGAACATACACCGTGTCCTGAGCAAATCTGAGTGTCTGTGGTGCCTGGGCAGGTGCTGAAGTTGAAGGCCTCTGTGGGGAGGCAGCGATGCTCGAGGCACACCATGTTCGGCCCACACGGCGTCCCGTTCTCCACATAGCCCAGGTCCGTCTCCTCATCAAGCTTCACATGGCCACCACTGCAAGACAACCAAAAGGATCCCAGAGACTCGCACCGTGATTAGATTCAGACTAGGCAGAAAAGGACCTGGGGGTGTTGGTGGCCTGTGGGCTGAACAGGAGCCAGCTGTGTGCCCAGGCGGCCAAGAAGGCCACCAGCATCCTGGCCTGTGTGAGGAACAGAGTGGCGAGTAGGACTTGGGAGGTGATTGTCCCCCTGGACTGGGCACTGCTGAGGCCCCACCTCAAGGGCTGTGTCCAGTTATGGGCCTCTTACCGCAAAAAAAGACATTGAGGGGCTGGAGCAGGTCCAGAGAAGGGCAACGGAGCTGGTGAGGGGTCTGGAGAACAAGTCTCATGAGGAGAGGCTGAGGGAGCTGGGGGTGTTCAGTCTGGGAAGAAGAAGCTAAGGGGACACCTTACCCCGCTCTCCAACTTCCTGAAAGGAGGGTGTAGCCAGGGGGGGTCGGTCTCTTCTCCCAAGGAACAGACCATGGGACAAGAGGAAATGGCCTCAGGCTGCACCAGGGGAGGTTCAGGTTGGACATCAGGAAAAATGTTTACACGGAAAGGGTTATTAAGCCTTGGAATGGGCTGCCCAGGGAAGGGGTTGAGGAGCCATCCATGGAGGTGTTCAAAAGACGGGTTGACATAGAGCTTAGAGACATGGGTTAGTGATGGGGGGAAGGGAGTGTTGTATGGTTTTCTTTCAGTTTTTTATCAGAGTTAGGTTGATGGTTGGACTAGATAATTCTATGGTTCTATGATTCTTGATGGAAATTAATGGAAACAGTTGTTCTCCACTTAGGAATGAGAAAGTGCAAGATGGATATTGACTGTCTCTATTCTGTTTTCAGGATTTCCAATTACCTGCAATTGTAAACTTTTCCAAACTGCAAGACAGATGACGTGATTTCACCATCAAGTTCTCCAAGTCTGGGCACACTGGATATATTGGAGCACAGGAGGTATCCACAAAGCACATCCCTGCATGGAGAGAATACACAGATACTCACAGAAAAGAAAATTCTGTGAAAATGGATGGTCAAAAAAATGTGGGAGATATTGGCTTTAAACAAACTCTCATGTGACATGTAGGTATGGGAACTAGAGACACCAAGTTGAATTCAGCTGTTGAAGAGACTTTACAACTCACGTGCGGAGACTTGTGCACTGTCTGTCCTAGAATCGTATTCCTGAATATTTGTTACTCATGAATTTGTAATGGAACAAAAGTAAGGCTATCACATCTGCTCAGAATGGCAGGAAAGGAAAGTTGACCCGTAGGCAGGACTAGAATTTTACAGAAGAGAGAACTCATCTGAAAAACCGGGGTGCAGTTTGATACGGAGTAAAGAAAGGTTCACAAATAGGCAAAAATAATCAACTGCTTAAACAGAGAATGTGAAACATTGGTTTGGCAGCACTTGCAGGAAAAGATGTGGAAAGTTACAATATGATGAAAACTCAAGACAACCTAGCAACGCGTTGGCACAGATGGCATAAAAAGCTAACCCCACACTGAGATGTGAGACCACAGGCTGCTCTCCTCTGCGCTGCTAAGCATCACCAGGAGCACCAGGACCACTTTTGGTTCAAATGCTCCCAAAGCTCAGATCTCTGGTCACAGATCATCGTCTCCTGACACTCTGCTCCCTCCAGAATTTCCTGCAATGAAGTCTGCAGAAGGTCAGGAGAAGTCTGATCCATACAGAGGTTTTTTGAGCCTCTTCGTGCTAGCTAAAGAACTGGACCAGGGATAAAAAAACCTCTTCATGCCACTTGTTTTCTAAATGGATCAACTTACTGTTTATTGCACTGTATCCAAGAGTCCTTGTCTCTTCCACAGTTTCCCTTCTCAGTCCCCTCAATATTCAGCTTCTCATAGCAGTACCTGTCAGCAGCTGTCACTTCTGAAAACAGAAACAAATCTCTTCTGAGATGATGAAGACTTTGAAAAGCCAGGTCCTGGGAACTGGGGATGGATAATCAAAGCAAGCAGAGCTTCCTGATCTGGGAACCACAGTACCACAGTCTGCAGGTGGCCTGTGACACTGCACAGTGTTCTCCAGGAAAAGTTTTATGTTGGCACGACAGGACTGCTTTAAAATTTTGTTCAGATCGACCAGGGTTTACTGGTCCAAAATGTCTCTAGAAGCCACTGAAATAAATCAATAAATATGAGTAAAGGTTCCCTGGGTGGTTATTAATGAGAACTTAAGCCTAAGACTTCCGAATAATCACCAGTAAGTTAACCAACATTAGAGAAAGAGCTGGGAAAGAGGATGGAAAGACAAAAAGGGAAGGGGGCAAAAGGGGAAGAGGGCAAGGACACACAGTCCACGCCGTTTTTAATGGTTCCGAGTATCTCCTCCATAATTTTAATTAGCCAAGATAATCTTTCAAGCAATGTGAATGACAACAAACTTTGAAACAATCGCATTCACTCACTTTCACCCCAGACATATTTACACTGCCGGTCCCTGGTTTTACATCTTCCTCCAAAACAAATACCCTAGAAAGAAAGAAACGATACGGAAAATGTTTCAAATAACTTGATTTTTCCAACATATATATGTTGGAAATATATATATGTATTTATATGCATGTATATGTAGTTATATAATATATAAATTTGTCACATGCTTTCTACTGAGGCAATTAATATGTGATTTTACTTTCTCTTCATTTAAATGCTGAGCTCCAACATAGGACTAGCACTCAAAGCTCAGAACTGTCCCCGGTGACTTCCAAAGATCTTAAAATCTATAAAATGCAATCTATAAAAGCAAAAAGAACATAAAACAAATGGACGTGCTCATCACCTGCTTGTTATCACATGAGTATCCATCCATTTTATGAATATTGGGAGAACACTATGGAAAGAGAAAATAATTAATAGATCACCGATCAGACAAGCATGGAAGCAAAGCACACAATAAATGTCATGTGGAAAGTTATTTCAGTATTATGCTTGTTTTTTAGCATTAGCAGGTTTAATACAATTTTTATACACCTTACTATGGTAACATTCATAGTGATTGAGAATCTGCAGGTGCTTTTTTTTCATCCCCTGGATAGAAGATATAAAAATCACCTGACTGGAATTGCCTGTGCAGTTCTCTGCAATATCACAATCATTCACTGCTTCTCGGCACAAAACTCCTTTAGGTTCAAACTGGAAAAGAAAACAAGAACAGAAAATCAGTGTCTTGACTTCTTCAGATCTTGCCTTAAACGCCACGCTCTTATAAGAGTTTAAAATAAAAATGGAAAAATTTCACATGCTGATTGAGGCGGGAAGACCTTCCTTCCGCTGCTGTGGCCATCACTCCAGCCAAGCCACTGGCCACGTACTGGTGTGAGTGGTGCCACTCTCTGAGACACCTCCTCCTGAGTGCCTGGAGCATGGGGCCGAGCAGGACAGTGCTCTCCTGGAACCCAGGACCTCTGGCCTTTATCAAACCCATACCACAGAGGCTTGCAGCACTATCTCAACCGCGTCATTGGGCCTCTTTGTGACTGTTTTACTCTTCTTTATAAACAGGGAGAGTGATTTCCTCGCCAGGGCTGAAGAACACTGCCGAGCTCTGGGCACAAATACTACGGTTATTACAATGCTCCATTGAAGGAGAAACTATTAATAGATGTACTGAATTCTGTACAGTTTGATGCCACTTTCCAAGTGGCCAGATATTTAACAACAAAAAAATGTATCGGTGACCTAAGGAGGCATTTTGGGTAATGACTTCTGTGCTAACTCTGGAGCCCTGTAAAAGCAGGCAGACATCCCAACCGTGGCAATTGTTAGTGCAGACCCCTTATTTTCCCTGAAAGCTTCCTGAAGTTTGTAACACCCAGCTCATTTTGCAGCTCTGAGATTTTATTTTATTTTTTTTTCTGGATCTGCATTCACATACAGGGGTTTTGGGGGACAACTCCCCAGCTGGTGTGAACGGGCACACAGCAGTGGAAAAGCCAGACTCTGGTACGTTCCCAGCCTTCAGCTTATCTTTTTCCTACCAGGCTCTGGAAAAACGCAGGCAGACAGGAATGCTGTCAGGGTAGGGGGTGCTGGGATGTACACTCACCGTGTTTTGTTGGCAATCCTTCCTTCATTCCTGCCTTCAGGCAGGGCATTACGGGGGAAGGCAACCCCCAGTTTGGGAACTGACTTTTGAGTTGTCCTGATTAACACCTCCTGGGTTTGCCAAATTCTGCCTTTCCCTTCATTGGCTCACCCTCACCACTCTACATGTAGATAAACCCTGGTTTTGTTTGCAAAAATAATGTAGGTACACAGAAGCTTAATTTTTTTTTCTGACAGTCTTTAATATGGTGCCTATGTGACTTGGATACTTGAACAAAATTCACCCACACTGGCAATCTGCTTATTTTTTTAAATTACATTTAAAAAAAGGGATGTGCTTAGGGAAATGTGATCTGTTCCAGCATAATCTGTGCTTTTTCTTTTTTTAACATTAGGATGAGCACAAAGACAAGAATATGGTCCACAGTTATGACTAATGTTCCTCCTAAGGAAATGAAACCCTCAAATGCCCACAGATAATGCCCAAGATAAAAATATCGCACATAATGCACCACAGTTTTAGTAACATTAATAATAATTATCATTATTACTAAATGAGTATAAACAACTATTTGAAGTTATATTTAACTGGGCTCCCTTACAGCCAAGATCTGGCTAAACTCCTTTTACTATTTGCTGATGTATCAGGAAGAATATTTTATAGTGTACGTGAGGTTTGATTCCCTTTACTCAAGGGGATTTCAGTCAGTCCAAACCTAGGAGACACAAGCAGAGCTAACTGCAACTGAAGGCAGGTGTCTTAAATGAACACTTCTGCCCAATTCTGCTGGCTGTGTCAGTTTGGGTTTGTTTTTTTACTATAGCCTTCTCTCGGGCTATAGTAAGATCCTAAACTCTGATGGGATCTTCCCATTCAGGCTCATGAATCAAATCCAGAGGAACACGTAGGGCACTGGAGCAGCACGTGGGTAAGGACGTGTGTGCTCAAACAAGGGCATCTCACAGAACCTTGTGCAACTTCAGCATCTTTCAAACTGGTCTAAATCTTGAAAGCTTTAATTCACCCCAGCATTTGATCACAGTCCCTGCTTCAAGAAGCCAAGCCTCAAAGACAGACAATAGCCCCAGGTGAACCAGTTTTCAGCCCATCTTAAAAAGCAAGCTTTCAGAATAAATAAATAAATAAATAAATAAATAAACCACAAGGACTGCAAGGCAAAGGACATGTGAGGGTGCCTGCAGGCAGCTGGAGCCATCCCCAGCAGGGATGCAGGGCAGGTCACAGCCCTTACCCGGCACTTGCGGCAGCAGAGCCCGTTGCTGCACTGGGAGCCCGCCGTCAGGGTGCAGGTCTGGCAGCACTCCCCTCCTTCGCTGGCACACTCCTGAGGAACACACACACACACACACGCTCAGAGCAACGCACGGGGACAGCAGACAGCCTTCTGCTTACTCCTCAGCTCAGCACACTGCCCCAACAGATCTTTAACCAGGCTTGCAGGCACTGGAAGGCAGGACAGGGCATGCCCTGGGGAGCTTGAAGGTGCTGGCTCCTATGCAATTTAGGAAATAATTTTTCTAACTTCACAGTGTCAGTCACTAAGTATTGATATTTTAACTCTGACCAGTCATGTTTCCATCTAGGAAAATACTTTCATTAACATCTTTTAAGGCCTGATCCTGCACAGGTAGATATTACTATTATTCTTCAGAATTTATGTAGTGATAAAATAAAAAAGCTGTGCTACGTTGTGTTAAACATTATGGAAACATGTAAGAAATGTTGTTTCTTACATACAGACACATGTAAGACAACTCCTTTGCCACAGGATCTTACCATTGCCTCTCTTCCTCCACCTAACCTCAATGGCAGTGATGGGCAGCACCCACATCGGTGGGTTAAACGTGATGGAAAAGGTAAGAAATGATGGATCCTTTGCCAGGGGACTTTAACACTGCCTGCATTCCTCCTCTTAACCTTAACAGCAGGGATGGGCAGCACCACGGCCAGGAGAATCCAGCTGCTGATGTAAAGCACATAGCACTTACTGCTATCGTCCCACAGTCACACTCTTCTCCATCTTCCACAAAGCCATTGCCACATTCTGGAGGATCCAAAAGCTGCAGGGCAAAATCAGAAATCAAAGGGCACGTCTCTCCTAAGGGAATCGCTGTCATATTTACTCTATACAACATATTTTTTTAGTTAGCACTTCAAAGGCATTAACCAAAACCAACTATCTCCAACTCGGGGAGACACAGGCTTGAAACACCACGAAACCACAAAACATGCAGAAAAGCTGTGAATGAGTTCAGCAATATTGCCAACTCAGGCAGCGCCTTTGGTGCGTGACTGCCATTTTGATGGCAGATGCAGTTTGAGCAGAAGCCACATTCAAAACCAAAAGGTGTGCACTGCACAATACAGACAAGTACATGGCAGTAACAGAGGGTCCTGCCTTAAAACATTGGGCCTCTTGGCTGCAGTACATAGGGGCAGCAAAATACAAAATGGAAGAAAAAAGAAATAAAAAGAAAGTTGGGTAACTTATTCCCTGAAATCATCATTCCTTCATTCATTTGAAAAGAACATACACTGCATCTGCTCCAGCAGCCGTTGAGGCAGTTTTGGGGATGACAGCTGATTTTAGAGCTGAGCACTGCTGAACACTGCACCATGTCACATCAGTTTCCCTTTATCTCGTATTTCTCAAAAAGCAAAAGTAAGTTTGTGTTTCATCCCCCTTGCTAGGAAACACATCCTCCTCGTGAATTAGAGGGACATCCGCTGACAACTTTAAAGCAACCCAAACACCACCACGTAAAAGAGTCTAAATCACCCTGGCTTCCCCATCTAACTGCACATTTCCACATGCCATTAGAAAAAAAATTATAAATCCTTCCAATCTAAATTGAGATGAGAGTAATTGTTTTTTATCAAGTGACAGAAGTGGACATGAACATAATCACTAAAACAAGCCCAAGTAAGACACATTACACTATGGAAACAATTCACTCAGCAAAGAAATAAACCCACCATTTTTTTTCCCCACCTTTAATGAGATGGGAAAAAAACAAACTTCTAAAATGCAGTTGCATTTTAAATAATGGGAAATCTTTATAGTGCTTTCTCTCCACTTTTAATAACACATCCTTCCATGAAAAGAAGACTTTTGAGAGATAAGCAGACAGCTTATCCAGATTTGACGTCGTCTCTTCCCTTCTCTAAGATTTACTGACACTCTGTGGTTGTCAGAATGTGCATTTTTTCTCAACTTTTATTCCAACAGGAACATGCATTGCTCCAGAATTAACTTCTCTTTTACATCTGTGGTGACCTCAGCTATCTTTTCTCCACTTGGACTGTCTTTACTTTGCTTGCTGAAAGACAGCCATTAAATAGATAACATTCATTATATTTAGAAAAGAGTAAAGAATATTATCCTGATTATTGTCCATTTTAAGATACACTTCAGTACACGGAGCAGGAATATACTGAAGCCCTGCTGGAAATCCTCCAATGCAGACACACTTGCATCTTGGCTGGAGTTTCTTTGGCCTCGTTTTGTTTTTATCTCCCTTAAATGCCTCAGTTAATCATTTCATACTCTTTGCATACTTCACGTGAATATACCTGGTTAGCGGGTCAAAACTGAGACAGGAGAAGCAAAGAAAAGGCGAATACTATCTATATCTCAAGAGATATTCCCCATTTCTCCTGATTTCCAAGAAGACCACTGATTTTGTACTTTAGAGGCAAATTTGGAGGGGCTGTGTCAGTCATTGAAGTGGGTCCTGGTGCTTTTGTAGCTCTCCTGCCCCCAAGCTTTAGGGCGGTAGCACACCCTGCTAAATGAGGCAAGGGCACAGCGGCACCGAGGACCAGGGTCCCCTCCAGCAGGGACCCACCAGCCATCCCCATCTGGTGCAGAGCCACCTGTGCTGGCCTGGAAGGGGCTATCACAGGGCTAGGATGATCCCAGCACTTCTCACAAGGCACAGGTGGTTCAGGGGACAACAGGGGACAATGGGGACAGGGACCACGCGGGCAGCTCCTGGGGAATGAGGAGTGTAACACACCCAGAAGCCATGGGGTCTCCTAGCATCTGTCCCCTGCTCCTCGGGGCTTCCTCTCCTGTTCTGTCTCTTCCAGCTTTAGAAAAACTAGTTCCATTTCTCAAACTCTGTTCTGGGAGCCACTCTAAAAGATGTGCCTTCTCCCAATGGGAGAAGCAGAAAATGCAGAACCTAGAGAGAACCTGAAATACCAAAATACGGTGTTTCATTTCTCTAACATTACCCTTGTCATTCTTGTTGGTTTCATCCAAATCAGAAATTGAATAGAAACAGCACTTCGGAATAAGGTAATAGCTTACTTTGTTTGGTTTATTGAAGAGGCAGGCTCCACCTCCATTGTTTAAAAATTCATGATATTCTTCAATATCACATTTGGAGAACTTGCTTGGAAGATAATACCTGTACAGGATAAAGGTAGCAGGATTATTTTCTATATTTTCTTTTTTCAAAATAGAACTGTAATGTTATAATTTAGAAAAAGTACAAAACCATGCTATTCAAAGTGACAATTTGCTTGTAAGGCTATCTAATTAAATCATTTTAGTAAATGAGAAAGAACTTTCAACAACGACAGAGAGCTCATGTAAAGTCAGAGGTCTAAAATATTTAACTAAGTTATTTCATGCCAAGTACCTCAAATCTTATTAGACAGCGTGTAGTTCTCACAAACACGGCCTGTTGCACTGACTGGCCTCATCTCAGAAATACACTTATTCCTTCCCCCACATTCTGCAGGAGACAAAGACTGCTCACTGTGCATTTCCCAGAGTAACTTAACTGATCTTTACATTTAAGTCCTTAGTCTGCTTCAGGCAGATTTTGGAGTCTCAAGGGCTTTCCTGTATCAGCTCACACTGGATCAGTGTGAGTATCAGTGTGTGTATCAGTGGAAGTGCTATACTAAATAACCCCACATTGCTGGGATTATGGCCTGCAAACCATACTGGGTCTTTGCCAGCTCCAGTGTTTATGGTTTAGGTCTAAATACTACAGATGATGTAGGATTCACCACACTTCATCAATAAGCTGTGCAAATACAAGCGAAT
>JAOQGL010000012.1:21578841-21594788 GCA_027564165.1 Gallinago nigripennis | reverse complement strand
TGCTCTACAAGGGATTCATTGGACTTCAGGAAGCAAAGACAAGACTAACTGAAAAATGTCAATATATGTGACAAATAACAGTCTCTGCTTTAAGTCTCCTGGACCTATTACCAGCTCTCTTCACTCTTTGTTCCCAAATGGACATTTTCCCTCAGCAACCTACACATGGGGTATTTTGAACTGTTGAGTACTCATTATATCTGTTATAGCACAGGCTGTACTTCTGAAAATCAGTCCATTTCTATTGAAACAGCAGACTGGATCAAGAATTGGAGATTGTCATTTCTGGCCAAAAAGCGTAAGTGTAAAAACATCCAAAACAAGAGAATAAAAAGGTGGCAGGAGATACACTCGAGTCTCATGGAAACGTGCTTTGTGGGAAGGAGGGGTGATGTGCTGCACAACAGCCCAGTTCCAGTTCTTCCAGTGTCCGTACTGTCACCTTCCACAGAGCTCAGGCCTCGCACAACAACCCAGGATTTTGGGTAACAATAGCAGAACATGCACCTGCTACCACTTCTGCATTTCCAGAAGTGCCTGGCAGCATTCAAATACACTGACCTTCCATTTCCTTATGAAATATTTTAAAGGGAAACAAAAATTTAACAGAGCAGAACCATTTTCTAAATACAACTGGCTTTCTCTTCGTTGTGATGCACAGTCTCCAGGATCTAGACAAATTCCTCCAGGAAAATTCCAGCATTTGGAAAGCTTGTTTTGTTTTTGAACGATACACTCTACAACTTCTCATTGTGGAAGGCATGAAAAATTGCACGGAAACTCTCCAAATATATATATATATATATAGGTTTGTATTTTGTGTTGAAATTTGAGTTTAAAATCTCCTCAAATAGAACTCAATTTAACATCACAATTTAGGAAACTCCTGAAATGCAACAAGGCATATATATATATATATACACACACATAAATATATATACACAAACACTGTAAAATTAACATTTATTAAAGCAAACTAAAAATAGAGTAGATGCAGTCTCCCTTAGCAAGAGCATTCTCTCATACTCCATTTCACTTCTTAACAGCTTGCAGCTTAAAATGCTCTTTGGAGTTAAATAATGCATTGGCAGAATTAATATATAATATCAGGAGGAAGCACACGTTAAGGACAAGGTGAAGAGAGGAAATGTTTTCAACCTAGAATGAGGTAACCAGAAGCAGGAGCTGAAGAAGGGCTGTCCAGACACTGTGAGCTGCTGAAGACATTTTCTATATACATTTTCTATATACATTTCTATATACATTTTCTATATATAGCCTATATTGTGCCGAGACAGAAACTTTGAACTTCGGTCCTTGCAATCCGAGCATGCAGAAAGTGAAGGTGCCCAATTCCTACTTCAATGAGTGGGAGCCAAGGGCACTCAGCCCCTGGAAGAACTAAGCCCTGGGAGATGAGACCCCCCTCGTGCCAGCTTCATTTCAGATGACAAGAACGCGTCCATAAAGCACAAATGTGTACGCACACCTCAATCCAGGGATGTGCTTTAGCTTCATTCGCAGAAAATGAAATGGAAGGTGACACTTATTCAGCAAATGTAGACTGAGATTTGCTACTCCGAAGCACCGGCGTGCAGCAGACCATGGGAATTGCTCCTTCAGCAGCAAGGCAGAACTCCAGCCTCACGTTCCATAGAAATGGCAGTGAAAGAACTATTATTTATACAATCGTGCCATCACCTGAGAAAGGTGACAAGAGATGTAGGACCACAAATAAACTACAATTGCAGAAGACAGAAGCAGAGGGCAAACCCATGAGGTGCCCCAGGGTTGTCCCGTTCCCAGCTCCTTCCACCACCACCCTAACCCAGGTATGCCCTGAAGCCCAAGGAAGCCTCCTAGGCTATCTGATCATCATTCTCCCTCTCCCCTCTCTAAACCCACTCCCAAAATTTAAAGGCTTTTTGCCCACAGTATGCTAATATAGTTCTGTCCAGCGTCATCATTTCCTACCCATGAAATCCTTTCATTTCCCAGTATATTTTAAAACACAGAAAGTACCATACACTGAAAGCTCGGAAAATTCTACTTCATTACCATATTCATCATGCCATAAGTGGCCCATAAATAGCACACATGCTTTCTAGTTTTATCAGGACAGTTTCTGTTCACTGGTGGCAACTCAACACACAAATACCAGACCCCTTAGTCGAACGAGAAAGAGTGTATTAACATGTTTTTCCAAAGGGATTTTCTCCCTCAGGCAATTCCTTTTTTAATCTTCAAAGATACTTAAATAAGAGAAACACAACAAAACAGAATCTTATTCATCTTTCCTGAATGAAAAACTTGTTGTAAAGCATTGGAAAACAATTCAAAATAAGCAATTATTCTTTGCTACTTGGCCGCTTGAGCCCCTGCAATTTACTCAGGATACAAATCCTTATTTTAGCAGTACTAGTGATACGGCTTTATAAAAGGACACGGAAAAAACCATGAGTTACTATCCCAGACTTGCAAAATATCATTTCCAAAAGCACAATAACACTCTTGTCTCAAATTCAAGTTTTTCAGAGCTGTGCAGCCCAGAACCCTAGGGTAGGGCTGACGGAAAGTCAGTGCCTGGGCAATAGCAACACACCAGAGCACGAACGAGACACGGGGTGCAAGTCTCCATCCGGGGAGAAAAAAAGAAAGCTGGCAGAAAAAGAACACAACCAAAAGAATAATAGGCACAAATGTAAACTAGCTTGTTAAATCAAAATTTGAGGAAATATTTTAAAAGTTGTAAATTATACTGGTTTAAGTCAAGACTTCAAAAGCTTTTGCAATATTTTTAAAGAATGTTTTTTTTTCCCTTCCTCCCACTGTTACTGCTTCACATCCATCAAGAAAAAAAAAGAATCTACTGCCAAAAAAAGCCCTAAACTTCCTTATTGTTGTTGCTTTTGTCAGAAAAATTGATAAATTAGATCAGATTTTGGCAAACATACACCTTTTCTAAACTATCTTATCAGTACAGGAATTATTTATCTCAGTTTTGATGAGAACACAGGTTATCACTGGCAAGCCTGCTTTAGAAGTTCACAACACAGTTCACACAACTCTAAAAACTAATTAGACAGGATTTCAGTGCAAACTGTTAAGACTTTTAAACATTTGTCTGCTTGATGGAAGAAGATTTCTTCCACGGCATGATCAGAGCTGGCCAGGACACCAAGGTGGATTTGTGTCTCTGAGATCTTCAAGGACCAAAAGGCTTTCCCTTTTTTTGATGTATTTGAAAAAATAAATACATCAACAATAGGCTTTATTTTAATTTAAATTAGAATAACTAACTTCTTGAACCATCTGGGTTGACATAGAGCTTAGAAACACGGGTTAGTGATGGGGGAATGGGAGGGATAGGTTGTATGGTTTTCATTTGCTTGGGTTTTGGTTTTTCCTTGTCAGAGTTAGGTTGATGGTTGGACTAGGTGATCTTAAAGGTCCCTTCCAACCTGGACAATTCTATGATTCTGAAGGCCTCTCCGAGCATGAAGGCATACACAATCTTCTAGCTTTTGTGCACAGTCCTGTGCTGTAGGACTAGAGACTGAGGGCAAGGATTTCTCCTCAGGGTAAACTTGGGAGTTTTGTCTAAAGCATCCTTCTGGGTCTGAAAATGAATAAAAAATGACGAATAACATACGATCTGGATCTGCAGTTCACCTGAACAACTTTTAGTGCTCCACCTGAAGGCAGGTCACCTGGACGAGCCAAAGTGGCGTGTCACTTCTGTATACGGCCATAGGGCAGAGGCCAGAAGACTTTTGTGTGTCACTTCACCTGAAGCAACAGGCTCGGAGATGGAGAAAAGGACAGTAAAATTCTCAGAACAAGTCCAACATGAGAAGAAGAAGGGGAGGAAAAGCAGAGGTTACGGGAACAGCTGCAGACCATATGGGCGTCATAAAATACGGTCCTCCCCCAAAGCCGGCTGAGAGGCACCGAGAGAAGCACACACCACCTTTTCTGTCCTTAGGCCAGCAACATGAGGAAAGAGAAGACACGTGTGTACCCTCTCAGACTGTAAAGGCAAAACCCACCTACACGGAATGTTGGAAGTGCCAATGGACACCTATATGGTATATAGGGGTAAGTACTCCAAGGAGATGCACACGTGCAATCATGACGACGTCAAACCCATCCTTTCTTCACAACCTCTACTGAGCACACTGTGATTGAAACACACATTTTTAACTACAGCCCTTACTCCATATTGTTAATGTCAACCAAATAATATGTTCTCCAACTGTCTGCCAAGATTCATCCTAAAATTCTTCCAGTTCTCCCCTTGACATTAAACCATGAGCAATATCCTGAAAAACTACATGTACTACACATACCAATTTCTAAATTGAACAGATATTACACATTTTCACCACTATCAACCAACAACCCAAAAACCCAGTTAAAAGTTCAATGCAATGACACAAAAAGGGATTACAAATATTCTTAAAAGCATTTTCTGTGTTGGTATCAGCTTGATAATTATTTTTATCTCTTACATCAATTTCTGGACTATGACTAACATAATATTAAAGAAATAAAAGGTGTACTAGTAAGACATTAATGCCTTAACAACAGAAATTCATTAGTAACTCTTCTCTTCCAAAGACAACCAATAGCAAAACCTTCTATATTTCAGATTCATGGAAATTTAAAGAAAAAGGGAAAAGAGAATTCTTACAATGAAATGGTTCCAGTTAGCTAACCACTTCACCCAAAATATCTCACAAAATATTAAAATAATGTGTCTGAAAACCAGTACAGAACTGTAATTTTTCAGACAGAGTGCAAATTATTTCCAAATGTACTTGCAAAAAAAAAAAAAGTGCTATCTTTCCACCTACATGAATATTTATTACTGTCTACATGATGGTATAAAAAGCATTTGACACAAGTGAAAGGGAATAAAATTCCATGACCGATACTGGATCCCTAAATACTCCGTGTTTCTCTCTCTTTTCCCCTTAAGATCATTAGAGTTCACTTTTTAGAAAAGTCAGGGAAATGGAGATTACTGAATACTATTAATATTCCCAGAGGAGAAGGGTTTTCCTGACCCTCCTAAGATACCAGCACAGCCAGACCGGGCTGTGCTACGGCAAAACACAGGGCCTGCAAAGTGATCTACCTCTCCCATCGCAGTGTTTATCCAGTTGGTTTGATTGGGAAGGTACTTCATAAATGAAAAAAGTCTCACTTCGATGGCCAGAGATTTGCTCTAGAAATGGGATTTCCCACAAGACACCTGGAAACTCAACAGACAAACATGCTTTGTGTCTCCCAGAGACCCTCCTGGAAGCAGTCTGGGTAGGATTTTCTGGGATTTTTTAAGCTCATCCGTGTTTTCCAGTACTGTAAGTCTCTATTGTTAACTTATGCATTATTTAAAAGATACTGAGTTTAAAAATAGCTGTAACCCGCCAGGGGAAACGGGAAAAGCAGTGAGCTGAAAGCCACAGCGCTTCTCACAGACTTTCAGCGCACAAGGCATCACAGCCTTCTCCCGTTATCATTTCTATTTAGTAGCTGTCTTTGACATACGTCCACCCGTTTTCACCATCAAAGTATCTGAAGAAGGTGAAGATGCATTCCTGAGGGTGCATATTACTATTCCAAGTCCCTGGTGCACCACTCGGACAGCAACTACGCCAGGTCCTACCTACCACTACAGGTCCTGGGATATAAAAAGGGAACCCCTTTGGGTTTGGAAGTTCTGTGTTCAGCCCCCACGATCCGAGTTCAGGTCTGAGGTGAGCACTTCACACCCTTGAATATGCTGAAGCCCACAACACCCTTTCGAGTGGCAGACTGTCTACTGGCACAGCTACAGTGGGACAGTGATTTGCCCGGGACTGTAAGTGAAGCCTGTGGCAGAGCAGGGGACTGCCCGGTCCCGGGGGGTATTTCTGACTCCTGGACCACCTTTGCTCTTCCTTCAGCTGCAGACCACCACTAGCCACCCAGGGCACGTGGGCTACCAAAGCGACTCCTGCAGGAGGCCCTCACCCACACTAAGTGTACAGCACTCCAACAACTGCCCAGGGCCAGCATCGAGCCTTCCCCGGGCACCTGAGACAAAAGAGAAATATGAGCATCTTGGGGCATCAGGAAGGAATTAGAAGTATCCGAGGCCCATCTAAACTCAACAGCGATCCTGACTCTTTATTTCATCTGTAAGTAGAAGTCCAGAAGAAGACAGGCCTGGAAGTACTTATCAATCCACTATTTATAAAAGTAGCAGCGCTGAGCACAAGGAAAGAGTAATCCTCACAGAAAAACTAAACACATCAGAACTAGAAGACTCTTTCACACTGTATTTGAAACAAACAAACAGTATTTGAAAACACTTGTTAACAGAGTAATTGTCCCAAGAGAATCCTTAATATCTCACTGATAACTAGACCAAAGGTCAATGGAAGCACAAACTGTGGCATCCACACACACCTCTAAATCCAGCCCTGGTGTTACACTGAACTAATCTCATTACCCTCCCCTGACACAGACTGGGAATACAACCCTTTGTTTGCAAATTACTGAAGAGGATCGCAGTTTGAATAATAACAATTATTTCACTGAGTATTTGAAGTATCTGTAGGGAAAAGCAAAAAAAAAAGAAGGGAAACAAAGAGCTCTTCATCACCAGGAGTTTACCTGTTCACACCCTCTAATTTAACGCAAGGTGTCTCAGTCACTGTACCAGCAAACCCTCGCTGTTCTTCAGACCAACACCAGCCTGAAGAGCTGCCAGAGACTCCTGAAGCGTTCCTCTATGTCAGGTTAGCATCCACCCATGTATCATATCAATAGCAACTGCCTCACACTCAGGGATGCCTAAGGAAACAAGGCAGACATTTTTTAAAAATCCCTACTTCGGCTGATTTGCAGAAGAAAGCTCAAATCAGATTTCTCACATCCAAGGACTATGCTCTAAACACGGGGCTTTTGGAAAGCTGTTGGTTTGCTATAATGGCATTCCTCTGAAAGGAAATTCTGCTGGCAGTGGCTCTGAGACCCCAGCTGAGGTGGCAAACCTGTCGCAAGCCCTTCACCGGGTACTGGGAATTCTCCTCCCCATTAAACCGGGAAAACAGAAACGTTTCTTATGGCAGCTTCAGTTTAGGGGCAGTGGTGTTCCCAGTTTACCAGCAAGCAGGCAACCATTTACCACAGCTTAAAATTATTACCAGTGTCTGCTGGGAAATACCTAATGCAGATTCAGCCTTTTAGCTCCTCTGGGTGACTCCTCTGTGCATTGACCAGTCCCTCCTCTGACCTACCCTTTGACCGGCAATTTCAATTCCTTTGTCTCATGGCTCCTCCGTAGTTAATTGGAAGATTTTTGGTTACCCTGTGGTCAAAGAGGAGGGGAAAGGATTCTTGCTTTCTGACAAGCTCCTCTGCCTGCTCAGCTGCTGACAGCCCAGAGATGCCTCTCCCATCTCAGCCTTCTGCATCTTCCCTTAAAAAACAACAATAATCCACAGCAGAGGTTGTGAGCTTTTCAGAAATCCCAGGGGAAAAGTGACTGCATGGTTACAATACATTAACAACACCAAAAAATGCAGCTTAAAATTATACTGAACACTTACACCATCCCAGTAAGCATATTTGTAGAAGTTTAAGATCATTCTGCTCTGGAGAGGGTCTTAACTGTCCACTCACACCTTACAAAACCCTAAAGGCTTTGGTCAGGCGGCAGCTGATCTCAGGGTCTGGGATCTGAAGGCAAACACTGGCCTCTTACTCCAATACAGTATTTAGCTGTTCCCGTTTGGCTTTCCAAGGACAACTGAAAGAGACTCGGTAACAACACTGGTAACTGCAAACAGGGAGATAAACATTGCTGGAATATAGGATGCAGCAAAAGGGATTCTGGATCCAAAGCCAAGTTCTTTTTTTAGGATGCTTGCCTGCAGCTACTGCTGAAGTCAACCAGAACTATTAGTGTTTTTCCAAGGGCAAAATTTGACATATAACATTTATTTTATGCTATACACAAGTCTAAATAGGGAAAATACAAAATGCATAATTGAAAACCAGCTAATAGGTTTGGATAAAGCAGAACTGAAAGGCAGCAGTTGTCCAAGTGCAGGAGCATTTTTTAGTTTGCCATAGCCCGTGTGCCATTCCCTTAGCATCTTCTCCTTTTTCTGCTGGGGTGACACGGCTGACACAACACAAGGGTATTAATACATCTTTAAGCTGTCCGAATTCACAAGCAGATTCCTGCCCAGAAGTACAGAATGGCTGGTGGGCCAAGAGTGTGGAGAACAGCTCAACCCCCGCTCACCCCGCAGCCGTTCCCCCAGGTCCCGCGCCGTGGGTTGGGCAGCACCACGGGGGGCTTCCTTCTGCTGCCCAGAGGAGGAACACACACACGTCGGCAGCAACGCCAGGGGAAGGAATTACACCCTGCAGCGATTCACAGCGACCCCCAGGAGATTCTGACAACCCTTTAGGGCTGCTTTCAATATACCAAAAGCACTGAAAATGTCCACGTTTTTTCCTCGCTGAAGGTCAACTTGAACATTTTTGTTATTCCTGCTGGCACAGAGAAGGGTCAGTATGCTGCTGTCTGCACGGTGCTGCTTTAATTTCTCCAGGACAGAAAGAGATGCAGAGAGAATTAAAAAAAAAATAATAATAATAAATCTCAGTCACTGTCCCAAACCAATGCAATTAAAGCCAAGTCCTTCCGTTCGGCACGCTTTACAGGGACCAGTAATTGCCTTGTTTTTCTCAAGTTCATTTCATGAGAAATGAGAGCTGCGCTCAGGAGTGATCTGCGTGATTATCAAGGTGCAGGAACTGAAGCCAAAATACAAGCAGATGCAGAGTGTTTGTTTCAAAAAAAAAAAAAAAAGTCAAATAACCTTTAGAATTTATCTGCAAAAGAGATAAAAGTAGAAAAGATCTCAAGACTCTGAAGTGCCAAAGAGCCTCTTGTTCAACCTGCTCATTTTTGGGTGGAGGGTGGGATGGAAAGGGAAAGCAGGAAATTTGAAAGAACCCTGGCAGGAGGTTGGCTAGGATGCCCATGAGCCAACAATGTGGTCAAAAAGGCCAATGGCATCCTGGGGGGCACCAGGAAGAGTGCCACCAGCAGGTCAAGGAAGGTCATCGTCCTCCTCTGCTCTGCCCTGGGGAGGCCCCATCTGGAGCACTGGGACCAGTTCTGGGCTCCCCACTTCAAGAAGGACAGGGAACTGCTGGAGAGGGGACAGCAGAGGGCTCATACAAAGATGATGAGGGGCCTGGAGCATCTCCCTGATGAGGAGAGGCTGAGGGACTTGGGTCTTTTGAGTCTAGAGAAGAGAAGGCTGAGGCAGGATCTGATCAACAACTATAAATATACAAAGGGAGGGTGTCAAGAGGATGGGGATAGTCTTTTTCCAGTAGTTCCCAGTGACAGGACAAGAGGAAATGGGCACAAACTTGAATAGAAGAAGTTCCACCTAAACCTGAGGAGGAACTTCTTTGCTGTGAGGGTGGCAGAGCCCTGGCAGAGGCTGCCCAGGGAGGTGGTGGAGTCTCCTTCTCTGGAGACATTCCAACCCCCCTGGACACGTTCCTGTGGGACCTGCTCTGGGTGGACCTGCTTTGGCAGGTGGTTGGACTAGATGATCTCCAGAGGTCCCTTCCAACCCCATAGCATTCTATGATTCACAACTCTCTGAAGCCTAACGTATGCTTCTCCCACCCAACTGCACCTCTGCTTCTCCAGAGAGGAGAGACAAGGCAGTGGGGACAACCCTTCCACAGGAAAAAAGCTGGGATACGGGTCCTGCTCTCTTTTTCTTCCAGTTGTCTCTTCTCACCCCAGCAAAGATCCAAAGCAAAGTATTTGTAGGTTACCAGGCCAGAAAACAAAATGTTGTTGAAGTGGTTCAACACACCTGCCGTAGGGAAGAAGAGGAACCCACCTCAGCACTGCTTTGTATTCAGTCTGCAGGAGAACACTTCAGCCCCTCAGGAAGATGAGCTCAGTGGGAAGATCACAGCCTGAGCACTGAGATAACTCAGCCCCAAACCCAGAAGAAGTACTTGCAGTAAAGCAATTTTATTATCTCACTGTATTTCTGTCGGCATCAATACTGCAGGAGATGACAAAGATAACACCTCTCCTTACCTCAGCATCGTCAGATACCTGCTACCAGCCCTCAGAATTCTGCTACCAGCCCTCAGATATCTGCCACCAGCCTCTTCTGTACGCCATCCATCCAAGCTGATCCTGGTACCTTTAGCTGTCAAGCTTTTGGGGGTAAACCACACAGGGCCTTAACGTGAAATGCTCCATCATTCGTTAGAAAGATAATCACAAAGAAAGGCTCATCCTTTGCCCTTCAGGTAAACCCACAGGTCACATCCCAGTTTTGAGGGAACAAACCACTGTGAAGGAGTGGGATAAAAGCAGCAGGAATGATTAGTGACAAACAGCAACTGAGCGTGTGAAGTCCAACCCCCAGGATTCTAAAGGTCTACACTAAAGTGCAGTTAAGACCTTACCAGGATAACAACTTAAATCAGACTCTGATGGGAAGGGCAGAAACAGGACCAGCAGCAAACCTGCCTGCTCGGCCCCCAGGTGCTTTACTGGTGCTGTCCAGTGGAGCAGGGATGAAATGAAGGTGACATCAAGTGACCTTCACGGCTCAAAACCTATGGAAATACAGGCAAGAACCTGGGCATCAGGGAAACGGCAGAAATTCCTTAGTATCAGCTCCTAGTCTTTCAGATTCCCACAGCTGCAAAACTATTCCAGCCACACCACCAAACAGGGAAAATAAACCCGTTCAAGGAGAAGTGATGAACTGCATCCTTCAGACTCCCACAGTCCGTGTCAGGAGAGGGCAAAGGGAAGAAGAAAGCAGGAGTAGAGCCTAGATGCCTAATTCAAGTGGCAACACATCACAGCCTTGCAGGCCATCAGAAAGTTATTATATCTGCTCCACTGTAAAATTTCTAGCACACCAGAAATCCATTAGCAGCGATGTTCTGGCAAACCACCAAAGAGAAATACATCCTCTTATACCAGACGAGAAATTAAGATCAAAGGATGATTATGGATAAGTAGAGGCTACAGATCAGGAAGCTCACCCAGAAAATACATTGTAGTGCAAGATGTAACAATTCTTGCGAGAAGGGAAAGACAAAAGAAACCCTCTAATTTTGTACCAAAGCAAAGGCCATGCATATATAAGTGAAAAGCTCCAGCCACCGTTTTTCATTAACGCTGGAAATGTATTTATATTAATCTCTTTAGCCAGACTCCGTTACAGTATCACATTCAGCTCCATCTTGCTGTTTCTCTGCAGCGTCACATTTTGCAATTTCCACTTACTGATGAGCAGAGAGAAGTACCACAAACCAAATTTATCCCTTGGCTAATTTCTAGGGAGTTTCCTCAATAATCAAATCGGCCGCTTGTCACAGGCAGAAATGCATGGATGACCTGATGCCTTTGATGCACTGCTGCTTCTAAAGTCATCGGGAGAACTCCTTTGCTTGTGATGATCAAGTAAAAACAGAGGTGAAGCTAAAACACACGACAACATAACAAAAAGCTGTTTGTCCCTTTGCTGGTATTTAGAAATGCCGACCCTTTAGGAAGCAGACAAACTTCTGAATTTCCGTACTACTTTGCTCTGAAAACATCTGTAACTCCAGCACAGAAACATCATGTCAAGCTCATTTTTTCTCCTTTTCTCTCAGCATAACTTTACTGACTACTATCAAAATTTGACAGACCCAATGGGAAGTGTAATTCATTATAAGAGCAATAATAAGCAAAGAGACAATTATGATTTATTGTTGTTGCCAAAGCTGTTTGGTGAACGGGAGGTTGAAAGCCATGATGGGTACCACATTTATGGGGAGAAAAGGCAGAGTTTTGCTCTAACTGAACTGCTTTGTAAAGGGAAAAATCTTTAAGATTTGCTTTTTTTTTTTCGGCTGGCTGGCTTAGAACTAAAAAACACCAAAAATTCACAATCTTCAGAAAGACAGGGTGGGGTTTTTTTTTTTTTCCTTTTACAATTACATATTAGGTAATCTCTACAACGATTTAGCGTCTCAACCACGGGCTTAGAATTGTCATGCCCTTTGGACATGAACGCTTTCATCTTGCTCTTCTGAAGCAAATCTCACATTTTTGATATTTAGGCCAATCTTCAGTATGTTGTCAAGAAGGGTTCTACCTCAGGGGCTGAGGACACCCTGTACGTCTGTATCTCGTACTCATGTTTATACCCTCCCCAACAGAGTCTTCCGCAAGAACAGGGAGATCCGATTTGAGGTAAACAAAGGTATATGAAAATAAAGTTGGCTATCAAAAAGCTGGATTTTAAGTGGGTTTATTTCCTTGGGGAAAGCAGGGAAGAAAGATCAAGAAGGAAAAAAAAAATTTTTTTAAATTGACCTTTTATATCTCAAAAAAGGACAGAAGCCCAATTTAGAAGAAATATCTCTTTGCAGGTCACCTTTAATAAAAGTACAAGATGATTCTTCTCCTTCGCCTGCCTGTACATCACACCAAATGACAGCATTTTATTTCCTTTGGGATGGCGGAAATAAAGTAAATGGAACAGAATGAGGACACATAATAAATACTCTCTAGCATCGTTTTGTCATTTATTTTTTTAAAGAAACGTAACTATTATCATACAACCAGTCCTTCAGCCAATTGAAAAAGGGTTCTTTTCTGGCCTATGTGAATTTATTTGTACTTTATGCTCATGTAAGCAGATTCTGTACTTCTTGGTTAAAACACATAAAAAGAAACAGAAAGGAGATAAAAAAGTTCTTTTCAGTAACAGACCATAAAACACAGCTCGGTGTTACATTTCATTAAACAACTTCTTAATATATTTGTGCAATGAAATTGTTCTATATTTCCAAAGAACACAGATTTAACCATCTATTTGATGAACAGTATAGGTAAGGTATCTTTCATTGCCTTGATTCATCTACTACTACTTCATAATAGAACTTGGACAATAAAGAACTAAAACTAAATATGAAGCAATTAGGTATTTAGGGAATTTAGGGAAATACTGAGTTCTGTTCAAACCAGACTATTTAAAAGGAAAATCTGATTATGGTACAATGATTCCGGGGGGTTGGAGTAGATGACCTCCAGAGGTCCCTTCCAATCACGTATCCTTCTGTGCTGCTGTCATTTGCTCTGTTTGTGGTTTTCTTCAAGGAAACTAACTTTCTGCACGAAGATGACACAACTGTCTGGGAGTGAGTTTTTACCCCCTGGCAGTTCATTGTGCATCACTCGACACCCTGGCGAGGAAAGGGGATTCAATTCATTTCAATTCATTCCAGTGCTTAGGAGACGGATACAGTTTTGGTGGAAGGACCATCTGTCAGATTTTGGCAAATTTGGCCAAAACCACAACAAGCCCAGAGCACTTTCTGTGTTTCTGTAAGTGCTATTTTTAATGCACACACACAGAAAGTCATGATGGCAAAGGAGTTCTCGAGGAGAAAGTAAACCAACCTGGGCAGGGGGGATGGATGGAGAGCCAGGGAGAGGCAGAGGAGGGGAGCTGCACCAGCAGGACGGCTGCTGACTCACGGAGGAGGTGCCCAGCAAATGCTGGCAGAGAAACAGAAAAGCTGCTTTTCACATTCCAGCTGGTGCCTTTTCCTATTTACTGACCTCCTTGCATTTCCCACCTGAGCAGAGCTCCGCTGGCACCCCTCGCAGGGCAGCGGCAGGGCTGGAGCCATGGGCTCTGCTGGTCTCAGCCACAGAAGGTAATGAAGACAAGATAATCACTTCTACTACAGCAGCCCCTGTGGCTGTGGCTTGCTTTTGGAAACACAAATCCTGTTCTAGCTGCCAAACCCTAACCAAATATAAAAACAGCTGGAAAGGTCAACGATTTATTTTATATTATTTTCAGAAGTGGTAGTATACACTGCAACCCAAACGTTCAAGGAAACACTCTGGTGCCCTAACTCATGCCAGCATATGAGGACGTAACTACATCTCACCAGCAAATCCAGAAATTCCACTTTGCCTATCACAGTCACTTTCTAAAAGCTAAATAAAAAAATACAGTTATATTTGATTTTTAAACCTTTTGTAATGGCCAGAGGTCATTTCATTGTTAAAGTTACTGCCACTTGGAGATACTCAGCACCGAGAAGACAAATTCAGAGGCAGGGAAACACATCAAGCAGTTTGACACTCTTCCTAGTTTGAGCCATTTCACTTTAAAGAAGATGCTAAATATAGCACACAACTGATACGTACACAGGAGATATCTCTGTATATGTGTGTATAAGATACAGAGTTCCTAAGTGACCTAAGGCACATCATTAAGAAAAAAAATATTATAGAATTATAATCTCTCTCCAGAATAATTAATCATTTTCTTCCTACTCAGACACGCACAAAGTAATACATTTTCTATAATTATTTTTGTGCCAAAAAAAATCAGACAACGGAAAGGCAATTTACTCAGTGCTGATAACCCAATCTGTTTTAATTGCTCTACTAGAAAACAACAGACATTGCTTCCAATGAATGCAATTACCTAAAAGCAGTCAAATATTCTGCATCACATCCATTGAGAGGAAAACAAAGGGCTGACATTTTCAACTTTTTTCAATCAGCAAGGAAAGCATTTTATGAGGGGATGCACAGATTTTGTATACACACAGACATGGTTTCAAATGCTATTTTTCTTAGAAGCTGCGAACCATTGAGCTTTAAGTGGTGTTTCAGAAACATCAGGAGATTAGAACTACCTTATAGTCACACACTTGGAAATAATGGATGGATGAAACAAACTACCTTTTTTGTTCTCATTTGAACCAGAATGCCAATGAAGCGCTCCCAAGCATTTCACAGACACCACTTAAACTTTCCATAACCTCGTACAACTGAAGTGAGTAGCAAACTTGTCTTGATTTCAACAGCTTTTACCAGTAGCTGGTACCAAATCAACAAAAGAATCTAGACAATAATATAGAAATAATAGTAAAATAATAGGGACAGAAAATTGTTAACCTCAAACTAAATTATAGTATTAAAAAATAAAATGCAATGGAGTTATCAAAAGCAATTTACACCTTTACAAAAGAAGTCTTAAGCGTAACAGGACATTACACAAAACAAATTAAAGGAAGGTAATAAACCTACTGATAATCAACACAGGGTTATGGAAAATTCTTCTTGTCAATGTAACCTGATATTTTCCTTGTACAGGATTCAGTAACAGTAATAGTGATGATATAAGAAGACAAAATAACATAGTTCATATTTACTAAACAGTCAATTATAAGTCTGGAAGAAGGAAGTTTATAAAAATTAAAAGGAAAAAAAGGAAAAAGAAAAAAAATAAAAAAGAATCTTGGGAACTAATTAAAGAGTTATATGAATTAGAAATGGGAAAGTTGAGCCACCTTTGTAGGTGACGCTGCCAAAATGCAGTGCTGAGTCTGCAGTTCAAAGATACTGATAACCTGGGGAGGTCAGCAAAAAGGCACAGAACTTACTGAAGGACTTGAAAGGTGCCATTTCATCAGAGATCCAGGAGCTCCAGCTATTTCACATAACCACACGAAAGCTGAAATGCTGGATGCACCAAGGTGGGAGGAAAACTACATGCTACAGGGCTTTTTCAGTGTAAAACTTATCTTCAAACTTTTATCGTTGAGGGTAATAAACTACTCAAACAAATTATATTTTGGTAACTTCTTCATTCTCATACTTAGAATCATAGAATCATAGAATTGTCTAGGTTCAAAGGGACCTTAAAGATCATCTAGTCCAACCATCAACCTAACCCTGACAAAAATCACTAAACCATATTCCTAAAGACTACGTCAACCCATCTCTTGAACACCTCCAGGGATGGTGCCTCAACCCCTTCCCTGGGCAGCCCATTCCAATGCCCAATAACCCTCTCCGTGAA
>JAOQGL010000012.1:21485499-21538032 GCA_027564165.1 Gallinago nigripennis | reverse complement strand
CCCTGGGCAGGGACACCTCCCACCAGACCAGGTTGCTCCAAGCCCCATCCAGCCTGGCCTTGAACCCCTCCAGGGACCCAATACAAACCGGACCTACATAGTAACTTTCCACTTCCATTACTTATTACAAATATTCCCTACTATACTACTACCTGCTCAATCTCGTTCAGTGGCTAAACACATATACCGACCCAGAGCACTTAGAGACAAAAAATGTGTATTGTATTGTAAGAGGAGAGCATGCCTGGTGTCTAGTAAGAAAGGTGAAGGAAATGGAAATCTGAATGCCACTTCCTCAAGGCATACAAAACGTTTCTGAATTACATAGTTTGAGAACCACATTACTGAATTCACAAAGAGAACACTTACCGACTTCTGTCTTCCACCTTGACAAATGGATTTTTCAGTCTACCTGCTCAAGGGGGAGAAAAAGGAAATTAAGAGAGAAATACTACTCCAATGGCTAAATAAATAAGTAGACATTACTTTAAAATTCCTCATGTACGTGTTTGGACAAATTCTTGATTCACATGAAGTTTCTTTACATACAAATTAGAGTAACAGCAGCACACTTGACCAGATGAGAAATGTAGTACATTTTTAAATGTTTAGAACATAAGGCAAAACAAAACAAAACAAAAAACCTCTACAAAAACTGAAATACTTACTTCTTGACTTCGGCGTAGTAACCTGTTTTCCCTATTGAAAAAAAAAAAGAGAGAAGATATAAAATCCACGTAAATATTTTTCTGCATTTTACTAAATATTTAGCTACAGCTAATTTTAAGTTATGAGATTTACTTATGTGTTACTCATGACTTCATACACAGCCATGATAAGTTTTACAGGAAACTAAGCTTATTATTACTTCAGAAATATGGTGACAAATTCCACAAAAAAATATTTACTTCTATACTGCAAAAAAAAAAAAAAAAAAGTGTTGTTCTTGAGATGTTTCAATTTATTTTTCCTAAAGCCAAAACCAAACAAAATCTCCAGACAGGTAAATTTATTCACTTACTCTCTCCTCCCCCAAAATACCTTGCCATGGTTGAAAGTTTATTCATTCTTAAATACGGACAACGTTTTTACAACACTTTATAAATGCTAATTAAAGTACAAGCTGTAAAAATCCACCAAAAGCTGCAGATAGCAACATCCTCCAATTAAAACAATTCTTCTAATTTGATTAGGAGTATTTTTTCTTCAGGAAATAATAGTCTACATTCAAGCATTAGCTGTTAGCTATAATTCATTCTGGTAAAGATACAAACTTGTATTTTATGCTCCTTGCAAAAAAAATCCCACCTTGCTATCCACGAGCAGTGACAACTTAGCAGAGGATTTCATGTGGCCTCAATAATTAGCCAATATTGCTTTCAACACCAACATCACATCCACCGGATGGGATTTTCCATTTACTTATTGCAGCCCCTTGCCTAGACTAGATAATTGTACAACTTCATGGGTTTATGTTACAGAGCAACTGCAGAAGGAGCACACAAGCAGCTAAAACAGTTGCAGTGTCTCACTATTTCATACACTAAAATAGGGAGAAATTGGGATTTTCATATGCCAACTGCACATTATTGCAAAACAGCTGAAAGATGCCTTATGCTAGTTCTTTAAAAGACTAGGAAAGAAAAGATGCAGAGTTGAGCAACTGACAAATAGTCCGTAGAGACAGCTTCTTCAGGAAACATAACTGCGATTCTTCAAAATAGCCCATCAAAAGGAAACAGTTTATAATCACCGTGTCATAGGAAAAATTGTACAAGTCAACTTAAGCATTACTTTTTTTTTCTTTATTATTTTTGAGGCAGGCAGAAAGGAAATTTCAGACAGTTCAGTTCTTCTGATTCTCAAATACCCTTGGCAAAAGCAAATAGCTACACATTATTTAATCAATGCTACTACGGAATTTATTTTTTAATAATGCTGAAATATATAGCTAATACTTTCTATTTTTCAAAGACAGTTTTAAAATAAATTCATAAAACATACTTGTCTGTGAAAAACTGAACGTGAGCAAGACTTTATAGAAATAAGATCTGTAAGCTTCACAGTAGGTAGTATGTAGTACACCCATGTTTTCTCAGTTAATGAAACATTTTCACAGTTAACGAAGCATTTGCACAAACAGCAAAGAACCACTTACCACATCTTTAAAAGAACTGCCTGCTCTTTTGATTAGGTAGAGCTCCTTTTTCTTTTGTTCAATGTAATTCTTAACATCTGGCAAAAAGAAGGAGAATTATAGTCAGCTTATTTTTGTATGTTTCAAGTAATTTGTTATTTTGAATATTTTGAATTAATCAAAAGAATAAGTGAATGTAATAAGTGCAAGTTAGGCTTCATCAACCAAAACTACTTACCATCAATATGAAGTACCTTCACTCCCCAACTCAAAGCACTGGACAGTATACTACCAGAGGGGATTAAGTCCTGCAAACAATAAATTATATTAATAATTTTAAGCAATATATGGTAGATTATGTAAAATAATCTAAAATATATTACAACATGCAATATGAAAGCCGAGATCAAAGTGTAGATGCTTTGCTCCTTGCCAAAAGACTATCATTCTCCTCAACTGATTTTTCCATCTCTGTGTCACAGCACTTCAACATCAAAAGACTGTATTTAACCTCTGGTAAAGCCAAAACTTTTCTCTATTGTCATATTTCATAGTAACTAAGATTTGAAGACAGTGATTTATACATTTATTTTGATTCATAAGCACCTCTCAAATTCTAGCTATATTAGCAATCCTGATAAATTATAATACTGGTATTATATATTATTATACATATATATATATTATTATTATATATATTCCTTGATTACTTGACTTACCTGCTCTTTGATTGCTTTTTCAACTAAGGATTTTCCTCTGCTCATCCGTACCTATATTAAAACAGAAACAAATTTGTAGCAAGTTAGAGCTCATTTCAAAAAATCAAAAGGTAAGACTATTAACACTGTTGCTAACAAATGCCCATTTTTGCTATGATAGTCTTTTTTTTTTCCTTGTATATCTCTTTTTCATTAATTCACATCCTCCCCACAAGGTTTGAGTTGATACAATCTGGGGGAAAACAAAACAAACAAACAAAAAAAAAACAAAAAAAACCCAACCAAGACATAGTCATTTTCAGCCAAAGCAAGTCACTGCACAGCTGAAGCAGTGTCAGTGCTGGAACAAAAAAAGATTGTGGGAATAATTAGCCAGTGGTACACGCCAAAAAATGAGGTTTCATCAGCAGGACTTGTGCCAAATTAAGCTAACAGTCATTAATACCATCATAGCCTCCGTCTTATCCCCATCTTTTATATCACTGGTCCATCTCCTTTGGTACTGTATGCTGCTTGTTCATAATGAGCATGCCTTTACCCATACGGGTTATCTGCAAAATGAGGTGATCACACCTACCCAACGCAATTATTTCCTTGAACTGCTATCAAAGAGTGCTTCTGTAGAATCTGCATTAAGAACATCACAGCAGCCAGATGTTAATATGCTAAGCGACAGGAACCACTGGACGCCAGCGCAAGCCCATCCGTATTGATCCAGCTGTCAAACATCACCTTGTCAATGGTTAATTATAAATCAGGCATACTGGATTCAAACAGATTTTAGTGTAGTCTGCTTCTTTGCAGGAAAGGTTCCTTTTATTAATTAGGTTTTGAAACTTTGCTTAATTAGTTCGAGTTAGTTAACAACTTAGCCTGAACTAGTTTAAAAATGTTTGACCTGTTAAAAAAATTAAATAAAAAGCCCCAAAACCTTATTCATACAAGAAACTGTTGTGACCTTTAGGAAACAAAGCAGGAGAAAAACTGTAAGAGCATATCCCGTGGGTTGCAGCCGATTTGCAGTATTATTACTAAGAAACTTACCGTATCTGCTGTTTTAAATGAAATTGAATCATGTCGATCTTTTCGGTTGCTAGGATGAGGTGAACCATTTCCTCCATTACATGCAGATTCTGGGCTTGGAACAGGAGAAATCTGACCAAGAGTTGCTGCAAATTTTGCTTCCTTTTTATTAGATACCAGATAACTGATATCCTTACTTAGGAAGCTCTCCACTTTCTAAAGATAAAAAGCAAATAGTTATTTCAGGATGATAAATTAGTACTCAATTTTACATAACTACTTTAAAGAAAAGTGACAAAACTTCTAAAATACTTAAGTCAAATATGTTGAATTAACAAGAAGATATTTTCTAAAGATCTGGATAACAAGCACAATTGAGCTGTAATAGCCTCTTACCAGTTGGAAATTCTAACTTCAATTTCTTAATTTTGTAATCTCTATCATAAGAGCTTTGCTTCGTTTTGATTATTATCATTCTTTCATCTACCTAGCTGCAATACTTTCCAAACAGAAGAATTCAAATACTGCATTGAGAAATAACAGAATAATTCAAGGGAAATCATGGTTTAGATAATTTTATGTAACAAAAATTAAAAATTCAATAGAAGTGTTCAGATAAACTGAAAGGCATGTGTACACTTTGCAAGAAGCTATATATTCACTGAGTTTAGAGCCAGCAGAAAAATTAAAATTTCGGGATAGTTACCATGTTTCACACCTAGAGTATTCAGAACACTTCTCATAAATGTAGAAGACTTCAGCAGATTCATAAGATTTTCAAATTCAGCAAGACAAAATATGTAGTTATCCTATACTCATTCTCTTCCATTTTGTTCCTTTCGTGTGATTATCAGCTCTACTTGCCTTCCAATTCCGCTCAGTTCCTTTTACAGAAATGGTACCAATAGAGAGAGGCACTTCTGAGTGCACTCCATGCAAGGAAACACATCTGGCAGTTGCTCATGAGGGGCACCTCAGATTTAGGCATATACTCCTCAGACTAAACCAGAAAAACTTCCTTTTCAGTCATTGATATGCAACCTTACCTTTCATATATGAATTCCTAAAATTCTGTTTTAGAGAGAAAGACAAGAGATAGCATACACTCATTTAATGCTAAATGTAAGGAGATGCATTTAACTTGAAACTATGTTATTATTATTCCTTGCCTCTATGATAATTTCAAACAGGATCTTGATTTACAAGCATCAGTTTCACAAAAATGCTCAATACTCCTCTGAGCTCACAGAAGTTTTGCCAAAGCAACATTCAGAATAGCTAACAATTTAAGCAGACCCCTTTTGCTTCTGTGATTAAAGGGTGTTTAATACTTTAACCGCCCAGATTTCCCTACAGTAATTCAAAATATTGAACTTTAAAGTCGATTAAGCAATTGCATTGCTTCTGCGTTACTATGATAGTCTCTACTTGCTTGTATCAAAGTGTTTCTTCCATAGAGAAGAGAGAATTAGGAAAAAGAAAAGGTATGAAGATTAAAATTTAAATTTTAAAATTTACAATTTAAATAGGAGTACTTAAAAATACTCACTAACACTCTGTGCAGAAAGTACTTACTGAAGCTACTGACTTTCAGGAAGCATATACAAAACACTTCCTCTAATCTCTTTCAGATTCAGCGGAACAACTTTAGTTGTAACATGTAAATCTATCAATATAGTCAGAAGCAGCAGAAAAAAAAAACATAAATCACCTCTAACCATGAAACTTATTAAGTCTGGATAAAAAGCACAAAAGAGTTTGTTGATAAGCTGTTTGTATTAAACATTAAGGCAAACATAAAAAATAAAACCCCATTAAAATGCAGTCAAAAAGGACACAGAAAAGGCATTCTACGCGAGCAAGTTTTCTTCTAGTTTCATAAAGGTATCTGCTCATTAGCTTACCCCTCCTAGCTCTTTGAGGTCCTTCCCTATTTTTTCAGAGACCACATTTGATGGAATATCGAGGTAAAACACCTTCCCAGTGAGTGGCTTATATTTAAGTTTCTCTGGTTTTCCTGTATCTTTTTTTACGTTCTTCAGAGAAGATCTTATCTTTTCTGGCTTTGCTTGCATTCCATCTGCTGCAAAAAGAAAAGGGAATTTAAATAGGACTGTGTTTTATGAAATGTGTTTATTTTTGTCTTTTCCAAAAGGAAAAATGCTACATCACAGAAACGGACAAGACAAGCTTTCATGCAATATTGGACTTTTAAAAAATAGCCGTATGTCAAACCCAAGATATTAAAAATAACACCACATATAGCTCATAAAAATTTATTTTAAAAAACATATCCTAAACATATCCTGGACTTTTTATTTCAGTTGCTATAGAATGCCATCAGTTTTCTCAACCGATCTGGCGAGTGTTTGCTACCTCTGTACCACAGCGCATACACTACTTGCCCTGCCACTGATAATCACAAGAACACCATTTAAGAACAGAATCTGTCTGTCTTTCTTAGTCACCTGAAACAAAAAGGATATAGGCTAATTAGAACAAAAAAATTGTCAAAAATAACTGAAACACCAAAAAATACAAGACTTAAATCCTACTATTTATCTGAATTTTGAGCATTACCCTTGCATCTTAATGCAGGAAAACTAAGCTTAAAGTTCAGAACCATTCTAGTTATGACTTCTCTTTCTGTCCCAGTGAATTTTACTCTAAAACCAAGAAGCCACGTACAGCAATTAAACTGTGCTGATAAACCTTCCTGATGCCCGAGACAGAGCTATCCACACAGACCCAACTGTTAAACTAGATATTTAAATAAGCAAATAAAAAAAAAATACAGCCTGGCTGAGCCTCATTTCTCAAGGGAAATCTTGGAGTGTGGCAGAATTCTACAAGAATATCAGCTCAATACTGAATAGCAATCACAAAAGAAAAAATTAGAAAGTTCTAAAAAACAGAAAATAAACCGGATCATTTTATCTTGCCCTGAATAAATGCAGGACTCAGTCACTCTGGGAACAAATAGTTTTCTGCACAATATATTGTTAATTTTAGAGTTAGAAGAGGCTTAGTTAAGAGCACAATTACTGAACAGAAAGTTGGTTCTGTTTTACCTCAAAGCAGGACAATATTAAATACCAGCCTGCAAAAGAGTAACGAGGATGATCAAAGGCCTAGAAAATGACCTTGCACGTTAAGACTTTGTCATCTGTAAAGTAAATGATTTAGGGGGAAAAATAGATATAGAAAATCAAGAAGAACTTAAGAGAGAATAGTTAAACAGTCCATTCCAGTAGAAGAGCTATGGGGCAACAAACAAAGCTAGGAGTCAAGTACAAAATTAAAACCTAATTAATTCTCTATACAAAAGGGCCACCCTGCGCAGCTCACTGCAAAGGATGCTGTCGAAACTAAGATGTGGTTTCCAGGGGAGACTGTACTAATACAAGAAAGAGGAATATTTTCAGGGGTCTTAAATGCACTGAACTGACCTGCAACCCATCAAGTCCCTGCACCTAAACATACCTGGAAACCAGAATAATGTTATTAGATGAACGTAATTATATCTTCTCTGTTCCTACATACTTCCACCGGACTCCATTTACAGCCAATGACAGAGCCAGAATCATCCAAGAATCACACATCATTAGTTTTACGTTGTCTTTCCTTTGTCACTGACACCCTACTCCTGGTTGCTTCTCTTCTGGGTAAGCTCAAAAGAGACAATGGAGGCTGCTGCAAGGAGAGGCTGAGCAGGCCTCCTCTGGAGACAAAAAGCCAGCACATAAACCAGCCCCTCTGTGACCTGTTCTCTCAAAGACCCTGAAACAGTCTTGGATGGCAGAGGGAGCAGAAGCACCACTCGCTGCAGGATTACCTAAGCAATGGTTATGAACACACCTAAGCGAAGCAGGGACAGCAGGCAGCTTTGGAGAATCGAGGAGAACAAAAGAATTAGAGAAATAGGAGAGCAAGGAGGCTTAGGGGGGTGTAACTCTTCCAGAATCTAAATAAAAAAAGATGTGTGAAAAACAGGTGTGCAGGTGAGATTCTGTAGATGACGAGGGGTCAGAGATGGTGTTACGCCCTGCACACACACGCGATGGCCAGGGCAGCTCAAAAATAACGTGCTAGATGCTGGAATCAACGTTGGAAAATACACATTAAACTTCTTAGGCATAATCTAAAGTTTGGAGCGAGCACTGCAAGATCGGTACAGGGTCTCTGTCGGGAAGCACTTTAACCCCCGGGCCCGAGGCGCGGCCCTGACGGCAGGGCCCGGTGCCCGGCACCAGCAGGGCCCGGCCGGAGCAGCCCCAACGCCGGCACCGCCGCTGCCGCCCCTGCACCGCGGGCTCCTCGGAGGGCAGGGCTCGTCAGAAAAACGCCTTTTCCCAGTTACACGCTTTTACGTTTAACTCCCCAAACCACGCACAGGCTGTGCCGGCGGCGCACAAAGCCAGCCCCGAGGCAGCAGCGGGAGGCCCCAAACCGGCCCCAGCCTGACGGGAGCGGGGGGCACCCCCGAGGCGGCGGCACCGGCAGCAGGCCGCGGCTGGCAGCCACCCCGCCGAGACGCCGGAAAACCCCGCTCCTCCCTGCCCGCCTCCCCCTCCAGCCACCCGCCGCTTACCGGGACGCGCTCCTGTGTCGCCGGTCTCCGCAGCGCTCGGTTTCATCTTCCCGCGGGGTCACATTCTCCGGCCTGCGGGGGAGGCTCGGCGGGGCCGCTGAGCAGCTCCAAGCTCGGGCACCCCCCGCTCCGCGCCGGGCTCCAGGCCCTTTCCGCCGCCGGTGCCTCGCGGGCTTTCCCGCCTCCGCCGGGCCCGTCCCGCCGCGCGGGGGCTCGCGCCTCCTCCCGGCGCGCTCCGCCAACGGGCGGGCCCGGGCGCTGAGGGAGGAGCGCGGCGGGGTCCCTCCCGCGGAGGGCGGCGGAAGGGAAGAGTTCCCTCGGCTCCGGGGGCTGCGGGGAGCGGGAGGGCAGCGGCCGTTACCGCGGGAGGCGGGGAGAGGGGCGCCGCCGCCCCCTTCCCTCACCTCAGGAACCGGTGGGCGCCCTCCTCAGGGGGAGCCCCGGGGAAGAGTCTCTCCGCCCGGCCACGGCAAGGCGGGGGAGCACCCGGCTCCCGCAGGCTCCCGGCTCGGGGCAGCGCAGATGACGGGCCCCGCTGCAGCCCCCGGCGGGGCTCGGGGCACCGTGAGGGGTGTCGGCGCCGCCATCGCTGTGCCTCTGGGGATCACAGCCCGGGGGGTGCCTGTAAATGGACGGTATATGCTGCTCTGGAAAGAAAGAAGCTGGGGGGCAGGGGGAGGTGCTCTGACTGTTTTGCAGTGACGAGTAAAAGGCAGGAAAATTTAGGCTGCACAAAGCACTGAAGAATAACTTCCCCTGTGCTAATTTGCGGTCTGACTAAAGGTTTTTGTTAGGTATTTAAAATGACATTTAGAAAAGTTTGGTGCTTCCAGTTATATATGAATATTCCTTCATAAGAAAGCTGATACAGAATGAATTCAATAGATGTTTAGTTATTCTTGCTTCATGCACGTTTCATTCTGTGCATGTTTATTTTCAGCTCTGTATTTCATGGAAGTGCATACTATACAATAGCCTTTGGCTTCTCAGGTTTAAATTGAAAAATGCTTTAGGTCAAACTGGAAAAAACTACATTTTGCTCAGAGAAACCCAAGAGACGCGGCAAATACACTGATAGCTGCTGCTGGGGCTTTTTAGCTTCTTGAGAAATTAAGACACAGGCAGAAGCACATTTATTTTTACTACTGAAGACATAAAATTGTCAGTGGTACGGGCAGTCGCGGCATCAACCTTGCCCAAAGGCACCTGACTTACTCCACCAGAGCTTCCTCTGTGTGTTTTGTTTTGGTTTTTAATTTAAATTATTTTTTTAACTACCCTCACTCTATCCCTTCTTTCCTGCATTTTCAATGAAGTGGTTGAATTTTATTTTTTTGCATATTTTAACAAGGAGTGTGTTAGTACAAATGCAGCCAGTAGTTGGGTCATTAAGACACCAACTTTCAGTCGTGCTTTACCCGAGGAAAGGACTCTGCTCCTACCCTGCTGTGAAGGAGGAGGAGATACGTGTCACTCTTCCCCCCTCGGGATTTTCCAAGTAATTTTACACTAAAACTTCAAAACAAGGCCTAAGAGAAAGCAAGCAGGAATGGATTCTGCACCACATGGAACAAAACACAGCAATAAACCCACAGTCTCCCTGTTTCGCAAGAAAAGGATTCGCTGTAAGCTCAGCAACACTGAAATTCTGCCAAACGGTCTTATTTTACCCTGTATGATTAAAACAGAGCCAAACCCTAGTAATTAGTGATGATACAAAATGTTTAATTTACATGCAACATTCATGGAACGTCAAGGCAACAAAACATACAGTTTTGGCATTTTTTAATTTTTTTTTTTTGAAAAATGATTAATGTTTAACAGAGAAAGACACACGTAACTGATTTCCCATGCACAGAGTGACACCTAGAAACTCACGGCGGTGTCAGACCACAGAAAAGACTCCAGTTGAATGACACGTGGATTTCACACCAGTAGCTCCAAGAAATGAGCCATCAACGAACATGACTGAAGATCATGATTATTCCCCCCCTCCAAAAAACCAACGTAACGGGAGAAGTGTGTAACAGCAAACAAGACCAATTAAATCACTGTACCTTGATGGAGAATGTTAACTTCTGGAACTCTGATTCCCTCATTGTATTTGTAGTAAAAATGTCCCTCTGGTGTACAAATCGGTATTTAATAACATTCCTCGACTGCCAGGAGAGAAGAGGGGCTTAATGCGGTAACAGAAATCCCCGGTGACGTGACGCGATGGACGTGCTTGACAGTATATGAGGGGAGTGGATGGTCAGAGTTTATTTCAGAGAAATTAACTGGGTGGGCACACAAGGGCTTGACAGACAAGGTCTGGTGGATTTTGCGTGCACTGAGGAGACGCATCTCAACCCTCCTCCAGCTAAACCCAACAGCACCTTGTGTTCCAGAGCTGCGTAGCCTCACACTCAGGAAGGCTAAACACCTCCTGGAGTTCTCAGGAATGGGAAAGAACGAATCCTCCCTTTCTTTCACGCCACCCCAAGATGAGCAGGTGACAGCAGAAGTGCCCAGGTACCGTTACAAGAGGCAAAGCAACTCAGACCACAGGAGTGGAGTGACAGACTGTAAACAGCTAAGAGTAAGCAATAATTAAAAATCTCTCGTATTGCGGCTACTCATGTAAACAATTTATGAAACTTCTTTGGCACAAAAAAGCATTTTCCCTAGCACTTATAAATACAATGTACTTACATGCATTTAAGTTTTGTTTAAAAAGTCACTAATCATACTGATAAGCCTTACCTTGATTAGCAAAATTCATAGATAAAGGATCCAGTGTATCTTACAAAGAATTAAGAATATAGTTTGCAATTCAAAAACTAAATTTGCAAACTTTGAAACTGTAGGGTAATCTGGAAAGTTAGTTGCATTTTAAAAAAGTCTCTTTTTTTATTGGTAATTTAAATTAATGGCAAGTAATTTGAGAAAACTGACTTAACTAAGTTCTGCTATATTACCTAATTAAGAAAAATATCTATTGCACTACTACAGGAATGAGAAAAATCTTTAACATGAGAATCTTGTCGTTACATTGTCTTTGTTTCCCCTTTTTCACTCTCCTTGGGATCTTGCCAGTAAACACAGAGTCCCAGTTTCCCAGCGCACTAACCCCACCATCCTTAGTCCTCGTCTTTCCAGCAAGGCCAATAAACCAAGAAATTTCTCATATACTGTTTGTTGCTGCTTTTATAATCTCATGTATCTGTAACTCAGGTGACTCAAAAGCATTGAGTTTCCTCAACATCTACAAATTGCTAAGAATGCTCCATTGAGATGATGAACTTACATTTGTTATTCACATGCAACTTCAAGAATTAGTGAGAGTGTTTCAGTGTGATTCTCCAGCGCAACCCAGACGTCTCCTAATGCCATGATACTAACAGGAATGGCAAAATCTAGCATCGAGTCAACTTGAGAAGAGTTGTCGATAGGTTAAATATGCTCTTTGAGGTCCTACATACACAGATAAAAGCTGGATTTTTAGGTATAATATTTGCCTACGAAGACTGGTGGTGAGGATTCCCTGCACGAGTTGATTGATAGATACCTAAAGCACGGCAGAGAAGCACCATGGCTAGAGTAGGGCCAGGCCATTGCAAGAAGAAACAAAGGTCATGACAGTTAAATAGGGGACTGATTTCCAGCTGCTTAATTTTAAAAATCAGTCATAAGCATCAGATTATATGTCCTGTACCTGACCAAGAGCTTTAAATAATTCAAGACTAAAATAGAAGATCTGAGAAGTCCTCTGGGGCAAAAAAACCAACAACCCAGTTTGAATGGAAACTGAGAGAATTTGTGAATGAAACAGGGAACCATGGAAAGAAAAAATAACCCAGCTTATTTTTAAACTTGGATCTAGCAGTCTTCATTGCAAGTCCTTTTATGGAATTTAACCCAAATGCGTACAACACAAAGCTCTTCTTTCTTGTGTGTATCTCAAGATGGTGTTAAGCCTGGACTTGTCATCTCCGTTGTGGGACTTGCAAGATATTCACTTGATTTCAGACTTGTGAGAGACTTGTAGCTTGCCACTGATGTAAGAGAGCCACAAAGACCAAGCAACGATGGAGTGTCTTCCTTCCCTGGGAAGAAAAACGAGAATTAAGCTAAACATTTTTACAGCACAAGATGACCACGAAAAACGGAGGGAATAGCAAAACCAGTTCCACCTGCACTGTGATGAATGACGTGGTGCCGCTCCAGCACACGTGTACTTCACAACTGCCATTGGGAAGACACGTAATTTATGGTGTGGCTTCCCTGTCCAGTTGGGAAAGGGGTCCCTACATGTGTTGGGGGCTGGGGGGGGCTCAGGCTCCACTCGCTGCAGGGAAACTGAGGGCACTAATTGGAGCACTGGTTTGAGGGGAGCACATTCATTACATACACACAGGGGTGATGCTACTCATACATTAGTACCAGAGATCTAATTTTAAATCTCTCAGAAAAGAGTAGAATTAACTGGAACCAGGATGTAATTCTTTAAACCTTTTTTTTTTTAACCCGTGGTTGTTTGAAGCCCATTAGGCTCCGAGCACTGGAAATGAGCCCTGCAGTGCAGAGTGGCAGCGTGTGCCCTGCCATCCAGCACACCTGAGAGTTCACAGGAAACATACCTATAGGGAGAGGACTGCATTGCACAATTTATCTAGTTATTTTGTCTCTTCCCTTCTCAGAATATCCGTTCAAGTTATTTTGTGCTAACCCTGCTAACAAATTACATTATAACCAATCTCATTTACCAGCATTTCCCTATTTCATCCTCCTGGCTTGCCTGCAGAATAGAAAAGATGCCTTAAACTAGAGATTATAATGAACCTTAAAAGGTCACAGACACAAGATTTTATTGATGAGCCAGTCAACCAGATTTAAAAAAAAAAAAATAATCATCTCTATAAGGTTAGCATTTCTTAAAATTGTGTCTCCTGTTCCTGACAGAAAAGTTTTATTCTTGTTAAGAGGATGTAAGAAAAAAACAAATCGCCCAAACTGTGCCCTGCACAACAATTCATTATGGATAAAAAAAATAAATAAGTGACACCAAGTTCTCTTGCATCATTTATGGTTCTTACTAGCAGTTTCCAGTAGGTTTTAGGTCTGCCCTCTACTGACTTTTTTTTAAGTCCTTAAGTCCAGACTTTAGGACTGAGTAGCTTGCCCTAAAGAATGAACTAGGTTAGCTCTTTTAATTAGTCTTCACTTTCAGAAAAATCTTTATTCCCATAATAACTACCCTTTGAAGCCTACATTCCATTGGAGAAGAGTAATGCAGAGGGCAGTGTAACACTGGGCACGCACAGCCCTGGCTTTCACCAAGTGTGAACTAAAACTCGGACCACGTGAGGGGAGTGGGCTTAATAGTAGTGTGAAAGTTTACTACTTCCAATCTTTAATTAAAACTGCCATACAGAGACTTACACCAGGGGTATTTTAAAAGCAGAGTCACATGCCATGGCTTACAAAATTTTATTAAAGCCTTGCTACTGATGAACCTCAGGAATTTAGAAGGGAGATGTTGTGCTAAAGACAGCGTTGAAATCGAAACCTAAACTATTACTGTCAGTGGTTTTGCCACACTTCAATTTACAAAAGATAAACATAAATTCAAATAATTAATATTGCAAAAAAACCCCTCAGTTGAAAACAGATCTGCATGAGGACTCTCTTCATAACAGCCACGCTGATTCTATTTCACTTCCTCCAAGCTAACTTGAAATAATTTAGATTTTATGACTGTTTACAGTTTTAAAAGAAGTTCTAAGTGTTGTAATCTTGATACTTAAAAACGAAGACATTTTAAAGTTATGAACTCTGTATTGTCAAGTCTATTTAAAGTTAATATTTGATGAAATGCACAAAGGATTTTTTGTAGCAATTTATGTTGGGCACCCAAAATACTACAATTTCAGAAGTTTTCCAGCATTTTTCTGGTTCTATGACAGACAAGGAAGATAAAGCAGCACATTTGAAGCTTGAATTTGAAGCTTTAAATACAACATGAAGTCTTACAATTGGGGGGGGGAAGGCATCTTCATAAATCCAAACTTATTTGAAAAATAGTCATTAGGGAAACTGAAAAAAATTGCATAACAATGAAAAAATATGCTGTTCAATGCATGTTTTATTTACACTGAAAATTCATCTCATAGGGACTGAAGATCAGAGCTAGGAAGAATAAAATAAAATGAAGCCACTAGACTGGCTCTGTACCTTCATTTAACAAGTTCATTCCATCTTGCTTCCCATCCTGGGAGTGACTCGGATCCAGAGAGGACTGAGAAAGACTAACTTCTGCTGAAAGTTGGTCCAGACTTTGAAAACTTTTCCTGCAAAGCAAGTAATATTTAATAGTAACACATTTAAAGATCTAAGTAGGCATCTTCAATTCACCTTAAAAAAATTCCTAAAAAACCCAACCCAAACCAAAGCCCTAGGCGGTTTATCTGTCTTCTCTTAAACACACTCCTTCTTTTGTTTATCTCCTAAAACACTCTTTTTTCCTAAAGCAACTATTTCTTTTTTTTTCCCTTCCCCTTCTCCCCCTCCCAAATTAATCCAAAGGATGGAAATCTTTACAGTGAAACTGTTTTGTTTTTTTTATCTGCCAGCTGATCCTATTCCAATAGGATACATTTCAGAGTATGCTAAGGGAAATGTATAATTTTGAGTTTCCCTGTTCCTCTAAAGGTGAATCAAAATAAATATTCAGCTCACTCATCCCATTGTTGATTGTGCTTTCTGTAGAGCAGAGTGTCCAAGGCAACAGCATTGACATCCAGAGCTCCTGGGGAAGGCCACTGATTGGTGAGGTGAGTAGTTAATTCTTGTCTTGATCTCAAGTCATTATTCTTTAGCACAGTCCTGTGAATACAAAAAGCAGTAAATCTCAGTCTATTAAATGCAATTCCTTAAGGTACAGAAAGAAATCCAGGACCAGAGTCATCAACAGATTGCAATTTTCATAAAGCATCGTAAACTGTTCATTTTTTTTCCAGGGGAAGCAACTTAGAAATGTATTGAGATGTATTTAGGAACAGAAAAAGTTGAAATTAGAATCTTTCTGCAAAAGCAATAAAAAAGCAACTGCTTTCTAAAGATTCTTTCTGGCAACATGATGGTAATTAACAGGCCAGCTAATTTGCAAACTAGCGATGAGGAATCTGATGTCCTTCCCCCCTCTTCCTCCCCTCCTACAAATACTTTTTTCAGTTTGAGCACACACAACCCTTCCCCCAGTACTTTTGCAGAATGAACTAAAACCCAGACATGTTGATTCCATTAAATACTTCCAGGTAAAATACAACACACAACTACTCTGTTTTCTACTACCTTATGGTTTCTAGTAATTTACATTTTTAAATTACAGAAAATGTGTTAACCGAGTCCCTCATATTCCCTTGAAGCAGACTAGTTTTCCAAAATTCTGGAAATGAGGAAGCTAATATGCCAATATTGGAAACATCTGCCAAAAGTCATACAGAAAGAAGGGAAGCCCATGGTTCTTCAGGCTCCAAGACTGAAGGAAAACCTCCTTCAGTCAAGGAAACCTCCAACCTACCCTGATACTGCTGTAGAGCAACTCCAGAAACAGAAGGAATACTGCTTGTTACCCCAGAAACCCTCCAATCCAGGAAATGCTGGGCACTAGTAAAATGCTCCTTTACAAGTTTGACTTTCTCTGGCCTGAAGCAAGTAGCTAACGTTATGTATCTTCATGCCAAATGTACTCAGGAGCTCAAAGCCAAATGCCACGTTGCTATCTGAAATGCCAAACCGCACAGCAAATTAAATAACTATTCATGGTACACAGACATTGATGTGAATTCCCAGTTAACGTGGTCAAGAGGTCTACTTTTACAATGCAGCCTTTATTCCGGTGGTATCTGAACTGCTTGGACACGAACCTCACTCTGGATCCATAACACCACTCAGAGTCAAAATTTCCCACAAAACGAGGTAAGATGATGGCAAGTTGGGTAAGGAATTTTCAATAGCTGGTTTGGGGAGAGGAGACAGATGCACAGCAATTTTGCAAGAGAAGGTGGTGAAGCACCATGGTGAACAAAACTATTTCCAAGAAGCTTTTCTCAAGATGACAAATTTCCCCAGCACTCATGCAAGTGAACAATTAGTTTTTCTACACGGGCATCTCCTCCTCCGCTGTCCTCCCTAAGGGTTCTGTAGGAATAACCACTTTGATAACCCAAACGTCTCAACACTTTCAAGTAGCTTGTATCAAGCCTTCAAAGATACTTGAAGTATCAATTCAAGTATTGCATACTTCCCCCTGCAGTTCCCCTAACCCCATGGGGTACGTGGAGCATTAGGCTTGTTGATTTGAGGAAAGTTCTCGTGAGGTTTGCCAGTTACACCACACCACCGCCTTACTCAGAAGGACTTCTCCTGTGCTTTCACAGAAGTTTAGTAACAGGACAAGGTTTGGATTAGCAACTATGCACACAGAAACTAAATGCAAAACCCCCACACACAGAACACATACGTGTCAATTCCCATTTGGACAACTCCCGTGTGTTATCAGCCCACAACTCAGCCGCAGCGTGGAGCTGTTATTAAATAACCGTGCGGGGCAAAGCTGACAAAACCACACATCTAGAGGCAAGACACTAATAGGGGAATTCTGGCATTTTACCTAGGTTTCTATATTGAGGCTTTTCCCCCAAACCTTTACACTACAGTAACCTGGAATTTCACCCTTTGTATGGATAAAGAAATTCTGAAACAAAACCTAACCAAGGTGCTCCGGGGATTTTAGCGTAACGACATTTAAAGGCAGTTCTAGTAGATGGGCACTTTGACCACTTCACCGTGCTCAGGAAAAAAAAACCAAACCAAGCAGCAAGTAGGACACAGAAGTAACTATTCCCCTCTTAAAACTACTATGCTTTCATTTTGAATCTTTAAAAATATGTATAAATAATTTGGAATGTATAAAAATCAGTCCAAACACAGTATTCAGTAAATATAAAATAGTAGAATAGGTCATAGAAAGTTAGAGAAAATATTCACAGCAGGTGCTGGTAGCTACCACCTATTTTTTTCAGCCTCATAGATTAGTTCGCTCTTCACTCTCTTGGAGCCATTCTGGAAGTATCATGAGATTCCACTGGAGCAAAGACTTCTCAAAATACTACCTGCAAACAGCAATTCTCTCAAGATAAACAAAGGCAGTATCAAGTCCTGCATATTTAACCAGACTTATTTTAAGAGTCAAAGTACTAAACTGCACAGAATCGTGGAATCATTTAAGTTGGAAAAGACCCTTAAGATCATCAAGTCCAACTGCAAACCTACCACTGCCAAGTCCACCACTAAACCACATCCCCAAGCCCCATGTCTACAGAGCACACACATCCTGAAACTATGAATCACCAGGAGGTAAAACCAATCCTGCTACAAATATTTAAGAACAGGAAAAGAAGTGGAGACAAAAACCTTTACTATAGAAAAGAGTTAAAAAGGAAGGAAAAAGGACCAAGTTTTAGTGAAAAAAGCATACAAATTTCAAAAGACTCAATGTGAAAAAAATGTTGCTCAAGATTATTGAGTGCTGTCCTGCTCTTAAGAGACAAGAGAAGTTCTTTCTATAAATTAAGAGCTCTCAAAAGACAACAATTTATTTTATCCAAGGCAGACCCAATTTCCACAGTAGCACTTGTGTTCCTCAGGATGCAAACACTGGACCTAGTGTTGGCCAGTTCCAGGCTGCCACACTGCACAGTGTCAACTAGGACTTTCCTTAAAGATCACAACTAAGTGCAACGAAGACTACGAACTTTCCTCTATATGTTTACTGTCAGGTTGTTTAACCAAAGGAAGAATATTGCTATTAATATGTATTAATAGCATGTATATTAACCTATTTATCTGCTGGTATAGCAAAATAAATTTGGCATAGAAAAGCTTTTGGAGGAAAAATTAGAATAAAGTCTCCATAGAGCAAAAATAAGAAAAGAAGAATTGGTAGATAGGTACAAATGGCAAATAGGAATGGTTGTGACATTTACAAGTTCCACAAAATACTAGAATACTAGAATACTTCATTAAAAACTAACAAGTATTTGGCTTACGTTTATTTTTTTTTTTGTTCTCTACACTAGGAACTGCTATTTAAATTAAGCTCCTCTTAGAAAACAAAGACAAGTATTCAGTAAAACACATCTTGCTAATGAATTCCTGCCTATTACAAAAGAATACCAATGATTCATTAACTAATCAGCACCAGCACACTCCCAAGATAGGAGTAAGTGTCTCCCTGAAGTGCAGATATGCACGTGCTCCATCCAGGCCTGTAAATTTACTTATTCTTGAATAAAAGTAACAACAGCAGCCCCAGTATTAACATCAGGTTTATACACCTGTTCCCAGAAACGCCCCTGCATGCTTTTGGCTTTCAATCCTTAAACTGTGTTCAGAAAGTAGGGAAAAGTGAGATTAGTGAAGTCTTCCAATAAACATCTTTCTCCACCAGTGTTCACTGGTCTTTGGTGACATTTACTCTCCAGAACATTTACTTGCTGATTTCCCCAAGTTTTATTATTTGGAGGTGTTTATTTCATAATTTATTATTCTGACATTATTTACTAAGCACAAGCAGATTATGGCTGGTACACATACAATAATCAAATGCAATTGATAAATGACTGCTCCTTTCCCTGCTCCACAGAACGCAGCCCTTCCAGCCGTTCCGGCACGATCCCGAGGGAGCCTGCCTCTCGGAGGGAAAAGGAGTTAGTCCTTTGAATTAACACATCTAACACTTGTGCATTTTGAAACTGTGACCTGACTTGATTCGCTCATTCCTAGTGGGAGATGGGACAAAAGAGAGCCTGTGTGTGGGGCTCTTGCACACAAAATGCAAGTGATACAAAAAGTTTAGTCCAAGCTAATACAGAAAAGCCTTATCTCGGTCACTACATAAAATTTCTGCTCTCACTTCAGCTAGACTGGATTTCCAATTTCCCCGGGATCAAATCCGGGTTCGTGCCATTGGCAGCCTATTCCAAATGCCCCATTTACACAGATTTGTTTGTTTAATAAACAAAGAGTCAGTTCTGTTTCCAATTATACCTATGAAAAACCAGTAATTTCTTACCTGCAAGTTTAATTTCTCCAAATCCAGAAAATGCCAGTCCAGTTGGCAATTTGCCCTCCTACCAGCAGATGAAGACAGGAAATAAACCAAACAGACTAATTCCCTAAGAAAGGGAATTATATCAGATGAGTGCTCCAGTTCAAGAACTACCTGAGTAGTGAAAAGTAAAAGCGAAAATAAAAGCTTAAAAAAAAATAAAAACATTTGAATAAGAAAGAACAAGCTTTAAAAAATCTTTATTTAGGACAGGAAACATGGAATGCAAACTCAAATTGATAGCATACATGGATATAACTGAAATCTGTAAGAGCAACTCTAAAATAAAAGGGAACTCTCAGACTGTCAGTACCGCAGCAAGACAGGGAGCTGTCTGGACTGGTATGTCATTGGACTTTGAGAAATTAGATCAGCAGGTATGAAAATTAGTTACTTACCAGTAGATTTGGAAGCTGCAATATCCAAATGCACCTCTCCCAGGTTTGTGCCCTGTGCACAGACACAGTATTCCCCAAATTAGGTGCCAGAGCAGTTAGATCCCAGCGGGTTCTCTAATGGCAGTGGCTGTAGTGAAAGAAAGCAGGCATGTCCTACCGCACCACGAGCTCCTACTCTTTCTGACCGGCCAGCAGGTCTTTGTGTGGAACAGCAACAGCACGAGGCGTGCTACAGAACAGATCCCCTTCAAGCTCCTATCAGCAAGCAATCCTTTCAGTCCTCCTTTATTATCTCCTAGAGATCTTGAAATATATCCTCAGTAATAAAATTACTGTCATCAGTTGTATACGGCCTTTGATCTCCTTGACCTCTGGAGGGACTTGGATAAGCTTATGTTGGCAAAAGCACCAGCAGCTCGACTCTTGGGTTCCAGTCTAATTATGGTGGAGATTTCACTTCAGAATACAGATATCCAGAATGCATCAAAACACAAAACTATGATCTACTAACTTTGTGTGTGCTCATTAAAATCCTACTGCAGTGTGTGACCGACCTTCTCCATGGCCTTGGACAAATAACCAGCCCTGGTTCCTCTGGAGGACGATAACGGGCAGACACCACCACTTTCCCCACCCAGTAGGTCTTGACTGAAAATAAGAAAAATACTGACCTGGACTAGCAACCATTAAACAACTATTAAAAAAAAGAAAAAGCAGCTTTTAATTCTATCCTTCAATTATCAGATACTTTCCACTGCAAAACAGAGGACTCTTAGCAAACAGCTTTTTTGACAGATTTTCATATTTGCCTTTAATAAATATCCTCTCAAACATAGCTCATCATTTAAGGATTATTTTTTTCCACGTCAGTCATGTAAATACAAATTATCCATCTACAGCTGAACTCCTTTTAAAAGAACATTTCTATGGGGGAAAGCGGAGGGGAAAGCTAAATCAAGATCTTACTTCAGAACAGATCAAGAAAACTTCACCAAAATCAGTGGTCTTCTCAATATTTTTTTTGCCATTTTAACACGCTACCCTTGGATTCAGTAAAAACAGCAGTATGGACCACAAAATAGTTGGGTAAATTTTGGGTTGACAGAACGATTTTTTTTAAACCTCCACTTGTATATTAAGCCAGCAAGAGTTCCAGCAGAGACATCAACACTGTAACTGAAACATGGATCTTCTATATGTGCTAGTTTGGGCAAATACTTCTCTATACGCCTCCTGAATGATCAATGTCATCTTCCAGAATGCAAACATCATATGGGAATGTTGACTTACTTTGAAGGATAGAAGACCATGTTGGTTTTAAAAAAAAAGGGGAAAAAAAAAAGTTAAGAAAGAAAATAAAAGAAAGAAGCAGGGAAGCCAAGAGTAATGTAAGTTTTTCCTAGTAGCTGAATTGCAAATAATACAACCACCAAATTACACAAACAGTAAGACAGAGCTTAAAAGTCTAAGGCAATTGCAGAATGAAGAAAAAGCAGGATGAAAATCTGATCCGTGGGGAGAGGCGACAATTGAAAAAAAACACACGCGGAGAACAGCAGAAATGGAGAAATGGGAAGGGAAAACAGGTAGGAAATAAAAATCTTTGCCAAGCATATTTTGACAAAAAGGAGCTGAAAGCAGCCCCGAGTGCAATACTACGGATTTCAAACTGCAGCTCAAACTTGAGGGAGAGGGATGACATAGAGGAAGCACCACTACTAGAAGTGTGGCTAATGGGAATTACGGTTTGATAGTGAGGATCCATGAAAGCTTTAAAAGGAAGGAAGGATTAGCATTCTCAGTTTTGATATTCTAGGGAAGAAAGTCACTAAGATCAAACATTAAATTTTAATCTCTCAGTTCCTTTCAGTGAGAAAATACAGCAGCTACAACAAATTGGATTTACTGTACTTATACAGCTGAGGAATTCAGTTTCTTACAGAAAAAAAAAGTCTTACAAGACTATCTGAAAATGATGGCAAGAGTGCTAAAGTAGTGATCCTGCCTATTTCTCCAGATGATTTCATTTTTGAGAGAGGATTACAAAGCCAGGCTACCCCCATTTAAACCCACTCACAAGGAGACACAAAACACAAGCTAAATTTCAAAGCCTTTGCTCAGGCCCTTCTGCTTCCATTGCCCTGGACAAGCTTTGGTCTGCCTTGTCCCTGACAGCACAGTTAGAGCTACATCCTCTGCAGTTTTGTGCCCTCTTCTGTGACCCCCTCCTGCCCACTCGCAGACGGAGTACTTGTGGCCACACTCCCAAGGCACTAGAGCATTGACAGACAGAGCAAGGAGAAGCACAGATGCTATTTTCATAACCAAGCTCTTTAACCAAATGAGGCACGATCAGCCTTTGGCAAGGAATCATCTCTGCTGCAAAGAATATTCATAAGAGAACTGATATGATGTGGTGTAACGTGAAACAGAGAAGCTGATTTTGCCAAGACTTCTAAATTGAATTCCCTAGAGCATGCTGCCCTCCCAGAGCTATGTAATCTATAAATAAATAAGTATACCTATATTAGGGTGGTGTGCTCAATTTTTTTATTGACAGGGTGTGCAATCAAATGTCTCTCTGCTCCAGATGATATTCAGCGCTTCTTTGCAGGACCTTAGAGCAGGAAGAAATGCCTGCCTCTGAGTTTTGAACACTCCAGGATAGAGTTCCTTAATGATTTGGGATCCCTCTCCCATCCCATACTGAATGGTGTGGAATTCAAACTGTTTTCTTCAGTTAGACACACCATGGATCGCAGGCTCCTTTTGGCCGTCCTCCTGTGAGCTGTTATTTTTAAGCACTTTAAGCCCCCACCCTCACTGTAAAAATATGCTATTCCTAGAGAGGAGTGGAGCTAAAAAGCACTCTTCTCTAATACTCAACTACAGCCAGTTCCAGGCAAAACCCCATCCCAGTGACAGCAAGCACTTCTGAAGAAATAAATGGAAAGCAGAATATGCCTCATCATTATTACAATTGACACACATCACTAGGCAACCACTTCATCTGGAGATGCTGGAAGTGCAGTAAAGGAACAGTAAAGGAACAAGCTGTTCTGAGAATTGAACAGAATGGTTCTGGTTGGAAGGGACTTAAAGCGATCATCTCATCCAACTGCCTGATCACATCAGGGCTCCCCAAAAGTTAGAGCATAGCACTAAGGACATTGTCCAAATGTCTCTTAAACATTGACAGGGTTGGGGCATCAATTGCCTCTCTAACAAGCCTTTCCAGTGTTTGACTACCCTCTTGGTACAGAAATATTTCCAAATTCTAGGATGAACCTTCCTGATGAGCTGTGCATTACTTTCAATGTGTCCGACAGATGATCACCTGCTCTGTTGCTGCTTTTCTAACTTGATTTGCCGTCAGACACCTGCTGGCAAAGTGAGATTCCCAAATGGGTGGGCATATTACTAAGAAATCAAATTAAGATGAGACACAAAAAAATGTTACTCTTTTGTGAATAACTTATTTGATGAATTTTAAGGTCCACTATTTTCCAGATTCCGGTATTCATGAGATCCACGAAATTACTTTTAACTAAATTGAAAACTGTTTTGTTCGTTGTCTCACATGTTTGAGTATCCAAACTAAAAAGTTCAAAACAGTGAAAATTGTAGATCATTAAGTTTTGCATAGCAGCTATAAAAGAAAAATTGGGCTTCCAAGTTTCTCCAATCTCTTATCTCCGTATTTATTTCATGCTTTATAGAGAACTGTCTTATTAAATGTGAATATGGAAAAGTTTTTCGTGTGTGCGTGTACACAGCCCTAAACATAGGCTCAGATTCTACCCCAATCCATTGAGAATATACATAAAGCATTTTATCTTGCTACCTGTGAAAGACCATTTTGGAAACATGAACAAATACTTAACAGAAATTTGAAGCAGTAGAACTTGCAGTCTTAACAGCCAGTGGAACAGAAAGGCATGATTAAGAAGAAGATACAGAATATTTATTTATAATAGTTTCCATTACATAGCAAATGATCCTAAATCAGATCTCAAAGTGTTTACAAACAATACTGTAATACGCCTCAGGCAGAATTACAATCCCGAACTTGCTCTTAGCTGCTTGTAAAGAATCAAAAAAGTTTACAGCATACATCTGCTACTGCAAAATGGTAGGGGAGCAAAACACTAAGATTTGGAATTACATGAACACCATAGCTGGACCATAAAAAGCAACTGGCCAAAACTCACGTCTTAATTCCAGACACATTAGTAAAACAACATATTCTGCTGTCAGGTCATCCTTGGTCAGGAAAAAAAAAAAAGGTAAAAAATTAAGTATGAAAGAATTACTACAGAATGTTAATTATGACTGGTGTTCACCAATCAGAAACCTGATAGGAATATTTGGAATATTTCTTCCCTTCCCTCTCCCCAGTAAGGAACTATAAGCTCCTGACTTTAAGGAGAGTTCATCTGGGAGGCATGATATGCTCCCAGCAGTAACAATGAATGCAAAATTACACCTCTCCCCACAAATATCTAGTGCAGTCCAGGCTCCTGAACGCAGAGTCTCGTAATCACCTGTACAAGAACACACTGCTGAGGTACAACAGAAACTGACCCACAGTTTGAGCCTTTACACAAGAAAGCCAGCGAACAAACCCCAAAGACTGAGATCATTACAACCCTCTGATTGCATATATCTCAGCTAAAAATTAACAGCAGGTCTGAATGCTCAAAATTTCCAAGTGTCATGGTGAGTTTAAATGAGCTCACACCTTCCCTCAACCCCTCCTAAATATTCAGGGAGGCCAAATAAGTATAACATGAATCATTAGCTATATCAGTACGTTCAGAAAAATACTCAAGAACGGGTATCTCAAAAACTTACAGGCAATCAGAAAAATAAAAAAAAAAATTAAAAATACTCAGAAAAGCATCTTTTTTCTTCCTCAACTCTGAAATTGACATAAATAAAATGTAAATGCTGTATTCCTGAGGATTTTCATAAAGTCCATTTCAAGCACTGGCAATAAAACAATCTACCACAAAACTGACAGGGAAAGGAAAAAACTAACCAAAAACAAAGGAAACCAAAAGCAAACACCCCACACACATCCCAAGCTTTGTTTACAAGCTAGAAGTACTTTTTACTGCATAGAAAAGACCCTTCTGGGTGGTGTCTCGGTGAGACATTAGGCAAAGGGAACCAAAGTACCCCAAAGCCATCTTTATATTCAATTCATCCTGCGTTGTTTCAAAGGCCACAGGTGACTTCCATTTCACCCCAGGGTTCACACACAGACAGATTAATCCAGACGTAAGGTAAAAGAATTTTTCTTGCATTTGTTATGAACAGAACGGAACATGCTTCCTATAGCAGTCTTGTGGCAATTTATCAGCACAGCGAGTCTTCCATCTCTCTGGGTCCCTAAACAGTACCAGAGAGTGTCTCCTCCCAGGAGACAGGGCTGGGAGGATAAACTACCTAAGGATCATACTTGCACATTTATCACATTAGGAGTCACATATTCTATTAAAAAACTGACCCTTAAAGCTGTTGTTTTAGCTTTTTGCATTGCGCTGAAGAAAGAGCGAGGAACAAACTATTTCATCAGTTTGAACATTTTCAGGACTAGCAGATGAACTTCTATTTTCTGAGCCCGGTACAAATAAAATACAACCTATACAAAGTAAATAAATATTTCTTCATCCTCTCTTGCCTAACACTTGAAAAACTGTTCAAAAGGAAGCTGCTTGCAATATACTTTTTTTTTTTTAAGGGTAGCCTTAAAGCTGGAAGTAATAAAATATAAAGAACATTTTATAAAAATGTGTTAAAAATTTATACAAGTTTACTGTACTGAATATAAGCCTTGTCAGGGAAAAAAAAAAAAAAAGAAAGCTAAAAATACATCAGTTTCTTTAAGAAGTTTGACTCATTTCCATTTCAAGCACTGGCAATAAAACAATCTACAACAGGACCAGAAGTTCTTTGTACTGTATAGTTAAATAAGTTAAATAAATTAAGGGATATTGCTCAAACTACATTTCTCCATCATACTAACTTACAACTGGTCTTGCAGTTCCACAATGATATATTCGAGCTGTTCCTTCTCCATTTTATGGGCAAGATCCATATCTTCAATTCTTTGTAACAGCAGTTTATTCTGTGAGACAGATTCAGACAGCTGGTTTTCTCTGAGTCGTACCAACTCTTCAAGGTAACCCTGAAAAAAAAGTGTTAGAAAGCCTTAATACATTATCCCCCAAAAAATTTCATTACCTATGTTCACATTTTTCTGGTTTAAGATGTGTACAGTTCTACTTTGGTTTTGCTGTAGGGCTTTTTTTAATTTTATTTTTAAACAGACTGGTAAATTGATTTAAGATTAGTATGACACTTCCTAATAGGTACCAAGAAAACTATGTACTTATTTATATTCCTGTATAGAATAATGGATGAAACAACTAGACAGAATGCTACCAGCAGGAATCACTCACTCATTTTTTGAAAACAACATATAACAGTCACTAGAATAAGAAAAAGATCTGAACTCTACAACTTGACAGATGCAGGATGTTAGAAATTGTCTATCGAAGAAGGACAAGAGTAAAATGAGTCTATATGAATCTGTATTGTTAATGAAAGTGATCCAGAATTATAAAAAAATATCCAACACTATTTTACAGTTTCTTTGAAAACTGCAATGACACATCACACATTAAAATGACAAAGAAGAAAGTGGTTGAAATAGAATATTCAACTCCAGTAAAGCATAAGGTAGGACAACTGGGGAGGGTAACTTCTTTTACTAACATTGGATCTGTGTGTGTACATTGATGAAACTGTTTTTCCAGCTGATACTAGAAAACACATGGGGCAGTCCTAATTACACTCCAACTACTTAATCATTTCCAAAAATCCCCACTGTGAGTATCTAACAGCAGCTGTGACAGCAGGCTGGTCACAAACTATGTTAACAAATTACACATCTGGTTGCAATACTAAGGAGATAGTATTTTTTCTTTTTCTTCAAGCAGAGTCCCTACATGTCAGATGCTAGTAACTTCTTATTCAATTCTTAGCTAAAGCCATATACAATAAGTCTATACTGCAGAAAACTTTGCACATTCTTTGAAGCCTGTGGAAAAATGTGTATCTTTCATAGGTGCCGTGTCACCAAAGACAGGTCTCTGCTTTAGTTATAACAATATGCTACTAAAACATTGATTGCTTCCTACTGACCTTCTTAGTGTGTGAGAAAAGTTAATTAATGAGCTTCTTACTGTGTGAGAAAATAGTTGGTCACTGAGCTGACAGTGATAAGGATGGGACAACAAGAAGTAGTTAACCACGCCAAGGTTCCCTCATATTTCAAAGTACTCCTATACCAATTCAAACAGAGCTGTAGACACCTGAGGAACATCCTTATCATCCTCAAGAAGTTGGCAAACTTACCGTAAACTTTTACTGTCCTGAGATGACCTCAATACCTTAACAGGATAATGTGAGGCAGGGTATCCTTACCCAAATGACCACTGAGGAACTCATGCCTGTGCAGAAGTGTTTTGCCAATGCAGCAAAATTTAATAAGCATGTGCAGACATGCTATTTGGTCATCCTAATCAGTATGTAAAGCAGCTAAATTTCCTGCCTCCCAGAAATGTCAAAAAAAAAATTTTACAAAAAGATTTCAGATATGAAGCATCAGTATCAGAAACAATAAATACCTCTACCTATAATAACATGGAGATGTATCATCCCACCAGTGAAAGCATATAAAACTTCAGTATAAACAGTACACGAAGAATTTAGGACTCAAAAGCAAACAGTTTACACCATTCAAAAATCGGTAAGAGAGAGCTTCCACATAGGTAACAAACTGTGACTCATTAATCTGGACAAGAGACAACTTGGAAAATATACACTCATCATATTTCCAGAATGGCCGGGAGAAGGCAGGAAGGAAGCAACTGCTCATCATTTTTTTAAAATACAAGAGCTAGGCACCACAAAATGAAGCTGGTAGGAGTCAGATCCAAAAGACAGAAAAGGAGGTAGTTTTTCACACAACAGATGGGCAGATATGCTTTGCCAAAAAAATTATTTGGATGCTAAAAATTTACACGGGGTCAAGGGGATATTTGACAAGAATCTGGAAGAGACATCTATCACAGGTTACTAAAGAGACAAAGTCCTCAAAGAAGTCCTTGAGCTGGTATGTGTTGGCCAAGAAAGTATTAGAGGAAACAGTGCATACACGTTTGCTTTGGTTCTATTCTCCCTTCCACATCTACTTCAGGCAACTATCCAAGATAGGACAGTAGGATAACTAAGGATTCTAGGTCTAAACCAGCACAGCACTGTTAATCCAATAAAGCAACGCCAGGAATTACCTTGCTAAAATAATACCTGACCCTATCCCTATTGTTTAAACAACTTGGAAGATACAAATACCTTTATCTTAGCTGAAACCTAATCACAGGGTCATACTGTGACCCTGGTGAAGTTCTTTCATCTGTGCTATTAATGACTGTACATACTTGTTGGCATGGTTTTTGGCCTGAGACAATGAACATACACTTCACCTTTAACTTACAGTATTTTGGGTTGAAGAGGGAGAACCTACCTTTGAATTCTATAATAACATTTGATATGCCACCTATATTATTAAAATCAAATACAAAGACACTTTCCCCCCCCCCTTTCCCATTCTAGCTTGAAGGAGGTCTTAAAACAGTCTATTTTGTAAGAACCCATCTCAGTATCACCAAGAAGATAGTTCTTCTTTTCATTCCTAGATCAATTACTTTGCTAATCATTTTTGTTTACTGTAAGACTAACTGTTGAACATAAGATCGCTATCATTATAAAAGCCTTCAACTGGCAGTCTACCTCCATCAATAAGATTCTACGGCCTCTAAGGAAGGGGAAAAAAAAAAAAAAACAATCACGTGGACAGTCACGTTCACTTCAAACTCACAATCTAACAGTCTAAGAGATACACTGCCTGTAACTCTGAGACTGGAAATCGGAGCCAAAACTGCTATATTAGATATTGTGAAATCTGATCTCTGAATTATTAGTATTCACTTCCCCGTCTCTCCAAATCTGTTTTCCCTCAAATCAATGAGCAAAAATATTTAGATACTCTGAGAATCATAGCATTTAAGACCATTTACATGAAGTTAAATAATATTTAATATATTTTTCTGCCTGTACTTAAATGGATATGTCACTAGTTGGCTGGTGACAAGCTTTGGCTCCATCACCCTCCCCCCCACCCCAAAACCAGTAATAATTTACCTTCTGTTCCAATGCAAGCCGGTACTTCTGTTCTACCCTTTTGCATTTGTTGTACCAACTGTTTTCATCCGTGATGAAAGGAGGACCGATGTTCTCTGGAGTGCTGCCTTCACTGCCACTACTGCCCAGTGTTCTTAGCTCTTCTTCATCACTGCTGATGCTGTCAGAACTGAAGGATCATATTTATTAGTCAAGCGTTTGTTAAAATGGAATTTCCCCTGAAATTAAAACACTACAGTTCTTAAACATATCTAAAGCTCTGTAAACCAAAAAGAATCAAAAAGTTGGGATACGATAGCTCACCAAATACAACTTATATTTCAAGCTTTTATTTGTATAGCCAGCTAAAGAATGGGCAAAGAGTTGCTTGTGATGTTAGTGAAGTTGTCAGGTAAGGTAAATCAGGGTAAGGTAAGTCAGACAACTGCATGTAGGATACTCTCCAGGAATTCAAAGGGCTGATTTATTACAATATTCTAAGGAAATGGTGACTTTTATCTTTCCTTCACAAATTCAGGGGAAAGAGTAGTATTTGAAAATAAATGTATTTGGTTCTAAAAATGCAGAAAAATAAAAAAGTGATTCTCATTATATTAAATCATGATAAACTTAAGAACGTATCATTATGGTTATAGCGAATACCATGTGCCTGCTATTTCACAGAATATAAGTATCTCCCTACACAGTATGCAGATTTATTGTTAAATTATCTCTGTATCAGCAAGAATCAACGTATGCCAAAGAATTCAGACCTAAAAGGGCTACAGGAAAGATGGGGAAGGACTCTTTATCAGGGAGTGGAGCAATAGGATGAGGAGTAATGGTTTTTAACTGAAAGTGGGGAGATTTAGATTAGATATTAGGAAGAAATTCCTTACTGTGAGGGTGGTGAGACACTGGAACAGGTTGCCCAGAGAAACTGTGGATGCCTCATCCCTGGAGGTGTTCAAGGCCAGGCTGGATGAGGCTTTGAGCAACCTGCTCTAGTGGGAGGTGTGGGGGCAGAACCAGATGATCCTTAAGGTCCCTTCCAACTCCAACCATTCTATGATTCTATAGTCTATCTTAAAGACAAGAATTTTAATTTATCTCAATACCCTTTCAATATTTTTCCTTACAACTATGCTTTCCATTACATTAACAGCATTTCCTAGTTTTTTTAAGTAGTGATTCCTACAACCCCATGATCTTGCCGTGATGCAAGCTATCCTTTAACTGAACTATGCAATTTGCCACTAACATGTAATCTAATAAGAACTTCAGGAGAGTAACTAGGATCCTTCCTCTTAGGTTGTACATCTTCAAGACTACTCCTATCTTTCAACTACTTTCTTCATTTTGGCAAACCTAACAATAGAACACATGCCATTAATTTCCATGCTTTTTTGGAGATTCCAAATTGCTATCTGATCTTTGATTTGACAGTGATCATTCTTTTTATTATTAATCATATGGCTGATAAGAAGACCAATATGTAGCTGGAAGGTCAAACTATATCAGCAACTGGCCACGATTTTCTACTGTGTGCTAACTGCTCATCTGTCATATCTTACCATTTACCAGGGCATATATAATTTTTATTTACAAAATAACTACTTTTAAATTTATGGCCACACAGAAAAGGCCTGAGAGAAAGGACAACTTGGTCTGGTGATCTTCAAAGGAAATAAAAAAATTGTTTACTGCTGAACTGTGATTCTAATCCAAGTAAACAAAGTTAGCGTGACTCATTCTGATGAGTCATGTAGCAATTCAACCAGTCTGAAAGAGCAAGGTAGCTGAGTGTACAGGTTTGTGTTTAGATATGGAGATTATTTTGAATATGAAATGAAAAGTAAGAGGCCCAGTATGAAGTAAAATCTTGCCCATGAAATAAAAGAAAAACAGTAGGGTAAAGATAAAAAGTACCTTTGGGTGAACTTCAAGTATGGTGTATAATCTATGACAGCTGGAAAGCTGCCATCCAATCCCTCACCCTTCAGACAAAAACTGATAAAAGAGAAAAGCAATAATAAGATAACAAGAAAATTAAATTACAGTGACAGTTAAATTTTACCAATATGAAATTCGATGTTTCTTAAGTTTTTTTTAATAAGAAAGGCCTAAACACTGAAATAAAGTATTATACAGTGAAATCCTACTCAGCTGAGCTAGACTGTTTAATATTAAATGAGAGTCACTGAGCATATTATAGGATAAGGAAAACCAGAACAAACCAGAATTTCACATAATCAGGGAATAGATTAGGGTAAGTGGTATAAAGCCTAATTTTTAAATAGTCACTTTTATTCTGAAAATACAGATGGATTGCAAGGGAATAACAAGAAAAGGAAAGTCAGCTGAAGCAAGAGCAACAGAAGAGCTATGGACGAACATCAGTATTTAAGCTCATTTAAAGTTTTTGCAGAGTTCTTATGTAACCATCCTACTAACTTTATGTCAAAAATCAGTTCTCAAAAATATTTCAGAGTCTTCTCCTTTCAGACACTTTCTTGTGTTGGGCTGCAGGAAGATGAGGAACACTAATGAAACTAACTTTCCAAACATGTTCTTAAATGGTTGTAGCTTTATAAGGCTCTGATCTACACTGTAGTCCTTTTGTATGATATATAAAAGACTATATTTGAATCATGTTTAATTCTCACAGAAGTGACAAAACTAAAGCCTTGCCTTTACAAGGCTCACGTTCCTCACTCCTCCTACCTTTGTCATCCAAAAAACACATTTGACTAAGACACAGCTTTTGCTACCTTAATTGCAAAGTGCCATTTTTGACAATGCAGTCACTTAAGTGATATTTGAGAAGTAAATCTGAAGTTGTTGGGTTTTTTTCCCCTCAGAACAGAAAAGCAAAGAAAACAACAAAATACACAACTCCACGTTGCTGCAAGAGGGGGAAAAAATATTTAGATTCTGTTTTCACCTGGGTTACCCAATCTTCACCCCAAAGTCTTATTTACAGTTCCACATAGATAAGCCAGGGAACATTTATTAGAGACTCAAACTGAAAAAAATCCACTCAAGTATAACATGCAAAGTATAGCTACAGCTTCTCAGCTGCTCACACCGCAATACTATGAACTATAGGTGGCACAATAAAAATGCCCCTGTAGCACTGTGTTCCTATTTTGGCAAGAAAATTTCTGAGCTCTTAAGAGTTGCATTGACAAAACCTTAAATGTCGCCTACAAGAACCAATCACTACTCCGAATACTATTAGCAGATACCTATAAATATGTTTATATTAGAAATCAGAGGACAAAGGAAGAACAAGTACGCTCATACAACTAAGCTCTCATACCTGTATCAATGATGCTTTTACAAGAGAAACACAATTGATGTTATTTATGAGAGGATTTACATATTGCAGACCTACTCTTGCTATCCTTCTTATTGATGTATAGCTATAGTCCTTCCAAATATACTGCTAAACTGCTTCTGTATTAATTTTGCATAGTATAAAGCTTGAACTAATAAAATCTGGTAAGATTTGAATTTGCTGTACAGAAGGCTGCCTCTCTTACTGCTCTGCAGCACACTTCTGTCCCCACCAAGCTTGTGTTAGAGGATACAGTGAAGCCAATCTAATGAATAATTGCTGGCAAAAGAAGCTATCCTGCATTTTCAACATCTCCCTCTCGGTTTTTTGGTTTGTTTGGTTTTTTGTTTGTTTGTTGTTTTTTTTTTTTCAAACTAGACATTTCCTTTCCCCTCCTTACAGTGGCATTGGCACTTGTCTGACTCCGGTCTGTGGGTACATAAACAGAAGTAAATCTCCAAGGGCCTTTTGGCAACAATTACTCAGTGCATCCAGGGAGACTACATGGTGTTTTCTGCCAGTTTATCTCCTAAAATGGTTTCTGAGGAGCATTAATGTTGCTGCAGGGTAAATATTAACTGTGTACTGGCAGGAGACTGGAGAAAAGCATTATCACTCTCCTTTTCCCTACGCTGTGTAACAAACCCCTTCCCCAATGGCTCTGCGTGGGGCTAAGGGGGCCCAGGCAGACATATTAATAGACTCTTGCACCAGCCACGTGTGAGATTTTTACAGGCGCTTTAGTCTTTATACCTTGCTGATGTTTGTACATCTCAAGATGTTCTTCATGTTATCTAGGGCATGTTTGCACCTTCATTACCCCAAACCACAGAATTAATCATGTAACAAGGCACACAAAACCTAGCTAGAGATTGCAAAGGTAAATTCACATAATCTGATGATAGTTTGCAGTTTGGCTGCAGTTAATTATAACACAAATTTAATTTTAAATGGTCATTTGTATGTTAAGCTTTTAAAATCTAGAAGTGCTAAAGTTAAAGATACCTATACCTTCTACATATGCAGTTGCAACGCTGTCATTGAGTACCAGGGCATAACCATGCATCTAATCAGTTTTCCTTCCAGCTTAAAAATAACATTAAAAGATTCAGTTGTCTGTAAGCTTCACTTAATAGGTTTGATATACCTTCTGCAACTATAGTTCTGATTTCTTTCAGGATTTTGATGCCTGAAAGAAAGATCGTGTCATCATGCAGCTATATAAACTATGGCAAACTTTATCTAGAAGAGCCATTCAAGATCTCTCTCTCTCTCCCTCCCCATCTTGCCCCCCCTCCCCCTAATTTTGTCTCTACAACTAGAGAATCTAACAAAGGGAATCTAACAATCTTTTCCATAACGCATTGATATAAGCACTTTCTCTGAGCAATTTGTTAGGAAGCATGCAAATATAATACCTGAAATCAATTGCATTGAGTCCCAACAGCATACCAGCAAGCATATTTGCTTCTTCACCAAGAACAATTGCTCCATCCTCATAAAATCTCCTTCAATAGAAAATAAATTAGTTCCGTTAATACCATTTTCTCTCAAATAATTACAATGTTTTCATAGTCAACAGAAAACTCAAGAAATCCAGTTTAAATAAAAATTTCATGTGAACCCCAGGGGCATTCATATTTCACTTCAAATAAAGCAAACCAATAGACTGCACAACATAAAACCCCCACAATCTTTGAGCGCATAAAAATTCAGACAGAAGCAAAAAGAATTCACAATTTGGCATTAAGAAATATTAGAAGAAGACAGACAAAACACAAAGAAAATGAAGATATCTTATACGTTACTGCTGAAAGGAAGAACGTATAAAAACAGTAAGAAGAATGTACATAAAAAAAGTTATTATTCTATAGTATGATAAAATAATAACTGTCTCTCACAATTGCACTTGCAGGCTCTTTTAAAGTTCAACATTCAGTCTTCATTCTTTGTAGTTGATTACGTTAAAAAAATATTTTCACAAATCAGCTATTTTCAAGGTAGCATACTTTTTCTTAAAACACTGATGCTGGGAAGATGCACGCTGCATCCAGTTATTTAGAGATTTAAAATTTTCATTATTTGAGGGAGTGCTTTCTTAACATCAATTTTGAACTGTAAAACACCTACTGGCCAAAGTTTTAGAACTCCACAGCTTGATCTCGAAATACACTTCACATACCCTGGTATATGCAGACTTGTGAAGGTTGTTTGAGAACAGTGACCAATAAAGCAACAATTTTAAAATCTGTATTCCCTCACCACCTCCCCATTCTCTTCTGTTTATTCTAATTTTCTCCTCCCAGCTACCAGAGAAGAAACATTCCAAGCCCAGGTCAGGTGAACAGGACCCACCGTTACCATGCACTTACTTCAACATTTTTAAAATCACAAAGGGATTTTCAATTTTGCAGTTTCGTCCGTGCTGAAATCCAGTCGATACCAACTCCAGATACTAGTAAGAGCTGTAACCCAGCAAAAGGTGATATTCTCTCCTATACAAATCAAGTGGAACATTCACTTTCAAACCTAAGTCCCTCACTTAATCAACATTTGCTAAAATATTGCAAAAATAAAAGTTTTAGAGACCTGGTTGTTTTGAAGTCTCTCAGAGCTGTGGAAATATATTCAGACAAATGCTTTTCCATAAGTGCTACTCTGATCCAGGCTCGACCCTGCAAGAAGAAACAGGCATTAATTATTTAAGTAGTATAGAATGAAACACTTAATTTTACACCTGAAAATTAATAAAGTTGATTTACTTGGGTAAAATGAATTGATTAACAGAACTACCTCTAAGCAGAAATAGTTGCTAGGATGTACGTCATTGCAGTAATAATAAGAATAGAAAACACATGCTTACAAATAAACTTTACTGTGAAATAGAGCTCTCCAAAATTTGAAGGGGGGGGAATGTTCACTCCAGCCTTTTGAAAATTTCATGTACATAAATGGTAGCAGATCAGGGTAGAACACTTTTCATTTCAAAGACAGAGGTGTTGGAAGCATCCAATTGGTTCCACTTTAAAGCAGCAGTAACCTACCCTCAAGGTGATTGAAGTAAAACCTAATTCTCTGCATTCATTCAAATGTTTGTGGGATCAATTGAAAAACAATAATTCTAACTCGGTGACATATTTTTATTATGTAATTTGCAGAAATTATTTTCTCCCCTCTGTAAGGACATCATTATGGAAGGTGCACGTAACACACAGGAATGAAATCAAATCTAAGAGGCCTAAAACTTGTAGTCCAAACACAAACCTTCATCCAAACAGTTCTAAAAACAATAGCAATAGCTTAAAAAACTACCTTTCGGAATATATGTTGCACTATGTTTACAGGTCTAGGGCATAGGATTGTAGCTTACAAGACAGACACGTTTCAAATGGCTGCATAATTTTGACTGAGAACACCAGGAACATTTCTTGTAACTCCCGTAAACTTACAAATAGTTACGTCGTAGTAAGACAGCTTTCTGCTAAATATACTTGGTGCTTACTGACATCTAGCTGAATATCACTACAGGCACTCTACCAAAATCATCTGTAGTAGATTATAATTCTACTTTTCATTTATATAGACTTAGCTCAAACCAAATTTATAATAAAATAGGCAGACGCTAAATAACAACAACAAAAAAATAATTGTTTTTATAAATACCAACACAGCAAATACTTTGACACAGAGTGAACTAAAATTAAAAAGATGTTTATCTGGATAGCTGCGTTTACGTTGCTGTTATTTATAACATAAGCAAAACAGTCCAACCCTGCTGCTGCTGCTTAGCTAATAACTAAAGGCTGTGCACTCCAGTGAAAGCAGGGCTAACGAACAGGCAAACCCTTACCAACAGCCTCCGGACTCAAGCAGACCCCCAACTGGACCACCAGTAAAACTAATGACTGCCACTGGTGGTTATGTAGACATGCCTCCAACCTTTTCAGATACAGACGTTCAAAAATACTCCCACATGCACCTTTAAAAATTTACCACCGCTCTCCACACTCATTGCACAAATTAGCTTATTTGTTTGCTATCTGGCATGGAGTTTTTCCACAAAGTAAAAGAAAATTTTAATTTATTTAGAAGAGCATTTCAGGAAACAGCTTGACATCTTATTATCTACTGAATTTAAATATTCATATCTATTAAAATGTTGGCATTCAGAAATGCCTTTAAAATAAATCTTGAATACAAGCAACACAATCATCAGATTACAGAGCATGAGTTTCTCCAGAAAGTATTTGGAAGTAAATTCTTCAACTTATCTGAACTTCCAGATCTCAACATAAGCAAGAAGAAAAGCTGCATGAAGCTATCAGTCTGCTGCTGGTATACGTTGAGAGCTAGGAAGGGTATGTAATACTCTGGATAGGAAAAACAATCAATAATATTTTGCCCTAGCATCTCAAGCGTTTTAAAGTTTTCACACAAATTACAGATATGGTTACTATATAAAATTCAAAACTGAGTCTTCAGTCAAAAATCGAGCCAAAACAAAAGAAGAAAGGGGCAACAGTAGACATAGCAAATAAACTGTTCTGCAATACTATGGATCATCAGAATGGCTGCTCAAAGATCTACTTGATTCATGGTGCTGTTTGACCTAAGCATCACCTTTTAGTGAAGAAAACTGTGATTGCATAAATACCTGTAATTTAAGTTGTACTAACCACACAGTCATGCCCCTGAAAAAAAATCTACAAAGATTTTGTCTGTAACAGCTAATTATTTGCACCTGACCAAGGACACCAACTGTGAATAATCCAGAGTATAAGAAAAATCTGGAACTACAGGACTTTTGGAATAGACATAGGACACAGTTTGGATATTTGTTCAAACAAATGATTTCAGCTCATTTAAGAATAAAAAGGATTAAGAACATTAATTTGTGCATCCTTTTATGCTACTTTCAAGTCAGAAGGTTCTCAGTTCTCAATTAAGGCCACTTTACACAGGAATATAAACTACTGAAAAGCATTCTAATATAGTAAAAAGAACTTACAAACTCCGTCCAACAGTATTTTTTTTTTTAGATGTTGGTTTACAGATGTTGGTTTTTAGATGTTGGTTGTTGCGTTAAGATTTAATGATAGGTCAGTTGAAAGCTTATTCTTACTCAGTTTATATGCACATAAACACATGACATTGTTACTTTCTTAGCATTTTCATTGTACCTACAATCAGAAATAGTGATGTGATTTCTATATGGATCCTTTAAAGCTATGGGGCTTTATTAGCAAATACATCTATTAAAAGCTTCCTGTACAATCACATCAACTCAAGAGCTAATCACACCTTCTCTATGAGTGCATAAATTCTATACTATTATTTCTACAATTTTAAAATAGCATTTGTTAGGCATGCCTGCATGAACTTCATTTCCCTCAATATACTACATTTTCAAAAAAATTATGTACATTTGAAAATGTGAAGGCAATCATTTTATAATACAACATGCTCACTGAATAGAAATTTTGAGATTTATTCTACTAAATAACATAAATTTTAAAAGAAATACATTCAGATTTAAAAGTTTTTTTTAAAAAAAATGTAATTATTTACTAGATACTTGTAAAAATAATTAATTCAAACAATGAAAAATTTTGTGGGGCAAGCTTAGTAATACGTCTTCCTTCTGGGTATAGAAATGTCAGCTATATTTTTACACAAAACAATGTAATAAAAAGAAGTCAATTTGACCTTTCTCTTCCCTACCTTAGCTCTAGAAGAACCGACATTCTCCATGTTCTCAATACTGCAGATGCAATTGTGAGAGACTTTTCGACAAGCTACTCGAATGTAGTCCCAGAAACTACGAGGACTTTCATAGCCGAACCAGGTGATCTGACCTTAAATCAAAATACAAGATATGTAAAGATTTATGAGCCTCCCTCCCTGCTTATTGGAGATAAACATAATTAAAATACTTCCCTATAGGTCGCCTGCACTGATAGGACTTTTTACTAGCAAGCCCATAAATTCCTACTGAAAACTGGCTCACACGTAAAAAAAAACAACTTGTATTACGCAGCTCACTGATGTACAAGAAGTTTGGGGCCTTTGTGTACAAACGTGTATTTTCCTGTGTGTTGTTTTTTTTGTTTTTTGTTTTTCAAAATGGGCTTTCATTGAAGGAAAAAGCGATCTGTGATCAAAAAAGTTCTGCAGTCACAATTTCTTTTGAGTATACACAGAATGTTCCTTGGGAAGCTGACCAAAATTAATTGAGCAAATCCATATCTCTTCTGGTGCTTTACCCAAAATCCTGTTTATTCCAGCTAGCAGTATATTGCAGTTAGGAAACAAAAGGCAAAATTGCATGCTGCTTGCAACCACTCCACACAAAATAAACTGCACCACAGACGTAACAGTCCAGCCCCATCTTTCAGCCTGAATAGCATATAACTGTGACCAGGCTTGTAAAAAGTAAGATGAACACTCCCCTCTGGTGACTGCCATATTACATACACACAAAACCTTTTCTCCAGCAGTAGAGTCCCCATTGCTGGAGGTTTTCAAGATGCAATTGGACAGGGTGCCAGATAACCTCATCTGGGCTCCATTTCCCACAAACGGTTGGACCAGATGATCTTTCGATGTCCCTTCTGACCCAGGCTGTTCTATGATTCTAAAGGGTCCTAATAAACTTGAAAGCTAATACTAGAACACAAGTTATACTCTGTCAAAAACTTATACTTAGCGAAAGAGTAAGTTCCCTGGGAGGTCCAAAGGACAAAGAGTACGTGGTCTTTGCCAGGAAGTTTATATGTCCTCAGAAAACACAGAAGCTGACAGCTATTCCAACAGGAATGGTGTTATTGTTTTTGTCAGCCAAACAGAATTGTTAGATAAGCACGGAAACTGCAAGTTTAATCTTAAGCATTGTTCAAATGAATTCAGTTCATGCCTACAGAACTGCAAAGCAAATAGAAATGATGTTGTGAATATTTCACATTTTTGAATACTGCTACACACCAGTTTGTATCAGCTCATTTCTGCTCCCCTCTGACAGCTAAATACAAACATCTGCAACACTAGCTGCTGCAATCTTTTTCCACCCCCAAGAAATTATTCCCAAATAAAGACATTAAACAGTTTGAGTCCTACTCAAACACAGTCCAATTTCACATCTACAAAGTTCCTCAGTTACAAAATAATAACGATGAGGATATTTTAAGATTCAGGGAGGTCTTCTCCAGACTTCCCTACGTTATTTAGTTTGCAGCAAAGTTTTCTATCCTGTAAAAAGTAAGTCTTAATACAACTTGTTGGTAATAAACTGGCATGAGAAAGTAGAAAGAGCTAAACCACAAATTACACAAGAGCCCAACTACTTCTTTTTAGTGACCTTCTTACTGATTTTGGCTAAGTGTCTATAAATATTTAATCTAGTAACAAAAGCTATTCTCCTAATAGCATTATTGCATCAAATAAAGGGCTACAGCAACTATACACTTAGCCTTTCTTTTTCGTGACAGTAGTGCCTTGAGCTCTTATTTCCTTAACCTACCTTTTTCACCCCCATTATATCTCCATTACCTTAACTATTTCATCCAGCAGACTTGTTTCCCTCGGGATGAGCAGCATTACAAGCTGCATCTAACTCACTCGAAGAATCTTGCTTCCTCACCTGTGACCTGTACCTACAAGTTCAAATTGTCTTCTGCAGACATAATTCATATCCTTTACCTTTGTAACCACTGTTTATGCCTGAATTATAAGAATTCAGGGAATTTTAATTAATAAAAATTATACTCATGTTCATTTAAAGAAAAAGACTACAAGAAACAGCAGGTAGTAGTGTGTGCTTTTTTCCCCCTACTAAAAATAAGTAAAATAAAAATCATATGAGAAGGGATAAATTGTGCACTGCATATATAAGAAAGTTACCAATTAAAAAAATCAATTATTTAATAATTCATCGTATTGTGAAGAAGTGGTACAAAAACTGAACATTTACCAGTTACAACACTAGTGCAACCATTTACCATTACTACCACCAGACTACTGATAGTGCATGAAACTAGAACAGTTTATAGAATGGGGAAAGGAAGAAAATTATTACATTTATCTCTCCACTCAAGCAGCTTAGAAGCTGCTTGAAGCTTACTACTCATACTAAGTTTTCTAAAAGAAAAAAGAAAAGCAAGCAAACAAACCCCACAGTCACTAAAAATTAGGAATAAATTAGATGGATATAGACACAAGCAGCTTTAGCAGAAGCTTCTGATGTGTTTATAATGCCTTCTAGATGTACATACGGGAAAAAGGCACACAGAAGTCATGAGAGTGTCAACATAGCACAGTACAGTGTACTGTTTTGTCTCATGGAGGTAAATGCAAGTGCATAGACGATGAGTATGTTCACAGTAACCACAACATGCAAAAATTAAAGAAGTCACAATGAAAAGCACCATATAAGTTATCAGCGACAGAACTTAATTTATATACCAAAGCTGTTTCTAAGCATGCATACTGGCTAGCAGTTTGCATATAAACACATTTTGCTTTAAAGGATATTACAATGAAAACACAGTAAGTCAACAAATACATACACATTACAACAGTTTTCATAAACATGTTTGAGACGATGGCTTGAAAAATCTGCAATAGTTATTAATGTTCTTCAGTACTAACTCAGTTAAAGCTAATTTCAAGTGATAGAAAAAGGCACAAAACTATACAACACTGATCTAATAAAGGCAATACATACATCACTTCGAATTGACTTCAGGGTTTAAATCACCTAGGATGTATCTGTGATCAAATCCCAAGTTCTGTTGTTGAACACTTTTTGATGCCCTTGCCGTTTCTGCACTAACTATATTTTCTTAGCTGATCTGATAAAAAGGACACATAGGAAATATACCTGGAAAATCTGTGGACAGCAGTGAAAACAAGAAACCACTGAGACAACTACATCTTAATCTCCACAGTATGGAATGGTTAATAAAGGAACAAATTCCAAACAACTATCCGGGGAAAAAATGCCTCCTGAAATTACCCAGCTTGCTTTAAATATTATCACACATACATTTGTATACAAATTTGTAAAATCCCTTCTCAAAATCCCTGTAGGTCTTATTTGGTTCAGAGAGCTTCAAATACATCATCTCTGTATCCACTCAGAATACCTCTTACTCTCTACTGTATTATAAAACCATGCAAATTCTTATTCCTGAGAAGGAAGAAAAGAGTAATTAGTCACTCATCTTTTTTCTGTTATTCTTTCTCTCCTACCTTTTCAAGATCTTCAATTGTCCTGTCCAATAGTATCAGATCTTGCCAGCAGGCATGCCACACAGTTTAGTGACAGCCAGAACACCCGCTTTATATCTTCCTCATTGCCATATTTAGTCTATTCTGCATTCACAACAAATCCAACACTTCTAGGAAGTACCAGGTCACTACACGTACAGTATTACACAGCACAGGCATAAGTATCTCTCCATTTTCTAGAGCAGAAGGCAGTCAATGGCTTGTAATCCCTGAAAAGACAGTTAATACAGTTTACTCTCTCTCTTCTTTAGGGCAATTCAAAAACAGGCTGAGCGCCAGACTGCTTTTTCTAAAAACACTGGCCTGTTCCTGACTGCTACTTACTGGCATTGGTGTTCGTCTCACCTAAGGTAATATAGATGCAGCCTTTTGGTCACAGCATATTACTTTACCTTTTTTGGAACTATTTTGGTGTCATACATGCTAAGTCTTCTGTATCACACGAACAGATACCTGCATTCAAGCAGCATTCACAGATCTCTGTTATGTGAGCTGATATATTTATGCTGACTTCATTTTACTACCAAGCAAACGCCGACATGTAAAGCGCTCTTAAGAACATGAGCAGGTGGGTTAAAGAAGTGCATCCATGGGGAAAGTCATCAGTTTTCTGCCTGTTTGACCTCCTGGTCTGGCTCACCACAGGATCCAGTAAGGACCACAGCCAATACCAGGAAGTGTGTGTGGAATAATTCCATAGCAAACTGCACTGTGTTTAAGAAATATCATGGATATTTTCAGTGCTCAACTGGAAAATGCTGTGAGCAATCTGAGACAGCCTTGCTTTGAGCAAGAGATTCGACTAGATGACTTCTTGAGGTACTCTCCAAACTAAATTCTTCAATGATTCTGAAAAGAAAAAAATACAATCAAACCAACAAAACCACCCAAACCACTATGAATGTTGTTTTATGACCCATTTGCTATTTGGAGCTGGCAACATCAGATCAGTTACTTATCAAATATCAATTTAAAAATGGTGCTCATGTTGTAGCTTGGATTTTTAGCAGAACAGCCAGGAGGATGAGGATTGGAAAACTATTATTCCAGAATTCTTAATTGCAATGATTCCAGGAAAAAGTATAAAATTCTAATAGCTGTAATTGTAATCCATTTCTCCCCTTAAAAGGGCTATCCTTCTTCCTTCCCTTTTGCTCTGTCTGGATCCTATCTGAATACAAAACCAATAAACAGCAAGAGTCAATGTATTCCATCAAGACCATGCTTTGCTCCTTAAAAACATATTACATTTAGTGGCAGAAAAGACTGTTGCCTCTAAAAGTATTCTAATAAAAGTAAACTTAGTCTTTTACAATTAAATAGTTTTTTTTCTAATTCTTCCTTCCTCAGCCAGCACTTCTGAAGTAAGTTCAATACTAAGAATTGTTATTTGCCATGGCCTTAAGAAAGTAAAGTCTATACACTCAAACTCTCAAATCTGGATCATCCATTTAACTGCACTCCCATGGAATTACCCTGACAATTTTAATACAATGAAGCCAATTATCTTGCCATAGACAAACAGATAAGGTATGTTCTGCTTGCTTTGAAACATTTTATACAACCCACTGCAATCACCACTCTGCTGTTAGTGTGTTCCTACTGAGACTAAGTATGCATTCAGAATATATTAGTCACTTTCATCAATAAAATGCAATTTCTTTCAAGCCCTGTGTTGTATAATAGATACCCTTTCAAAATTTTAATTGTCATGGTACATTTATTATCTCAAGTTCTCTTTCAAGTCTTAAAGAATAAGACAATTACTCGGTGATCTAGCTCATTACCAAAATATTTCCCGTTTGCAATACAATGCACAAGTTACTGTCTTTTTTCCGTGTTTTTATTTAACTCTGCAAACTTAGAAAAATCATACTAGTAATTACAAGGGGAAGACTGAAACAACAATTTAGCTTTTTGATTTTCTCTATTTCTTATTTGAAATATTTTTTTACTTGCAAATTCTACTTGCCTGCAACCCATTTGCCAACCCTGCAAGGTTTCTGTCGGTCCTGAATAACAATTGTGAAGCAAAAGAATGTTGGGAGCGGGGAGTGTATAAAAAACCAACACAATGATTTTTGCTCAAGCATCACTGAAGCTGGGGGAGAAGGGGAAAACAGAGCAGTTTCCCTGCAGTGTCAAGTTGCTAAGTACCCATAATCACTTCGATAATCTTTGTCAGAATGTGACAAACACTATGTTCCTAACCCCACTCTGTAATTTTTTTTTTTCCCCATAATCTGACAGAATGACAGCAGGTACTAATTGTGCTACTCAAACGTCAGCCTACACACAATATTGTTCACAAAGCTTAGTTATGAATATTAAAAAGCAAAAGTATGAAAAGGAGTGTATTGTCATATTACACATCTATATTTAGATGATTATCATGTCCTTCATATTCCTCAAATAATTTCAGGAACCATCCGCAGAACTGAGAAATGAAGAGAAGCTTCTAAAGTCCTTTTCTAGTGACTATGACTGCTAAGGAACACCCTGTTCCTTTACCAAGGCAGCCTCCTCTAGAGCGATCGGAAAATGCAAACAGACCTTTTCTTGAATTAGAACAACACCTGACTCCCATACAAGAGGAAAATCAACAACTGACCTTTCTCAAAAGCAACTCAATCCAGCTCCGTTACATCCCAGTAGCAAACCCCGGCTTCGCTAGGGGAATGGGGGGGGCGGGCGTGAAAGGAGCTAAACACAATTCTCTGGAAAAGAAGGCAACGAAAGCAGGGAAGGGAGAAAGAGAAGGGAGCAGCGCCACAGACACGCTCTCTGGAGCTCCTGTTACAGCAGAAAACACCGCAATTGGCTTTCAGACTCAAACTCTGAGGACACAGCCTTATCATAAAGCAGAGAAGCAGACAGAGCTCGGCACCATGGCAACATCCACTTGCTTAATTACCAGCCAAGAAGGATTATAACAGGAACACTGGAAACATGTTTCACAAACCCCATTTCCTCGATTTTTTTCACGGTAACATGAACAATAGGAAGCCAACAGCAAAGGGACGGACACACAAAGAAAACCAACACTTTCATTCAGCATCAAGGAGTTTCTACAGATGTACGTCGGTTCCATATAAACAAATTCTCATGGCAAAAACGTCACCAGTAAATAAGATAATTCACATACCTTTCAGTCGATGACTTAGAATCTGTTCCAGAATGGCTGCAAAATTATTAAATTCAGGGGAAGTATCATCTATAGTCTCAAAACAAGAACGGTCGATCAGAGTCTTGACTGAAAACCTAGAGCAAAGCACAGGAGAGCCATAAATGATGTGGCCAGCCATGGGCCCTCGGCGCAGCGCCTCGTCACATTCACACAAGCAGAGAGCCTGGATGAATTCAAGATCAGTCCCAGCAACACAAACACACACCACATTGAGAAACAGCCTGGAAATACAACTGACATCGTTGCCCTTAGGCATAAAGTCTTCAAAACAAAATCAAAACGAAAATCCCCACACTTTCTAAGAAGAAGTGATCTTGTTATTTTCTAATTATTTTGCTTTTCTCTAACTTATTTTAATAAAGCTGTACAAAAACAAGCACTCAAAGGCATCCAACATCAATTTCTCTTTATAATCCTGAAAATCATGATTTTTGCTTGACACTATTCTCAACGCTCTTTCTATTCTCAAATTCCCTGCCCAAGAATCAGAAGTATAAATTTTATCTTATTACAAAAACATTGTCATTTCATCCTAATGCAAGAATAATCCAAACATATTATAAAAGAATGAATTTTTATGCACTGTTAACTCTGTGCATTATCTTGGACAGGCTGATTTCCCTGTGAATGGGAGTAATCCCTATTCAGCATCATCTTACTTCATTATTATGCCAGAAAAGCCATCAATTTAAATCAGCTAACATTTGAAAGGGGAAAAGCTGAATCAAGCCACTGCAAAAAGCAGACAAGATGTAAGTAGTCTATTAGCCAATGTTAGCTGTGTTTAGTTACACCTGCACTTACACATTTTCATTCTTATTCAGAAGATAGCTTAAACCTCAAGAAACATGACAAAAATTGATTTTACTCTTGCTTTCTCCATTTTAATCACAATCCATTTTTAGTTGTCTTTCTTCTTTTTGTTCTTTGGTTTTCAGTTTCAAGGCAAGTTTCAGACATCCTCAATTTTGAGCCTAACATTTATTTTAAGGCATTTATTGTGGTTTTTGCAACAATCTTTGTTTGTATTAATGGAGCCATACTAGAGCCTGAGGCAACAGTTTTCACACCACCAAAACTTCAACAGTACCAGCTTTGGAAGTCCTCACTCTGCTGGCTCATCCCAGGCCCAATACGGGGGCACGCTGCCCCCTCAGCCCTGACAGTTATACTTTTTATGGGGCTCATTATGAATGCATCTAGATTTTTAGTTTAGGAGGGGTGGAGTGACTCTTAACCATGGAGACATTCATAATAAATATGTTTCACAGCATGTCAACACAGTTCTATGGCATGGGCAGGAACAAGATTCCTTCAAGCACCGGTTCTATTTTCAAATGCTCTGCACTGTGAAAGTAGCTAAACTGCATCCTTACTGGAGGCAGCACAGCCTCCTGATGCTCATTTACTAAATGAAACTAATTATGCTCAAAGTAAACGGACATACAAATTTCAAGAGTTTCAACTCAATTATGCTATAGGAAATGAACTTCTGAATAAAGACTGCCTATCCCACCTTTCCTGCAGCTTCTATTGTCGTAAGGGTTTCGGCAGGACAGGAATCGGGAGCGAGAAGGGTGGGGGAGGAAGCTGCTCTGCAGTGCCAAATATGACTCAGTTTGGAACTCCTCCACAATTTTAACCAGTTTTCAGTAAGTGAAAGACATGCATGCCCACCAGTAAATTTCTACCTAGTCACTTTCATTGTTGTCAACTACTCTGATGGCACTAATGATTGTTGCCTCAAAGCCATAAAAGAGCGGTGAAATTAGCTATTAAAAAAAACTTCTTAATTAAAAAAAAATAATTATATAGCAATGCCACGTTCAAGTCAGTATTAACTCTAACAAGAAGACTCCTTCCACACCATGAAGATCTGAAAAAGAGAATGTGCAGCACATCACTCACTCACAGTTACATACCCCAGACAGACTGTGAGTTCGCAGTGTAATGGACTGGGCTATATATAGGAATATCATCTTAAAACTCAGTGACACGATCATCCATAAGCTGCAAAACAAAGTGGTGTATAATATGTAGCTATGCCTGTTTTTCCTCTATTCGGTGTCCTACTTAAAAGTTCACAAGTTAATACTATATGAGATATGTATTCAGAAATGGAGATATATTCCAGAAAAAACAAATAATTCACATATACTTCTAAAAATCACAGATAAGCATTTTATTTATTTTTTTCAATTTTAAAGCATTCTGCAATTCTATTGAAGAAAAAAATTTATCTACTTTTAAAAGATACAACAATTTTTAAATACCTCGGGTCTGATTAGAAAAGACAGTATAACAGCTCATCATCATCAGTGGTAGTCTTTCTAAGTGCTTGTGTCTCTGCCACCATGCTCTCCAGAGGAATGTTTATTTCCATCTCTATACGCTTTCACCAAAAAAACTAAGCAACCTTATAGTTATGTCATTTGGGAGAGATTTGCTTTTAAGAGAACTGACAGAGAGTGCATGTACACCTTATTTCTGTAGATCAGGAAAATAATAGCACTGCCAGGCAAAATTTGATTTACAGGAAATATTTTTGGGGATATTTAAAAAAATTCTTAGGCAAATACTCCTGTGTTGGTTTTGTTCTGTTTTTTTTGGTTGGTTGGTTGGTTGGTTTTGGGTTGTTTTTTTTCCGTTTTTCTCCAGTACTACAGAGATGCAAACATATCTGTAAACCTAAGATAAAAGTCATAAACACATTTTGCATGACATTCACACTTCACCATGCTTACCACGTAGAGTGGAAGAAGGATTTAAGGAATGTCAAAGTGATGCCTTTGGAAAAAGGTTACAGCCTAAGCCCTACGTAAGCAGTTTTACTCAGTCATGAAAGATGCCTCATACGTTGTGTCCAGTGCACGGCCCCCCGGGAGACAAAGCCCATGCTCTTACACCGTTATGTGGAACCATGCAAGGACTCAAAGTCAAGAAAGAAAAAGACAGGTCTAAAGAACACAAGAGTTATGAAGAAAAAACGCCCAAGTAGGGTTAGAGCAGCTTTCTTGTTTCTCTTGGTTGTTCCCAACTTCATCTCCTCTCCACTGGGCTGCTCCGGCAGCACTGCGCTCTGGAGCAGCACGTCAGAGGTTAACAGAAATTGTAACAAATTTCTGAGAACGTAAAGTGGTCTGAAAGCAAATTTAAAATTTTCTAAGATTAACTTTTTGTAGAAGCAGAGGAGTAATATAGCTCCAATACTTGTTGCTTCAAGACTTTTATCAAATAATTTCCCATTATGTGACTGCAACAATAGGGTTGTTTATTTCATACGGGAACTGCCACCGAAGAGATTCCACTATCAGTGTTTCTAAATTACCTTCCTGAACTCTGATGTTTTCAGATTCTTATATATTCTTCTGTGTCATGAATCTAGTCTTGTGTGAGCCCAAAAAAAAAAAAAAAAGAAAGAAAAAAAAAAAGGATGCAGAAACAGTAGCAGTCTCCAACCTTAAAAAGACCTTCTGAATTATGTAAGAGAAACATTCCTGAATAAGCAATCTTTTTGGGGTAGGTTCCACTGCTTTGCAAGATGCACAAGAAGGTCTCCTAAATTTCTTTAATAACTCCAAACCAAAGCCAAACTTTTTGTGGATATATCTCAGGTCTACTGGCTTATTTCCAAAACAGCAACAAGCCTCTAGTCAAAAAGCAAACAGATAGAAAATTTGACTGCTCTATGAACTTGTCACTTTTCATTGTCAGATTCTGCTCCTTTCAGTTTTCAAATTAATTAAAGGATGCAAACTAAATAAATTTGACAGAAATCTGGGAAATGCCATTAAAATGCCATTTTAAAGAACTATTAATATAGAATAATCCCCAAGATTACAAACTAATATCCCTTACGCTGGAGGACATGGCTTGGACATTAAATCAGACAGCTCAGCTAAGGGTCAATGTCACTGCAATAGCTCTTATGCATATTAGCAAAATCACAATTTTTAAAAATACATTTCCTGACAATTGTTCAATTCTGCGTTAACATTCTGTATTTCAGCTATGACCCTTGCTTCCAAGGCCCGTCTCTACTTCCTTGGTGGTTCCGTAGCTATATGGATCTTTGATCTATGAATCTTAGGGAAGACTAGATTAAAACAAGGCAAACAACCCAGAACGACCTCAAAATCCCAGCACCACTTACAGGAAAATGTAAGGCATCAAAATTTAGGGAAAAAAGGTAGGGAGGAAAACAGAACTTAGAACACGTATTACTTATTCAAACAAAAAATTCCTTAAAAATTACTGCAACCTAAATCAGGGTTGTGCAGTTACACGAACATAACCATGTATTTTCACACACAATCGGTCTATGGAACTGTGGGATCCCTGTTACTTCTCACAGCTACAGTGCCACTCAGCACTTGGTGGAAACAAACTGTTCCTTCCAAAGCCGTAAATATCCACGTGAGGAGTTAGATATCATCACTGTAAGAAAAGACTAAAAACCCAAAGACTGGCTTAATATGCAGGTTAAAATCTGCTAAACTGAAGCTTTGACAAAAATAGTGAATTAAATTATCAGACACTGTTAACAGATGGTAATTTAGAAGAATATCTTCCTTGTCATCTCTCACCTTTACTTGGTAGTAAGCCATACCATCCAAATCTAATTGAATCAATTCATTGCAGATATTTTTACCAGAAATATTACATATTCTCATAGGATTTTTATTTCTCATTTCTTATTTATTATCTTACTGGCTTTGATACTAATTTGGCAATACCGAACAAATAACACTTTTCAATAATAGAAAATGTGTAATAAGTACAGTAAAGCATAGAAACATTTAAAACATTTACTCTTACACTAGCACAATAAAAATATAAATAAATGTATGCACATCATAATAATGCAGATCCTCTTTCCTCATCATCCATTCTTTCTCATCATCCAAATTTTAAACTAGGAACTGCAGATTTTGTGAAGACATAGCAAAATTAAGTCATTTCACTGAAAATAATTAGAATACGCCAATTTCAAGTAGTTTCTGCAGTAGCTCTTTGTTTCATATGTGTTTGACTAAATTCCCTCAGATTTCTAAGCATCTTTGAATTTGTTACATCATTTCAACTGCAGACAAGGACGTGAAATAAACGAACAAACAAAATAATATAACAGCACAGAGTACAGAAGAGCTCCTCTCAAATGAGGAGGCAGGAAAAAAATAGCTAGCTCTGCAGAATACAGTATTTCCTTTTAAAAGAACTGCTTGTATCCTGTACAGTTGTCATTACTTGAGAAAACTGGTCTGTTCCCAAGCCTGCAGATGGGCAACATCTGTATCTCTGTAACAACAGTGAAACTGAAAACTTTTGTTTCTTCTATTTGATCTACTTCAGCAAGTTTATTAAAAAAACGTCTTTTTCAATATCTTTGTTGCATGTATTTCTCACAGGTAAGAGTAGAAGTACATCGAACAGCCCGGGAAAAGACAGAATAGTATCAACGCTACTCTGAAACCCAGATACTGGGACTTGAAGGAATACTGGGGCAAATTTCTGTCAGTAGCCAGATGATACAGTTACACTTTGTAAAATCCACCAACAATGTACGGTAGAAGAAAAAAAAATTTTAAAAAAAGGAAGAATACGGGTCCTAAATTGTTTTTAAAAATGCTCCTTCAGCATTAAGTGGCGAGGGTACAAAATGATCTAGTAGCTGTCCTGATACATTATTAAAATTTTAAGAACAGAAGTTAAGATCATAGCTCATACGAATCTGTTGAAGACCTTCTCCAGATGAATATTCAAATCAGTTTGATTGCTCAATTCTTAGGTTATTGACCCAAATGAACTGGTGAAGCCGTCGTTACCAGCACATTCACGCATGTAAGTTTGCCGTGATGGAAGGGGTCGGCACCGCACACTCGGGAACGCCGCAGGAATCCAGCACCGGCGGGAGCTTTATTACGCTTTATAAGCTCAGCACTAAGACGCTGACAAATAAAACAAAAATATATAATTCCAGTACGCTAGCTCTAGCCTGTACTGCAGCTCTCCTGATCTAGATTTTGGAGATAAAAATATCCCCCTGAAGGCAGCCTCCCCGGGACGGCGGGGGCAGCAGAGCAGAGCCCCCGCCGCACCCGCAGGACAGCCAGCCTGGGGGGTCGCTCCAAGGGCCACCCAGAGCCCCTCTCACAGGCGGCCGCGCCGCGGGCATTTCAGAGACAACGACACCCAATTCTAGTCGCACGAAGACGAAACCCCTCCGTCCAGCGCCGGGTCTGCCCTGCCCCGCCACACGCCCCAGCAGGGTGCCGAAACCGAACCACCACCACCACCCCCCCAAAAAAAGAGCATTTAACGCCCCCGTGTAACGCCCCCACGGCAGCCAGGTGCGCCCCCGCCGCCCGCCAACGCGCCTCAGGCAAACGCTCCCCAAGGAGCTGAGTCAGGGTGGAGGAGACTGCCCTCTCCCGCCCCTACCTGACCCCCACAGAGGCCAGCTCCCCCGCGCCTGGAGGCCAAACCCCCCCGGAGGCCAGCAAAGCCCCCCGGAGGCCCGGCCCCCCACTCCTGGAGGCCAGCAGCTCCCCCTCCTCCGCCCACCCCCGGAGCCCAGCAGCTCCCCCCCGCCCCGCGGAGCCCAGCAGTTCTCCCCTTTCCTCCCCCCGGAGGCCAGCAGCCCCCCTGACAGGACTGCCGCCAGCGCTCCCGCCCTGGAGCGGCCTCCCGCCACCTGCGCGTAGGGACCGGCAGGGTCCCCTCAGGCAGGGAGGGCAGGGCCGGGGCCGGGCCCGGCGGCTCACCTGCAGACCGTGATCAAGTTCCGCCTTTCCACCGCCGCGTTGCGAGCCGGGACGCTCTTCCTGCGGGCGGACACGTTGAGCCCCCCTAAACCGAGGGACGCCATCTCCGCCGGGGGCAGGTGGAGCCGCTGGGGCTTGCGCGGAGCCTTTGTTCCCGGCCTCCCGCTCTCGGGGATGCTGCGCCCGTGCCGCTGCACGCAGAGGAGGAGACCCCCGTGGGGTTTTTTTCCACCCCCCGCTTCTCCTCCCGCCGCCCGCTCCGCGCCCCGAGGCCGGTGGGCCGAGGAGGGCGCCGGGGTCCCCGCGGCGGGGGCGGGTCGGCCACCCCTCGCCCCAGCCCCGCTCCGCTGCCGGCAGCCGGGCGGCCACAGCGCCGGGGAATCACAGCGCCGCAGAGCGCCCGGGCCGCCAGCCAATCAGCGCGCGGGAGGGGCGCGCCGCCGCGACGCCAACGGCCGGCGCTTCGGAGGCGCGCGCGCCGCGAAGGGAAGCGGGCGGTGGGGGGGGGGGAACCGGCACCTGAGGTGATGGCGGGGAGCGAGGGGAGACACCGGCACCCGAGGTGATGGCGGGGGGCGAGGGGAGACACCGGCACCCGAGGTGATGGCGGGGGGCGAGGGGAGACACCGGCACCTGAGGCGATGGCGGGGGGCGATGGGGGACACCGGCACCTGAGGTGCTG
>JAOQGL010000012.1:21469946-21483476 GCA_027564165.1 Gallinago nigripennis | reverse complement strand
CACCTGAGGCGATGGCGGGGGGCGATGGGGGACACCGGCACCTGAGGTGATGGCGGGGGGCGAGCGGAGACACCGGCACCTGAGGCGATGGCAGGGGTTGAGGGGGGACACCAGCACCTGAGGCGATGGCGGGAGGCGATGGGGGACACCGGCACCTGAGGTGATGGCGGGGAGCGAGGGGAGACACCGGCACCTGAGGCCATGGCGGGGGGCGAGGGGAGACACCGGCACCTGAGGTGATGGCGGGGGTTGAGGGGAGACACTGGCACCTGAGGCCATGACGGGGGCCAGCGGGGGCACCGGCACCTGAGGCGATGGCGGGGGCAACCCAGCCTCTTTCCCAGCTGAGGAGCGGCGCCTGTGGGAGGGTTCCTGCCCTCTCTTTCTGCCAAACGTCCCCGGTCCCCTCGCTCAGTCCGTGTCAGCGAAGTTCAGGACGCCCAAGTGAGTCTTGTGGGCCTCTAAGTGTCTATGAAGTTGTGGTCTTCTTTTCATTGTTATTGATTACCTCGCTTCTTAGCAAGTTGCTGTCTAGGATGTGGGAACTTCTCTGGTTGTAGGCTGTGATGGTTAGGCTTGGTTAGGGTGTTAGGCTTAGGGTTAAAACTGCTCTGAAATATTCCACAACTGGAATATTGCATCCAGTTCTGGGTCCCTCAGTTCAGGAGGGACAGGGAACTACTGGAGAGAGTCCAGGGTAGGGCAACAGAGATGATGGAGGGATTGGAGCATCTCCCTGATGAGAAAAGGCTGAGAGAGCTGGGGCTCTTCATTCTGGAGAAGAGAAGGCTGAGGGGAGACCTTATCAATACTTATAAGAATCTAAAGGGTGGGTTAAATGATGTTGGAGCTGGACTGTTTTCAGATATTTCCAGCAATAGGACGAGGGGCAACGGGCTCAAACTGGAACATGGGAAGTTCCACTCCAATGTGAGGAAGAACTTCTTTGTGGTGAGGGTGGCAGAGCCCTGGCAGAGGCTGCCCAGGGAGGGTGTGGAGTCCCCTTCCCTGGAGATCTTCAAGCCCCACCGGGATGCCATCCTGAGTGATGTGCTCTGGGCAGCCCTGCTTTGGCAGGGGAGTGGGACTAGATGATCTCTAGAAGGTCCCTTCCAACTCTGATAATTCTATGATTCCATGATTCCAATTAAACCCAAATATACTGGAAGTCTCTCCTGTTTGTTTTCAACCACATGAAGTTGGAATGCATTACTTACAATATTAGAAACAGTGTTACTGAAGTAGGAATTTAAAGTGTCACTATATGAATCAATACAACAGCTGTGACTGTTATAGCAGTAATGAGGAATATTAATTGGTTCAAATCAGTTTGGATTTATGGATAGCAATGTCTTTATAAAAATCAACTACATCTCAAAGGAAAAAAGACTCAGAAGTATTTCTCCGGATTTACTGGCTTTCAGTCAATAAGGAGGTGCCTGTTAAACAGACTGCTTGCCTAACTGAAGTGGCAAAAGCTCCATTAAGGGTATTCCTAATTAAAAAAGCTGTGACATGCTCCCCTTTCAAATCTGACAGAATTCATTGACTTGAATTATTTTCTGAAGGCATAAGTACATTGGAAAATAAATTCTAAAAGTCAGACTTCTTATTCCATTCTCCGTGACTTTTTGTCTCACCACAAACTTTAAAAATCCATGAAGCATGGGCTTTAAAACTTCACTTTTGAACAATTAAAGTAATTACAAGATTTAGTTCAACGTGAAAAAACTTCCTATACAAGTTTTGTACTGAATCTGGCAGAGACAGGGTTAAGTTTCTTCATAGCATCCATAGTATGGTGCTGTGTTTTGGATTTTTTACCAAAACAGTACTGGTAACACACCAATATTTTAACTATTGCTGAAAAGTGTTTATGCAGTGTCAAGGATTTTCCCTGTTTCTCCCAGTGCCCTGCCAGAGAGTGAGCTGCATTCGTGCAAGGAGCTGGGAGGGGACACAGCCGGGACAGCTGATCCAAACTGTCCAAAGGGATGTTCCGCACTGTATGACCTCATGGTCCGTGGCAAAAGCTCAGGGAGAGAAGGAGGAAGCAGGGACATCTGAGGTGACGGCGTTTGTCTTCCCGAGTAACTGTTAGGAATGGTGAAGCTCTGCTTTCCTGGAACTGGCTAAACATCTGCCCGTTGATGTGAAGTAGTGAACGTATTCCTTATTTTCCTTTGCTTGCATGCACTGCTTCGCTTTACTTATTAAACTGTCTTTAACTCAGCCCACAATTTGTCTCACTTCTACCCTTCCAATTCTCTCTCCCATCCAATTGGAAGAGATGGGAGTGAGTGAGGACTGAGTGGGGTTGACACTATTGTATAGGAGAAAATGAATTTGATTTCAAGGTATCGTGTAAGACTTCCTCATTTAGGAGCAAAACACAAACTATTTGTGGCATGTTTGGTATGAGATATGATATATATTATTATTGCACTTTCGGATAGGTTTTAGTGTACTAATAGTTTGGAGCACATCTCATGGAGTTCGGTCAGTTGCTTAGATATGTGTATCTGTGTAGGAGGCATATATGCTTGCTGTTTTAAAAGTTTATGTTTTGAAGTGTTTTGGGCTTTTTCATTTTGTTGTGCCTTTTGGTTTTTTTCTGGTATTTTTTTTGTTGTTTATTTATTTATTTATTTTAATTTTTTCATTTTGGCAGCATTGTCTGCATATCTGTGTACATTTGATTTACCAATATCTTTGTGCTGAAACCTGCTAGGCACCATTTGGAATTCTAGTTGCACTTTTGGAAATCACTCTTTCCTACATAAATTCTCAGAATCAGTACATTTTTCAGATTATTTGTAGATCTTACCCTTTGGCATTATTGCTTATCCTTTACCTCTTACGAGAAATTTGTACAGGATCCTTTAAAAGAAAGGTTTGAGGATGTTTTAGAAGATGGAATTTCACCCACCTTCTCTTTTGGCATCCTGCTGATACTTAATTCTGTGGAAGGAGCGAAAGCAATTGAGGAAATCCTACCTTGTGTTTAGGGTTGCTTGCCTGAAATGAGTAGGAAAGTAATATGCGAAGACATCATGACTTAAGCACTGGAAGACAGCTTTTTAAAGCTATGTTTGCAAACCGTGAGATTAGTGCTTTATGTCAGGGTACATAAAATAAAATTTAATCCGTATTCATTTCTCTTGATTATTTTTTTTTGTATATTGTTATGTTATTAAAAGGTATTACACTTTTCCTTTGTGACTTTAAATATTTACATTGCCACTTGGTGGCCTCATTTGATCACGTAATACATTATAATAATATAAGTTAAGCTCCTTTTTCTTCACAAGTGTGCAATTCAAACCTTGATAGATAATCTTGCTATATATTCAGGACCAGTAACTGAGTGTGTGTATGCTGTGTTGGTTGCTGTGGGCCTCAACCACTGATGTTGAGGTGGTCACTTGAGAGCTCTTCAGTAAGGAAAGAACTGAAATGGATGACATTTCTCCCCATTCTTCCTTGCTCATCCTTGATGTTTTATTGTCACTTCCAAATCAAAACAAGCAGAGAATCTCATCTGCTACAAGCATAGTTTAAGTTTTTTTTAGGACTAGAACTTATTCTGATTTTACTAGGCTTCTTTCTTGCTTATTCTCTACCCTGCATTCTTTATTTTCCAGATTTTGTTACTTGAGGATGGTTTTTTGTATCCCTTTTGCAAAACTGTATCCCAAGTCTTTTTCCCTTTGTGGTTCCATATTATTTGTATAATCATAATTAGCTGTGTTATAAAATGCTTGTGTGTTATTGCTAAGTTTGCTGTTTCAGTGTGCTTATGCCTGGGTTCAAGGCAAGCATACTGATTGCATCATGCTTAGTATACTTCTACTCAGAGAAGTCTCCTGCCTTGATACGCTTCCTGTTGGATGCGGGATGGAAACTTGGTTCCCTGTGCCTTGATTCTGAACCCACATTGTCAAGCTCTGAGGCTTGGTACTGCCCCAGAGCAAGAAGGTGGAGCATCACGCTGCTCCAGTCTTGTCTCATGGTTTTCTTGCAAAATCCACGTAGGTCTTTTACAGTTGCATAGCTGCAGACAGCTCCAGGATCTTCTGTTGCACGCTATAAGACATACTGCAAGCTGTCACAAAGCCAGCTAGTTAATATATAGGTAATGATTAATGGTTAACATAACATATGATTCTCATACCAGTACTTGACTGTCCTCTAAGAATATCAGTAGAATCAGGGGTTCTGCATCCATTCCTGATCTTAGTGGCTGTAGATTCTTGAAAGTAATATGTCCTTTGAACGCTTGGTGCCTAGTCATTATTTTTTGTAGCTACTTGCTCTATTTGCTGTGATTCCTTAACCTTTTTTTAATAAAGATTCCAAATTAGCCCCAGGTTGGTGTAGTTCTGGTGATATGGGTGAACACTACAAATATTTACCCTAAATTAGATAAATGAGAAATGCTGCACACTTATTTATCTACACAGAGCAGTTTTCTGGGAATTCCTACTGAAACAGATGCTGAGAAAAAATAACTTGTTTCCATATCTGGTGTCATAGATTGTAGAATCATTAGCTGCTAATTGACTCCACATGCACGTAGTTACTGCAATTCTAGGAGCAATATTCTCTTTCCTTTGGGGGGGCTTCTTCATACTCAGTTCCAGTCAGACAGGTCCCAGTGGCTACAACCCCATTTCTTACAGTGCCTTTCCAGTTTCTGTTAACGCACCGTCAGTAACGCCGCTTAGCTTCTGGGCAGTGACTGATAGATCTCTTCAGGCAATAGCAAAGCAAGTTGTGTATGTGCTGCTGTACAATTGCCTCTATGCCTCCTATATAACATCCTGGCCATCATTTCTCCTAAAGTCACACTTCTGTCCCACTTGAATGGTTGAAACTTAAGCCATCCTACACACTGACTGATCACAGAATCTGCTATGCTCTTAGTAGTTCCAGTAATTTTCTTTCTATGAAACTACTAATTTTTCGTAATTCTATCCACATTTTCATTCCCATACGACATTGTTAAATCTTAGGTAAATAGCATTCAAAGGTGTATTTATGTATATTTTTACTTCATGGGTTTTGACGGTTGCATATAATCTGCCCCAATTTTGATAACTTACTAGTCAAAGTTTCTACACCAATGATGTCCAGAATTCCAGTGGCAACTTCTGCACCCTCTAAAATGGTATCCCTAAACTCTCTTAGTATGTTGTACTCAATCATATGGAATCCATTTCTGGGTCAATGCTACAAATGTCCCTTTAATAAAAGGAGTATATCTGTCCTGCCTTGGAAAAGTCAAAGTAAATGCTTTGTTCACAGTAATATGCACTCTATTAAATTTACTGCCACTGAGCAGTGTATTCCCAAAATTGTGGGGAATCACCTGGAATCTTTGGTTTAAAGATTTAAACAACAGCAAGAACAAAACTCTGCGAACTAAACGTGTTTGACCTTTTTTTTTGTTGTTTGTTTCAGTTTCTCCTTTTGGCCTTCATACTTGGTTTAACCACCTCCGGTGTTTTCTGCTCATATTTCAGTTGGTGTGGTTGTTCAGGTTCCATCACTATTTTAGGTTATTTTGATTTTTAGATATAGAAATATCTAAATAGAAATAAAGTATCAGCGATAAATTTGTATGCTGCTTCAAGGCTCCATAATACATTCCCTTCAAATCAGGGACTTTTGTTAAAATCTTAAGATTATTTTTGACATCGTGGAATGTAAATGCTATTGTTTAGCCTTCACACTTCTGTCCCACAATTTTAAAGTAGTGGAGACATGTATCCAATGTTTTCATGGGCTTTGGTACAAAAGAGCTTTCCGTTGCTAACAGAGATAGGGTCTATTATCAACAAAACCAGGAATTTTGCTGTTCCCTTTTAACACAAACAAATATTCACAATTTTGAGCCCAACATAATTATTAATATACAATTTTAATAAAAATAAAAACATGTGAACTTCACGCAGACAAAGCCTAACAATTAATTCATGCTGCTTCTTTTAATAGCCTTTCCACTGGTGATGATTCTGGTGAGACTTATCATACGCCTGACTGTTAAACTTCAATAGCAACATTTAGAGCATAAAATTCTTGCTTTTTGCTAACCTTCCCATAGTCAAAATCGAAACTGGAACTACTTGCGCATTTTCCCATTCTGGAGTTTTACTTGATATATGTAAGATCCTGCTTTGTTTATAATTGGAGCTAGTCCATCCCATTTACAATTTAGGCTGTATACTTGCGTGGAAAATATGGAACATTATTTTCCATCCTCTTTGCCATCCTGCAGAGTAGTGGTTTGTCCTTGTTTGTTTATCCATGCATTGAGCATTCCTTCCCAGTCAAATTGCTATAACAACATTAATCTCTTTCCAGTGTTTAGACAGAGTCTCTATCTATTTTTCAGTTAAAACATCAGGCAGTCTTTTTTCTCCCAGACATGTGAACTTGCGAGAGGCTGTTTCCTCTTTTCCATGTTGTGAAGTGGCTAGGTCTTTAATACATTGCTTTGTATGATTTTATTTGTTTTGTTTTCAAAATGGGTGTTTCTTCAAATGGTAAGTCTACTGGGACCACCACAACCTTGGCAGGGGCATATGCTTGACTATTCCAATACTGTTGCTTCTTTATTTTGCCACTTGGTGTGCTTTTACCTGACCTGAGTATTTTTTTCCACTCTGCTTTTTTTTAACTATGCTCAGGATTTCCTTTCTGTGATTGATAGGCTAGCAGATTTGCTTCCATTCTGTGATTTTAGGTCACCTTTAGGTCATCTTTATTCCATGTTGGTAGCCAAATAGTTAAAGCTTGATATATCCGGTCTGAAACTATGTACAAAGCCAGATCATTTCCTACAGGTTCCTCTTTCAACATTGTTAGCAGAGCTTGTAGCTCTGCTGCTTGTGCAGGGCGAAGGCAGGCAGTTCTTTATTTTTCACAGAGGTTGCAGCGTTATCTAAAAGAAGATTTTCCATCCTTTTGATGAATACTGGACCCATCTGTGAACCACCCTGAAAATCCTGTGGCACGAAGTCAGCAACGGAGCTTTTATCTGGTGAGAGATACATAAGCAGGTAAAGGGCACTTAATGTTCTTTTCCAGTGGTTAAAAGCCATATAGCGCTGGGGATAAAATCTTGTCATCTTCTACAGAAAGCTCTTAGTTTATAAAAGCCAATGTCCGTCCAGCTAACCTAGGGTTTGATACGTATCCAGTTTGTACTTTTCCACTGATTATCTACTTCAGTGGAGTACGTGTGGTATGTACTGCTGCAAAACAGTCTCTAGTGATGTTCTCCCAAAGCTCGTTGCCTGTGCCAGTGCTAAACCTGGTTTTTAATATGGAATAGAGTTCTTTCCCAATGATCTTCAGACTCTCAAAGCAAAGGCTGTAACTTGCATACTATTTCTGTCTTCTTTAAGTTGCACAGTCCCAAGGTCTATGGGTAGTGGCCAGCTGAACATCAAACAGCTTACCAGAATCTGGGCTTCTGATGGCCAGGGTTTGAACTAGTGCAGTTTTGCTTCTTTCTATTCTTTTTCATTCTTGTTTGTGAGATTTCTTCACTAATTTAATTAGTGGCTTACTGATTTCTGCATATGTAAGGATATTCTCACAAAAATATAAGCAATTCCAAAAGTGAATCTAATACCATTATTACAGACCCTCATTGTCACTTCTACCCTTTAGTGACCCCAGTATCACCCTCCCTTCCTGACCTCAAACTATTTCTGAATATTTCTCTTCAGAGTGTACCGACCGGGTTTTGTTGTGATTAGCTTTAAAGCCTGTGTTTTGAGTAATGCTGATTATTTCTTGGGTATATTCCTGGACTTTCAGTTCAGTTTTTCCATGTACCAACACATTATCCACTTATGATATGACATAACCCATTTTGTTGGTAATTTCATTCACATTTGATACATTTGATCTGGAAGTCTTCAGGTACATGGATAAAATTATTACTTTCCCTCACAGGTAAATGCTTTTTCTTACCAGCTTGTCTCTCCTTGGAATTGCAAAGAAAGCACTGGCTAAGTTAAGAACAAAAGGTAGCGAGATATTCTTAGTGCTTCAAGAATTTCAGGCATCTTTCCATCACAAACAACCTGTGATGTGGCTACCTTATTTAAGTGTTAAAAATCCACTTTTAGGCTTTTTTCTTTGCTTTTAACCCTGGGAAAAAATGGGATGATAAAACTATAGGTCTCTGTACTAGGATCTTGTTTTCCAGTAAAGTTGTTGATGGTGGGTTGCATCCTTCCTCCCCTTCTTGACGATATTGATATTGGGTTTGGGGGAAGGAGGATCTGGACCTTCAATTCACACGCAACTTCTGTTTTTTTCATATTTTAACTTACAGACACAAAAAATTTGAGGAAATTCTGTTACCCAAATATCCACTGTTTTGCTTCCTCCGGATTCTTAATAACAAAGCATCAATGACCTGCAGGAATCACTCCACCCTCACCTCCTACTGGTCAGCCCCAATTCCACAAACATCCGTAGCAAAATCTGCAGCGAATCCACTTTGTTTCAGCAAGGCTGTGCCAGTAATTCCCTGCTGTTCATAAGGGGGATCCTCCCATCCCTACACTCTTGAACCTGGCAGCTATTTAACTGCAGGCAGGGACCTTGATACAGGTGCTTGAGCATCCTTTCATGCATATATTACAAGTTTTATAATTTTTCCACTTTATTGAGTTCCAACTGCAACAAATATGAATTGAAGAATATTTACGGACACTATGGTATCAATTAAAATCATAGCACTAGTGGTAGTTATTGTTCTTTCCCTCACCACCTGGCACTAATATTGTTATTGGCCATTTGCACTGGTTGTATTGTAATTTTACCACTAGACCAGGGGCAGGGAGACAGCAGAGTGCCCGTAGTCTTTACTATTGAGAGGGAGGGATGATGAAGGCTTCGCTGACAGCGACCTGTTAGGTTCTGTAGTTTTCATTCTTCCTCCTCATCTTTTTTTCATTAGCTTGACAGAAAAAGCAGTAGGGAATTTATGAATTCTATCCCATTTTCTCATATCAATGCCTCTTCTCAAATTTTACCATGTTGCTTTCTTGCAGTCCCATTGCTGTTCCCCCAGGTTTTAGGAGAAACACAATCAAGCAGGAGTAGCCAGAGCTGTGAGTTGTGTTTTTACCACTGTTTTGGTTGTAACTGCGTAACTGGGGCATAGAAGCCTCTTTTGCTCTCACATCAACATGAACTTTCAGGATAGTTGAATATTGTTTTATTCTGCATAGAGAAATATTAACAAATTCATCATATATAGTTGACAGTTGTGTCCTGGGTGACTCCAACTGATGCAAAAGGGCTCTCTGAGTGTGCAGAAATCCATCTACAGAAAAGTTTTCAGGACTAGTCTTCAAGTTAGTAAATGGTTCGGTGCAAAAATTATGAGGTAAACCTAGCAACAAGAAACTGAGGACCTACTCTTAACACCATTAGACTAGTGTTCTATACCCAGATCAAGAAAAAGATAAAATTCTGACTTTTTATCTTGATCTATATCAAAGTTGATGCATAACAGAGGGTTTTGGTAACATTTGCCATTATTTCTATTCATATTTTGCTGGTGTTGAAGATATATATATACATACATATTTCTTTTTTCTGTTGTTCATCTTTTTCCATATATATTCATATAAGTACACGTGAAGAAGAAAGGTGATTTTTATAGGTGAACAATGTCGTTACTATTTTCCTATTTCCTATCATGGTTTAACACTAAAGTGAGACTCAGCTGATATGGCATGACAATCAAGTCCTTATCTGTATCCATGTGATCTGTTGGGAGGACACCAGTTTAGTCAGTTTACCATTAACAGAATAAGCCACTACTATGCCAAGATGTTCCATGAATAACCTAGGCAGATATGTTCTCCTCCCTCATCGGCACCATACCGTGGAATCAGTTTTGGGTTTAGAACTTGGCCTTGTTCTGGTAACACCTGCTTGTAACTGCCAACTCAATGGACCTTTCCATGAACTAATTGCCAGCTATAAGTGATCACTGTCTTCTTTTGGATGTGGGATAACCCATCAGTGTATCTGTCCCAGACACCAGGGAAAATGTTACAGTGTCTTCTGCAAATGGCCCATGACATGGAATCACTACCAGATCATTTCCTCTAGTGGTTAGATAAAAGGCTTTGTTTGGATGCCATCAACTCTCAAGATACTCACCAGAGGTAGACTAAAACAGATCCATTTTCTAAATTCAGTTTTGCTTCATAGTATCAACTATAGAAGGAACCCCAGAGGATGCTCCCATCAAGGAATTACTGAAGTATTTCATAATCATACCTTGCCCCCAAGGGGAGCCTGTGGATATCTTAGGATCTCTAGTTTCTACTGCGACAACATTCCTAGTGTGCCAGGTGCAGAAACAGAACGCAAGGGATATAGGTCTTTCCTTACAGTAGTGGGGATCTCAGTTTGACCAAGTGCTCCAATGAGCTTAGGAGAGTTGCTTTCTTGAAAGTTGTTCCATGTTGACAAAATCACTTGCTCTCAGTGAATGGTGACATGGACTGCTCTGAACATTTTTTTCAGTCAGAATCAGTGAGCTGTTAATCATTTATTATTTGTTGCTGATTATAAGGTGAAATCAAGGAGTTACATTAAGTGTCGTGACTCTCACATAAGTTCATGTCATTGTGTGCAAGCAGAAGGTAAACTGGGCAGAGGTAGTGATTCAGGGTTGAGTCAGAAAGGAGGAACTCTAGAGTGCAAAGGGTGAGGTAATTGGAATCTGATCAGACATCACTGTGTCCCTTCAATTAGCTCTGACAGTGCTGGAACGCTATCCTAAGCCTTGTGGTTCAAGGGTCCCTTGGAACATCAATTTTTCTGTGGAGCCACCCACTGGTCCTCCTGGCTCTGACCTACAGCCTTCATCTCCCACTCTGTCTGGGAAGCAGACAAGAAATCATGTTGTGATTTCACAATCCATACAGTTTAGGGAAGAAGGCATTGGGGAAGACCCCTGAGGCGTGCTGATTAGTGAAATAGTTTGTATTGGTTCTTTCTGCTGTTTATTGGGCAGGAAGGACTTTGTTTACTAACATTACGGTATGAGTTTGGCCATACTTAGCACTTCTTACATTTCATGGATCATGTTGCTGTTTAATATGGTATGTCACTTTTATACAAAGTTTATGCTTAGAAATGAGTAAGAAATAAGCAAGAAAAAAGAGGAAATTTGGATTTGCAAGGCAGAATTGTAACAAGTTCAAGCTTCAGTGGGAAATGTATGGGAAGAGGTTGTTTTGCCCTTGATACAGCTAATATTTGGGAGTACAGCAAAAAAACTTATTGGAATCAGAATACATTTAACATCCTTATGATGTGCTTGCTTGTCAGAACTGGAGTGAGTTTCAACTGAAAAGAAAGAAAAGGGATAACCTATATCAAGAGCAATTCAGGTTAGACATCAGAAAAACTTCCTAACAGTTCAGATATTCTGAAATCTCCATCTTTGATTTTGGAAACTACAAATGGAGTGACAGAACTCAAACACCTGTCAAGAGTGCCAGATGGAATACCTGAGCTGGTCTGGAGAAAGGAGGATGGATGGGATGATCTTCTGAGGTCTCTTCTACTCCTCATTTTTGTGATTTGTAAGGGTTATGATGAACTGTAACTCTAGAATAGAGACTTGAATAAAATTTTGAAATTCATCATTAATAAGCAGATCCTGAATAACAGGTTTTTATTCTCGGACTTTCCTGGGTAATCTAGACATTTCATGAGTTTGTGGCAGGGAGTTTTAGATTAGATATTAGGAAGAATAACTTTACTGAAAGAGTAGTCAGGCTCTGGAAAAGCCTGCCCAGAGAGGTGGTGGAGTCACCATCCCTAGAAGTATTTAAGAAACATGTAGATGTGTCACTTCAGGGCATGCTCTAGTGACATGCTCTAGTGGCTGAGATTGCAGGTGTTTGTGTGTGTGTGTATGGTTGGATTCAGTGATCTCAGAGGTCTTTTCCAGCCATAACCATTCTGTGATTCTGTAACAAATTGTGTGAAACAGGATGCAAGTATTTATAAAATATATTTTTAAATAGTACTGTAGAAGGGAAAATATGTCAATATAAATAGCTTTGATTTCTGTATAGGATATAATAGAAATACTTTTATATATTTAATATGTAATTACTTGAGTTTGTAAACTCCTTCCCGTCCTCCTCAGGAGTTCAGCTGCCTGTGATCCAACACACAGCTATGGTAACCCTCTCTGAGACTTGTGAGGACATTGCTAAATTCTGAGCAAGAGCTCCAAAAGAGTTGATAGAGTGGACTTGTCCAAGCTAAGAGAGAGAAAATTGCAGACAGAGGTAAGACTCTTCTGATGGAGCTAGGCTCAAGTATTCAAGAGGAAAAACATCATCATGAAAAGGAGTAAGATCCTAAGGGAAAAGCAGGGATTTGGAAGACAGCAATTCAGTAACACTGGGGATCCATTCCAGGGGCAGTGGAAACCAGCCCTACCCTGCCTCAACAAGAACTTCCTGGCCAGCAAAGACTTTTTCTGTTTCTTATTTAGGGCACTGAGTTTAGCATTTCATATTTAGACACTTAGTTTGGTATTTCATTAATTCAAGTTATCTTTTTTCTGTAGTGACTAAGCACTAACTGAATACTTTTAAGTTGTGTATATTCAGCTTACAAAGGCTCTTTGTGCATGGCAAAAGCTGTCCAATCAAAGCGATTCAGTGAGGGGAGGATAAAAGTTCATTCAAGTTCCTTGATTGCAATGTTACCAGGCGTATCATTGGCTAGAAAAATTATCAGGGAAAAAAACTTGGATGTGTCTCAAATAATACGTGCTTTATTCAACTTCAATAGGTGTGCGAAACTGGACATGAGACCATGTTCCCAGTTGTCCTAACTTATGTTAGGGCTGAATGCAATTGAGGAATCAATACAGGATTCCTGGGACCCTCTCCCCTATTTCACCGAGCTGAGGCTTATTGGAAGATCCAACTCTCCACCTTCAAACTTAAAAAAATAGGCTTTGTCCTTTTCTCTGGTTATAAAATGTAAAGACTTTGAAGTGTTTGCCTCAGTTTCTTGTCTTGTTTGCTATTCGTATTGATAGGCTTAAAAAAGCTGTTCATTTTTATTGATATTGCTAAAAAAATTTTGTAGGTGTCATGCCATCATGCCATCATTTCACAATGTCTAGGTTGGAAGGGACCTTCAAGATCATCTAGTCCAACCATCAACCTAACTCTGATAAGAAAAAATATCACTAACCATGTCACTAAGCACTGTCTGCCCATCTTCTAAATAACTCCAGGGATGGTGCCTCAACCCCTTCCCTGGGGCAGCTTAATATCCCTTTCCATGTAAATGTTTTTTCTGATGTCCAACCTGAACCTCCCCTGGCGCAACTTGAGGCCATTTCCTCTTGTCCCATCGCCTGTGACTTTTCACTGAATTTCACTGAATTTTTTTTGGAGTTGGAAGGGACCATAGAGATCATCTAGTCCAACTCCCCGGCCAAAGCAG
>JAOQGL010000012.1:21443978-21463719 GCA_027564165.1 Gallinago nigripennis | reverse complement strand
CCTGGGGAACACCACTTGTTACAGACTTCCAGCTGGATTCTGTGCCCCTAATCACAACCCTCTGGGTCCTGTCTTTTGCCCAGTTTTCAATCCACCTCACTGTCCATTCATCTAACCCACATCTCCTAAGCTTACCTGTGAGGATGCTGTGGGAGATGGTGTCAAAAGTCTTGCTGAAGTCAAGGTAGACAACATCCACTACCCTCCCCTCATCTCTCCATCCAGTCATGCTGAAAGCTATCATAGTAAAAGCTATCAGGTTATCCAGAAATTTTTAATTTACTGTGTATTTTAAAATAAGGCAATCTGTTACTATTTAATCAAAGTAAATACTAGGTCCTCTTTTAGTAATACTGAAATGTTTAATATTTTGTAGATTTCGTGTTCATAAGGTGCAGCAATGTTATAGAAAATAAAGGAAATAAAACTATATCCCATGATGCTGACCAATGCCCAATTTTTCTGCTTTGATATACCAGCTTGCACTTGTACAATTATATCATACCACTATAATTTACAACAGCAAACAGCATTTTACAGTACAGAATAAAGCTGATGATTTTTTAACAAATGAGCTAAAATTAAAGTTCAATGGCAAGATGTACTTAGAATTTCAGTAAGTTTTGATAATGTCTATTAGGAACAGTTTTCTGACTGCATAATAATGATTTTACAGTAAAAGTAATTATTGCCCTATTTATCACAATGCCTTTTTTAAAATATAATTTGAGCTTTAAATAGAAAACGTTAAACAGGCAAATTTCTTATACCTTGTTTTCATCTAGCCTTTCTTACACGTGCTGATACTGATTCATTAAATAGTACACTTCTCTGGTTTTAATTTTATAGTATAGAAGTGCTTATACTAGAATGATTTTTTCCTGTACATTTAAATTTTTTCATAAACTGAATTTATAATCAGATAAAGTTGTAGTTTTGTGGCACCAGATGTACAATTGATAGCTTTTTCTTGACTTTCTTGCCTCTGTAGACATAGCGTCTTAGCCTTCTAATAGCACAGTTAGAACAAATGTCTCTTCTCACTCGCAGTTTCGCTACTCCAGTTGGTCGGATAAATTGCTGATGATACTAGGCACTCTCCTGGCAGTAGCCCATGGAAGCAGTCTACCTGTTGCCATGCTAATTTTTGGTGATATGACGGATAGCTTTGTTGATTTTGGAGGCAAAAATCCTAGAGGTAAGAATATATCGGCTATGAAAAGAGCAATGGCTCATATTTGGAGAACAGCTAGGGAGATCAAAGAATCTTGACATAAGATACTGATGTCAGAAACCCCAACTGGACACACACTGATGCAAACCAACAGCTCTTGTGTTTGCTGTAATAGAGATACACTTTGGGATTTTTTTGCTCCTAATTCCTAGTGTCTGCATTAGTAGACTTTATTTTTAGTTTTTTCAAATTATCTACTGCAAAGTACATTTGACAAATCACATTTAACGGTGGCTATGAAAAATGGAGAGAGGCTGGTTTTCCATCTCCTCAGCATGAGTTCCTGTTGATTGCCTTGCATCAAGTCTGGCAATTACAGTCCACGAGGCAAATCAGATCAGTAAGTACATCAAACAGAAAATTTGCTACCGAAAATAAAAGCATTTATTTTCTCCTGGCTCAATTTGTTGAATAGCCTCATTTGCTAAATCAGAAGTATAAAATCAAACAGAAAGGAGAGCTGGCATGCACTACTGGATACAAGAGGGAAGGGTGATACTGTCACTTTGGTTTCAACTCACAGACGGTGTTACGTAGTTCTCTAGATTTACACATTCGATGCTAAACTTGTGAACAGTTTTTTTGCCTGAAATATTATCTAATAAAATTTTATTAAACATTTTAATAAGGTCTTAGGTAATACAGAAAAAATAACGAATATGACTATCTTCTGTCCTACATCCATTTTTTCTCTTATTATGCTGCTATACAACAGGAACATGGGCATGCTGCCTTTATGAGAACAAATAATTTATGATTTGCTCCTTCCCAAGTACAATAAGTTGATCAGATCTTTATGATGCAAATGCAAAATGCTGCAGCTGTAGTCTTCTCAAAATATTTATCACTAAGTTCTCATGTGGGGGAGTAAAATTTTAAGGCAAGTACCAACATTATAGCCAATGTTTTCATAATGTATTAAGCTATCTATAGTTACTGTTTTGATGTCAATGTCTAGGCCCGTACTATTTTGACATTATACAAATGCCCTATGTTTTCAGGAAGAAAAAACCTCAAACCAAGCATTTAATGAATGCTCAGGAAAACTTTACATCAGTGTGATTTGAGATAGCAGTTTTGTAGTCAGTAGAGTTATATTAGTATAATCATTGCTTTTGAATAGGTAGATGCCTGAAATCATCCCTCTCCTCCTTTCATTAAAGTCAGCTTGATTCAAAAGGAGATATAGCAACTCACAATTTGCTTAACGGCATTGTTAAAAAACAGATTTGTTAACATTTGCTCTATTAAGAATATTTCCTCTTTTCTTCCTTTCTGCAGAAAATGTCACTTTAGATCTTGGCAAGCTGGAAGAAGATATGACAAGGTAATTAGAAAACGATATTTTCTTTTATAATGTGGGCACACATTTCTAGTCAAGCCATTCTTTTCTCACAGATGTTTTACATACTTTAAACAACATCAAAGCAATGGTTGTTTGAATAATGTATGTAACTAGCTTCTGCTACAAAGTTTCATAAAGAAAAGGGCAAATAAGCTGTCAATAGGTGTGTTTTGTCCATGGACTTGGTTTATGCATGATGTCTAAAGCTCACGTACATCTTCTTGTATCACTTCTTTTCTTCAGGTTGAAGTTTGTTCCTCATTAGGTATTCAAAACCATCTGAAATCTCAGGATTGCTGATGTGGTCTTCAGGGCAATTGTCTTTTCTGAAGAGAAGGAAGAAATAATAGAATGATAGAATGGTTACAGTTGGAAAGGACTTTAAAGATTATCTAGTTCCGACCTCCCTGCCCTGGGCAGGGACATCTCCCACCAGACCAGGTTGCTCCAAGCCCCATCCAGCCTGGCCTTGAACCCCTCCAGGGATGGGGCAGCCACAGCTTCTCTGGGCAACTTGTTCCAGTGTCTCACCACCCTCATAGTAAATAATTTCTTTCTAATATCTAATCTGAATCTACCCACTTTCAGTTTAAAACCATTCCTCCTCATCCTATCGCTATACCCCCTGATAAAGAGTCTCTCCCCACCTTTCCTTTAGGCCCCCTTTATGTACTGAAAGGCTGCTGTAAGTAATCCCTGGAGCATTCTCTCCTCTCCCTCTCCTCTCCTCTCCTTTCTCTTCTCCAGGCTGAACAACCACGACTCTCTCATGGCATCATTTCACTCCAGAGATGAGCCATTTGCTTTTTTATATTGAATTGCGTTATCATTTCTGATAACAGTGGACTTTAAACTCATAGATCATTTAGATTAAGTAGTTAAGTTTCTAATAAAAATCTATATTAAAAAAAATAATCTGTTTCCCCCAAAGAAAAAGTTCTTGGCCCTAAAATCAATGAGCAAGGGCTGCTTAGGAAAAGGCTGTTACTTCAAAATTAAGAACTCATATGTGATGAGAATGAACCGGCAGGGAGCTGGCCGTTATGTTTTATAAGAGGTTATGGACACAGAGAGTTTCTTGCTCCTGCAACATTTTTGTCAATTAGTCTCTGACATGAATGCAAGTAATGCATACACAACTTCAGTGGAATATACTTTTGCCTAGTTATTTGAAAGCAAAATTGAAGGCAAAATTGCAGAACAAAATAATTTGTGCATGGGTGAAGTTAAACAGGTTTAAAATCAACATATTTTCCTTTTTTTTTTTTTCCTAGTTAAGCATATTTAACCTGTATTTTAAGAGCAGGATGTACTAGAATTACACAAAGTATTACTGGCTCTTACGGCATGAGTAGTGCGTAAATCAACATGTCATTTTTAAGTCTTCTAGAGCAACAGCCAATCAGAACTCTTTTTGATTAAAGGTTTGGGATTCATTTAATCCCTGAACTCCTATCATGTCATCTCAACTAAAATCTATAGGAATCCTCCCATTATTTTATTGTCTAAAAGTCACTAGTGCTTGAAGAACAAAGAGTACAGGAAAGCAAACAAGCTGACACAAAGGAAGTGTAAATGTGAATTTAGATCTACAGGAACATCCAAATGTTGAGAGTTGCCTGTTCTCAGGACTCTAAGAGATAGTCTGTTTGAGGCAGATCTGTTATGAACATCGTGCCTGCTACCTTGTCTTTTAGACATTAACTTTGAAAGTACAAGCACGAGTAAAAAGCAGCCTGAGTTTCTCTTTAGAAACAAATTGTTGAATGAAAGTGCAAGTACTGATTAACAGCACAGGACCAGGTTTTCTTTTCTCAAGTTTCTGGTTAGAGCCTTGAGTTAGTGTGTTCTCTGGTCTGAAGAAGATGCTGTTGGTACCCACCCTCTGTTTCTCTAAGAACACCTGCCAGCAGGTCAAATAATGAAAACTGTTTACAAGGACAAAGTTCTCACACAGGTGTGCTCAAGTACTGAACCATTCGTGTGGACCTGGTTGTGTTTGTTACTCAAACAACAGTTTGTCTAAAACCCAACTATTTCTCAGGACAAAAAGAGACATTATTTTACAGAGCAGCGAGCATTTACTCTGTTAAGTTTCAGCAGCGAATTTATAGAATATATTTCATCAGCATGGGATCTGGCAGAGAGATCAATCCCTTTTGATACAATTTGTCATGAAACAAAGTCCAAGCATAAAATATACTCTGAAGTGATATAACATCATAAAGTAATTGTCTAAAGTAATTGCGACTGAGTTTTGAAGCAGTGCCCTTGGTTTTAGTTTGGTAGTTTCTGTATAGAGTTTTAATGGAGATGAAGATGATGGAGGTCAGTATTCAACTACTGAGCATTCAGTTAGGCATTAACCCATTTTTATTAAACAGTTTAGATAAAGTTCATTTCATAATGTCTATAGTTCCAAAGTCTGCCATACTAAACTGATGGTATCTTAGGCACAAGAAAAAGGCTGGATTAAAATTTGAAAAGTTTAATCTCTAAAGCCATTATCTGCTTTTTTGGAGCAAAGCATTTGCACACAGATTTCTGCAATTTGCTCCTGCCAAGCCTGATGATACAGTTCTAAAGAATAAGTATGCATCATTTACTGCATGTGAGTGAAAGTCTTAAGAGGTTTAAAGCTTTTTTCTAATTATTTACTTTTACATGGATGCGGTAATCTTACAATTACATGAAAGATACACCACAAATATCTAGCCATTGTTTTTGCTGATGTTTATGATCAAGAACAGACTGAGTTAAGTTACGTTTTTCTGGTTTAGTTCTGGTGTAAGTTTGCCTGTAACTGCTTCTGATGTCAATTCTTAATCAAATACAAATCTGATTTGATTCTGTTTGGATAGTTTAAAACTGTGGCTCAAATTCTTTTCCATTTTGAGAAATACAGTGATTCAAAAACTCCTTGGTTTGGATTTGACACCCTGTTCAAGGCACAAACTGAATTAATTTAAAAGTAAAATATCAGCTATGAATAAAATAAAGAGCAAAGGAATTTTTGATCTAATGGCATTTGCTTGCAATAGATGTAATGCTGTATTCTCAAATTGGTACATATTTATAGCATGCATGCATATATATTTATATAGATAAGGATGTTATATGATGTGTATGTGTGTATATAGGTACATATGATTAGGTCTGTCTATATGTGTTAAAACAAAAATGTTATGAAGTTTTGGGGAATTCCTCATTTAAATGAAAATCTAAAATATAGTTCTTGAATATTCTTATGAGAAAATATATACTATATTGACAAAAAGAAAAGGTAATTCCTGTCTAACAATAGCTTAGATCAGTTTATTGAATATCTAAAAACCGATGATAAATACTAATCATAAAAACTTGCGGAATTTTACAGAGAATTATAAACTGTAGTAGAAGCATATAAACTCTATTTCAGGTCTGAAACCGAAGAAGTAAGCATCCAGCTAAATACAGACTAGTGAGGCAATGAAAAGTAACGTCAGAGATTCCTGCCTTTTTTGTTTCTTTCAGATATGCGTACTACTATTCTGGAATAGCAGCTGCTGTTCTTCTTGCTGCTTACATCCAAACTTCATTTTGGACCCTAGCAGCAGGCCGGCAAATAAAAAAAATTAGAGAAAATTTTTTTCATGCGATTATGAGACAGGAAATTGGATGGTTTGATGTAAATGATGTGGGAGAACTTAACACTCGTCTTCTAGAGTAAGTATACTATACCTTTCCCTATGTTATTTTGTCTTATGAAGCATATATGAGTTACTAATATTTTTATTTTTAAATTGAGTTATTTCATTGTGAAATTAAACTTCATTCTGAAATTAAATTTAATTATTTTATGGTGAAATGAAGTTTTCAAGTTTTTCAAATTGAACTTAGGGTAGTTATGACACTGGACTGTCCCAGGAATACCAGAAAAGCATTTAGATAAGTTCCCTTGAACTCTAAGGATGACTACAGCCCAGCCCATGAGATTACACGCCCCCCCCCGCCTCCCGAAAATAAATCAGTTCATTTCTGTGCGTGGAGACTGAACAAAGGTGCCAACTGACCCTAGCAGTGGGAACAGCTTTAATTCCATGACAAGCTATTGTTTTCTCTTTGCCTACATGAAAGGTTTTGGTTTTTCTTCCCAGATATCCCATAGTTTCCAAACAGATCAAAAATTTGAAAATAAGAAACTTTGCACTGTAGACAGAATTTCAACCTTTTCAGACAAAAATGGCTTTATAGCAGTACATTTTCACAAGAAATACAAAATTTTCCTTGACCTATTTGGTACCCTATCTTGAAGCAAATTGTTTTTGGGAAGTAATTGAATAATAAAGATCGTCCTCTACGCAGATGCCCATGTAGTGAACTTGAAAAGTTTTCTTATTCTTTTTACATTTTCCTTCCTGTCTGGATGTAATTTGTTTTTCAGTGATGTCTCCAAGATTAATGAAGGAATAGGTGACAAAATTGGATTGCTTGTTCAAGCAGTATCGACATTTGTAGCAGGATTCGTTGTTGGTCTCACAAGAGGATGGAAATTAACCCTTGTAATACTAGCAGTCAGTCCTGTACTGGGACTTTCAGCAGCCCTCTGGGCAAAGGTCAGTTAACATACATTCATTGTCAGGTTTTATATTAATGAGAGATAATGAAATAAATCTACATCTCTGTAATTCTTACTGTTAGAACGTATTGCTTAGAATCGCTTTAGACAACATCTATGTATGTAAGCTCTTAGATGAACTGTATATAAATACCCTCATGTAATTTGAATATTATAATTCCGGTAAATTGGACAGAATTGTTTGATTTGAAGCTGTTTCTGCCAAAATAACATATTTTTATATAGAAAAAAAAAGTAAGATATATGCGTAGAATCCACATCTGTAACTGTTAAACTTCACCCACATGAGTACTTGCTCTGTTGAAAGAAATAATTGTACCTCCTGAAAAATAAGGGAAAAAATTAGACCAAGCCTTTGTCTCAAACAAAGTTTCTCTTCAGGGTTCTTAACAGCTTTGGTAAAAAATTTCAGACAGATGTAGGTGAGAGAAGGTGAGAGATTAGATTAGTCATCTAATCTCCTGCAATGGGTGAAAGCAGAGTGGAAAATCCAGCCCCTAGTTGTTGAGAATGCGCAATGTTGAATTATTTGATTGAATTCATAAGGTGATTTTGATATTGAACATTCTGCACTCATACATAGTATAATCAAAAGGCTTCATACTGGATGAAAGTAACTGTGATAAAAGCCATTACGACGTTCTTTAGCTTGTTCTGATTTTTTTTCAAGTCAAAATATTTGGTCCTGTATTAGGTTCTCTCTGCTTTCACTGACAAAGAACAAGCTGCATATGCAAAAGCGGGTGCTGTTGCAGAGGAAGTTCTGGGAGCAGTCCGTACTGTAATAGCTTTTGGAGGACAAGAAAAAGAAATTGAAAGGTAAGAACAATGATTGCTTTCATCAGCTGATTTTGAAGTACTTGCTGTAGATGGTTTTTTTCTTCTATCTTTGCTGTTTAAAATCTGTCAAAACAAGTAAGTATTGTGCTTCCTGCATTTTTAGGTAATGGGAAATTGTCTGTCACAGGCTAGTTTCACTACATGTTGAAAGATAATTAGTTATTTTTCTAGAAAATGACAAAATAATTGGAGATATACTGTCTCTACTCTAGAAAGTGTACAAACTACTGTAAACATCACACAGTGAGAGCTTGAGAGCTTTAGACCAAAAAAAAGGCCTTACCATGAGAAGAGATGATGGTATCCTCGGTAATCTGATCACTGAGTAGTTGTTGTGAAGGTACTAATAAACAATATCTCTATTTTCACTATACTATAAAACAATATTCTTGTGATATATTTAAACCTTTTATCTTAAGCTAACAACAATAATCTCAAAACCTGTCATGAATGGTTCATGACCAAAGTTCACTGACCCGTGGGTTATTTAGGGAACTTGAAAGGCAGTCCCTCAACTGCAATGCCTTTTTTTTCTGTATAACAGGTGGAGCGATGTTGACCTTTTTAGTTACCTGAAATTCTCTGTGCCCGACTGCCAGGTTTACCTTTGTACAGTCTTAGGGTTATATATTTTATATATCTTGTACTTTGTGAGTGTTCTTTTTCTAACTCATCCATCAGAGTGTTGTGGTGCTGTGTGCGATGGTGCACACTGGAATCTATTTTAAACTTCTATCTTTCTTCCAGATACCATAAAAATCTAGAAGATGCAAAAAAGACTGGAATAAAAAAGGCCATTACATCTAATATTTCTATGGGTGCTGCTTTCTTACTGATATATGCATCTTATGCACTGGCCTTCTGGTACGGAACTACTTTGGTTATAGCTGAGGAGTACACTATTGGCAAGGTTCTTACAGTAAGTATTAATGAATCAATTTCCAATAATAGTGAGAAATACTATTAAGAAATACAGGAAATACATTAAAGTGGATTTTTGGAATTTATTTGAGTTTAATAAGAATTATGTGCCAAGACTGGCAAAATAACATCCCTTCTTCTTAACAAAAAAATTCTCACCACAAGAGTCTACACATTGTTTCTATAGAATCTCAAAATCTACATCGAGCCAAATAAAACATGTATTATTTTACACTGTTTCTACATCTTTTCTGACTTCCATAAGATCAGACTGATATAAAAACAGTTCAATCAATCAAAACCTGAAGTACCATATCCTTCATAGTTGCTATTTCTTTTCAGACTTGTGGGTCCCAATGTATCTTCAGAATGCAGAGGCAATTGGGGTTTTTTTTAGCTGTTGTGTGGTCTAAGTAGATCATATTATTGATACGTTTTTAGATATCAAGGGGAGAAAAAATATACTTTTGATTAGGAAATATGTCACCAAGTAACCAAAGAAAGAAAACCGTAACTCATAAGTCAAAATTTAAATTCTTCTGTTGACGTGACAACCATTGCAGTTTCATATGAGATATCAAACGAATATAGTAAGAATAACTTTGTTAACCATGATGAAACCTATCCAGGAGATACTATATATATATTTATATCTTTTTTTTTAAACTACCTCTTTTATTTATGAATCACTCGAGTTTGTGAAAAATGGTTCTTTTGTACTTGCCTAATTTTTTTTAAAGACAGGCTGGCATATAGAAGGTCTCAGTGAGGTTGATGCCTTTGTGTGAGATTGTTTTTCAGTTTGAAGTATTTACAGTTTCTGTTGTCTATGTTGTAGTTCACTCAAATGATGTTTTTATAACATGAAAGGGAGGGTCTTGCCTTATTAGGCATCGTGTCTGTGAATGGCCAGTGCTGGAGAAAAGTTGATGGGTGTAATGGGCCTTTGCTCTGACGTATTATGGCTCTTATTATGATCTCTGTTTGAGCAGTGAGTTTTTATTATTTTTGTTTTGATACTAGTTGAAAGCAATAAACTGTGCTTCCTTGAGAAAATAATGTATTTTTTCTTTTTCTCTTTTATTCTTGTTTGCTCAGTCTCATTCATTCCAGCAGAAGTACCCTTTATTACTCTGTGATGCAGAAGTTGCATTTGTATACTTCTATTTCCCTGTCACTTTGAAAGCAGAATGATAGTGCTTTGCATATCTTTGTTCTGTTTGAAGACATGCAATATACTTTCTGGTCTTTGGAACATCTTTCGCCAAAGAATTAGTGCAATAAAACCTTAGATATCAAGTGTAATTACACATTTTTTAGCATTGATTTGGCAGGTCTCGGTCATTTTTCATGTCTTAACAATGTGTTTGCAACAGTCACATTGTGCAGGAACTCAGTTCTCAGCTGAATCTTAAAAAGCCCTTTTCTTAATATTATTCTCTGTTCAAGAGAGAGACAGTAATTTTTTTCTATAATTCTAGATTCCTTAAACTTCTGTTAACAGGCTTGGAGACTCCTGACCCAAAGATATCTAATGTAAATACATAAATGTAATTCTCTGCTTCTATAAGAATTGATATAAGTCACCACAAACATTTCTTTCAGGTCTTTTTCTCTGTATTGATTGGAGCTTTCAGTATTGGACAGACTGCTCCAAGCATAGAGGCGTTTGCAAGTGCAAGAGGAGCTGCCTATGCAATCTTTAATATCATAGACAATGTGAGTATCTTTCTCTCACTCTCATTTCAAAAGTGAGAGACCCTTCTTTTTAAAGTACAAGCACGATTTATGCACATGAAATTAGTAAGAGTAAGTAACAGTGTGTAAAAAAAACCAGAAATATAAACAAAAAAGCAGGTAGAATGTCTAATTATTAGTCAGTATCTTTCTGTCTTCTATAGTTATCAGTTCTTGCCTCAAAGGCAAAAGTACTGGATCTCTGAATCACTTGGTGTTGGAGGTATCCTCTAATGTTTGTATCATGAAGGGCATATCTATGGTGCTATATAGATACATGATTACAGCCGATGTAGGTATTGGAGCAGAGGTTTCAAGGTTACAGTGGCAACCCAATAGCGGGAGTTCTGGCAAATCAGTGAAACACAACCTGGTGATCTGGATATGTGCTATGCCAAGAGAGTCTGAAATTAGGGAAGCTGTTCTTTTACTAGCTAACGAAGCTCTATGAAATGCAATTACACGTTTCGGATAACTGTTAAGACATGCTTTGAGTTCTAGACCCACCCTGGAGAGAAACAAAACCAGTGATGATTAAGAACTCTGTTTCTGCTTTGTGATCAGTGGATTGGTTCTTCTCACATGAATCATTTCAGCAGAAAAGGCAAAGCTATAAATGAAAAAAATATAAACAGTTTATTAGAGATTATATGCTCAGGTTAATCATCACAGTTTTAAAGACAACATACTAAATTCACACAAAAGCTTAAATGGAGAAATTATTGAAGTATTCTTGCATGAGCAGATCATCAGTGTAGTAATGAGACTGCAAAGCATCATGCAATTTACATGTTTCATAAATCTCACCTAAATTACTTTGCAATTACATTTAACATCTCTTCAGAGCAATGGTGTACTCCAGGACCCCTTTATGAAAAAAAATCATAAGGAAATAAGCTGGGGGTTTTTGTTTTGTTTTGTTTTATTTGCACAGGAACCTCAAATTGACAGTTATTCAGAAACAGGTTACAAACCAGACCACATTAAAGGGGACTTGGAATTCCAAAATGTCTATTTCAACTATCCGTCCAGACCAGATATTGAGGTACTGTAAATTAAACTTTATACATATTACAGTTAAACATGTGGATCATTTGTTAGGAAAAAAAAAAAAAGCCAAAAGTTGAAAAGTGAAAAGATAACAATTCAAAGTAGTTTCTCTAATTTATATGAAACTATCTTCCCATCACAGTGATTTTAGCTAGAATTATTTAAACCTGATAAATATTCTGAATATTTTTCTAAATATTCAGGCTAAAGCTACACTCAGTGTGGCTATGCAATAAAACGTAAAGATTTATTGCTATCAGAATCTTAATTTATGCATCTAACTCGTGTTTGTGTAATAATAATGAGATAGCGGGTTTCAAAAGTACTTGCAATGCAGCTCTGTTAAGATTGTATCTAAACCAGTTAAAGCAGATCCACTAAGGACTTGTTATATATGCAAAAAAGTGCAGTTACATGGCACCAAAGAGCTACATTTATCATTAGCAAGGGTCCCAAGAAAGGCAAAACTTTGTCTTTTCAATGGTTGTGAAATGCTGTATTTTATGCTAACTAGTACAAAAAGGTCGTATATCATGCAGTGAAATGTCACCGTTGTAAAGAAGTCTCAACAGCAATTCCAATCAAAAGAGGAAAAATTAAGGGTACTTAATGTACCCTTAGATTCCTTAAACTTCTGTTAACATCACGTGTTACTGAAATGACGTTTCCTCCAAAACAATGTAGAACATATTCTGTCACTTTTAACTGTGACTTTTACCTGTACAATAGTTTTCCTGTAGCTTGCATGGTGCATTAAAGAAAAAAGTGAGGCAACATAAAACAGAAATATTGCATCACATTGTTTCTATATTATATTTTTGTTATGGGTAGTAATCATATTACTGTCATTTTGTTGTATGAAGTGGTTCATGATATGGGCAATTGTGAAGTGTGTTCTATAATACAATATTGATACTGGACCAGTTGTGATGTAAGTATGAAGAAAATTAAGCTGAAGTAATTAGTTACCCAAAAATTAAACTCACATGTTTATAAATTTTATTTTGTATCAGATTCTGCTATACATACAAAAGACATTTTATTGTAGTCTTCAGAGTTTCTTCAAATCTACACTGACATTTTTATGTACTGTTATGGTTTTGGTCACCTTTCTTACAATTGCAGATATTGAAGGGCTTGAATCTCAAGATTAGTAGTGGCCAGACAGTGGCCCTGGTTGGTGGCAGCGGCTGTGGGAAAAGTACAACTGTTCAGCTCATCCAGAGATTTTATGATCCCAGGGAAGGCACGGTAAGATACCTCAAGTGAGAGGACTGCTCTGTGCGTCCCAGGTGTTGCAAGTCTTGTTCTGCCCTCACTGCCCTTGTTCCAATGACAGGGTAAATTCTCCCCTAAAAAGGCTTGGGGGAGACCCAGGGAGAGATGTTCCTTGACCAAAACACTTAGTGAACAGTTTTTGTCTGCTTCCTTTTGTTTAGGTGACCATTGATGGGCAGGATATTAAGACCTTAAACGTAAGATATCTGCGGGAGATTATTGGTGTGGTGAATCAGGAGCCCGTGCTCTTTGCTACCACCATTGCAGAAAATATTCGTTACGGCCGTGAGGACGTCACCATGGAAGAGATTGAAAAAGCTACCAAGGAAGCAAATGCCTATGACTTCATCATGAAGCTACCCCACGTAAGCAAACCAGCTGTCCTGCTGAAAATATTAATTCCATGGCCTCTTGTGCCAAATAGTTCTTTAGAATGGATTCTTGTAAAGAGAGAAAGCTGTTTTCCAGAGCTGTGGGATATGCAGAGAATATGCAGAGCTTCCTCAAAACTTTTGAGAATAATGTTAATTTTAAGTCTTTAGGTCATGACTTGATGAGCATTTGAAGAACTATTAGAATTCCAGGGCCACAAACAATGAGGCAGCTCTGTCCAAGCGGGTGTTTGTCCTGCAGTGTTGTAGAGGCAGGAGAAGGTGCCCCCGGGGTTCCTAAGACTGATGTGCCTTTTCTTTGCACGGCCTTTCTTTGGTGAAAGGACTGTGCCGCAGAATGTTCTGGAAACACGTGTGGTTGTCTTGTAGAAGTTTGAAACCGTGGTTGGAGAAAGAGGGGCACAGCTGAGTGGAGGCCAGAAGCAAAGAATAGCCATTGCCCGAGCTCTGGTTCGCAATCCTAAAATTCTTCTGCTTGATGAGGCAACGTCAGCTTTGGATACTGAGAGTGAATCGGTCGTGCAGGCAGCACTGGACAAGGTCAGTAGTGTTCTGAAATGAAGCAGGTAAGCAGCAGCCTAACACTTTTTTCCCGATGTTTGTTGAAAGAGTTCCAAGAAATAGAGACCCTTAAAACACACCAAAAAACTGGTTTTGCCATATATTCTCTGTGCAGAGAATTTTTGAGATCCTGCAGGTATTACAGAGAGGAATCTCTGTGATTTCAAGTGAGAAGATGGAATTATATTTTCTGCATTATTAAGCTTCAAACAGCAAGCTGTGACATTTGATACATTATGTGTGATAGGCTTATAAGTATCTAAAGATAGGTAGGTAGTTAAAATGTATTTCACATGAAATTATGGAGAACTTTCTTTTCATTGAAGCTACTTGAGTTGGCAATGACTTAAAGCTTAAAACACTGAAATTCTTTAAATGTTAGTCTTTAAATGAACAACTATGAGCTTAAATATAAAAACTCAGCATTATTAAAATTTTAAGATTTGTAATATCATAACATGCTAAAATTTTAAATATTGACAATTATTTTAGATATCCGTGATCCAAAATTGATGGTTTTATGGGCCATAGTAAAAGACTCTAATATTAAATTTTTTCATGCTAAAGACTCTATTGATGTTTTAAGGAACTCATTGAAATCACTTTTTAATTTTTTTTTCTGAAAGTTATATTTTTCTGTGAACAATTTTAATGTTTCTCTTAGGTCTTAACTCTAATATGAAGATGAACAAATTTTGAATACACTTAGAAATACTCATATTAAATATTGGTATTTCTAGGCAAGGGAAGGACGCACAACGGTTGTGGTAGCTCATCGACTGTCAACAGTCCGAAATGCAGATCTTATAGCTGTGTTTGAAGGTGGAGTTATCACAGAACAAGGGAATCATTCCAAATTGCTTGAGACAAAGGGAATCTACTACAAACTCGTTAACATGCAGGTACTCTTTTCTCGCTAGCTGTTGCCTCATTGTCTTTTTTGTATTCCATGCCCAAGGTTACTGAATGCTCTCAGAAGTATGGGGAATTCTGCAGCTTATTTTGTTAACACCAAAAAAAATTATGAACTTCGAAAGTAGAGCAGTAATTTGACAGAGAAGACCACTTGTTTTGACACCGGACCTATTTAAACCCAGGATAATACATTTTTAATCATCTAAGGATTTAAGCTTAAAAGATTATTCTATGTTTTCCTTTCATGCAATTTATGTAGAGCAGCTGACTACAGTAGTTTTCTATTCCATTCCTTGTTCTTAGCCTATGATAAAAGGTAAAAGACAGTAGCTGATACGGGAGGAATAGAGCATGCATATTTTAAGCTGTTTAATTATAACACTTCATACTGAATTTCTTTGTGAAGAAAAAAATGTGGAGGAATAGGGGAAAAAGTAAAATAATCCAGCTATGCTGAATGCAAAAATATGTACACTTTTAAACTCCTTGGCTCCTTGGAGTTGATAAAGGATGTGATGTTGGGTCTCTTCAAAGTAGGTGTTCCCTCAGTCCAGGTCTCCAAAGCACAGCTCAAGGGGCAAATATATAGCCAGAAATAAAGAGATTGGGAATTAATATAAATATCAGAAATGTGTTAATTATGAAGTGAATAACAGAATACTTTGATACATTTCAACATCCCAGGCGATAGTTTTGTTATAGCTGAGCTTCACTGTAGCCTTGTGTCACTAGTGTTTTACTGCATAACCACCATACCCATTGAAGGAAGTGAAACCAGTATGTAAGGCTGGAAAGAGTAAAACAGGCCAATTAAAATTCAGAAAATAACTACAAGTATGCATTTGGTCACCTTAGATTCAAAGTAACTTTGTATTCAAACAAATGTGATAATGGAAAAAATGGAAATATAAAATGGAAAGAAAATAAAAAAGAATGCAAAATTAAAAAAAATGAAAAGGAAGCAAAAAGAACGTTCTTCTGATTAGAGGTACCAAAAGCAGTGAGAAATAAAAACTTTCTGGAAGAAAGAATATACAAGTTGAAAACAACTTTAAATCCATTACTGTTAAATACCTCCATGGTGGGTACACATTTATTTATTCTGTCAAAGAAACTGGCAAAACAACCCCAAAAGTAGGACTCTGTACCAGAGTGTTCAAATTTTTCAGTTAGAATCTCTTTTTGACCTCTTCCACCCTGAACTTCATTATTACATTTTAAGTCAAGAATTTTTACATGTTCTGCAGTAAAGAAGGGTAATTTTTTTCTCACTTCATGAATAAACAGTGTATCCACTGAGAACTCATTCAAAAAATTCCCAAGATGGGTGCAAATGGTTTACACTCAATTTAAAACTCTTTTAGGAGTTAATTCATAAAAAAAAGAGCAGCTACTTCCACTCCCCTCCCCTCCACTTAGTTCAAGTATTTCCTTGAGAGGTAGGGTACTCTTATATATGAATCAAGCTCTGAGGATAGGCATCTACTCAAGTATAATGTAGGTTTTCATATCTGCTATAAAGCATTATGTATTGTTTTCTCCATATCTCTTTCTACTGAAACAATCAAAGTTAGTTTTACTTTGATTACCTAATAATTTTTAAAAGTTCAAAGTAATGTAAGTATAGTTAGTCTTAGCATCATGTTCTTTCTTCTATTAGGCAATAGAAGCTGAAGATCCATCATCAGAAAAATATGAGAATGTACGTAGTGTCAAAAAAAGTGAATCTGAACCAGAATTTGAAGAATCCTTAACAAAGGGATTGAGAAGACGATCAACTCGGAGAAGCATGAAAAAGCCAGGAGCTCAAAATGGAGATCCTGATGAGAAAACGAGTTCACCTGTAAGTGTCTTCGTAACACTGCTTGTGAACTTTGATTCAACAAAGTACGTTGAAATTAAATTCATTATCCTGCTCTAAAAAGGTACAAGAAGAAGGAGGCATTTGGTAGGGGTGAAAAAAACCATGAGATCTTTATAATTCTAAATAGCCTATGATTAATAATATCCATAACTTGTTTTGTTATTCTCACCACTACAAGAAGGAGTTTATTCTTGAAAATCAATTTGCTATAAAAGAAATATACTTACATATATTTGTACACCATACAGACATAGTCTATACAGGTTAAACATTCATTTTTGGATCAGAAACAGAACATTTGGTCCAATATAAACTCTTAGAGGAAACTTTACAGAAAAAATCATACAACAAATATAATTGCATTCATATTTCCAACAAATATTTTGCCATTATAAATTGCTTAATGAACAATTAGTTTAATTAATCTAGTCCAGGATTACACTCAACAATGTGCCCAGAATGAGTAATGTTAACTAATGCCAAGAGAATTCATCATTGAAAAAGATAGAAATAAACTAAAATATGACGACAAGAGCTGTAGATCTGTTCTAACAGCTCTTTTTTCCTTGTTTTTAAATAACAAAAAGAAATGTACAATCTTTTCTTTTTCTGTGTTATTAAAATATACATTTTAAATTACCCTGAGTAGATTCTGGGAGTAGGAAATTGACTATTAATCCCTCTTTTCTCCATATTTCTCCAAATACATACATATTTATCCTAATAGAATTCTAATTTCTTAGGATGAAGAATTACCTCCGGCTTCATTTATGAAAATTATGAAGTTGAACAAAACGGAATGGCCATACTTTGTAGCTGGAATTTTATGTGCAACTATCAATGGAGGCTTACAACCTGCATTTGCAGTCATATTTTCAGAAATTATAGGGGTAAGTTTGAATAAAATATGCAAAAAAAATTATAAAGCCCACAAAATTTATCTTTAATAAAATCAGGTCTTAAACAATCACGGCATAATGAAGCTGAGGAGTGAAGCAGTATTACAAAGGATGAAGCAGTATTACCAAAATAGGAAAAATTATATGCAATTTATAAAATCCTAAAAATTTTGCTACAACCTGAAATTTGCTTGTTACACCTATACTCACATGTTACATATGCTTAATTTTATATGAATGTAAATGACTACCAAACATAGTTATTGAGAAATATAAGAGAATTTTAGATTATTAGTTGATTTTTAAAAATGTTGTTTTAAAAATTATTTTATAGATTTTTTCAGAAACTGATGTCAACATTTTAAGAAAACAAAGCAACATGTATTCACTGCTGTTTTTAGGACTTGGGATCATTTCCTTTTTTACTTTCTTTTTTCAGGTATGTTTTATTATTTTAGCTTTATTATAATTGTTCATCATGTTTTAGAAACTAGATCTGAAATTTACTAAAAATTTTTATCTTCTTAATACATATCTCCAACTTAAACTAGAATTTATGTTTCTAGATGTGCCTTGTGCTATACTGAATCTTTTTTGACATAGAGCTTCTCATGTGTTAGAGACCTTCCAATCTATTCTATGACCTCAGAGCTTCAGAACTTCCCTTCTTCTTCAGCAGGCAAATAACTCTCAACATGAAACTTTTGATTCTCTTACCCTTTTTTCTGTTGCCACCTAAAAATCAATGCCTCCAGCCTTTCACTGTACCACTCCCTTCCTGTTTGAATCTGTTAGTGGTTGCAAATTTATCAATCTCCTGCCTGACCTCTCCATTTTTTCACTCCCCTAACCCCGTCCCCATTCAAGTCTTATCTCATTGCTTTGTGCAATCAGGACTGCAATATTTTGTACTTTGACATTGTAGAGACAATGTATCTAAAATATTTATTGAATAAACACAAGAAGTGTAATAGTATGCTAAGCATTGTACCTCTTCTCAAATAGGGTTTCACATTTGGCAAAGCTGGAGAAATTCTTACAATGAGGCTTCGATTCATGGCATTTAAAGCAATGCTTAGACAGGTAAAGATAATAACTTTTTTTACTTCCAGAGTTTTAAAAATAATTGTATAGATATCATAAAATACCCATATTCTACATTATTCTATCATATTATGACTTGTCTGCAGAGAAGATTCTTTACATCGTTTTGGTTAGTTACATGTTGTTAAGCAAAGTATCCTTAGAAGGAGAGTCTTAAATCAATACAAATACAATTGTTTTTTATGCAGCCCTTGCAAGGGCTTGGATTTACAGCCAAGTTACTACGGCCTGACGAGTCGATGGGCACTAGCAGTGCCCCATTAGGTGTTCATTGCTCTGCTTTGCTTTCTCTCTGTGCTTTATATGAAATGTCCAAAAACTGGTCCTAAGAAAAATGTTTCCTGTTGCAGGACATGGGCTGGTTTGATAATCCTAAAAATAGCACTGGAGCCTTAACTACAAGACTTGCTAATGATGCCTCACAAGTGAAAGGAGTAAGTAAAATTTCATTTTGGAATTGTTTATATTTGGTTTAGTAAGTAGTAAAGTTGCAGCTTGGGTTTGACTGAATTGGTAAGTCTTGACTTTGACAACTCAAATTTACTAAAAAATGATAGCTGGTATAGAATGCACTGATGTGTTTTATAACAGTTATGATAATAATAAACTAATGAAATAATTTCCAAATAAACCTTTCTTTTTTTTTTTACGTTTACTACTGTGCTGTATTGTGATGTTCATTATTAAACAAATTCATTGGGAATCTCTTCATCTAAGTAGTCTGTTTAGAACTGTCTTTTTCACCTAAAGATAAGGAGGGCCACGAAGATGATCAGAGGGCTGGAGCACCTCTCCTGTGAGGACAGGCTGAGAGAGCCTGAGGACAGGTTGTTCAGCCTGGAGAAGAGAAGGCTCTGGGGAGACCTCAGAGCAGCCCCCCAATATCTGAAAGGAGCCTATAGAAGGGCTGGAGAGGGACTCTTTATGAGGAAGTGCAGCAACAGGACAAGGGGCAATGGTTTTAAATTGGAAGGGGGGAGATT